>CM066032.1:879687667-880287667 GCA_033557465.1 Ichthyophis bannanicus | reverse complement strand
TTTGTAGTCTGTTGATCAGTGTGGAGTGGTTAATGTTGTCAAAGGCGGCAGAAATATCTATGAATAGAAGTAGGAAGCCTTGGTTGTTGTCATCTGTACCTCTGATGAGGAAATCCATTAGGGTGATTAATAGAGTTTCTACTCCATGGAATGGGCGGAACCCAAATTGGTGTGAGTCAAGTGGTTTATGTTCATCAATATGTTCTTGTAACTGTATTTGAATTGTTTTTTCTATTATTTTAGCTATAAATGGGATGCTGGCTATGGGTCTGTATGAGTTCGGGTCTTTTGGGTCAAGCTTGTTGTTCTTTATTATTGGTCTAAGTGTTGTGAGTTTTAAGGCATCAGGCATTATGCGGGCAGAAGTGTTCTGTGCCATCTGTAGTGGCCGGATTGCTTGTTTTGAGAGCCCAAAGTAGATGGGGTTGCAGTAGTCTAGGATGGGCGTGATTAGAGCTTGACAGACGATACAGAAGTGATTCTGTGAGAGGATAGGTTTGAGGCATCTGATGGTTCTCATTTTGCGGTATGCGTTTCTGGTGGTTCTGGTGATGTGTGACTGTAGGTTCAGGTTTTTGTCGAGCGTCACGCAGAGGTACTTTTACTTCAGGCTTTATTGGAATTGTAATGTCGTTCAGCTTGATGGTGGAAGGGGGGATGAAGGCAGAGTTTCTGGTGATGAGTAGCGCTTCTGTCTTGTTGTAGTTTATGGTTAAGTTGTTTTCCAGAAGCCAACTTGTCATTTGTTGAAGACAGTTGGCTATGCTGGAGTAGTCTGGGCTGTCCAGGCTGATGTGGGTGTATATCATAATGTCATCTGCGTAGATGGTGTATTGTATCTTGTGATTCTTGATGATGGAGCAGATAGGTTGTATGTACCGGTTGAATAACAAGGCTGAGAGGGAGGAGCCTTGCAGAACACCCTGGGTGGCTCTCAGAGGTCGGGAGGTGGCAGAGCCGCATTTGAGGTGTCTGTGAGGTATGATGTGAACCAATTCATGGTGGTGCCGTGTAGACCAATTTCCTGTAGTCTGGATTGAAGAGTTTTGTGGTCGACAGTGTCAAAAGCTGAGGAGAAGTCTATAAAAATCATGATGATGCCCCTCTTGAACCTGTATCAGATTGTCGAAGAGGTATATCAGTAAGGTTTTGATGCCGTGGTTTGGGCGGAAGCCATGTTGGTTAGGGTCCAGAGGGGTAAGGCTGTCGATGTGATCTTGGAGTTGATGTTGAACCACTTTTTCGATAACCTTCGACAGGAGAGGGAGGCTTGAGATGGGTCTGTAGGCAGCTGGATTGGTTTTGCTTAGTGTGGATTTTTTCGGGATAGGGCGTATTGTTGCTAGCTTTAGTGTGCTAGGCATGATTACTAGGGTAAGGGAGTTGTGCATCATGTTGTGGATGAATTGGATGAGATCCTACTTTACTACTTTAATTCAGATCACGGGGCATGGATCTGTGGGTGTGGTGCTGATGTTGAGTGATGCGATGATGTGTGACATCTGATCAGTTGACGGGGTGCTGAACTTTTCCCAGCTTCGGTTGAGTGGTGTAGGTATTGCTCACGGTCATCCGGGGGGAGGCGGTGAATTTGGCCTGTAGGTAGTCCGCGAAGGTCTGTGGATCTATTTGATCAGCTTTCTCAGGATTAGGTTCATTGGTGAGGGTTTTAACTATTTCAAATAGTTCTCTAGGTTTATTGGTGGATTTGAGAATCGGGTTGGTGTAGTATTCCCTCTTCTTTTGATTGATGAGATTGTTGTATTCCCTTTGCTTTGCATGGTATAAGTTCTGTGTGGTGGGTGATTTGGTGCGTCTCCAACGTCGTCCTAGTTGTCTTAGGGCTCTTCTTGCATTTCAGGTTTCCTTTGATTCTCCAGGACCAAGCAGGAAGTCAGTCCTCACATATGGGTGACGGTGCCGACGGAGCCCCCATGCGGAGCATTTCCCCAGCTTTCAAAGAAAGCCTTTAGGAATGCAGGCACACATGCGTGGTCCCCTTCCCGCCCAAAGGTGCCATCTTGCTCAGTCTTCTTTTTTCCGCGGAGCCCTACGGACGCCTGTCCTTGTCACCTGTGAAAAAAGTTGATTTTTCTGCGTTGAGTAGAGTTTTTTCTTTGGTTCGACGTCTGTTCCTTTCCTGCCTGGACTTGGTACACCAGTGCCGAGCCTGGATCTCTTTTTTCAGTTTTTGTCCTTAGCGACTGCGTTCGCGCCTTTTTTCTTTTCCCTGTAAGCCCACTTTTTTGATCTTGCAGGGGCCCTTTTTCCCCCAATGGCTGCCAGTGGCTTTAAGAAGTGTGATCGGTGCAAGAAACTGATGTGTCTCACCGACACACACGACTGCTGCCTCCAGTGCCTGGGGCCAGACCATGATTCTACGGTCTGTAGTCCCTGTGGCAAAATGTCTTCCAAGGCATTACAGCCAGCAGCAACAGCGTGAGAGGATCTTCTCTGAATCTGCCTCTGGACGGGTCCGGACTTCGTCAGAGGACTCGACGTCTCGGGAGTTTGACCCCGAGCATCATCAGGGCTCCTCTGAAAGGGAGTCCCCCTCGAGGGAGCATCGAAGGAAGAAGAAACCCGTGAGGGCGGCATCGGTGGACGCTCTTGACTCCTCGAGGGCCAGGTCGCATAGCCCCGATCACCGTCCCGGGTCTTCGGAGTCAGAGAGGCCTGCAAAGCATCCTCGTGCTCTAACAGTGCTCTGCTAGAGAGGTGGATATTACCTCCTGTGACAACTTGCAGTGAGTTCTAGCTGTTTATTTAATTATTTATTGTTTGTCTTATTGGTGTGCTGCTTCAGCTTTCTCAGCTGTATAACTTACCTTGCCTCTCTCAACTAACTGGGCTTTGTGTGGTAGCCAGGTTAACTGTTCATTTTAAATTAAATCTTTCTCCCTGCTCTCCCCCCTGAACCTGCTGTGTTTTTAAATTTTGTTTTCCTGCCCTAATCTACCTGAGTGAACCCCCCTCCCCCCTGCTGAGGTATTGTGTAGCCTTCTTCCTGTCTTCACCACGTGTGCATAGTCAGTTTTGTTTGCTTCTCTCTGCTCTGGGAAGAGCAGTGCTCTAACAGTGCTCTGCTAGAGAGGTGGATATTACCTCCTGTGACAACTTGCAGTGAGTTCTAGCTGTTTATTTAATTATTTATTGTTTGTCTTATTGGTGTGCTGCTTCAGCTTTCTCAGCTGTATAACACCTTGCCTCTCTCAACTAACTGGGCTTTGTGTGGTACCACCCTCCCCCCCTGCTGAGAGTTCAGGACAGGGTACCTTGTAACTGCCCTCTTTAATAGGACTTATTTCCCTCCCTCCCTCCCTCCCTAGCACCCACCCACCCACCCACCCACCCCTGGGGTAATTGTAGCTTTATAGATACCTACACATCTTGAAGGAAAGGGGCTGCTCTCAGGTGCAGCTCTTCATCCAAATCAGTAATACACTGAGGACCTGAGATTAATTAAGCTTCAGGTGAACAAGGTGTATTGGGGGTGTTAGATACACTTTTATTAGTATAAGCATCTACACCAGTCCTTATTATATGCAGAATTTAAAAGACCTAAACACAAGCTTTAAACTAAGATGCAGACAAACGTCCAGGAGCGAGATGGGGGCTTTCCGGTCTTTTGCATTGAGTGTCACATGTATGATTTTCTCCCAGTTGGTGAGAGGTCTTACGTATGCACTGAGTGCAAGGAGCTCTTTGCTCTCAGGGAACAAGTCCGTTCTCTAGAGGCTAGAGTAGCAGAACTGGAAGACATAAGAAAGACAGAGAAGTACATGGACGAGACCTACAGGGATATAGACCTGAAGTCCCACCTCCAGTCTGGCAGCATCCCTGTTGCCATGGAGGAGAGAGGTCACGTGACAGGAGAGCATCACCCTGGTGTGGCAGGAAGTGATCCTGTAACTAGGACCTGTCCTCCAGGTGATGTAAAACCCTCTCGCACCAAGGACGTTTCTCCAGGGCCATGTCCCCATGAGAGGAGATTCAGGACAGCTGTCATAGTTGGTGATTCAATCATTAGGAATGTAGATAGCTGGGTGGCTGGTGGACATCAGGATCGCCTGGTAACATGCCTGCCTGGTGCGAAGGTAGCAGACCTCACGCACCTCCTAGATAGGATCATAGATAGTGCTGGGAGGAGTCTGCTGTCTTTGTACATGTTGGTACCAATGACATAGGAAAATGTGGTAGGGAAGTTCTGGAGGCTAAATTTAAGCTTTTAGGTAGGAAGTTGAAATCCAGAACTTCCAGGATAGCGTTCTCCGAAATGCTTCCTGTTCCACGTGCAGGACCCAAAAGACAGGCAGAGCTCCGGAGTCTCAATGCGTGGATGAGACAATGGTGCAAGGATGAGGGTTTGGGATTTGTTAGGAACTGGGGAACATTCTGGGGAAAGGAGGGGCTCTTCCGAAGGGATGGGCTTCACCTTAATCAGGATGGAACCAGACTGCTGGCATTAACCTTTAAAAAGGAGATAGAGAAGCTTTTAAACTAGAAAATAGGGGAAAGCCGACAGTCGCCCAGGAGCGCATGGTTCGGACAAAGGTATCCTTGAAGGATACTACCAAAAGCAGTGAGGTTCCAAAAAAGAGTATAGTAGCCCAAATACCCTTGAGTAAGGTGCAGACAGAGCGTAAAGATTCCAAATTACCCATGCCTACAAATAGCCAGATTAATATTAATAAAATACAGTCTCTAAAATGCTTGTATGCAAATGCTAGAAGTCTAAACAATAAGATGGGAGAGTTAGAATATATAGCACTAAATGAGAGCTTAGATATGATTGCAATCTCAGAGACATGGTGGAAGGAGGATAACCAGTGGGACACTGTGATACCTGGATACAAACTATATCGTAATGATAGAACTGATCAAATTGGTGGAGGAGTTGCGCTCTATGTTAGAGAGGGCATTGAGTCAGAAAGGATTAAAGTTTTGCAGGAAACAAAATTTGCTTTAGAATCTCTATGGATTGAAATTCCATGTAAAAAGTGGAAGGCGATGTCAGTGGGGGTGTAAGAACATAAGAACATAAGACATGCCATACTGGGTCAGACCGAGGTCCATCAAGCCCAGTATCCTGTTTCCAACAGTGGCCAATCTAGGTCATACGTACCTAGCAGTTTCCCCAAAAGACACAAGTTCCATAATGCTTGTACTGGGTCAAGCATTGATATCCTGGGTCCCTTTTTAATAGTGGTTTATGGACCTTTCCTCCAGGAACTTGTCCAAACCTTTTTTAAACCCAGCTATACTAACAGCCCTTACCACATCCTCCGGTAACAGATTCCAGAGTTTGATTACACGTTGAGTGAAAAAATATTTTCTCTTATTTGTCTTAAATAGTTTACCCTGTAGCTTCATTACATGTCCCCTAGTCTTTCTATATTTTGATAGCGTAAACAATTGATCCACGTTTATCTGTTCCACTCCATTCATTAATTTATAGACCTCTATCATATCTCCCCTCAGCCGTCTCTTTTCCAGGCTAAAGAGCCCTAACCTTTTTAGCCTCTCTTCATAGGAGTAGCCTTCCATCCCCTTCACCAATTTGGTGGCTCTTCTCTGTACTTTTTCTAATAACGCTATGTCCTTTTTAAGATACGGTGACCAGAATTGCACACAATATTCAAGGTGCGGTCGTACCATGGAGCGATACAGAGGCATTATAATATCCTTTGTTTTATTCTCCATCCCTTTCCTTATGATACCTAGCATTCTGTTTGCTTTCTTGGCCTCCGCTGCACACTGGGTGGAGGGTTTTAACATGTTATCCACGATGACTCCTAAATCTTTTTCCTGGGTGGTGGCTTCTAATGTGGAGCCTTGCATCGAGTAACTATAGTGTGGGTTGTTCTTTCCTAGGTGCATGACTTTGTACTTGTCCACATTAAATTTCATTTGCCATTTGGATGCCCAGTCTTCCAATTTATCCAGGTCCTCCTGCAGTTTTCCACTTTCCTCTTGGGTTTTAACAGCTTTAAACAGTTTTGTGTCATCTGCAAATTTGATAACCTCACTCGTTATTCCCTTTTCCAGGTCATTTATGAATATGTCAAAAAGCAGCGGACCCAGTACAGATCCCTGGGGTACTCCACTATTCACCTTTTTCCATTGGGAATATTGGCAATTTAGCCCTACTCTCTGCTTTCTATCTTTTAACCAGTTCCCGATCCACAATAGTACACTGCCTCCTATCCCATGACTTTTTAGCTTTGCCAAAAGTCTCTGATGGGGGACCTTGTCAAAAGCTTTCTGAAAATCCAGATACACTATATCAACCGACTCACCTTTGTCTACCTGTTTATGCACACCTTCAAAAAAACATATCAGATTAGTAAGACAAGATCTTCCTTGTCTAAAGCCATGTTGGCTGTCTCCCATTAGGCCATGACTATCTACATGCTGCGTAATTTTGTTCTTTATGATGGTTTCTACCATTTTCCCTGGTACTGACGTCAGGCTCACCGGTCTGTAATTTCCCGGGTCACCCCTGGAACCCTTTTTAAAAATTGGTGTTACGTTGGCGACCCTCCAATCTTCAGGTATTACAGATGATTTTAATGAAAGTTCACAGATTACCAATAGCAGGTCTGCAATCTCATATTTCAGTTCTTTCAACACTCTGGGATGTATACCATCCGGTCCAGGTGATTTGCTACTATTCAGTTTATCAAATAGTTGTAATATATCTTCCCGGTGTAGCGATATTTCTCTCAATTCCTCTGCAGTATCACCTTTAAATACCACTTCAGTCTTGGGTAACATCCCTACATCTTCCTCAGTAAAGACCGAAGCAAAGAATTCATTCAGTCTCTCCGCTATAGCCTTGTCTCCTCTTACTGCCCCTTTTACCCCTCTATCATCTAACGGTCCAATTGACTCTCTCACAGGCCTTTTGCTACGAATGTACTTGAAAAAGTCTTTATTTCGTGTTTTTGCTTCCGCAGCAAGTTTCTTTTCAAATTCCCGCTTTGCCTGCCTTATCAATGCTTTGCATTTAACTTGCCAGTGCTTGTGCTGTTTCCAGTTTTCATCATTTGGCTCTTTTTTTCCATTTCCTGAAGGTTGCTTTTTTGGCAGCAACAGCCTCTCTGACCTCACCTTTAAACCATGCTGGCAGTTTTTTGGACTTTCTCCCACTCTTCTTAATGCGTGGAATACAGCTGGTCTGGGCTTCGAGGATAGTAGTTTTAAATAACGCCCAAGCTTGCTGTAAGTCTTTAACCTTTGGAACCGCTCCTTTTAGTTTTTTCCTAACTATATTCCTCATTCTATCATAGTCTCCCTTTTGAAAGTTAAAAGGTAGTACTGTGGATTTCTTTACTATTTGTTCTCCAATAATTAAATCAAACATGATCATATTATGGTCACTATTGCCAAGTGGTCCCAACACCCTTATTTCTTGCACCAGATCTGGCGTTCCACTAAGGACTAGGTCCAGTATGGCTTCCCCTCTGGTCGGTTCATGAACCAGCTGCTCCAAGAAGCAGTCATTTATTCCATCTAGAAACTTTATCTCTTTAGTTTGTCCTGCCGTGACACTGACCCAGTCGATACCGGGGTAATTGAAATCACCCATTATTACTACTCTGTTGTGACTTTTGTTAGCTTCTGTGATTTCTTTGAGCATTTCATCATCCATTTGTTCATTCTGGCCAGGCGGTCGATAGTACACCCCCACTGCCATCACCTTCCCCTTCATAAGTGGAATTTCAATCCATAGAGATTCTACAGCAAATTTTGTTCCCTGCAAAACTTTAATCCTTTCTGACTCAATGCCCTCTCTAACATAGAGCGCAACCCCTCCACCAATTTGATCAGCTCTATCATTACAATATAGTTTGTATCCAGGTATCACAGTGTCCCACTGGTTATCCTCCTTCCACCATGTCTCTGAGAGTGCAATCATATCTAACCTCTCATTTAGTGCCATATATTCTAACTCTCCCATCTTATTGTTTAGACTTCTAGCATTGGCATACAAGCATTTTAGAGACTGTATTTTATTCATATTAATCTGGCTATTGATAGGCATGGGTAATTTGGAATCTTTATTCTCTGTCTGCTCCTTACTCAAGGGCATTTCGGCTACTATACTCCCTTTTGGAACCTCATTGCTTTTGGTAGTATCCTTCAAGGATACCTTCGTCCGAACCATGCGCTCCTGGGTGACTGTCGGCTTTCCCCTAATTTCTAGTTTAAAAGCTTCTCTATCTCCTTTTTAAAGGTTAATGCCAGCAGTCTGGTCCCATCCTGATTAAGGTGAAGCCCATCCCTTCGGAAGAGCCCCCCCTTTCCCCAGAATGTTCCCCAGTTCCTAACAAATCCAAAACCCTCATCCTTGCACCATTGTCTCATCCACGCATTGAGACTCCGGAGCTCTGCCTGTCTTTTGGGTCCTGCACGTGGAACAGGAAGCATTTCGGAGAATGCTATCCTGGAAGTTCTGGATTTCAACTTCCTACCTAAAAGCTTAAATTTAGCCTCCAGAACTTCCCTACCACATTTTCCTATGTCATTGGTACCAACATGTACCAAGACAGCAGACTCCTCCCCAGCACTATCTACGATCCTATCTAGGCGGTGCGTGAGGTCCGCTACCTTCACACTAGGCAGGCATGTTACCAGGCGATCCTCACGTCCACCAGCCACCCAGCTATCTACATTCCTAATGATTGAATCACCAACTATAACAGCTGTCCTGACCCTCCCCTCATGGGCACGTGGCCCTGGAAAAACGTCCTCGGTGCAAGAGAGTTTTACATCACCTGGAGGACAGGTCCTAGTTACAGGATCACTTCCTGCCACACCAGGGTGATGCTCTCCTGTCATGTGACCTCTCTCCTCCATGGCAGCAGGGATGCTGCCAGACTGGAGGTGGGACTTCAGGACTATATCCCTGTAGGTCACGTCCATGTACATCTCTGTCTTTCTTATGTCTTCCAGGTCTGCTACTCTAGCCTCTAGAGAACGGACTCGCTCCCTGAGAGCAAAGAGTTCTTTGCACTTAGTGCATACGTAAGACCTCTCACCAACTGGGAGAAAATCATACATGCGACACTCAATGCAAAAGACCGGAGAACCCCCATCTCGTTGCTGGACTTCTGTCTGCATCTTAGTTTAAAGCTTGTGTTTAGGTCTTTTAAATTCTGTATATACTAAGGATTGGTGTAGATGCTTATACCAATAAAAGTGTATCTAATACCCCTAATACACCTTGTATACCTGAAGCTTAATTAATTAAGCTCAGATCCTCCGTGTATGACTGATTTGGATAACGAGCTGCACCTGAGAGCAGCCCCTTTCTTCTAAGATGTGCAAGTACCTATAAAGGTACAATTAGCCAAGGGGTGGGTGGGTGCTGGGGAGGGAGGGAGGGAGACCGCCTGGCCAGAATGAACAAATGGATGATGAAATGCTCAAAGAAATCAAGGAAGCTAAGAAAAGTCACAGCAGAGTAGTAATAATGGGTGATTTCAATTACCCTGGTATCGACTGGGTCAGTGTTATGGCAGGACAAGCTAGGGAGATAAAGTTTCTAGATGAAATAAATGACTGCTTCTTGGAGCAGCTGGTTCATGAACCGACCAGAGGGGAAGCCATACTGGACCTAGTCCTTAGTGGAACGCCAGATCTGGTGCAAGAAATAAGGGTGTTGGGACCACTTGGCAATAGTGATCATAGCATGATCATGTTTGATTTAATTAGTGGAGGAGGGATAGTAAAGAAATCCACAGTACTAACTTTTAACTTTCAAAAGGGAGACTATGATAAAATGAGGAATATAGTTAAGAAAAAACTAAAAGGAGCGATTGCAAAGGTTAAAGACTTACAGCAAGCTTGGGTGTTATTTAAAAATACTATCCTCGAAGCCCAGACCAGCTGTATTCCACGCATTAAGAAAAGTGGAAGAAATTCCAAAAAACTGCCAGCATGGTTTAAAGGTGAGGTCAGAGAGGCTGTTGCTGCCAAAAAAGCATCCTTCAGGAAATGGAAAAAAGAGTTAAATGAAGAAAACTGGAAACAGCACAAGCACTGGCAAGTTAAATGCAAAGCATTGATAAGGCACGCAAAGCGAGAATTTCAGAAGGAACTTGCTACGGAAGCAAAAACACGAAATATAGACTTTTTCAAGTACATTCGTAGCAAAAGGCCAGTGAGAGAGTCCGTTGGGCCATTAGATGATAAAGGGGTAAAAGGGGCAGTAAGAGGAGACAAGGCTATAACAGAGAGACTGAATGAATTCTTTGCTTTGGTCTTTACTGAGGAAGATGTAGGGATGTTACCCAAGACTGAAGTGGTATTTAAAGGTGATACTGCAGAGGAATTGAGAGAAATATTGCTACACCGGGAAGATATATTACAACTATTTGATAAACTGAATACTAGCAAATCACCTGGACCGGATGATATACATCCAAGAGTGTTGAAAGAACTGAAATATGAGATGGCGGACCTGCTATTGGTAATCTGTGAACTTTCATTAAAATCATCTGTAATACCTGAAGATTGGAGGGTCGCCAACGTAACACTAATCTTTAAAAAGGGTTCCAGGGGTGACCCGGGAAATTACAGACCGGTGAGTCTGACGTCAGTACCGGGGAAAATGGTAGAAACCATCATAAAGAACAAAATTACACAGCATGTAGATAGTCATGGCCTAATGGGAGGCAGCCAACATGGCTTTAGACAAGGAAGATCTTGTCTTACTAATCTGATATGTTTTTTTGAAGGTGTGCATAAACAGGTAGACAAAGGTGAGTTGGTTGATATAGTGTATCTGGACTTTCAGAAAGCTTTTGATAAGGTCCCTCATCAGAGACTTTTGGCGAAACTAAAAAGTCATGGGATAGGAGGCAGTGTACTATTGTGGATCGGGAACTGGTTAAAAGATAGAAAGCAGAGGGTAGGGCTAAATGGCCAATATTCCCAATGGAAAAAGGTGAATAGTGGAGTACCCCAGGGATCTGTGCTGGGTCCACTACTTTTTGACATATTCATAAATGACCTGGAAAAGGGAATAACGAGTGAGGTTATCAAATTTGCAGATGATACAAAACTGTTTAAAGTTGTTAAAACCCAAGAGGATTGTGGAAAACTGCAGGAGGATCTGGATAAATTGGAAGACTGGGCATCCAAATGGCAGATGAAATTTAATGTGGACAAGTGCAAAGTTATGCACCTAGGAAAGAACAACCCACACTATAGTTACACAATGCAAGGTTCCACATTGGGAACCACCACCCTGGAAAAAGATTTAGGAGTCATCGTGGATAACATGTTAAAACCCTCTGCCCAGTGTGCAGCGGCAGCCAAGAAAGCAAATAGAATGCTAGGTATCATAAAGAAAGGGATGGAAAATAAAACAAAGGATATTATAATGCCTCTGTATCATTCCATGGTACGACCGCACCTTGAATATTGTGTGCAGTTCTGGTCACTGTATCTTAAAAAGGACATAGCATTATTAGAAAAAGTACAGAGAAGAGCCACCAAAATGGTGAAGGGGATGGAAGGCTACTCCTATGAAGAGAGGCTACAAAGGTTGGGGCTCTGCAACCTGGAAAAGAGACGGCTGAGGGGAGATATGATAGAGGTCTATAAATTAATGAATGGAGTGGAGCAGGTAAACGTGGATCAATTGTTTACGCTATCAGAATATAGAAAGACTAGGGGACATGCAATGAAGCTACAGGGTAAACTATTTAAGACAGATAAGAGAAAATATTTTTTCACTCAACGTGTAATCAAACTCTGGAATTTGTTACCAGAGGATGTAGTAAGGGCTGTTAGTGTAGCTGGGTTTAAAAAAGGTTTGGACAAGTTCCTGGAGGCAAGGTCCATAAACCACTATTAAAAAGGGACCCAGGATAATCAATGCTTGACCCAGTACAAGCATTGTGGAACCTGTGTCCTTTGGGGATACTGCTAGGTACGTATGACCTAGATTGGCCACTGTTGGAAAGAGGATACTGGGCTTGATGGTCTGACCCAGTATGGCATATCTTATGTTCTTATGTTCTTAGTCGGAGGCCCCGAGTCACGTGAGTACTGTTGTCCTCGTGGACTCTCCTCCGGGGGAGCCAATGTCGGGCCCGACAACTTTCGGGCCCGAATCAGAGGCTGCTGGGTCTCCTGAGCTCAGACTCAGGTTGATGGCCTTGGAGAGCAGATTGTCTGCCTTCATGGAGCAGCACTGGGTGCTGATCACCGGTCTCACCAGCACATCTGCCCCGACCACCGGGATATCGACGTCCAAGTCGACCCCGGAGGCCGAGCCGATCCTCGAGACCATGCGATCTCGAATCGATCCTCGGCCGCGGTCACCCTCGACCTCCCGTTCGGGACCGAAGTCGTCGACGCCGGTTCCCTCGGCGTCGGGGCGGATGGCGTCGGTGCCTGCCCACTCGGAGCCGCTCGATACCTCCTCGGAGGAATCGGTGTGGGAAACGGAGGAGGACGAGTCCCCTGACACCTTCCAGACTTGGTGCGTCCCTTCGGACTCACCAGGATCCGAACCTCGGACAAGGTCCCCCCCCCGGAGGATACCAGGTTCTCGTATTTCGTAAGGGACATGGCCAAGCACTGGCATTCTCTGTGGATCCTGAGGAGGAGCCTCGAGCCGAAGAGCTCGAGGCTCTGCAGTATGACACTCCTCCCGAGGAGGCCTTTACTGTCCCAGTTCCTCCGATGCTGGAGCAGTTGCTCTTCCGCATGTGGGAGGCGCCGGCCTCGATACCGGTTCTAAGCAAGCAGGTCGATTCCATCTATCGAGTCAGCAAGAGCCCAGGGTTTCAAAAGGCACAGCTACCGCACCACTCTATGGTTGTGGAATCGGCCATGCATCGCCTGAAAAGTCAGAAGATGCACTCCTCGGTGCCTCCCGGCAGGGAAGCCCGAAACCTGGGTGCCCTCGGTAGGAAGTCCTTCCAGGGCTCTATGCTTGCTTGCAGTGTCCAGACCTACTAGCTGTACATGGACATGTACCTTCGGGACCTGGCAAAGGAGATTGCCGGGTTCTCTACTGGTCTGTCCGAGGAACCTTTGCAGAGGTTCAAGACCTTGTTTTCTGGTATTCGAGAGTGCTCGAAGTTTATATCTCGAGCAGCCTGCGATGGATTTGTGGCTTCAGCCCGGGTAGCAGGGGCCGGCATCGGTGCACGCCGCCAGGCCTGGCTACAATCCTCGGACCTCGAGCCATGGGTACAGGACAAGTTGGTCGATGTCCCTTGCCGAGGTGAAAACCTCTTTGGCAAGCCCATGGCCGAAAAGGCTGCAGAACTCGAGACCGAGACTTTTACCCGGACAAGGCTGTCCAGGAAAACTTCTGCCCCTTCTCAGAAGAAGAAGGGCTCGGGGAAAAAGACCTTTTACCCGAGGAAGACCACTGCCTACAAAACCTACCCTCACTACCAGGCCTCTGCAGCTCCCCAACAGGGCCAGCAGGCTAAGGTGCAGGGTCATGGGCCCCGTAGGCAGAAGGCTCCCAAGCCTCCTACTCCGGCTCCTGCTCAGCAGGGAGGGGGTTTTTGACTATGCCAGCATAGCCTCTCCTCCTTTCCAGGGCACAGGAGGTCGGCTGACCCTGTATGCAGACAGGTGGCCAGCCATCACAGGGGATACTTGGGTGTTAAGCATCATAGAAAGGGGCTATCTGCTCCACTTCACCCAGATAACCCCCTCCTACTTTCGAGGGGAGTCTCCAAGACCCCCTCTGCACAGAAACTTACTCCTTCAGGAGTTGGATGGTCTACTACAGGACCAGGCGGTGGAACCAGTGCCTCACCACCTGGAAGGGCAAGGCTTCTACTCGAGGTACTTCCTGGTACCAAAAAGAACAGGAGGCCTCAGACCCATCCTTGACCTGAGAAATCTGAACAAGTTTCTGGAGAGGGAAAAGTTCAAGATGCTTACCCTTGGAATCTTACTGCCCTACCTCCAGCAGGGAGATTGGCCATGCTCCTTAGACCTGAAAGATGCTTATACTTACATCCTCATCCATCCAAGTCACAGACAATTCCTCAGATTTGTGGTGGGAGGAAAGCACTTCCAGTACAGAGTGCTTCCTTTTGGCCTCACCTCCGCCACCAGGGTTTTTACAAAATGCCTGGCGGTGGTTGCGGCCTCCCTCAGGAACCAGGGGATCTTTGTGTTCCCTTACCTGGATGACTGGCTTATCAGGGGCCAGTCTCCACAAGAGGCCAGGCAGGCCACCTTCAGAACCATATCCCTGCTTTACCACCTGGGGTTCGTCATCAACTTCCCCAAGTCCCCTCACAGGACGTGGAGTTCATAGGGGCAAGATTAGATACCATCCATGCAAAGGCCTATTTGCCTGTGGACAGAGCTCACAGGCTGATAAACTTGGCTAGCCAGTTTCGGGCGAACTCTCTGGTCTCGGCCAGACACTTCCTCCGGCTCTTAGGTCACATGGCTTCCACAGTGCATGTCACCCCACATGCCCGGCTGCACATGAGGCCGGTTCAGTGGCACCTCAGGACCCAGTGGCTGCAGGCCACAGGGAAATTGTCAGATAGAATAAAGGTATCCAAACTCTTGGTGGACTCCTTACGCTGGTGGAGGCATCTCCCAAATCTGCTCAAGGGTGTTCATTTTCAGGCCTCCCCACACACTCAGGTACTGACAACCAATGCTTCCCTGCAGGGCTGGGGGGCACACTGCCAGGGGGCCTGCACCCAAGGCCTGTGGTCTCCGTGGGAGGCCGCCCAGCAGATCAACCTGTTGGAATTGAGGGCCATTCGACTAGCCTTACGGACTTTCTCTCAGATCCTGTCTCACCAGTCTGTCCTAGTCCAGACGGACAACCAGGTGGCTATGTTCTACGTCAACAAGCAGGGAGGCACAGGATCCAGACTTCTGTGCCTGGAAGCGCAAGCTCTCTGCTCCTGGGCTATCAATCAGGGCATGACCCTCAGGGCGGTCTACCTCCCAGGCCAGGAAAACTACCTGGCGGACAGGCTAAGCAGACTCCTGCAGCCTCACGAGTGGCAGTTGGATCCTCTGGTAGTTCAACAGATCTTTCTGAATTGGGGACTTCCGACCATGGATCTTTTTGCCAGTCCGCTGAACAGGCAGCTACCCAGGTTCTTTTCCAGACAACCACATCTCTTGCGAACAGCGCCAGATGCATTCCTGATCCCCTGGTCAGAGAGTCTGCTGTATGCCTTTCCTCCCACACCTCTGGTGGCCCAGACTCTATTCAAAATCCAGCAGGTGCCCCAGGCAGCCGTGGTTCCCTCTTCTTCTGCAGTTGGCAGTGGATACTCCACTTCCTCTGGGGTTGCAACCCGACCTTCTGACTCAGGATCAGGGTTCCCTCTTGCATCCCAACCTCAAATCCCTCAATTTGATGGCCTGGCTGCTGAAAGGCTAGTCCTTGTTCCCTTGCTCCTCTCAAGGGAGGTTGAAGAGGTGGTGTTGGCCTCCAGGAAGAATTCCACTAGGAAGGCCTATGCTCTGAAGTGGCGTAGGTTCTGTACTTGGTGTTCTCAACAGCAAGAGGATCCCTTCTCCTGCTCGGTCCAGGTGGTGCTACAATACCTACTCCACCTTTCGAACCTAGGACTTCAGTCCAACTCTGTCGGGTTCACCTCAGTGCCCTCTCAGCTCACCACTCGCCGTTGGATGGACAATCTCTCTCGGGCCACCCTCTGGTGTCTTGCTTTCTCAGAGGCCTGCTTCTGCTTAAGCCTCCTATACGTCCACCGGCCACTGAGTGGGATCTCAATGTGGTCTTGCAGCAACTGACTCGCCCACCTTTTGAGACGATGGCAACCTGCCATTTACGTTTCCTCTCCTGGAAGGTGGTGTTCCTTGTGGCACTCACCTCGGCTAGGCGGGTGAGTGAGCTTCAGGCTCTGGTCTCGGATAGGCCGTATACCAGGTTCTATAGGAACAGGGTAGTCTTGCGGACTCATCCTAAGTTCCTTCCAAAGGTAGTGTCCTCCTTCCACCTCAACCAGGAGGTGGTACTTCTGACGTTCTTTCCCAGGCCGCACGCAAGTAGGGCCGTAACTGTCTTGCATACCCTGGATTGTAGAAGGGCGCTGTTCTTTTACCTAGAACGTACGCAGGGGCATAGAAGGGCTTCTCAGCTCTTCATATCCTTTAACCCTAATAGATTGTGGTTGCCTGTCACTAAGCGTAAGTTGTCCATTTGGGTGGCAGACTGTATCGCCTGGGCGTACAGGGCAGCTGACCTCTCCCTGGAGGGTCGAGTCACGGCCCAACGGGTCAGGGTGATGGCCACATCAGTAACTCACTTTCGTTCTGTTCCGTTGGCAGACATCTGCCGGGCCACTGCTTGGTCTTCAAGCCACACTTTTGCGGACCACTACTGCCTCGAGAGGGAGTCCCGTAGGGACAGTGCTTTCGGGCAAGCGGTACTCCGTAATCTCTTTGAGGTTTAGGCAACTCCTATCCTCCGGCCCTTGTGTTGGGCTACCGTTCAGGTGTGGTCTCAGAGAAGATTCTCTCACTGTTGCTGCGGCTCTAGAGGGAGCTCTATTTTTCAGTCTGGATTCCTGGTAGCCCAGAGCTAGGGAGTCACCCATATGTGAGGACCGACTTCCTGCTTGGTCCTGGAGAAAGAGTAGTTACTCACCTGTAACAGGTGTTCTCCAGGAGTAGCACGAATCAGTCCTCACTACCCTCCCTTCTCCCCTTGGAGTTGCAGTTGTATATAGTTCATTTTCTTTTTTGCTGTCTTTTAGCTATGTCATTTGACTAAGCAAGATGGCACCTTTGGGCGGGAAGGGGACCGCGCATGCGTGCCTGCATTCCCAAAGGCTTTCTTTGAAAGCTGGGGAAATGTTCCGCATGGGGGCTCTGTCGGCCCCGACATCACCCATATGTGAGGACTGATTCCTGCTGCTCCTGGAGAACACCTGTTACAGGTGAGTAACTACTCTGTACCAGGGGTTGGAACTGGTTTTAGCGCTGTGTGCTTTGTGTGTCCTGGAAACGGTGGCTTTGGCAGCAGATGTGATGGTACTGTTCCAGTTGTTGATTTGTTTGTTTGTCATCTGTTTTCGTGGCCAGGTGGGGTAGAATGTCCTTAAGGAATTGGTCCTTGTCGAAGTTTTTAAATCTCCTATGTGTGGATGGCTTGTCTTGATGATCGTTAGCATCTGTCGATTGTAACTTGATTCTTATTATGTAGTGGTCCGACTAGGGCACTTGTGCGATCGCGGGTCTAGAGATGTCTCTTTCAATAAGGTTGTTGGGGGCGAAGATGAGGTCTGGAGATGATCCGTGTCTGTGTGTGGGGGTGCTGATCATCTGCGTGTATTGAAGGGAGGCCATAGCTGTCAGAAAGGCTTCTGCATCCTCGATCATGGCAGATTTAAGGTTGAAGTCCCCAAGCACCAGCAGAGGTTTGCGGAAGTTATTGACTGCACAAACTGATGCCAGTATTGATGATAGTTCGTCTGGGGGAGCATGTGGAGCTCTGTAGGTGAGACACAGGACTAGCTGCCTGTTCTCTACGATGATTGTATTGCATTGAATTGTATTAGTGGTGGCTCAGCACTTGTTCCTTGCTATGATCAGGACTCCTCCTCCTTTCCTGTGAGTGCATGGGCAGTTGAAAGCAGTGTGGGAAGGAGGCACTAACTGGTTGAGGAGCACATTGTCAGTGGGAGTGAGCCATGTTTCAGTGATGCAGAGAATGTCTGGTTGCTGAGCTTCTGTGTGGTCTGCTATGGTATTGATCTTGCTTCTTATCGACCTGGTATTAATGAGTTCAGTGGAGATGGACGGAGGCTCAATGTTTGCTCCTAGTGCTTTGTGTGGGTGTTAGGTTTAGCTTTTGTGCGCCCATTCTGCTTGGGGTTCTTGTGTGAGAGTTGCGTGGTGTGGTGGAGGCTATGATAGAGCTTGTGTGGCAGTGGAGGAGACCACAGGGTGTTGGTGGGGTTATGGCGGGTAGGTGTCTGGTGGGGGAGGAGTTGAGTGAAGAGGAGGACTGTAGGCAGGTAAAGGGTTGCACCCATGGTAGAGTTACCTTGTGCGGTCCTTTTTGGTTGCTGTCCTTCAGTTGCTTGTATATTCCTTCTTCTGGTGTTCAGGTTTCAGGGGCTCGCTGTTCTGATGGTTGGAGTTTTGCTGTTTGATGGTCTTGGTGTGTCCGCCTCCGTGCCCTGCCTAAGAGCCACGCCAAAGGGCCCTCAGGCGTGGACCCGCCTGATGGCGGCGGTCTTATTAGGCTGCTGTCCTCCTTCCTCCCACAGCCCCGATTGGGCCGGAGCCTCCGGGCAGGAGGGAGTGGGGCTCCCGCTCAGGTGCTCTACCCTAGTCAGGGAGCTTTCAGCAGCGCGAATGTCTTCTGGGGGCCTGGTCCTGACGGTGGTGGTCTTATCAGGCTGCTGTCCTCCTTTCTCCCACAGCCCCGATTGGGCCAGAGCTTCCGGGTGGGAGGGAGTGGGGTTCCCGCTTGGGTGCTCTACCCTGGTCAGGGAGCTTTCAGTGGCGCAGGTGTCTTCTGGGGGCCTGGTCCCGACGGCGGCAGTCTTATCAGACTGCTGTCCTCCTTACATGGAACGTGTTAACATTACAAGCAACAGTGAATCAAAATATAAAGACACTCATATAACTTTACAGTAAGCTAGTAAATATTCCAAAACCTTAACATTAATAAAATGTAACTATTAAATAATCCAGAGCATTAATAACATATCAAAATACCAGACGAGATGCCGAACAGGTATATTTGGTATTTTGTTATTGCATTGTTGTTGAGGGGTGAAGGTAGGACTATGGTATTTTGTTATCCTATTGTTTGTGTTGAGGAGTGAAGGTAGGACTATGGGGTAGATGTGTGTGATTTAGTTGTGTTACTTTCATGTTTGTTACATCCTGGAAGCGTATATGGAACAGGTGCATTTTGAGGCGTTTTTGGCTGACCCTCAATTTCTTTTACAGCTCGAAACTTTAACCAGAGAATTTTTTCCTCTATTACTGCTACTTATCTTTTATACGAGGTGTGACAAAAAAGAAACGAGACTGTGGCAGCCACGCCCATGACTCAATACCAGTTGGCTAACCGCTTATGTTCACTGTGTTGTACAACATCTCGCCACTATTCTGCTATAATATTTTTCATCTCTCTCACTCTGTTTTTCTTTCTCAGGTTTTTTTTGTAGCACACTGCTCCATCGCTTTGTCACGCAACTGGAGGTGGCAGAAATATGGAGCAAAGAATCAAATTGAAATTTCTGGTTAAGTTTGAGAAGGGCCCAACTGAGTGTCTCCAACTTCTCCAAAAGGCTTATGGAGAAAATACAATGTCAAGGCCGCAAGTCTTCGAGTGGCACAAACGCTTCAAGACTGGCCGCGAGGAGGTAGAAGATGACCCCAAGTCAGGACGGCCTTCCATGACAAAGATGGCTGAGAACATTGACAGAGTGAACCAGCTGGTGTGGAGTGATCGCAGATTGATGGTGAGGATGATAGCTGAGGAGTTCAGCCTGAATAGGGAGTCAGTGCGGACCATCTTGGTGCAGGAGTTGGGGATGCAGAAGATATGCGCCAAGATGGTGCCCAAGCTTTTTTTGGATGACCAGAAGGAGAACCGGGTCAATGTTTGTCGAGACTTGCTAGAGAAGATCGGAGAAGATCCAGAGTTCATTGGCAAGTCATCACAGGAGACGAGACTTGGGTCTTCCAGTACGACCCTGTAAGCAAGAGACAGAGCCTGCAGTGGAAGACTCGACTGTCACCCAGACCCAAGAAGGCATGCATGTCCAAATCAAGGATCAAGGTCATGCTGATCGCATTCTTCAACCAGAAGGGAGAGGTCCATCATGAGTTTGTGCCTGAGGGTCAGACAGTCAACCAGCACTTCTACCAGCAGGTCCTCAATCACCTCCATTACCGGGTTCAGCGCAGCAGGCGGGCTCTGTGGAGAGACAAGTTGTGGATGCTCCACCACGACAACACGCCTGCACATACCGTGCTCATTGTGAGGCAGTTCTTGGCGAACAAACAGATCACAGCTCTCGACCATCCTCCTTATTCCCCAGATCTCGCACCGTGTGACTTCTGGCTCTTCCCCAGGCTGAAGACTGTGCTCAAAGGAATTCATTTTGCCTCTGTAGAAGAAATCAAGGCCACTGTGAAGGGGGAGCTGAGGGGGACCTCAAGGAGGAGGACTTTACCGAGTGCTTTCATACGTGGCTGAAGCGAATGCAGAAGTGCATTAACTCTGGGGGGGACAAAGCATAATTTCTCTGTAGATTTTGTAATAAAACATTTATGGGACAGTCTCGTTTCTTTTTTGTCACACCTCGTAAAGCACTACAAGGCATACACAGCAGTAGACATGGACATGTAAGAGACTGTCCCTGCTCATAAGAGCTTACAGTCTAATCAAGATAGACAATGTGGGGACTAGGATATATCTAAGGGAATGGTAAGGAAACACATAGGAGGTGAACAGGAGTCTAGGGGGATCAGGATCCAAAAGCAGTCTCAAAGAAGTGAGTTTTTAGCCTGGCTTTGAACAGGACCACAGATGGAGCCTGATGTACTGACTTAGGTAGTTTGTTCCAGGCATAAGGAGCAGCAAGGTAGAAAGAGTAAAGCCTGGAGTTTGCAGTTGGAAGAGAGGGGCACAGATAGAGGGGATCTGCCAGAAATGCGGAGTTTCCAAGAAGGGGTGTTGGGAAAAATAAGAGAGGAAAAGTAGTGAGGAGCAGCTGAATGAAGGCACTTATAGGTCAGTATTAGAAGTTTGAACTGGATATGGAAACGGATAGAGAGCCAATTAAGAACATAAGAACATAAGAAATGCCATACTGGGTCAGACCGAGGTCCATCAAGCCCAGTATCCTGTTTCCAACAGTGGCCAATCTAGGTCATACGTACCTAGCAGTTTCCCCAAAAGACACAGGTTCTGCAGTGCTTGTACTAGGTCAAGCATTGATATCCTGGGTCCCTTTTTAATAGTGGTTTATGGACCTTTCCTCCAGGAACTTGTCCAAACCTTTTTTAAACCCAGCTATACTAACAGCCCTTACTACATCCTCCGGTAACAGATTCCAGAGTTTGATTACACGTTGAGTGAAGAAATATTTTCTCTTATTTGTCTTAAATAGTTTACCCTGTAGCTTCATTACATGTCCCCTAGTCCTTCTATATTCTGATAGCGTAAACAATTGATCCACGTTTATCCGTTCCACTCCATTCATTAATTTATAGACCTCTATCATATCTCCCCTCAGCCGTCTCTTTTCCAGGTTAAAGAGCCCTAACCTTTTTAGCCTCTCTTCATAGGAGTAGCCTTCCATCCCCTTCACCAATTTGGTGGCTCTTCTCTGTACTTTTTCTAATAACTCTATGTCCTTTTTAAGATACGGTGACCAGAATTGCACACAATATTCAAGGTGCGGTCGTACCATGGAGCGATACAGAGGCATTATAATATCCTTTGTTTTATTCTCCATCCCTTTCCTTATGATACCTAGCATTCTATTTGCTTTCTTGGCCGCCGCTGCACACTGGGCGGAGGGTTTTAACATGTTATCCACAATGACTCCTAAATCTTTTTCCTGGGTGGTGGTTTCTAATGTGGAGCCTTGCATCGTGTAACTATAGTGTGGGTTGTTCTTTCCTAGGTGCATAACTTTGCACTTGTCCACATTAAATTTCATCTGCCATTTGGATGCCCAGTCTTCCAATTTATCCAGATCCTCCTGCAGTTTTCCACAATCCTCTTGGGTTTTAACAACTTTAAACAGTTTTGTGTCATCTGCAAATTTGATAACCTCACTAGTTATTCCTTTTTCCAGGTCATTTATGAATATGTCAAAAAGTAGGGGACCCAGTACAGATCCCTGGGGTACTCCACTATTCACCTTTTTCCATTGGGAATATTGGCCATTTAGCCCTACCCTCTGCTTTCTATCTTTTAACCAGTTCCCGATCCACAATAGTACACTGCCTCCTATCCCATGACTTTTTAGCTTTGCCAAAAGTCTCTGATGGGGGACCTTGTCAAAAGCTTTCTGAAAATCCAGATACACTATATCAACAGACTCACCTTTGTCTACCTGTTTATGCACACCTTCAAAAAAACAGATCAGATTAGTAAGACAAGATCTTCCTTGTCTAAAGCCATGTTGGCTGTCTCCCATTAGGCCATGGCTATCCACATGCTGTGTAATTTTGTTCTTTATGATGGTTTCTACCATTTTCCCTGGTACTGACGTCAGGCTCACCGGTCTGTAATTTCCCGGGTCACCCCTGGAACCCTTTTTAAAAATTGGTGTTACGTTGGCGACCCTCCAATCTTCAGGTATTACAGATGATTTTAATGAAAGTTCACAGATTACCAATAGCAGGTCTGCAATCTCATATTTCAGTTCTTTCAACACTCTGGGATGTATACCATCCGGTCCAGGTGATTTGTTACTATTCAGTTTATCAAATAGTTGTAATATATCTTCCCGGTGTAGCGATATTTCTCTCAATTCCTCTGCAGTATCACCTTTAAATACCACTTCAGTCTTGGGTAACATCCCTACATCTTCCTCAGTAAAGACTGAAGCAAAGAATTCATTCAGTCTCTCTGCTATAGCCTTGTCCCCTCTTACTGCCCCTTTTACCCCTCTATCATCTAATGGTCCAATTGACTCTCTCACAGGCCTTTTGCTACGAATGTACTTGAAAAAGTCTTTATTTCGTGTTTTTGCTTCCGTAGCAAGTTTCTTCTCAAATTCCCGCTTTGCCTGCCTTATCAATGCTTTGCATTTAACTTGCCAGTGCTTGTGTTCTTTCCAGTTTTCATCATTTGGCTCTTTTTTCCATGTCCTGAAGGTTGCTCTTTTGGCAGCAACAGCCTCTCTGACCTCACCTTTAAACCATGCTGGCAGTTTTTTGGACTTTCTTCCACTTTTCTTAATGCGTGGAATACAGCTGGTCTGGGCTTCGAGGATAGTATTTTTAAATAACACCCAAGCTTGCTGTAAGTCTTTAACCTTTGGAACCGCTCCTTTTAGTTTTTTCCGAACTATATTCCTCATTCTATCATAGTCTCCCTTTTGAAAGTTAAAAGGTAGTACTGTGGATTCCTTTACTATCTGTCCTCCACTGATTAAATCAAACATGATCATACTATGATCACTATTGCCAAGTGGTCCCAACACCTTTATTTCTTGCACCAGATCTGGCGTTCCACTAAGGACTAGGTCCAGTATGGCTTCCCCTCTGGTCGGTTCATGAATCAGCTGCTCCAAGAAGCAGTCATTTATTTCATCTAGAAACTTTATCTCTTTAGCTTGTCCTGCTGTGAGACTGTCCCAGTCGATACCGGGGTAATTGAAATCACCCATTATTACTACTCTGTTGTGGCTTTTGTTAGCTTCCTTGATTTCTTTGAGCATTTCATCATCCATTTGTTCATTCTGGCCAGGCGGTCGATAGTATACTCCCACTGCCATCACCTTCCCTTTCATAAATGGAATTTCAATCCATAGAGATTCTACAGCAAATTGTGTTCCCTGCAAAACTTTAATCCTTTCTGACTCAATGCCCTCTTTAACATAGAGCGCAACCCCTCCACCAATTTGTTCAGCTCTATCATTACGATATAGTTTGTATCCAGGTATCACAGTGTCCCACTGGTTATCCTCCTTCCACCATGTCTCTGAGAGTGCAATCATATCTAACCTCTCATTTAGTGCTATATATTCTAATTCTCCCATCTTATTGTTTAGACTTCTAGCATTGGCATACAAGCATTTTAGTGACTGTATTTTATTAATTTTATTAATATTAATCTGGCTATTGGTAGGCATGGGTAATTGGGAATCTTTATGCTCTGTCTGCTCCTTACTCAAGGGCATTTGGGCTACTATACTCCCTTTTGGAACCTCACTGTTTTTGGTAGTATCCTTCAAGGATACCTTTGTCCGAACCATGCGCTCCTGGGTGACTGTCGGCTTTCCCCTATTTTCTAGTTTAGTTAAGTGGGATGAGGGGTTATATGAGCATAGCGACACTGGCAGAAGACTAGCTGTACAGCTGAGTTTTGAACAGATTGAAGTGGGGAAAGAGAATTCAAAGGAAGACCACCGAAGAGGAGGATGCAATAGTCCAGATGGAAGGTGACAAGAGAATGGCTTAGTAGTGTGTTCAGAAGGAAGGGGCGAATTGTGCCAGTGTTACAGAGAAAAAAGGACAGGTTTTAGCTATCTGTTGGTGAAGGAGAGGGAGAAGTCAAAGATGATCCCCAAGGTTGCGAGTTGAGAAAACAGGGAGGAGTAGAGTGTTATCCACAGAACATAAGAACATAAGATATGCCATACTGGGTCAGACCAAGGTCCATCAAGCCCAGTATCCTGTTTCCAAAAGTGGCCAATCGAGGTCATAAGTACCTAGCAGTTTCCCCAAAAGACACAGATTCCTCAATGCTTGTATTGTGTCAAGCAGTGATATCCCGTGTCCCTTTTAATAATGGTTTATGGACCTTTCCTCCAGGAACTTGTCCAAACTTTTTTTAAACCCAGCTACACTAACAGCCTTTACTACATCCTCCGGTAACAAATTCCAGAGTTTGATTACAAGTTGAGTGAAAAAATATTTTCTCTTAAATAGGTTACTCTGTAGCTTTATTGCATGTCCCCTAGCATTTTTTTATTCTGATAACATAAACAATCGATCTACATTTATCTATCATATCTCCCCTCAGCCGTCTCTTTTCCAGGTTGAAGGGCCCTAACCTTTTTAGCCTCTCTTCATAGGAGTATCCTTCCATCCCCTTTACCATTTTGGTGGCTCTTCTCTGTACCTTTTCTAATAACGCTGTATCTTTTTTAAGATATGGCATCCAGAATTGCACACAATATTCAAGGTGCGGTCTCACCATGGAACGATATAGAGGCATTATAATATCCTTTGTTTTATTTTCCATTCCTTTCCTTATGATACCTAGCATTCTGTTTGCTCTCTTGGCCACCACTGCAAACTAGGCAGAGGGTTTTAACATGTTATCCACGATGACGCCTAAATCTTTTTCCTGGGTGGTGGTTCCCAATGTGGAACCTTGCATGGTGTAACCATAGTTTGGGTTGTTCTTTCCTAGGTGCATAACTTTGCACTTGTCCACATTAAATTTCATCAGCCATTTGGATGCCTAATCTTCCAATTTATCAAGATCCTATTGCAATCTTCCACAATCCTCTTGGGTTTTAACAGCTTTAAACAGTTTTGTGTCATCTGCAAATTTGATAACCTCACTCGTTATTCCCTTTTCCAGGTCATTTATGAATATGTCAAAAAGCAGCGGACCCAGCACAGATCCCAGGGTGGAGGTGAGTTTAGGGAGAAAGATAAGGAGCTCAGTTTTGGCCATGTTCAATTTCAGATGGCGGTGAGATATCCAGTCACTAATGTCAGATAAGCAGGCTGAGATCCGTTTCTGGATACCCAGAGAGGTTTCAGGTGCAGAGAGGTAGATCTGGTAGTTAACAGCATAGAGATGGTACTGAAAACCTTGAGGAGAGCATGCACCAAGGGGACTGAGTGAAGAAAGAGAAAAGGAGAGGTTCCAAGACAGAGCCCAGGGGTACACTGACTAAAAGCAGGATAGCAGTAGAGGAGGATCCACCAGAACATGCACCAAAAGGGCAGTGGAAGGGATAAGAAGAAAACCAGGGCAGGACAGAACCCCTTAAACCATAGCAAGCCCAGGGTATCGAGGAGAAGGTGGTGATCAAAAGCAGCAGAAAGGTCAAAAAGAATGAGAATCAAATAAAAGTCCTTGGATTTGGCAAGGAACCAAGTCATTGGAGACTTTGGCAAATGCTCTCTCAGTAGAATGTAGAGGTTGAAAGCCAGATTGCAGTGGATCCAAAAGGGACTTGGAGGAGAGAAAGTTAATCCAGCGGCTGTGAACTGCACATTCAAGTAGTTAAGAAATATAGGGGAGGAGAGAGATGTATCGATAATTAGAAGGACAGGTAGGGTATGAGAGGAGAGATGTAACCACAGCATGCTTGAAGGCTGCAGGAATAGTTGCAATAGAAAGCGATAGGTTGAGGATGTGACAGATGGAAGGGACAACAGTGGAGGAAATGGAGTCCAGTAGATGGGTAAGTATGGGTTCAGAGGAGCAGGTAGTAAGTTTAGTGGTTGATATGGAAGGGCAGACTAGGTAGGCCATGTGGTCTTTTTCTGCCATCATGTTTCTATGGTTCTGTGTTTAGAGGGGGAGAGAAGATGTATGGTTTCTTTCTCAGTTATCTTAGAAAAAGAGAAGAAGGCGACGGAGGTTGAGGGAAGGATTTAGAAATGGGGAAAAGGGAGATAGAGATGTCTCCAGGGGGTATTTGAATAATTTCTATGGACTTTGTCATGGAAGTAATCAGCCAAGGTTTGGGCAGAAAGGGAAGAAGGGTTTGGAGGCGGAGGCACTTTGAGGAGAGAGTTGAGAGTTGTAGAGAGACGGCAAGAGTCAGAGGCAAAAGAGTTAGATGAACATAGTGTTCTTGCTTGGCAGTTGCTTCAGCAGACTGGAAGAAGGTAAGCATGAATTTGAAATGTAGGAAGTCCACAAGGGTATGGGATTTGAGCCAAAGGCACTCAGCTGAGCGGGCACAGGAATGTAGGTAGCGAGTTTTAGAGGATGCAGGTAGAAAGTGAGAGGGGAAGGGAGATAGAGGGTTAGTGGAGAGAAGCCCGATGCTAGGGTTGCCAACCGGCTCCAGGTATATCTGACAGGCTTGATCTAGCCCCTGCAGGGATATGCATTTCTGATTTCTGTTTTGAACTCCATAAGAAAAGCAAGACTACAAGTCCCTGCATGCAATGGGGCAAAACTAGGACTGGATCAACCCTGCCAGGCGCATCTGGAGCCAATTGGCAACCCTATCTAACACTGAAGGGGGAGGGATCCAGGAAGAGTGGTGGGAATGAATAACAATTGCCAAGATATCCGGTTCCAGAAATGAGATCTTGAAGCAGTCCTGGATTTCTTATAATCTCATTCTGATGCATTACAGTACCTGCAGCACTGATTTCAATGAGTAAAATCGGGGACTACAAATGCCATACTGCAATTTAAATCAAAACCAGAACTGACCAAAATATTGCACTCGTGGAACCAGGCAACCCAACAACTCTGAAAAGGGGAATGTCTGGTTATTGGTTTGCGCAGTTTCCACCTGCTTCCTGTGCAGGTGGGTGCAAAAGAGCTACATGCTTATGGAAGTCTCACACATTCCCCCTTCTTACCTGGCTTGACCAAATCGCACCCATAAAAGCCCCAGATTTTAATGCGCCACTTGCTGCATTTGAGATGGACAGTTTTCAGTCAGGCCCTCCCCATAATTAAAACATCTAAAAATATAAAACAACAAAAAAGAATGTAATGTTAACTGAAAAGTAACTTACAATGTACAGCAGAGTTGTCAAGTTACCCAGTTCCTCAGAGTGATAATGGGAAAGTTCCTTTTACTACTGTTTAAGAGGCTTATAAAGCCTGGGGGTGAAGTAGTGAGCTAGTCATCCTGGAAAAGGAAAGGGGATGCTCGTCAGCTGAAAGTCATTGAAAGGAAGATAGCTGAGTTGGAGAGACAGCATATAGTCACTGGGAATAAAGTCAATTTTATTAACCTGTGCAAATTGAACTATGAATATAGCAGCAGTCTTAGTACTTCCGCTCGTCGGGACCTGTTTGTGCGAAACAGAATCTATTATACCTCTACTAACTGGCACAATATCTTAAGGAAAGGAAAGAACAGCACTGTATTCCGGTCTTCAAGAGCCAACTGCATGATTCTCTTTTTGATAAGGATATTTTGGAAGAATTTGCGCAATTTTATTCTACACTGTATCATTCGGATAGCAATGTGGATTTTGCTAAATATATGGCTTGTCTGCAACCTCTTCTGGGTCCTAAACTTACAGTGCTAGGTTAGTGCTCCAATTGCAGAATGTGAAATATTAGAGGCCTTTTCTTCTCTTCCGTCAAGCATCTGGGCCTGATGGATTTACCATTGAATTTTATAGGCAATTTAAAGCATTGTTGTACCCCTTAATGAGTAAACGTTTTCAGTTTGTTTGAAGGTAATTCTCCTCCTCCTTTCACAGAAGCACAGCTTATTATCCCCAAGCCAGGTCAGAGTGGAAAAGTAGCTTAATGGTTAGGAACCAAGAGACCAGGGTTCAATTCCCACTAGAACTCCTTGGGCAAGTCACTTAACCCTTCATTGCCTCAGAAAAATCCAAGTTATTAATGTCCATGTTTAATGTACGTTACCAAGTTTGTTATAATGTAAACTGCTTTGAAATGATAAAGTGGTATAAAAAAACTGTTAAATAAATAAATCTTATGCACAGAATTATAGACCCATCTCATTGCTTAATGTTGACAACAAGATCCTAGTGAAGATTTTTGCAGCAGCAGCAGCAGCAGATGCTTGGTTCTGTTGTTCATACTAATCAGACAGGTTTCATGTCTGGAAAGTGCATTGAGGATAATGGTTGGCTCTTTCATTTGCTGATTTCTGATTCCAGGGACAGGTGCACTCCTGCAATGGTTGTGTCTTGAGACATGAAGTCTTTTGACTGTTATTGAATGGTCTTATCTGTTAGATTGGATGAGCAGTGTTTCTGAATTTATTCATTGAGTACGTGTACTTTATAATTCGCCTTTTTCTAGGGTTTTGGCTAACTGCATGCTGTCTCCTCCAATTCAGATTACTAGAGGGACGAGACAAGGTTGTCCCCTCTCCCCTTTGCTTTTTAATGTTACTTTAGAACCTTTGCTTATAGCGCTTCGTTAGACAGATTCTATTCGGGGTGTTTCTTTTCCTGGGTTTCCTTGTAAGCTTGCTGCTTATGCTGATGACGTTTGCTTTTTCTGGAAGGGTCTGCAATCCTGGCAGTACTTAATGATGTTCATATTTTCTCTTGTGTCTCTGGATATAAAATTAATTGGGAAAAGTCTGATGTTATGCCATTGAGTTGTTATACTAAACAATCAGATTTGGGAGATTATGCCTTAAAATGGTCCCCTTCTCAATTGAAATATTTGAACTATTTGTATAACAGTGGCCTGGAGCAATCATTGTCTTTGAATACGGATATAGTTATGTCAGTAATAACGGAGACTACCCAACGATGGTTTCCATTGACTGTGTCTTGGTGGGGTCGAGTAGAAGCAATTAAGATGATTCTGGTTCCCCAGGGTAATTTTATTTTGAGCATGATGCCATGTTTGTGCCCTAAAGACTTTTATAAGCGTATAGATTAGTTGCTGAGTACATTTTTATGGCGGGGCCAAAGTCCTCAAACTACACGGAAAATGTTAATTGCTGCCAAACCTAAGGGTGAGATTAGTTTTCCAGATTTTTATTTAGAGCATGTTTCTTTTTTGGCTTGTTATAGCATGTTTTAGGTACAGGACCTTGAGCCAGCTGATGAAGTTTCCTCTTGGCTGAGAGTGGAACATGCAATGATGGCTCCATATCCCCTAAATATATGCCCAGGTATGAAATGCCTTAAATTTATTTCTCCCTCTTTTCCTATAAGCGCTACTCATCTTGCCTTACATATTCTAGATAAGGTTTTTGATGATCTGTGGTCTGCTTCTCTATGGATACATTTATGGCATAATCCTTGCTTGCTTTATTTATTTATTTAGCTGTAGTTATATATCATCTTTCACCGTGTCATCAACTTAAGATAGATCGGAACATGCTGGTTTAGCCAGCAATGCAGGCTTCTAAGTTGTGATGTCTGTCTCATGTTTTGGAGGACAATCATTTGCTCCCCTTTGTGGATCTTTGTACTCGCTACCATATTCCGGATACTCATCTGTTTAAATGGATGCAACTTTGTCACTGTAGTCGTAAGAATATTGATGGGTACGGGACTTGGCGGAAGAGACAGATTTGAAAGGATTTAGTACCTGGGTTATTGCTAAGGGGCATATGGTGTCTCATATTTATAAACATTTACAAGACGCATCATATTGTGCTTAGGTGGAGTTAATGGAGGTGTGATCTCACGATTGGGAAGGGCAACTGGAGGATAAGCAATGGGAGCTTAATTCAATCCATGTATTTTCTGGCCTACATGCGGTGTGGACGCCGTGGAAGAAGTGGAAAGCAGGGCTCTCCTCTGGTCATCGCTGTTGGCACTGTGAATTGGCACCTAGTACATTATTGCATATGATAAATGATTGTCCACTGATCAAATCATTCTGGTTAGATAGGTTGCAGGAGATCTTTCAGTTTAAGTTGGAATTGAGGGCGGAATTGTTAATGTTTCAATCTCTACGGTTGTCTGATGTTCTGGCAGCAAAGCATTTTAAGCTTTTTGATTTATTGGTTCTTATTACCCTGCAGTTGATTCTTACTAATTGGAAAAATGCTCTTTTGCTTTCTTTTCCCTATTGGAGGAATACTGTTTGCCAAGTGCACAGCTTTGAGAAGACAATGGCTGTTCAATGCTTTCTGCTCTTAAAATCTGGAAGTCCCTTGATATGTATCTTGAACAATCAAGCATGTTGTGTAAAGGATTTTTCTCCCTCTGTCACCCGGTTTTATATTTGTATTATGGATTGGAGCTCTAATTCTTGTTTGCTGTCCTTGGTTATGTTCTTTTTATTCTCCTTTTTTGCCTTTTTCTTTTGTGAAAACCAATAAAAATTTGTGAACTGAAGGTACTTCATGGTGTGTAAGGACAGAGGGTGGAATCTTTCACACCCCCAGTACTTTTATGCTGTAACTATAACCTGGAATAAGCATATCTGAGTTGTCAGGTCACACAAGCATCTGCAAAAATAAATGGAAAAATATTAGAAGAGTGTATTTAGTAGTTTGTGTAGCCTGTTACCTTTTATTATCTGGTCAGCTCTTTATTAATGGCAGTGAGTTGGAATTCTATATGTCTTCATGCAGGCACCGTTACACGTTCTGATTTATACTTTCCAAAACCACTGATGGCATCAATCGTTTGCCCTATGAACTCACTTTTTCAAAAAGTGTGTAAGTGCTGGAGTTTTCCACATTGATATAAATAATATTATGAAGCTGCTCCACCACCTTGCACTGCAGATGCTTCTGCTTACTCTGCACATTACTTACCTATGCATGCTTGTCTTGCCTACCCTTGTTCCTCATCACACATGAACTCTTCTTCATATCCCATCCTCTCTGTTCCTCACTGTGAAATGTCCTACCAGCTTCCAGATTCCAGCTGTCTCTATGTGCAGGAAAAAGCAGAAATCTGTGCAGTGTAGTCAGCTGACTTGGTGAGTTTACTTGGCTGCTAGAGGCCCTCTGCTGCTTCTTCCAACATTCAGGCTTGGATGCAGTAAGCATGCATAGACTGCTGCGCTAAGCTTCAGCTCTTAGCAATCTAATGTACACACTAAAAAAAATTGTGCTTCCAGTACAGTAAACTAACGGCATGCCAATAACAGCAGCATTAAAATGTGCACTGAGAAAAATCAGCACACGCCACTTAAGTAATATACAGTTGTTTAATGTATTGAGATTAAAAAGTCTCCCTTTCGGTAGGTGAATGGGAAATGGGTCACACGCAGACAGGAAGGGAGTATTTCAAAGGTTGGCTGGAATCCCCAGTACCTACCCACAAACATTGCCTGGTTTATGGCTTGGCCCAATGGGCACTGCACCTGTCACCCTGTGGGGCCATCGAGCAGTCCAGGGCATCCCTGGGCCAGGCACCTGGCACAGGAAGGCCCTCGACCAGAGAGCCTCTGTAGTGGTGGGCCCGAACCCCCCTTAGACCAAATATACTTACCTAGTCTGAAGAGATATCTTGCGGCATCAGTCTCTTCATTTCACCCTCTTGAAAAATGGTGGCATCTGATTACTAGCAGTACATCAGGATGCACCACTAGGAGATAGCCTACCAAATAAGGGAATGTTTGGAAATATTGCCTTATTTGGCACACTCCCCACCCCCCTCCGTGGTGCATTGCTCCTGCCTCCTGACATTAGAGGTGGCTGGGGAGGTCCATTTGGGTCACCAGGGTTTGTATATGGGGTCCAGGGGGCCAATGGAGAACAAGTGATTGTTTGTGGTGTTGGGGAAAGGGGAGTGGAAGGTGCCAAAGGGCCACTTGGACCACTAAGACAATCTTTGGGACTGAGAGGTAGATCATCTGAGGTGAGGTGAAAAGTGAGGCATTCATAAGGATTTATATGGAAGAAGCAAGTCTAACAAATATTCTCCAGGAACAAGCAGGAAGTCAGTCCTCACATATGGGTGACATCTGTGCCGATGGACCCCCACGAAAGCATCTCCCCATCTTTCAAAGAAAGCCTTTGGGAGATGTACCATGCATGCGTGGTCCCCTTTCCAAACAAGGGTGCCATCTTGTCTGTCTCCTTTTTTCCACGGAGCCCTCTGGACATTTGTCCAGTTTGCCCTGAAAAAAGTGTGATTTTTCTTTTTTGTACATTTCTGTCCGGTTTGCATACTGATTCCTTCCTGCCCCCAAGCCAGCTCGTCTCAACGTCACTCCTCAGGTTCGTTTCTTGTTTTTTTCCCCTTTTTATCTAGAGGTGTCCCTCGACCAGCGTTCACGCCTTTTTTCGACTGAAGGCCTCGGACTCCCAGGGCTTTAAGTAGTGCAATAGGTGCAGCAAAATGATGTCCCTCACTGATCCACATGACTGCTACCTCCGGTGCCTCAGCCCAGAGCACGACGACTCTGACTGCGAACTTTGCAGAACCATTACCTCAAAGGCCTTAAAGAGCCATCACCAGCAGCAGGAAAAATTCTTCCAAAAGTCTGACTCTGTGCCAGAGTCTCTGGCGACACCACACTCCAGGGTCCCCTCCGGTACCTCGGTGCCCCGCGGAGCCTAAGCCTCCTCGGATTCCGTGGCCACGGTTCCTCTGAGAGGAAATCCCCAGAGATGAAGCAAGAAGTTGAAACCCTCGAAGACTGTCTCTGAGGACGGGTCTAGGAAGAAAGGGAAATCCCAGTCCAGGCTCCACAGTCCCTGTCATGAGTCTGAGGAGTCAGAGTGGGAGCGGCCTCACAAGCTTGCTCCGCAAGGAGTCGTCGACACCTGCCAACCGGCCTCAGACACCCGAGGCCATCCTCATTGACGACTCCCCCTTGACAGTACCGACGCCGGTCCCAAAATACTCTGTGCCTGCATCGCAGTCTGTGGAGCCAACTGGCATGGAGACCAGGATGGCGGCCTTAGAGAGCAGTATCTCTGCTCTCATAGCCATGCAGTGGACATTTATGTCCGGTTCATCCATCCCAATGACAGGACCCTCTATGTCGAGGGCTTCCCCAGATGTTGAGGTGATCCTCGAGTGCCACCCGCCTCGAGAGAGCCAGTGGCTCTGGATGAGGTTCCAGTCCCATTCCTCCAAATGTGGACTGCCTGGCGCAGACCTTGACTCTGGTGATCACAGAGCCTCGAACTCATACCTGGACTTCAAGTCCGAATGGGAGACAGAGGATAAGGAGTCCCCCTAGACACTTGGCGACACCGAGATGTGCCTTTGGACCCATCTCCTGCAGTGTCACAATGCTGTTCCTCGACTTCCTTGATGGCAACTCGCTGCTCAAAAGTATCTGTTTCATGTGATCCAAACAACCACAACTATTTTCAGGAAGACTTTGACACAGCTATGTAATACGCAATGAGCTTGAGGAAGGGCCAGGAGTTTCGGAGGCCTGAAACGCAACGTGTAGGTGTGTCAGAAAGTCTTCCTGAAAATAGTTGTTGCGGCTGTTTGGATCACATGAAACAGATACTTTTGAGCAGCGAGTTGCTGTCTTAGAAGAGTCACGCTTTACAAGAGACCAGGAGGCCTCTTTATGGTGTTGCTGATCTGGGGGAACGTCTTAATTGAAGGAATTTCGCTGCTGAAAGAACTTCTTCACTGAAGGAATTTCTGCGATGACGCTGGTTTGGAGCAGTCTTTGAACAACGTTCTTTCTGTTAGGTACTACTGGGGGACATTATTGATATTATCCCTTGGTATGTGGTACTAAGGGTTGATTCCCTTTTTAAATAGATAAAAAAAGGAGGATTTACTATGAGAAAGAATGGTTTCTTTCAAGGCAAATGATCCAACAATTTTTTTTTTTATTTATTAGTGATTTGATTGGGCACTGGTTTATCCTTTCTTAGTTTGTAGTATATAGGTGGGGATAATAAGCAGTCTTTTTAGTATTGATAGATCACTTAATGCATAGCACCCCTCTGCCGCAGGCTTCACAATTATTCCACTGCGACCCTCGCACCCCCCCCCCCTCCACCTCTTGAAATCCTTGACATCCCCTTGTACATATTGTAAATATTAATCTTTGTAAATAAGTTACTCTTAAGAGTCTAATTTATTTTGTGTTTGTTTAGTTTTACCCTCATGAATGGCAATTTCTCTGTCTCCTTTCTGGCCTCAGGTTGATTGCATCCTGTGTCTTTATAAATGTGCGTCTCCGAAGAACCTAAACTGCATGTATGAATTGGACGTAGTTAGCTAATATTTGCAGCAGTTAGCTGTTGGTGCCTTTTTCCATAATCCCAGTACTTGTCTGAACATTTTGGCATGTTGCCACTGTGAAGCTAAATATCTAATGTCTTTAATAGTATGAAATGATTGTGGTCACTTTTGTGGCAAGGGGATACTGCTATAATACACAATATATTAAAATTTCTATGGTAGTTATATAAGAATGAGAAACACTAGTATTACATGATTTTATTAACATGTAGTTTGGAAATTGGGGCTAATAATTTTAAGTGAAATTGAGACTTTGAAAACAGTGAAGATAGTAATTAAGCCAAATTAGTCTCCATGTTAGCAGCTCCAACAGACTGTAGGACAACAGTAGAATGTATTCTTCTTCCCCAGCCGGCATGCTGGGGATTTACCAGCCTTCCCCTCCAGCAGAAATGATGTCTTCTGGAAAATTCCATAGAAACAAACAGCTGCATTGCACTCCTTCAAATACATCAGAGGCTTAAAGCTCAGAGAATTATTCATTAGAGTTATCGTTTTGGTGAATCACCCTTTCCTAAGCAATCAACACAGTCAGGGCTTACTGTACCAAATCAGCAAGGGACCTCGCAAAGAAAGCTAAATTTAGAGCTCTCATCTGTAGATGAACAAATGTGAAAAAGAAAGCAAGTGTTGTGCTTTAAGCATATCAATACCTTTTTTTTTTCTTTCTCATTTGGATAGTGCTATAATCTTCAGTTAACACTAAGTCGTGCTTTATGTACCTATATCTATCTGTGCTTTTGAAGACTGCAACATACATATTGGCTTTTGCATTATAGTGGTTTTGATATTTGCCTTTTGGATTACTGATATAGCATTTTATCTCACATCCAAAAGTTCAGTTAAAGAAACAATACTACTAAAAATATATTCCCCAAGAGCAGTTACGTCAAACATAATTCTTCAGGAGGCAAAGTGGCCAAGGGGTTCCAGCAGTATGCTGGGAACTAAGGAAACTACTTCTTGCACTCCTTATGACCATAGACAAACCAAGGTTAGTGAAGCTGTTGTAACAAAATCTTCTCCAGGACCAAGCAGGAAGTCAGTCCTCACATATGGGTGTCATCGACGCCGATGAAGCCCCAGCGGAGCATTTCCCCAGCTTTCTATGAAAGCCTTTGGGAATGCAGGCACACATGCGCGGTTTCCTTCCCACCTAAAGGTGCCATCTTACCTCAGTCTCTCTTTTTCCGAGAAGCCCACCGGACGTGTGTCCTGTCATCCCGGATAAAAGTTTGATTTTTTTCGGCGATTCTCGCTATTTTTTCTTCTCTGGTTCGACGCCGGTTCCCCTCCCGCCGGGTTCGATACACCGGTATCGAGCCTGTTTCTTCTTTTTCGGTTTTTGCCCTTCGTGGCTGGCGTTCGCGCCATTTTTTGCTTTTTCCCTGGAAGGCTGGTCCTTTGACCTCGTGGGGACACTTTTTTCCCCGATGGATTCCAGTGATCGGTGTAAGAAGTTGATGTCTCTCACCGACACACACGACTGCTGCCTTCGGTGCCTCGGTCCTGATCATGTCCCTAAGACGTGTGGACCATGTGGGAAGATGTCTTCCAAAGCACTACGAAGTCGCCAGCAGCAGAAAGAAAGGCTTTTTTCTGACTCAGCCTCTGGCCGGGCCCGGACCTCGTCTGAGGCCTCGACATCTCGGGATTTGGATCCCGAGCGCCGTCGTGGCTCCTCGGACAGGGGGTCCCCCGACCGGGAACGCAAGAGGAAGAAGCGGCTCGTGAGGGCGTCGTTGGAAGAGGTCCCTGGCTCCTCGAGGGCCAGGTCTAAGACCCCCGACCGTCGCCCCGGGCCCGTGGAACAAGAGAAGCCTGCCAAAGTTCCTCGAGTGGAGCCGGAGTCTGCTGGACACGTAAGCCCTGTAGTCCTCAAGGACTCTCCTCCCAGAGAGCCGACGTTGGGCCCGGCGCCACCGGGGCCCGAGTCGGTGGCTGCTGCGTCTCCCGAGCTGAGTCTCAGGATGACAGCCTTGGAGTGCAGACTGTCTGCCTTCATGGAGCAACAGCGGGCACTGATGGCCAGCCTGTCTGGCGCATCTGCCCCGACCACCGGGACATCAACATCGAAGTCGACCCCGGAGACCGAGCCGATACTCGAGACCATGATGGCTCGAGGTCGACCTCGGTCGCGGTCTCCCTCGACCTCCCGTTCGGGACCGAGGGCGTCGGGGCGGGTGCTTCCGGGCCCCGCGGGGTCGGATCCTGACTCCTCGTCGGACGAGTCCGCCTGGGAGACGGAGGATGAGGAGTCCCCCGACACATTCAAGATTCGGTGCGTCCCGTCGGACTCGCCGCAGTCTGAACCCCGGAGTAGATCCCCTCCGGAGGATACCCGGTTCTCGGAGTTTGTCCGGGATATGGCCACCGCGTTGGCTATCCCGGCAGACCCCGAGGAAGAGCCTCGAGCCGAAGAGCTCGAGGCCCTGCAGTACGACTCTCCTCCGAAGGAGGCCTTTACTGTCCCGGTTCCTCCGATGCTGGAACGGCTCCTCTTCCAGATGTGGGAGGCACTGGCCTCGGCGCCGGTTCTAAGCAAGCGGGTCGATTCGATTTATCGACTACGGAAGAGCCCTGGCTTTCAGAAGGCGCAGCTACCACACCATTCCATGGTTGTGGAATCGGCCATGCATCGCCTGAAAAGTCAGAAGATGCACTCTGCGGTGCCCCCCGGCAGGGAGGCCCGGAACCTCGATGGTTTTGGTAGAAAGTGCTTCCAGGGCTCGATGTTTGCTTGCCATGTCCAGTCTTACCCAGCTGTACATGGGCATGTACTTGCGAGACCTGGCCAAGGAGTTGGCCGGGTTCTCTGCTGGTCTCTCCGGGGAGCCCTTGCAGAGATTCAAGTCCTTGTCCTCGGGGATTCGGGACTGCTCAAAGTTTGTCCCGCGCCGCCTACGATGGCTTCGAGGCTTCGGCCCGAGTTGCGGCAGCTGGCATCGCGGCTCAACTCCAGGCATGGCTGCAGTCATCGGTCCTCGAGCCATGGGTTCAGGACAAGTTGGTCGATGTCCCTTGCCGAGGTGAGAACCTTTTTGGCAAGCCCATGGCCGAGAAGGTCGCATAGCTCGAGACCGAGCACCTTACAAGGCAAGGACAAGGCTGTCTAGAAAGACCTCTGCCCCTTCTCACAAGAAGAAGGCCTCGGGGAAGAAGCCCTTTTACCCGAGGAAGGGCACTGCCTACAAACAGTACCCTCCGTATCAGGCTGCCCAAGCTGCCCCTCAGGGTCAGCAAGCCAAGGGGCAGGGTAATGGGCCCCGTAGGCAGAGGACCCCCAAGCCTCCGGCCCCTGCTCCCACTCAGCAGGGTGGGGGTTTTTGACTCCTTGAGCATAGCCTCTCAGTCCCTGCTCTCCCAACCCTGCACAGGAGGTCGCCTCGCCCTTTTTGCCCACCAGTGGCCTCGCATCACTGGAGACAGTTGGGTGTTAAACATAGTCCACAAGGGCTATGCACTACACTTTCACCAACTGCATCCTCCATATTTTCCAGGGGAGCCTCCAAGGCCACCCCTGCACACAGATCTTCTCCTCCAGGAGCTCCAAGGTCTGTTGGTGGACAGGGCGGTGGAGCCTGTGCCCCTTCAAATGCACGGTCGAGGGTTCTATTCCAGATATTTCCTGGTACCCAAAAGAACCGGTGGCCTTCGACCTATCCTGGACCTCAGGAATCTCAACAAGTTCCTGGAGAAAGAAAAGTTCAAGATGCTTACTCTTGGAACACTTCTGCCCTACCTCCAGCAGGGAGATTGGCTATGCTCCTTAGATCTAAAGGATGCGTACACTCACATCCTCATTCATCCAGACCACAGAGAGTACCTCAGGTTCATTGTGGGAGGAAACCATTATCAGTACAGGGTACTGCCTTTTGACCTAACCTCCGCCCCCAGAGTCTTTACCAAATGCCTGGCAGTGGTGGCGGCCTACCTGAGAAATCAAGGCTTCTTTGTCTTTCCCTATCTGGACGACTGGCTCATAAGAGGTCAGACGTGCCAGGAGGCCCGACAGGCCACCCTCAGAACTATTGCTCTTCTTCAAAGCTTGGGGTTTGTAATAAACTTCGCAAAGTCCACTTTGCTCCCCTCCCAGAACTTGGAGTTCATAGGGGCAAGGTTGGACTCTATCCTGGCAAAGGCATTCTTGCCAGAAGATAGAGCCCAAAGACTGATGGACTTAGCAAAACAGTTTCTCAGCGGGTCAGTGGTCTCCGCCAGACTCTGCCTGAAGCTGCTGGGCCACATGGCTTTGACAGTTCATGTAACCCCCAATGCGGCCTGCACAGTGGTGCCTTCGGAGTCAGTGGTCACAGGCCACAGGCAGCCTCAGAGACAGGATAAGGGTGTCCAGACCTTTTCTGGACTCCCTCAACTGGTGGCTGCACCCACCCAATCTACTGAAAGGGGTGCCTTTTCAAATTCTTGGGTACACAGTGGTACTGACCACAGACGCCTCCCTGCAGGGCTGGGGGACTCATTGTCTGAACAAGTGCACCCAGGACCTGTGGTCTCCTTGGGAATCTGCACAGCAGATCAATCTCCTAGAACTCAGGACTATTCGATTGGCACTCAAAGCTTTCTCTCTTGCCCTGGCTCATCAATCTGTCCTGGTTCAGACAGACAACCAGGTAGCCATGTTTTATGTGAACAAGCAAGGCGGGACTGGGTCCAGGCTCCTTTGTCAGGAGGCACAGGACCTTTGCTCCTTTGCCCTCAAGCACACATGCTCCTCAAGGCTGTGTACCTTCCAGGCCAGGAAATCTACCTGGCCGACGGGTTGAGCAGAATTCTGCAGCCCCACGAGTGGCAGCTGCATCCTTTGGTAGTTCAGAAGATCTTCCTGAAATGGGGACTTCCATCCATAGATCTGTTTGCCAGTCCACTCAACAAACAGCTGCCAAAGTTCTGCTCCAGACAACCGCATCCTCTGTGGGTAGCAGCAGATGCTTTTCTGATGCCATGGTCTCAGGGCCTCCTGTATGCGTTTCCTCCCACGCCTTTGGTGGTCCGAACTCTGTTCAAAATTCTTCAGGACAAGCCTCAGTCCTGCTGGTGGCTCCCAGGTGGCCGAGACAGCCTTGGTTTCCACTTCTACTTCAACTGGCGGTGGGTCCCCCCTGCCTCTGGGGTGGCAACCCGACCTTCTCACCCAGGATCAGGGTTCCCTTCTGCACCCCAATCTCAAAGCTCTCAATTTGATGGCCTGGAAGCTGCAAGGGTAGTTTTGGCTCCCTGGGGCCTGCCTCAGGAAGTTGAAGTGGTTGTCCTAGCCTCTAGGAAACAGTCCACTAGGAAAACCTATGCTCTCAAATGCAACTGACTCGCCCACCTTTTGAGCCGATGGCTACTTGCCCTCTATGCTTCCTGTCCTGGAAGACCCTCTTCTTGGTAGCCCTAACCTCGGCCAGGCGAGTGAGTGAGCTTCAGGCCCTGGTCTGTGACAGGCCTTACACCAGATTCTATAAGAAAAGGGTAGTCCTCAGGGCTCATCCAAAGTTCCTCCCAAAGGTTATCTCCTCTTTCCACCTTAACCAAGAAATGGTTCTTCCAACTTTCTTCCCTAGGCCTCATGCAAGCCAGGCTGAAGCAGTTCTGCATACCCTGGACTGTAGGAGGGCCTTATCCTTCTACCTTGACCGTACGCAAGGGCATAGAAGGGCTACTCAGCTCTTCGTATCTTTTGACCCTAATAAGTTGGGGTTGGCTGTGTCCAAGCGTACCTTGTCCATCTGGGTGGCTGACTGTATCACCTGGGCTTACAAGGCAGCTGACCTTCCTTTGCAGGGTCGGGTCACGGCCCACCGTGTCAGGGCAATGGCTGCCTCAGTGGCTCATCTCCGCTCAGTACCGTTGGTAGACATCTGCATGGCTACAACTTGGTCTTCAAGCCAGACTTTTGCGGCCCATTACTGTCTGGAGAGGGAATCCCGTAGGGACAGTGCTTTTGACCAGGCAGTACTCCGGAATCTCTTTGAGGTTTAGGCAACTCCTGCCCTCTGGGCTACCGGTGGAGGTTGTGTCAGTGAAAAGCCTTTCTTTGATGCTGGGACTAGAGGGGGTTCTCTTGTTCAGCCTGGGTTCCTCGTTAGCCCAGAGCTAGGGAGTCACCCATATGTGAGGACTGACTTCCTGCTTGGTCCTGGAGAAAGAGTAGTTACTCACCTGTAACAGGTGTTCTCCAGGAGCAGCAGGAATCAGTCCTCACAACTCTCCCTCCTCCTCTGGGAGTTGCAGTTGTACATAGTTTATTTTTACATTTTTGTGTGCTGTTCTTAGCTATGTCATTTGACTGAGGTAAGATGGCACCTTTAGGTGGGAAGGGAACCGCGCATGCGTGCCTGCATTCCCAAAGGCTTTCATAGAAAGCTGGGGAAATGCTCCGCTGGGGCTTCATCGGCGTCGATGACACCCATATGTGAGGACTGATTCCTGCTGCTCCTGGAGAACACCTGTTACAGGTGAGTAACTACTCTTGTCCTTCCCACCCTCACTGAAGTTTGGGCTTCAGCAGTGCAGATCGCCCCAGCCTTAATGGTAGCCTGATGCAATTGCATCGCTGCTGTTAGGAATTGTAAGGAATATTTACAGTATTACTATTGCCCAGCAATCAATACATCCCAGTAGTGCCATAAAAATAAGTATATTATCTTCCTATCTTTGTATGTTTAATTTTTTTTCTTAAAATTAAAATAGAGGTTTGTAGTTTTTATCCATCCAGATTATCCCTGCTATAAAGGTGACATCCCTTAATGAAGATAAATCATCCTTTAAAGCCCATCATTCATTTCTATAGTCTGGAATTGCACTATTTCCAAAATATTTCCCCTCTCTTGAATTCCTTCGCTGGTGCCATCCCACTTTGCTTTTAAAATAAATATTCTTCTCTCTTTCAAAGCTATGCACTCCTAATTCTTCTTCTCTTCCACTTGCATTTTATTTATTCCCTCTATACTCATTACAGGCCTGGATTTGGATTTTAGATTTAATTTATTCACTTTGCAAGTCCAAGCTCAAGGCAGGTTACAGTTAAATACAGTAGATAGTCCTTTGTCCAAGAGTGCTAACGCTTTAAGCTTGTGCTTCAGGGAGGCAGAGCTTGGAGCAAAGCAGAATGGACGTGTAGAGTGTGAGCTCCAGAGGGACCTTCTGCAGAATCCGGTGTCTGCGCTACTTACAGCGGGCTGAGTAGAGTTCCTTGATCAGAGGAAGAGTCTGGAGATGGCGGGACCCAAGCCGACTCAGAGTTTGCTGCGGGGCAGAGCATGAGTGCTAAAAGAACGAATACAGAGCCCCCGTCCCAGCAGAAAATGGCAGCCGGGCAAGAGCATCCGGAAGCGATGCAAGAGTTGTTGCACGAGTTACGGGCAGTTAAAGAAATTGTGACTGCAAATAGCGAATCGCTTTCGAATATGCAAGAAGACATCAGGCAACTTAAAAACAACATGGAAAACCTTGTGATCTGGCAAGAAAAGACAGAACAAAGAATGGAAGTGCGGGAAGAGAGAGTGAAAGCACTGGACAAACAGACCAAACAAATTGATCGGTTGCAGAAGGAGCTAGAGGACAACAACAACCGGGCCCGGAGGAATAACATCAGAATTGTTGGAGTACCAGAAGGGGCGGAAGGGAAAGATATTTATGCCTTTTTGCATAAACTTATACCAACTACCTTAAAATTATCCTTTGATATGCCGTTTGAAATAGAGAGAGCTCATCGGGTTCCCTCACAAGCTCTGCTCAACAACAAAAGGCCACGGATGATTATCCTTAAGGTCCTACGACATCAACAGGTTGTTAAGGTCATGGAGACAGCTCGGGCTCGATCCCCAGTGGACTTTGAGGGCCACAAATTGATGTTCTTTCCGGATTTTGCTAAAAGCACTGTGGAAAAGAGGAGAAGCTTTCTGGAATTGAGGCCGAGGCTGCAACTGCTGCAAGCAAGGTTTGGATTGCTCCACCCGGCAAGAATGAGGATTACGCTACATAACACGAGAACCTTTGATGATCCTGATGTCCTTCATGCCTTTATTGAAGAGAAGGAGTTGGAGCTAATGAACTGAGAATATTAGAGTGATAAATTTATTATTGGATGCTTGAAAGCCGGAGTTTGTGAGGGGAAAGGAGAAGGAACGGTTTGTTATAAGAGGTAGGAACTTTCCCTCCCAAACTAACTGCAAGTATGGATGATTGTCCGGCGTATAGATGTTAAGCTCATGTTAGATGGCGCAGTCAATTAGGGAGAGTGGGTTATCACTGCTCGATAACCCGATTTCACTGGCAGAAGTCAGCAGGGCAATTGAGTCTCTAGCGGTAGGGAAAGCCGCAGGTCTGGACGGTTTTCCTTCAGAATTCTTTAAAGCCTTCTCTAAAGAATTAGGACCTTTTTTGCAACAGTACTATCAAGCATTAATGGAGGATAATCCCCAAGTAGGATCTTTTGCTTCGGCAAATATTATTGTGTTGGAGAAAGCTGGTCGGGACCCACACAAAGCAAGTAATTACCGTCCCATTTCATTGTTAAATGTGGATTACAAAATTTATGCAACCATTTTGGCGCATCACTTGGCAATGGTGACTCCCCTATTGATCCACCCAGACCAATGCGGGTTTGTGGAAGGTCGATCGACTGCTGACAACGCTAGACTCCTTTGTCATGTGCTGGCTGGGGCGGAAACTATAGATGGCCCACTAGTGGGACTATCCCTGGATGCTGAAAAAGCATTTGACCGTCTGGAATGGTCATTCCTGTTCCCAGTCCTTAGGTGGTTTGGCTTTGGAGAAGGCTTTATCAATTTAATAAAAGTAATGTCTTTATCAATTTAATAAAAGTAATGTATATCAGGCCATTTGCAAGTATCTGTGTAAATAATACCCGCTCCCAGGACCTTCAACTGGGCAGAGGGACCCGTCAGGGCTGCCCACTAACGCCCATGCTATTTAACTTGGCTCTTGAACCCTTAGCCCTACTGATCAGACAAAATTCACAAATCCAAGGTATCAGTATACTGGGGAAAGAGATAAAATTGTCAGCGTATGCTGATGATCTGTTATTTACGAATCCAGAATCTGTACTTCATATATTAGCATAGATAGATATGCGACTCTCTCGGGTTATAAGATAAATTGGTCAAAATCTGTTGCTTTTCCACTAAATGCTCGGGTTTTTAAAGCAGATCTGTCAAACTTCCCATTTGTATGGGAGACGAAAATGGTTAAATATCTAGGGGTATGCTACTGTTATGCCCTAGAAAAATGGTCCGTTTCAATGCTAAAAATCTATTATCTATTATAGAGACAATGACTACCAAATGGTCTCCCTTGACAATGTTGTGGTGGGGTCGTCTGGAGACAATTAAAATGACAATCGCCCCCAAAATTAACTACATTTTGGAAATGCTACCAATATTTCTACCGGAACAGATATATAGACAGATGGAGAGACTTAACGGTCTTCCTATGGAACAATAAGCCCCCCCGAATAGCACTCACAAAGCTTAAGGCCACTAAAGAGGATGGGGGTGTGAGTTTCCCAGATTTCCAAATATACCATAGGGCGTTTTTGATGAAGCAAGGGGCTAAATGGGTAGAACAAGTAAATGGGCTAAGCCCAATTTGGCTGGCCCTTGAGGAGAAAGGAGCGGCACCCTTTCCAATGTATTTAATCCCCGGTATGCTCTTTAGGCAGTCCCAAATGATATCACAAGTGGTGGTAGACACACGAAGGGCATTTTAGGACCTAATACGCTCGTGGTCGCCGGGGGAGAAATACTCCCTGCTTCTCCCGTTGTGGTATAATCCCATCTTCAAGATTCAGAAAAAAACATTTGCATGGAAGCAATGGTACAGTAGAAATATTTGGACCATAGGACAATTAATTGAAAAAGGCAAATGGAAGGATTTTAATAAACTACAGCAAGAATTCAACCTTCCAGGCTCACTATATTACCAATGGGTTCAGCTAAGACACTGTGTGGAAAGGACCCTGGGGGATATAAAATTATTGAAAACAGAAGGAGAGTTAGATATTAGAATTAAGCAAGTACAAGCGATAACTGGCAAGGTCTCTTTTCTGTATAAAGTAATGAGCCAAAAGCATTGCCTGCAACTAACTGGCATACGACATGCATGGGAGCATGACACGGGTACTACCCTTTCGCAGCAGAGTTGGGGGGAATTTTGGGCCACGCAAACAAGAATATCCAAATCGGCCTCTATTACTCAGTCTTTGTATTTCTTTGCTCATAGGGCCCACCTTACGCCAGTAAGAGTCGCCAAATGGGACAGTACTGCAAGTAATAAGTGTTGGGTTTGCCAACTTTTTGTGGGTACCCTCAGACATGTAGTTTACGATTGCGTTCATCTTCAAACCTTTTGGGCGCAGGTTTGGGAGCGAATCCAGGTGGTCTTGAGATTTAGAGCTTCCCTTACCTGGGAGATACTAGTCTTCTGTTCGGCGGTAAATGTGCCACTGCAGAGCAAGCACGATTCCTTTCTCTTAGATTTTATGTTGGGGGTTGCCATATGCTGCCGGTTACGTAATTGGAAGGAACTTTCTGACCTTCATTGGCAAGCGTGGTGGAACCAAGTTTGTCTGTATAGTAAATTTGAGTTAATGCCCCGTAAAGGATCAGGGCAATCTTTACATCACTGGAGGAAATGGCAATCCCTTGTAGATTTTGGAAATGCGGATCATTGTTCTAGTGTAGGACTAACCTTTTGAAATATTGTTATGCAAAAAATGACAGACTATGTTGTAAAGCTGACTTGGAAAAACTGGAATGCATGGGATTCATGAAGGTTGATCCTGGTGGACCAAGGAGGGAAGGGGGTGGGAGGGGTTATTAGCTTTTTGGGGAACATTTTGTGAATTGTTTGTTTTGTGTGTAATGTTTGTTAAAATAAAGATATTAAAAGAAAAAAAAAAAAAAGCTTGTGCTTCAGGCAGCAGAGAGCGATGTGACTTACCCGTGGTCACAAGGAGGGTAAGTAGGAAAAGCAAGATTTAAACCCTGATTTCCCTGGTTCACAGCCTCCTACTCTTACCACCTAAACTGCTACTGTTTACTGTTTTCCTTTTCTGTCTCTTTAATTTATTAATACCCAAAGCCTTTTTCTTTCGCGCCCCTTGGCTGTGTAACTCATTCCCCTCCCTTGGCTCTGTAACTCATTCCCCTTTTTAGTCCTGCTTGCAGATGCACATGTCTAGAGACAATAAAATGCATTTCCCTAAGACCAATCTTCTCCCCAGCCTCGTATCTTCCCACTTGGAATATAAGCTCTTGGAGTCACATGTGTCTCTTATTTATTGTTCTTAGGTCTTATGTCCATTATGTATTTGTGGTGTTAAATCTGTGTACAAGGTTGTGAAAATTACTAGCACTATGCAAAAGTTTCATAATAGTGAAATAAGAGAGTTTTTAAGGGCCTTTCAACAAATTTGAAAACAAGGCTTCCCTCATAGTCACCCACCATTTATTTATTTATTTATTTACATTCTCTTATATACCGCGCTATTCTGCATCAGTGCGGTTTACATTGAACAAACTGAAATTACATTGAACAGGGCATTATAACTTGGAGATAACTATTTTACAGGGAACATGGGCTATGGAGGGTTAAGTGGCTTGCCCAAGACCACAAGGAGCACCTGTAGGGAGCACCATATGCTCCCTACAGTTCCTCCGCACTTTTTATGATCCCTACATCCTTCCAAGAAAGTAAGCATCTGCAGTAGGTCAGATGCTACTTAACCTGTGAAATTAAGATCTACAATAGCTAGTAGCTTTAACCCCCCCCCCCCCCCCGACTGCTCCTGAGTCCTGCCTACTGTGAACACTAAAGCACAGTAAAGCTTTGAACTTCAGCTGTATATGCCGTCATATGATAGTCACTTCTACTTAGAGGCCTTCCAGGTTCTAGATATGAGCATTCAGTCAGGCTTCCCTAATTCATGGGTCTCCCTGCATTGTAGGATCTATGAAGTCTGCATGACCCTGATAATAGTAACTCTCTGCCTTATTCAGCTCCTTAAATTTCAATGACACTTGCTTCTTGACTATCATGGACACATGGAAAATGATGGCAAATAAGGACTTTAAGGTTCATCTAGTCTACCCAGTTTCGTTCCTAGTGCATCTTCATAAACCTCAGTGTGTCTCCAGTTTTCTCTTCACTTTTCAAGGTCCTCTATGATTATCCCATACTTTCTTGAACTCTATTCACAGTTGTTTTCACCATCCAGGACCATACCAAGCTAGAAATAAGCCCTGTGCGACTAACGAATCTGGTGCCCTCTCCCTCCCAGCTATGTTCAGTAACGCACTCTTTTTGAGCTTCTTTGAAGCCCAGTGATAATATCAGTGCTTCCTTCTGTGCTTGCACCCTGTGTGACTGAACCACTCGCACAGCCCTGTGACAAATGCGCTTTCAGTGAAGAATTATTTTCCGATGTTGATCTGACTTAGCTCCCTGTAGCATCAGACCATTACCTCGTGATCTAGGGCATTTTTACCTTTAAAAAAGATCTGCTTCATATGTCTGATTATACATTTGAGGTATTTAAATCTCTCTATCGTGTCACCTCTATCTTTCTGCTAAGGAGAGTCAGTGGGATTTGAACCGTGGTCTTTCTGATCACAGGTTGCTTCTCTAACCACTACTCTTCCACTCTTGAGACAGAGTGACCTTGAGCACACAATGGATGGGGCCACTCAACGAATTCCAAGATGTCATATTTATCACAGTTCCATTCAGGGACACTCTGACCTGATGGGCAGTTCATTCCAATCTGGCCAAAGGAATTCCCTTCCAAATTCTCCCCTACCAAAAAGTACTTAAGAAAGATGTGTCCAGACTAAACTGGGGAGCCCATGTTAGATGGGTTTCACACTCAGGGTCTACGGTCCTCCTAGTTGTCTTCAGATCAATTTCCTGTAACTGAGAGCAGTTATGAATGTTTTAAAAGCATTTGGAGATAAGTTGACCCATCAAATTATGATGATCCAGACAGAGATAACCAGGTAGCCATGTACTTCATCAACAAGCAGGGAGAAAAAGGATCATACCTCTAGTGTTTGGTAACACTCAAGATGTGGATAGGTGTCATCTATTATGGGGTAATTCTCGGGGCCATTTACCTGGTTAGGGAAAGCAATGGCCTGGCAAACAGACTGGATCATTTACTCCAACCTCACAAGCAGACTCGGGACATGGAGGAAGCCTCAAGAATCTTTCGAGAGCAGGACACCATCTTGATCTATTTGCCACTCCTCAGAACAGGCAAACATATCAGTTCTGCCACAGGACAGGGACACATGGCAAACTGAGCTCTGATGCCTTCCTCCTCGAGTGGGGAGAGGGTCTTCTGTACCAGGTATCCTCCAGTACTTCTCAGAGTGAAAACTCTCCTGAAACTCAGGGATGACAGAGGGACCATGATCTTCATAGTGCCCTACTGGCCCCGGCAACTGTGGTTCCTTCTACCCCTGGAACTGTCACTCAGGGAGTTAATTCAGTTAAGCAGTTCGCCAGCTGTGATCTTGCAGGATCGGGGAACACTGTTGCATCTCAACATCAGGTCCCCAACCCTCATAGCTTGGATAATGAGGGGCTAACTCTGTATTCTTTGAACCTACCAGTTAACATAACCAATGTCCTCCTGGCTTCCAGGAGAGATTCCATTAGGAAAACGTTCATTTTAAGTGAAAGCTATTTGTCATCTGGTGTGATGGAAAGGCCCTAGATCCTGTCACTTGTCCCACACACAAATTGCTTGAATACCTTCTGCATTTATGAGTCTGGTTTGAGAATTGAATCAGTAAGGGTTTACTTCAGTGCAATTGACATTTACCACCATTGTATAGAAGGTAAACTATCTATCTACAGTCTGTATTGTTCACTTCATGCATGTCTTGCTTCTTTTGAAGCCTCCCCTCAAGCCTGCTGCTGTGTCTTGAGACCTCAGTATGGTTTTAACTCAACAGACAAAAGTTCCTTTTGAGCCAATGGATATCAATGAACTAATGTACCTGACTTGAAAGGTCTTATTTTTGTTGCAAGTAACTTCAGCACGCAGAGTTAGTGAGCTCCATGCTCTAGTAACTGATCCACCCTATACCACGTTTTGCAACAATGGGGTGGTTTTGCCTACTTATCCAGTGTTCCCTCCTAAAGTGGTAACAGATCTCCACCTTAATCAGACAGTTGTCCTATCATCAGTGGAAGGCTACAATGTCCCAGTGTAGATCAAGAAGCAGAAAATATGAGCAGAAATTAACAAATTCAAAATACTTCAATTAGAGCTTTTTAGTTCTTTAAAAGATATTTTTGAAAAGTGAAAAATTTGGGGGGCTGATCAGATTCTACTACAAAAGTTGTGCATTTGTTAATACACATTCAAATCTTAGTGCGTTCCAGCAAATGTAATGCAAGTTAATGTGCTTTAAGTCAGTTATTGCTTGTTCATTTTAGTTTGTGCTAAAAATGTTTGTCAAAATGAATGTATAAAATGAACCAAAAATTGGGGGAAGGCCAAACAAACTAAACCTTTTTGCCCTGTGCACATCACTAGCCCTAGCATATACTCACTCGTCTATCTTGCAGCTGTCCCCTTTTGAATGTGGCAGCTAAGATGTTGCTGTGGATAAATGGGCTTGCCTTGCAGCTTCTACGTGTGCATGGTGATTCAAATTGGCGTTCCACATGAATGGGTCGAAGCTGTCATTTATAACTAGCCTGTCTGCAGTATCAGTGCATTTATATCTCTGCTTGTTACCAGACAGTGAAACTGTCATTTTTCATGAAGAAAACATCTACTATGGGCAACGTGAATTTCAACAGAGAACAGTTTTTCTTTTGATTTGTGACTGAAATAATAGAAACAGATTGAATGCCTGCTATACTACTCTGAATGATGAACAGCAGGTTGGTTTTCTGTTTCTTAGGATACTATATTACATTTTTATTATGCTTTTTAAGAAGAGGACAAGCAGACGGTGAAAATGTGGTTTAAAATTCCCATTAAAAGAGGCTATTTCTTACATTTTCTGAACTTACCATCTCTGGTATGCTTAAGCCTGCATCAGCTGACTTGCTCAAGCTTTCTCACTGTGTGTGGTGTGTGTGTGTGTGTTACCTGCATGTGTCTGTGTCTGTGTATATCTTCTTGGTTCTGTGTGCAACTTTATGATCTGGTGAGTAGAAAAGAAAGCAGATTAGAAGGAGCAGTTTCTGAACTGGTATATTTGAATATATCAGTGTTTCTAAGCTGCAGAAACTAGAACTGCTTCTCCCATAGTAATGCAATGGGTCATTTTGGGAGAAGGGGATTTCATTTTTCTGGATCCCCAGTCGAATCTGGGGTTTTTTTCATACTCTGTTTATTTTCATTCCCCCCCCCCCCCTCCAAAATGTCCTGTTAAATGTTTTGGAATGTTATTTTACCCTAAGAAAATATTCTTCTACTACTACTGAGCACTTGTATAGCTCTTCAAGACATGCACAATGCTGCACAGACATGTAAGAAACAGTCCCTGTTCATCAGAGCTTACAATCTAGTCAAGAAAGACAGCAAAGTCTGGAGTTAGCAATAGAAGAGAAGGGCACAGATAGAAGCAATTTTCCAGAAGAGTGGAGTTCCCAAGGTAGGGGGGGGAGTGTAAGGAGAGATAAGAGAAGAAAGGTAGTGAGGAGCTGTAGGTCAGCAGGAGAAGTTTGAAATGGATGCGGAAACGGATAGGGAGCCAATGAAGTGACTTGAGAAGAGGGGTAATATGGGCATGAAGAGGCTGGCGGAAGATTCGCCGCGCAGCAGAGTGTTGAACAGTTTGAAGGGGAGAAAGATGATTCAAAGGGAGTCCAGCAAGGAGTAGGTTACAGTAGTCAAGACAGGAGGTGATTAAGGAGTGGATAAGTGTCTTAGTAGTGTGTTCAAAAAGGAATGGGCGGATTTGTTTGTTATAGAGAAAGAAACGGAAGATCTTAACTATCAGATGGATGTGCATGGAGAAGGAGAGAGAGGAGTCAAAGACAACACCAAGGTTGCGAGCTGAGAAAACAGGGAGGAGTAGAGAGTTAGCCACAGAGACTGAGAAAGGAGGAAGAGGAGAGGAGGTTTTAAGGGGAAAAAATAAGCTCAGTCTTGGCCATGTTCAATTTCAAGCAGCGGTGAGACATCCAAGCAGCAATGTCAGAAAGGCAGGCAGAGATTAGAACATAAGATATTCCATACTGGGTCAGACCAAGGTCCATCAAGCCCAGTATCCTGTTTCCAACAGTGGCCAATCTAGGTCATACGTACCTAGCAGTTTCCCCAAAAGACACAGGTTCCACAATGCTTGTACTAGGTCAAGCATTGATATCCTGGGTCCCTTCTTAATAATGGTTTATGGACCTTTCCTCCAGGAACTTGTCAAACCTTTTTTAAACCCAGCTACACTAACAGCCTTTACTACATCCTCCGGTAACAAATTCCAAAGTTTGATTACACGTTGAGTGAAAAAATAGTTTCTTTTATTAGTCTTAAATAGTTTACCCTGTAGCTTCATTGCATGTCCCCTAGTCTTTCTATATTCTGATAACGTAAACAATTGATCTACATTTACCCGTTCCACTCCGTTCATTAATTTATAGACTTCTATCATATCTCCCCTCAGCCATCTCTCTTCCAGGTTAAAGAGCCCTAACCTTTTTAGCCGTTTTTCATAGGAGTATCCTTCCATCCCCTTTACCATTTTGGTGGCTCTTCTCTGAACCTTTTCTAATAACGCTATATCCTTTCTAAGATACGGCGACCAGAACTGCACACATTATTCAAGGTGCGGTCTCACCATGGAACGATATAGAGGCATTATAATATCTTTTGTTTTATTTTCCATTCCTTTCCTTATGCTACCTAGCAATCTATTTGCTCTCTTGGCTGCCGCTGCACACTGGGCTGAGGGTTTTAACATGTTATCCACAATGACGCCTAAATCTTTTTCCTGGGTGGTGGTTCCTAATGTGGAACCTTGCATCATGTAACCATAGTTTGGGAAGTTCTTCCCATTTGTAACCTGGTAAGAATACTATGGCATGAAGTATTCATTTATGGAGCCATTAATTTATCAGATTTTTTTCTTTGTCATACTTAGAAACATAGATTCTTCGGGAACAAGCAGGAAGTCAGTCCTCAAATATGGGTGATATCGGTGCCCACTGAACTCTCGCAGAAGCATCCCCCCAGCTTTCAAAGAAAGCCTTTGAGAGATGCCACTGATATGCCTGATCTCCTTCCCACCCAAGGGTGCCATCTTACTCGGTCTCATTTTTTCCACGGAGCCCTTCAGATGTCTCTCTGGTTTGTCCCTGGAAAAAGTTGATTTTTCAGCCTGAGTTTCATGCTCTCCTCCGATACTGCACCAGTACTCTTCCTGCCACCTGACCTCGCTGTCTCGGCATCGAGTTCAGGTCCTTGTTTGTAGGGGGGGGTTCCCCTCTTTAGTGTCTTCGTGCCTTTCTCAACTGGCAGCTCGACAGGTCTTCGACCTCGCTGGGGTACCTTTTTCCCCATGGCTACCAGTGGTTTTAAAAAATGTGATCAGTGTGCCAAAATTATGTCTTTGACTGACACATACGACTGTGGCCTTCACTGTCTTCGGCTGGACCACAGCCCCACAGCATGCGGTCCCTGCAGAGCTGCCAGCAGCAACATAAGCTTTTACCCAAGTCCTCAGTACCTCGGAAGGCCAGGGCCTCATCTGAAGACATGGCAGCTCTACGGAACCCAAGAGGCGCCATGGTTCTTCGGAGAGGGGGCCTTTGTCGAGGGAACCCAAGAAGAAGACCTCGAAGGTGGCGTCCCTGGATAGATCTGACAGGCCAGGTCCCACAGTCTGAGATACTCATCCAAGGGATCGAAGAGAGAGCAGTCTGCAAAGATCCCTGAAAGGAGTTGACCTTGGACCGGCCTCGGTTACCAGACATCATCCTCATCGAGGATTCCCCTTCGGTGGAACCGGCATCGGGCCTGATTCCATTGCTGCCTGCACCGATGGCTGCGAAGCTTTATGGCCTGGAGTCCAGAATGGCGGCCCTGGAGCGCAGTTTATTTATTTATTTACAATTTCTTCTATACCGCACTATTCAGCATCAGCGCGGTTTACATAGAACATAACAATCACAGGGTATATAAGTCTGAGTTTACAATTAACAGGGGAACCAACTTGGATAACAAAAGTAACTATTTACACAATGTTGTCATATAAAGACATAGCAAGAGGGTGATTTAATGGTCAGGGACTCTTTGCATGGTGTGGTCACCTGGCTGATAGGGTGTGGTGGCACAGTTGTGCGTATTTGAATGGGGATGAGATTCACTGCTCTCTGGGAAGTATTTGAGGAAAAGGAAGTGTTTAAGGCACACAGTTTGTCTGCCTTCATGGACCAGCAGAGGTTGCTGTTATCCAGTATGACTGGTTTCTCTTCCCTGACCACCGGGCCTTTGACATCAAAGACGTCCCCGGAGGCCGAGCCGATCCTTGAACCATTCTCGGCTGAGATCTCGATCCAGTTCCCACTTGATGGGGCTGCGATCATCCCAAGCCAGTGCGCTCGGCGCCAGCCTCAGGGCCTCTTCCGGCTGGGGTCAGCCCTGTGGCCTGCGGACCATCTTTCCATCAAGTCCTCGACAGACTACTCCGTTGCCATCGCGACGTCCCCTCGGACTCTCCCACTTCAGAGCCCCGGCAGCTCTCCCCGCCGGAGGACATGGTGTTCCTTGACTTCATCAGGGACATGTCTAAGGCCCTAGTATTCCCAACGGAATCCTAGAAATCCTCCAGTATGAGGCCCTTTCGAGGGAATCGCTTATGGTGTCCATCCCTCCCATCCAGGAACTCCTATGGTAGTGGAATCGGCCATGCATCAACTGAAGTCAGAAGATGCACTCCTCGGTGCCTCCCGGCAGGGAGGCATGCACCTTGGACACCCTCGGCAGAAAGTGTTACCAGGGCTCAATGCTCATTGGCCCCAGCCAGGCCTACCAGCTGTACATGGGCATGTACCTGAGAGATCTGGCGAAGGAAATTGCCGGGTTCTTGGCTGGTCTGTCCGAGGAACCCCTGCAGCGGTTCAAGAACCTGGCCAAGGCCATCTGCGGCGGCTTGCGTATCGGCGGCGGGCATTGAAACCCAACGCCAGGCTTGGCTACAGTCTTCCAAGCTCAAGCAATGGGTTCAGGACAAATTGGTCATTGTCCCAGGCCAAGGGGAGAAACTCTTTGGCAAGCCCATGACCGACAAGGCTGCCAAGCTGTAGACTGGCTTCATGACAAGGACCAGGCTCTTTAAAAAGGACACTGTCCCTTCCCAACGGAAGGGCTCGGGTAAAAAGCCCTTCCACCCGAGGAAAGGGGCTGCTTACAGAAACTACCCACCTTTTCAGGCCTCCCCGGCTCCCCAGCAGGGTCAGCAGGTCAAGGGACATGGGCATGGCCCTCATAAGTAGAAGGCTCCCAAACACCAGGCATCAGCCCTAGCCCAGCGAGGCGGGAGCTTTTGACTCCTGGGGCATAGTCTCTCCACCCCAAGGAGGTCAGCAGCCCACAGGGGGACATCTGATCCACTATGCCCAAAGGTGGCTCGCTATCACCACCGATTCCTGGGCACTTCGGATGCTTAGGACGGGCTTCCTCCTCCATCTGACTCAGACATTTCTCCCTTACTTTCCGGGAGAGCACCTCGTGTCTCCCCTTCACCGGGAGCTTCTACTGAAGGAGCTCGCAGGTCTTCTCGAGGACGAAGCGGTAGAGCCAGTACCCCACCATCTCAGAGGCAAGGGGTTCTACTCCATGTACTTTCTCATGCCAAAAAGGACAGGAGATCTAAGGCCCATCCTCGATCTGCGCAACCTGAACAAGTTCCTGGTGAGGGAAAAGTTCAAGATGCTCTCCCTTGGAACATTGCAACCTTACCTCCAACAGGGAGATTGGCTATGCTCCTTGGATCTAAAGGATGCTTATACCCACATCCTCATTCACCCCAACTATAAGACAGTACCTGCGGTTCATGGTGGGGGGAGTCACTATCAATAAAGGGTGCTGCCTTTCAGCTTGGCCTCCGCTCCAAGGGTCTTCACAAAATGCCTGGCAGTCATTGCTGCCTTCCAGCTTGGCCTCCGCTCCAAGGGTCTTCACAAAATGCCTGGCAGTCATTGCTGCCTTCCTCCGCCTCCAAGGTGTCTGTCTTTCCCTACCTGGACGACTGGCTCATAAAAGGAGGCATGGCCTCAGAGGTGCAGCAGGCAACTGCATGAACCATCCAGGTCCTGCAAAACTTGGAGTTTGTGATAAACTACCCCAAGTCCCACTCCTTCCGTCACAGTGCCTGGACACCCTCCAGGCAAAGTCCTTCCTGCCCAGAGACCGAGCCGACCATCTCGGGGTCCTGGCCCTGGACATACAGCACCGTCCCTTGGTACCCACTTGGCTCCTCCTGCACCTACTCAGGCACATGACCTCCATGGAACCAGTCAGAAAACGTGGATAGCAAAGAAGGAATTATTTATTTATTATTCATAAAGCCAGGCCCGACACAGGCCGTGTTTCGCTTATGCCTTCATCAGGGGCTTTTGGCTACAAAACACATAAAAACATATTAAAACATCCATAAATAATTACAAACAATTACAATTAAAAACGAGTATAAAAAACAAATCATAAAGGCACTATTAAAGTACAGCAAAAGATCTCACATTGAATAAATGAATAAATAAATAAATATGCATATATAAAACAATCCATATAGATAATTCATGGTTATAAATAAATATCAAATAATAAATACCATGAAACCTCTTAAAAAGTGACAAACTAAACCACTAAATATAAATATAAAAACGATATAACCTATGGTCATTCAAAATTATATACATATTAAAACCATACCTGTGTGTTCTATAATCTGTACCTTGCCACACTGTGATTACTACAATGAGAGAATAGAGGACTATTATAAATGGGTGAATCTAATACTGTGATGTTCCACAATTAGAGGAAAGGCCCAACCAAGGAATAGCACAACAGGATCGTAGTGGGAACTCATATGCACAAATAGTGCAAAGTATTTTAATATTGTATGAGAGTTAGACCAAAAAACTTAATTATATAAGATTAGAACTTGCAATCATTCTTTCATATTTGTGGGCTCTGTTCCAAAAAAAATTAAAATGAAAATCAGTATAATACTAATGACACACAGTCTCTTATCTTTACTAAACAAATTGAGCCGCATCTGTTTTGCAAAAAATGCTTATTTTGGTGCTCTGTATTTGTCTGCCGACATTCACCTGTTCTTATTACCAAGAGGCGCTGGCGGCTGTGCTGTGATTAAAAAGAATGAAACTGTGCCGGAAACAATTACTGCTACCACAAAATTAAAATGAAATATATACCATTACGTGAAAACCGACATGGACTCTTACCTTAGGGGCAACCTAATTGTTCTTATCTTTTTGAACATTTTTTTGACCATTTTTAAGGAACTCCCTCGGATGTGAACAGTATTCCAGCTAACCAGCTAGCGATCATTTAAACCCATTGCGGGGAGAGCTCCGTTGCCGAAACACAAATCATTACGATGATAATAAATCGATCTCTTACCTCTTCTTGACAAACTCAGTCCATTTTTCTGCAAATACCACCTTGTTTGAGTAAACTATACTTGTCAGCCGATCCACAAATATTCACATTGACAAGAGACGCTGGCGGCTGCGCTGTGGTTAAAAGAATTAAACCGCGCGGGAAGAAAAAATGACGTCAAAGATTGACAGCTAGCCACTCCCCCATGAGCATGAATGGCTAGTGAACTCCTTCGTTTGGAAAAAACAATATCAACTAATCCATGAACTTTTTTTGCATGAACTTTTGAGGAGGGAATATACATAAATGCCAACTCTTCACATGAGGGCCGCGCAGTGGTGCCTTTGAGACCAGTGGACACAGGCCATGGGACACCTCCGGGACTCAATTCCTGCTGCTCAGGAGTCACTTTGAAGGTGACCTTGTTTTTCGCTATGGACTTTTGGTACCCTGTTGCTGGGGAGTCCCATATGTGAGGACTGGCTTCCTGCTTGTTCCCGGAGAAAGCGTAGTTACTCACCTGTAACAGGTGTTGTCTGGGGACAGAAGGAATCAGTCCCCACAATCCTCCCTCCTCCCCTTGGAGTTGCTCCTTTACCATCTTTTATTTTATTTTTGCTATCTTTTAGCTATGTCATCTGACTGGGCAGACTGAGCAAGATGGCATCTCCCAAAGGCTTTCTTTGAAAGCTGGGGGGATGCTTCCGCGAGGGCTCCATTGGCGCCGATGTCACCCATATGTGAGGACTGATTCCTGCAGTCCCTGGAGAACACCTGTTACAGATGAGTAATTACGCTAACATGATGGCAGAAAAAGACCACGTGGCCTTTTTAGTCTGCCCTTCCATATCACCCACTACAAGAGTCCCTTTTTTTCCTTTAGAGATCCTCTGTGTTTGTCCCATACTTTTTTGAATTTAGATACAGTCCTCATCTCTACCTCCACTGGGAGACTATTCCACGCATCCGCCACTCTTTCTGTAAAGAAATATTTCTGCATATTACTTCTGAGACTATCCTCTTTCACCCTCATCTTATGTCCCCTTGTAGCAGAGCTTGCTTTCAATCAAAAGAGGTTCTCCTCCTGTGCATTTATGCCATGGAGATATTTAAACATCTCAGTCATATGACCTCTGTCCCGCCTTTCCTCTGAAGTATACATTTAAGGTCCTTAAGTCTGTCCTCATATGCTTTATAAACGAAGACCATTAACCATTTTAGTAGCAACCTTCAGCACTGACTCCAACTTATTTATATCCTTTAGAAGGTGCGCTCTCCAGAATTGCACACAATACTCCAAAGGAGGTTGCATCAAAGACTTATACAGAGGCACTATAACCTCCTTTCTTCTGCTGGCCATTCCTCTCCCTATTCATCCTAGCTTTTGCGGTTGCCTTTTCTACCTGTTTAGCTACTTTGAGATCGTCAGACACAATCATGCCTAGATCCCGTTCTTCTTTCGTGAACAGAAGTATGTCGTCGTTCCCCCCCCCCCCCCCCCCGTACTATACCGCTTCCTTGGACTGTTGCAGTCCAAATACATGACCCTACATATTTTAACATTAATTCTCCAGGACCAAGCAGGAAGTCAGTCCTCACTTATGGGTGACGTCGGCGCCGACGGAGCCCTCGCGGAGCAATTTTCCCCAGCTTTCAAAGAAAGCCTTTGGGAATTGCAGCGCGCATGCGCGGTCGTCTTCCCGCCCGAGGGTGCCATCTTAGCCAGTCTTCTTTTTTCCGCGGAGCCCTACAGACGTCCCCGTCTTGTCCCCGCGAAAAAGTTGATTTTCTTCTTTATTTTATCCTTTTTTCCTTCGGTTCGACGCCGATCTTTTTCCCGCCCGGACTCGCGACGCCGGTCACGAGTCCTCTTACTTTTTTCGGTTTTTCTGACTTAGTCAGCTCTCGTTTTCGGTTTTTCCCTGGCAGCCCGGTCCTTTGACCTCGCAGGGGCCCTTTTTCCCCCGATGGCTGCCAGTGGGTTTAAGCGGTGTGGTCGGTGTGACCGAAATATGTCACTAACTGACACACACGACTTTTGCCTCCGCTGCCTGGGCCCGGATCATGAGGAACTGATCTGTGGGCCCTGCAGCAAAATGTCCTCAAAGGCGTTGAGAAGTCGGCGGCATCAGCGTGAGAGAATCTTCGCTGACCCCAGCCGTACCCGGACCTCGTCGGAGGCCTCCGCGTCGAAAGGCTCCAGCTCGGACCGTCGCCGGAGTTCCTCCGACCGGGGTTCTCCCTCCGGGGACCATCGTCGGCAGGTGAAACCCGTGAGGGCGGCGTCGGTGGACGCTCCTGGTTCCGCGAGGGCCAGGTCGCATAGCCCCGACAGCCGCCCCGGGTCCTTGGAGAAGGAACACATCCCGAAGCGACCTCGCCTGGAGTCGGAGATGCCTGCCCGGGTAAGTCCTGTGGTCCTTCTGGACTCGCCTCCGCGACAGCCGACGTCGGGCCCGACGCCGTCGGGGCCCGAGTCGGGGGCTGCTGGGTCACCTGAGCTCGGACTCAGGTTGACGGCCTTGGAGAGCAGACTGTCTGCCTTCATGGACCAGCAGAGGGCACTGCTCGCTGGCGCCGCTGCCCCGACCGCCGGGACGTCGACGTCCAAGTCGACCCCGGAGACCGAGCCGATCCTCGAGTCGATGAGAACTCGAGTCGATCCTCGGTCGAGGTCACCCTCGGCCTCCCGTTAGGGACCGAGGTCGCCGACGCCGACTCCCTCGGCGTCGGGGCGGCTGGCGCCGCACCCTGCCCGGGCCGACCCCACCGAGTCCTCGGCGGAGTCGGTCTGGGAGTCTGAGGAGGAAGAGTCACCTGATTCTTTCCGGACTCGGTGTGTCCCATCGGACTCACCGGAGTCCGAGCCTCGGAAGCAGTCCCCCCCGGAGGATGCCCGGTTCTCGGACTTCGTTAGGGATATGGCCAAGGCTTTGGCCTTCCCTGCGGATCCCGAGGAGGAGCCTCGAGCCGAAGAGCTCGACGCCCTCCAGTATGACTCTCCCGCGAGGGAAGACTTTACTGTACCGGTTCCTCCTATGCTGGAACGACTACTCTTCCGCATGTGGGAGAGTCCGGCCTCCTCGCCGGTCCTGAGCAAGCGGGTCGATTCGATCTATCGGGTCCGCAAGAGCCCTGGCTTTCAAAAGGCACAGCTGCCACACCATTCCATGGTAGTGGAATCGGCCATGCATCGTCTTAAGAGCCAGAAGATGCACTCCTCGGTGCCTCCTGGAAGGGAGGCCCGTAACCTGGATGGCCTTGGCAAGAAGTGCTTCCAGGGCTCTATGCTCGCATGTCGTGTCCAGACTTACCAGCTATACATGGGCATGTATCTCCGGGATCTGGCTAAAGAGCTAGCCGGATTCTCCGCTGGTCTGTCCGAGGAACCCTTGCGGAGGTTCCTAGCCTTGTCCACTGGCATTCGGGAATGCTCAAAGTTCATGTCCCGAGCAGCCTATGATGGCTTTGAAGCATCGGCTCAAGTGGCCGCAGCCGGCATCGGTGCCCGCCGACAGGCTTGGCTTCAGTCGTCAGACCTTGAGCCCTGGGTGCAGGACAAGTTGGTCGATGTCCCCTGCCGAGGCGAAAACCTCTTTGGCAAGCCCATGGCGGAAAAGGCTGCGCAAATTGAGACTGAGACTCTCACCAGGACCAGGCTTTCTAGGAAGACCTCCGCCCCTTCCCAGAAAAAGAAGGGCTCGGGGAAAAAGTCCTTTTACCCGAGGAAGGCGGCTGCCTACAAACAATACCCCCATTATCAGGCCCCTGCAGCTCCCCAACAGGGCCAGCAGGCCAAGGGACGGGGTAACGGGTCCCGTAGGCAGCAAGCCCCCAAGCCTGCACCACCAGCCCCTGCTCAGCAGGGTGGGGGCTTTTGACTCACTAAGCATAGCCTCTCCCCCCCCGCTGGTTCCTCCCAGCACCGGAGGCCGGCTGGTTCACTTCGCCCACAGGTGGTCCAGCATCACCGCAGATGCCTGGGTGCTTCAGGTCGTGCGAGAAGGCTATCTTCTCCACTTCCATCAGGTCCCTCCCTCCTATTTTCCGGGAGAACCTCCGCGACCCCCTCTGCACAGGGAGTTGCTCCTTCAGGAGTTAGCAGGTCTTCTGCAGGAACAGGCGGTGGAACCGGTGCCACACCACCTGAGAGGTCAAGGCTTTTATTCCAGGTATTTTCTGATACCAAAGAGAACAGGGGGCCTCAGACCCATCCTGGACTTGCGCAACCTCACAGGATCTCGAGTTCATCGGCGCAAGGCTGCACACTCCTCAGGCACGAGCGTACCTACCGCTCGACAGGGCTCAACGGCTCATGGACCTAGCCGACCATTTTCGCAGCCAGCCCCTGGTCTCCGCCAGGCGCTTCCTGAGACTACTCGGCCATATGGCTTCCACCGTCCATGTGACCCCCAATGCCCGCCTGAATATGCGGTCTGCTCAATGGTGTCTCCGCCAGCAGTGGCGTCAAGCCACAGGCGGCCTAGCAGACCTAGTGCGCGTCTCCGAGCCGCTGATCTCGTCTCTCCGGTGGTGGCTCCGGCAGCCGAACCTCATGTTCGGAATGCCTTTCCAGTCACCTCAGCCGACCCGGGTGCTGACCACCGATGCATCCCTTCTGGGCTGGGGAGCACATTGCCAAGAGGTACGTACTCAGGGCCTCTGGACCACGTGGGAGTCTGCTCAGCAGATCAACTTCCTGGAGCTCAGGGCGATCCGCCTAGCTCTCAAGGCCTTCTCCCACCTGACTTCCCACCAGTCCGTCCTTGTCCAGACGGACAATCAAGTTGCCATGTTCTACGTGAACAAGCAGGGGGGCACGGGCTCCTTCCTCCTCTGCCGGGAGGCGCAGAAGCTCTGCTCTTGGGCCATCAGTCACGGCATTCTCCTCAAGGCAGTTTATCTCCCGGGCCAAGAAAATTGCCTGGCGGACAAACTCAGCAGGGTCCTCCAGCCGCACGAGTGGCGTCTGGATCCCTTGGTAGTTCAGAAGCTCTTCCTCAAGTGGGGCCTCCCCACGGTGGATCTCTTTGCCAGTCCTCACAACCGGCAGCTTCCTCGCTTCTGCTCTCGTCAGCCACACCCCCTTCGGGTTGCGGCGGACGCTTTTCTGATCTCATGGTCGGGGAGCCTTCTGTACGCTTTCCCTCCCATCCCGCTAGTCTCTCGGACTCTTTTCAAGGTTCTCCGAGACAAGGCCTTCATGATCCTGGTGGCCCCTCGCTGGCCCAGGCAGCCGTGGTTTCCGCTCCTACTGCAACTGGCGGTGGAGGATCCAATCCCTCTGGGGGTACAACCGGATCTCCTCACTCAGGATCAGGGGTCCCTACTGCACCCCAACCTCCGGTCTCTCAACCTCATGGCCTGGCTGCTGAGAGGGTAGTCCTTGCTCCCCTTCTCCTGCCGGCGGAGGTGGAGGAGGTCGTCTTGGCTTCGCGACGGCCTTCTACCCGCAAATGCTACGCCCTTAAATGGCGTCGCTTTGCAGTCTGGTGTACCCAACAGTCTCAGGATCCCTTCTCCTGCCCGGTGTCGGTGATCTTGCAGTACTTGCTACACCTCTCTAATATGGGACTTAAGTCCAACTCCGTCAAAGTTCACCTCAGTGCTCTTTCGGCACATCATGTACCGGTGGACGGTAGACCTCTCTCAAGCGACCCTCTCGTAGCGAGGTTTCTCCGAGGTCTCCTTCTACTTAAACCACCCCTGCGCCCGCCAGCGCCTGCCTGGGACCTGAATGTGGTTTTGCAGCGGATCACCTGTCCGCCTTTTGAACCTATGGCTACCTGTTCTCTCCGTTTTCTGTCTTGGAAAACACTGTTCTTGATAGCCCTCACTTCCGCTAGACGCGTAAGTGAATTGCAGGCCCTCGTGTCTGATCCCCCTTACACTAGGTTCTACAAGAATAGGGTAGTCCTACGGACTCACCCGAAATTTCTGCCTAAAGTGGTCTCCCCTTTTCACATCAATCAGGAGGTGGTACTTCCAACCTTCTTTCCCAGACCACACTCCAGCCGAGCTGAAACGGTCCTCCATACCCTGGACTGTAGAAGGGCATTGAACTTCTACCTTGACCGTACGCGGGAGCACCGTAAAGCTGCTCAGCTTTTTGTGTCTTTTGACCCCAATAAATTGGGGCTCCCGGTCTCCAAGCGTACTCTGTCCATCTGGGTTGCGGACTGTATCTCTTGGGCTTATGGGGCAGCCGGACTCTCCTTAGAAAGTCGAGTCACGGCTCATTGCGTTCGGGCAAAGGCTACGTCAGTGGCTTACCTCCGCTCTGTTCCGCTGGCAGACATCTGCCGGGCCGCTACTTGGTCTTCGAGCCAGACTTTTGCGGTCCATTACTGTCTCGAGAGGGAGTCCCGTAGGGACAGTGCTTTCGGACAGGCAGTCCTCCGTAATCTCTTTGAGGTCTGAGCAACTCCTACCCTCCATCCCGGATGTGGGCTACCGGTGGGTGATAATTCAGCGAAGATTCTATCCTTCTGTGCTGCTGAGCTAGAGGGAGCTCATTTTTGTGCTTAGGGTCTCCGGTAGCCTTGAGCTTGGGAGTCCCATAAGTGAGGACTGACTTCCTGCTTGGTCCTGGAGAAAGCGTAGTTACTCACCTGTAACAGGTGTTCTCCAGGAGCAGCAGGAATCAGTCCTCACTACCCTCCCTCCTCCCCTTGGAGTTGCAATCGTCTGCTTATGTTCTTTTTTTGCAAATTTTTATGCTGTCTTTTTTAGCTATGTCATCTGACTGGCTAAGATGGCACCCTCGGGCGGGAAGACGACCGCGCATGCGCGCTGCAATTCCCAAAGGCTTTCTTTGAAAGCTGGGGAAAATTGCTCCGCGAGGGCTCCGTCGGCGCCGACGTCACCCATAAGTGAGGACTGATTCCTGCTGCTCCTGGAGAACACCTGTTACAGGTGAGTAACTACGCTATCTCAGCTGCCAAATTCTAGACTATTCTTCAAGCTTAGCTAGATCCCTCCTCATGTTATCTACACCTTCCCTGGGTGTCTACTCTGTTGCAGATTTTGGTATCATCCACAAAGAGGCAAGCCTTACCCAACAGCCCTCCCTCAATATCACTAACAAAGATGTTAAAAAGAATCGGACCAAGGACAGAGCCCTGCGGCATTCCACTGATAACCTCCTTCTCAGAGTGAACTCCATTTACCTGTACCCTTTGTCGCCTCCCACTCAACCAATTTCTAACCCAAGCAGTAACTTTAGGGTCCATCCCAAGGGTTCTTAGTTTGTTTATAAGTTGCCTGTGCGGAACAGTGTTAAATGCTTTACTGAAATCTAAATACACCACATCTAGGGTTCTCCCTTAATCCAACTTCCTGGTTGTCCAGTCAAAGAAATCAATCAGATTTGTCTGACAAGACCTGCCCCTGGTGAATCCATGTTGCCTCAGATCCTGCAAGCCGTTGGATTCCAGAAACCTGTAGTTCTCAACCATATTCTTACTTCCGCTTTTGTGTAAAGGTACTAGATAGAAGATTCTGGAAATCCTTAACATAACAACCATCACCTCACATATAATCAATGTACATAACTCCTTACATCATTGTATCTCTGCCAGCACCTGATGTAACAATGTCATAATACCACTCAGTGTTGTATATTTTATTTATTTATTTATTTATTGCTTTTATATACCACGCTCTTTAAAATCAGCGCGGTTTACAGGAAACATTTATGCATCTGGGATATCCAGAATGCATTTAAAGAGAACAGGGGGTACAAACTTGGATATCAACTGGGGAGACTATTTACAATATCTACAGTTCTGTACATTATAGTTATGAATTGATTGTGGCTTATCGTTGTTTAGCTGGGTGTACTGTGGATAATATTGGGCTGTGAGTAGTGTAAGAGGAAGAGGTGGTGTTTTAGTGCCTTTCTGAATTGGACAATATCGGTAATTGCTCGGATGGAGGGTGGGAGCGCATTCCAACAGATGGGTGCGTAAAACTTAAAAGCTCTGCTCTTTGTCACTTGGGTACATTTGGTATATAGTTCCAGTTAAATGTTTCTTGTAAATTTATAAACTGTTTGATGTAAACTGCCCAGAACAGTATTTTAAACCTGTTCCCAATAAACCACTTGATTACCTGGATAAAGCGGTATATAAAATAATTAAATAAATGTGCCTCTCTCCAGTCCTCCAGCACCACCCCTGACCCCAAAGAGGCATCGAAAAGGTCAGTCAGTGGAGCTAATAGAACATCCCCAATTTCCTTCAGTATTTGTGGATGTATCCCATGTGGTCCCATCGCTTTGTCCACTTTTAGTTTAGCTAGTTCCTCATGAACACAGTCCTCTGAAAATCATTTGAGATGCCCCTCGCTTTTGTTCCTGTTTGTGGGTGTTTTCTGAGGTTCTGCTCCCGGCCCTTCATCTCTGAGCACAGAACAGAAATGTTTGTTAATTCCACTTTATCCTCATCAGTTTCTACATATTCCTCCCCTTCACCCTTGAATCTGACAATACCACTTTTGCCCTTCCTCTTCTCACTAACATATCTGAAAAATGTCTTATCCTCCCATTTTATTGCATTAGCTCTTTCTTCTTCTTTTTGTATCTTTGCTTTCCTGACTACTGTGCCAGCCTCTCTAAGTTTTTCCAAATATAGATGCCTGTCTTCCTCTCTCTGTGATCTCTTGTATTTCATGAAGGCCTCCCCCTTTTTCTTCACCTTTTCAGCTACCTCGTTTGAGAACTATAGTGGTCTCCTTTTTCTTTTACATTTATTTACCATTTTAACAACAAGGTTGGTTGTCCTTAAAATTTTCTCTTCCATTTTCCCCACTGTTTTTCTACATCTCCTAGCTCTTCCCATCCCGCCAATGACTCCTTATTGGTCCATCTTGGCAAAGTTAGTTTTCTTAAAGTCTAAGACTCTCGCTTTTGAATGGATTTTATCAGCCCTAGTCCTAATACTGAGCCACACCATCTGGTGATCACTGGATGCAAAATGATCTCCCACTATGACATCAGATACACTTTCACCATTGGTAAGCACCAAGTCCAGTATGGCCCCCTCATGTGTGGGTTCTGTTACCAGTTGCCTGTATACTTCCTGTAAAGAATCCAGGATCTCCTTGCTTCTAGATGACACCGCAGCAGGGATGTGCAATCAACATAGGGGAGGAGTTGCCTAGTGGTTGGGGCAAGTTACCTCAGGCCGGAAGGTTGGGAGTTCAAATCCCACTAGACGACAGCAACTTTGGGCCGGAAGGACTGGGGTTTCTAGTCCAACCAGGTGTTGTGGTCTTGGGCAAGCAACTTAACCCTCCATTGCCCATGTTCCTGTAAAATAGTTATCTTCAAGTTATAATGCCCTGTTCAATGTAATTTCAGTTTGTTCAATGTAAACCGCCTTGATATGAAAGGCGGTATATAAGAAATGTTAAATAAATAACATCTCAATTCAAAATAGAGAAATATGTGAAAACAAAGTCCCCATCTGACGTATATGAATCAATAAATGTCGGAAGTATAGCCTTGAGACAGTGAAACTACCTCTTGAAGCTATTATTCCATTTTACTCAATGATTTGTTAAGCCCATATAAGAGCTGTACAATAAATAAGGTGCAACACCACTTCAAAGTGTCACCACTAAACCATAAAAAGTCATGAAATTACTTGGAAAAAGACTTTAAAAAGCTTTAAGACACAGGGCCAGTGACCCACCACAAAAAGGTACTTATCTGAAGACTCTCAAAATGGCAGTCTCGACCCCGTTCAAACCGAAGCAGGCAATTGGCCCTGAAAAGCTCCCCTTGGAAAAATCTCAAGGAGCCAAAATCATAGATGAAATCTTGAAAGTAGCACATCAGCACTTGAAAGTAGCAGAGAAGCAGACACAGCACTGCGTTTCGGGCGATCCAAATCCATACGCCCTGTTTCAACGCTCACCAACTACACCGACCTCCTTCGTCGTTGCTGATCCAAAAGTGAGACGCCAGCGCATGCTCAATAGCGATCCAAAAGTGAGATCGCTATTGAGCATGCGCTGGCGTCTCACTTTTGGATCAGCAACGACGAAGGAGGTCGGTGTAGTTGGTGAGCGTTGAAACAGGGCGTATGGATTTGGATCGCCCGAAACGCAGTGCTGTGTCTGCTTCTCTGCTACTTTCAAGTGCTGATGTGCTACTTTCAAGATTTCATCTATGATTTTGGCTCCTTGAGATTTTTCCAAGGGGAGCTTTTCAGGGCCAATTGCCTGCTTCGGTTTGAACGGGGTCGAGACTGCCATTTTGAGAGTCTTCAGATAAGTACCTTTTTGTGGTGGGTCACTGGCCCTGTGTCTTAAAGCTTTTTAAAGTCTTTTTCCAAGTAATTTCATGACTTTTTATGGTTTAGTGGTGACACTTTGAAGTGGTGTTGCACCTTATTTATTGTACAGCTCTTATATGGGCTTAACAAATCATTGAGTAAAATGGAATAATAGCTTCAAGAGGTAGTTTCACTGTCTCAAGGCTATACTTCCGACATTTATTGATTCATATACGTCAGATGGTGACTTTGTTTTCACATATTTCTCTATTTTGAATTGGGACTGAAAAAAAAGGGGAGAAATTTTTGTTAGGTTGCTTGTTTAAATAAATAACATCTGGCATATTGAAATCCCCCCTATGCTTAATCCCTACTTATGCTTAACAGGTGCTAAGAGAGAAAAATAATTTCTACATGCCTTCTATATTTTGACTTTAAAATAATCCATTTACTATTCTTTATAGTAAAGTTATCTTGGTTCGTTTATTTATTTGCTGCTGTTTTAAGAGAAAAGGGGGGGTGCTGAAGGGTATCCTGGCTTCCAATATGCTTTTGGCTTTTTCTAGGTTTGATACTGATTCTCTACCATCTGTTTCTCTCTCTTCCTCTGTTTATCTTACACATTTGCTCAGCAATTCCGCCTGTTCATACTGCTGTGATATTCTCTGTGGCATGAAATCCTGCTGAACAAAAACAAAGAGGGCAGCCAGCAGCAAAATCAGGAAAGAAGATAGTTTTGTTTAAGATAGAAAGTCAAAACACATTAAAAACCAGGATATAGCTAAACTAAAAAAAAAGTTTAAAAAAAATTATTGATGCCCATATTCAAAAGCATTTGAGTTCGGCAGCAGACCTTGTTGTTTTTACAAAAGGATCTAATTTGGGTTCACTGTGACAAAGCATGTGAAGACTTATGCAATCAAGACTGTTTCTTCTTAATTACTTTTTGACTATTTCTGTAATTGTTCTTTCACGTTAAGTGTCACATCTGTTATGTAGATCAGTGAAACAAATTCTTTAATATATTTTGAATTGTATTTTTTAACGGCAGAATGTGAAAACTATACAAGTGTGGGAGGACTATTACAAGGCATTGTACACAATCACATAGTAGATATTTATTCAGATACGTGAACAACTGCTTAACTGCTTTCCTGCAATACACGCTATACTGAATCGGACTTGGTGGGGGCCAGCAGTGGAGCCCCCTCCATCGATACCACTCATTATCCCGGGTTCCATTCCCAATAGCACTTCTTGTGGCCTTGGGCAAGTCACTTAACCCTCCATTGCTCAGAAAAATCCAAGTTATCAATGTCCCTGTGTAATGTACATTTACCAAGTTTGTTACAATGTAAACCACTTTGAAATGATAACACGGTATAAAAAAAACTGTTAAATAAATAAATAAAAATTCAGGTGATGTGACCACCTGGAAATGCTGAAACTGCTCTTACTGTTTGTTGTGGCCGCAGTGGTGGTCCCGCCACCTGCCTCTCCTGATGGCCCTGTACAGAGCAAAATCTAAATAACACAAACAACATAAAAGAAGCAGTTCGATCCAGTCGTGAAATATCACAGTTTTGTTTCAGGGATAACACCGTTCGGGAATAACAATTCTTCATTATAAACTTTTAAATACACATCTGTCAGACGGCAATCTCTTCAGAGGATGTGGAATTACAGATCGTTGAAAACCCGTTGCTGTGATATTTTACGACCGGTTCGAAGCATAACATTGTGTCAGTTGACACTATTGGTTTTGACTTGTTTTTGCAATGCAGCATTTGGAAGAAGTATGCTGTTTTGAAAATAATTAAAATGTAAATGCATTTTTTTTTAAATTCTGAGTTAAATTGACCTTTGTTGAACTGGCTAAATTTGGTCTAGAGTCTCCGTTATATGGTCTGACAAAAAATGTTGTTTTCTCTCAGGGGTTGTTGGACTTTTAACTTTTTGGTGTTGATTATTCTCTTGACTGAGATGTCAGGGGTGTGGTTAGTTTGATGTTTCCATATCTAGTCCAACACTCGGGCTCCCCTGCTAAAGTTAAAGTAATAGATCTGTAGTTGCCTGTTATCTTTCATGTTACCACATTTGTGGAGTGGGACTGTTCTCCTGCAATCCCTCAGTGTCTTTGGTAATGTAATGACTGTCAGGACCAACCTTGATCTGATTTCTACTTGTGACTTGAAGCTAAAAGACTCCATAACACTGAACCATCAAATTTCCCTTTGCCAAATTCATACTGTGTTAAGAGGTTTTGGAAATTTGATTTGTTTTTGCTCTTCTCTGTTTGACTCCCTCCAGAATGGGTGGCATGCGTGAGGTCGAACTTTCTAGTCATGTGCTATCTTCATGACGTGAAGAATGTCCTCCAGCTGCATGACCTCGCTACTGGCATGCTCCTCAAATCATTTCCACTGGATGTCGGCAGCATTGTGGGATACAGTGGCCAAAAGAAAGACAAAGAAATCTTCTATCAGTTTACATCATTTTTGTCTCCAGGTGATTATTCGCTCTGTTTTATATCCAGGTCCTTTTTCTTTAGTCAAAGCATGATTTTCTCACAAATTATGTTTAGAGAAGACTAATAGAAAAGTAATGAGAATAATATGGAGAAAATTCAATGCCTATTCTTTAAACATGGCCATTTAAATATCAGTTTTAATTCTGAACTATTCTCTATGCAGCTGGAAGGATGACGCAGCACAGGATGAGAGACTGGTATCACGAGCGATTCTGCCATAGCAAGAAGTGTCATTGCAAATTAACAAGAGTCAGATTTGTTCTGTGTTTTAGCAGGATGTTAATACATTTCCAGATGCAAGGGGTGGGGAGAGAGAACCATCTTTTTTTTTTTTTATTTTGTTTTGTTTTGAGTGAGTCTTTGGAAATTCCCCATAGTGCTAAATAATGCTTACAAAGATCACCATGCATATATCCTCCCATAACCTTTTTTTTTTTGTTTGGTGCCCTATCCATACCAGAGTTTTAGGACACATCAGAGCTGGGAGAGGGAACATGAGATCTCTGACAGGAGTATGTCTTTTTCAGGTCTGTGCCGATGGTTAAACCACAGACTCATGCAACCCTGATAATAGGCTCCTGTAGTTCTTATGGGATTCCGTTCATAGTTTTAACACACATCCAACATTGCAAGATTCTTAAGAAGCAACTATGGTGTGAGAGAAGAAATGATTACTATGTTCACTGAGATGTATGGGAGTCAGAAAAGTTTTAGGATGGAGACTGGAAAGAACGGTAGCACTTAAGTCCTCTGACCAAACTGAGCTCTTCCTTCCAAAAGTGAGAGTGTTGGAAGCATTTGCAGGTGTGCTGTATTCAAAACATTTCACCACACAGCCTGTTGATGCCTGTGGTGGCCCTGCTATTTGATGAGGAGAAATGTGCCTTAAAGTTGAGCAGTGCCCTAGAAAATAAAATAAAACACAACCAAGTGATTTCCTCACTAACTTGGGATGGACTTCTTCATTGCAAACTTTCAAGTTAAAAGTTTGAAAGGAAAACTGTAGAAAATAAGTCACCTATTGAACGACATATACATTTTTACTTTATTTAAAATATATCTATACCGCTGCTTTAGGCAAGCCAAGCCAAACATAGTATATGACAGCAGGTAAAGACCAGTATGGTTCATCTAGTCTGCTCAGCAAGGTGGCAAGAGTTAGGTGCACCTGCCGCTCCGTGCAGGTCACCCCTCCCCATATTTTTGTTTAGGGTGTACCCACCGCTCCGTGCAGGTCACACCTATTCATTGAGATATAAGAAATAGTTAAGTTTATTTTGATTTTATCCTGTTGCTATAAAGGGATCCACTGTGTCTGTCCCATGACATTTTGAATTCTGTCACTGTTTGCCCCCACCACTTCCATAGGAATGGCATTCCAAGCATCCACCACCCTTTCAGTGAAAATGTATTTCCTGATGTTGCTTTTCAGTGATTTAAAACAGTTAATTTTGATAAGGGAACTTTCAGGATAGTGATAATGGAGAAAAATTGAACTTTTATTTTCCTATTATATAGTGGATTCTTCACTAGAAAACACAGTCTAGAACTGGTTTTGATCCTGTGATTCGGTTCTAACCAAGACCCTAGGAATCAGGAAGGTATTGCACAAGATGTAAGTTTTTCCAAGTAGTGTAGTCTTGTGTAGGATTTGTGAAGTCAAGTCTGGTAGGTCCACTATTATTTTATTATTAAAAAAGTGTGCTCCTTTTAAAGGCATAAATTTAATAACTTTTCTACATTAAACAGAAAAATTGTGCTTCTGAGTCAATACAGAAGTTCCAGAAACCCTAATGGCTTCATTAATTAGCATTTTCCCATCTGCAACACAGCCATTGCTCTATATAGCAGGATGAGTAAATGAGCACAAGTTAGAAAAATACTCAAAAAAGGGGGGAAGTGATGCAAACGCTACAGATGGCTTCCTAAAATTAGAGCTCCCATCAGGGTAAGCAAAAAAATACTGAATAGTCTTCCTAAGATATCCTTGCCCATGAAATAAGGTTGAATTAGTTGTGCACCCCCTTTTTCATTCCACAAAAGGCTTGATATGTTCCAATATGTACCCACTGAGTGATCACTCTCCTAAGGCAAGTCCAGGTCGAAGCCGTGGGAAGGAGGCAAAATGTTATCAAGAAGCTCCAAGCTGGAGGAGGCGTGGTGCTCGCAGGATAGCGTGCATGAGGCCCAGTTTACACACAGTGATGTTGCAGCACTGTTTGAAGGAACTAGAGAAGAAATCTGCTCTATCAGGTAAATTATAAAAGATTCCATGGCCGAGATGAAATGTGAAATAGGCGAGTGGAGGCATCACACTGAAGAACTGGAAGAGAGAGCTGACCAACATAAAGAGACTCTAAATAATCTTCAAGAGCAGATCAGATGCTCCAGTGTGGGAAGCGAAGTGGGAGGACCTGGGGAACAACTCTTGATGCAATAACATAAGGACTAGAGGAGTGTCTAAGAATGGTACCAAGGAGGATTGCATGGAGATTGTGCGAAATATTTGCTAAATGGTGCTGGCAAGTGCAAAAGAGGGAGAGACAAGCCCCTAAGGTTGTTAAAGTGAATCGCATGCACTGCAGCCTGTAGTCGCAAAGAGACAATTAGCCCTAGGACATAATAACATGCCTAGTCTTAAAGTACAGATCATGACCCTGCAGCAAGGAAGAAGAGCAACACTGAGTGGCAGAATGTCTAGGTAAGACTGATCCAAGACTTGTTGATAATAACTTTGCAAAGGAGCTGCAAATTTTGGGAGATGACTCACAACCTCTGGAAGGAAGGCTTAAAATGGTATACCCTAAAGCAGGCTGGGTTAAGCAGTCTACCTGAGGAGGCCAAGCATCAGACTAAAGCTATTCTGGAAAAGAAGAAAATGTCACGATGGATTCGACTCACTGGTGACATGTGCTTGTGCAGTTTTCCTTTAGTCCAGCAATGAAGAGAGCTGACAAAGAACAGAGTCCTACAGAAGAGGAAGGCTGATGGTGGGCTGGTTGGATATTGACTTGCTTCACTTGACTGAGTGTGGACAAGTGGTATGAAAGGGCAATATGAGTGGAGGAAGGTGGTGGGAGGGTAGTGTGAATTGGGGATGAATGGTGGTGTGGCTGGGGCTGCTGCGTAAGTGTGTGTAAGGAAATTAAGCAGGGCCAAAGAAGGGATTGCTGTGTTGCCCAGGTGATGGGTCTGTCTTCTCCAAAGAATACTGGAAAATTATGGAAGGATCTGTGATGAGGGAGGAGGAGAATTTAAGAGAGTGAAGGTGGCAGGGGGTAGGGAAAGGAGAGGTTACAGTATATGGGGATGATGGTTTTGTCCATTCAGGGTACTCTTTTCAAGTGTGTTGATATGGCTTCAAAAGGATTGACATTCTATCTTTGAATGTTAAAGGACTTAATTCTCTAAAGGCAACTTTTGTTTAAGGGAAATGGAGCTTTTACCAGCAGATTGTCCTAGCCCAAAGTGGAGGAATGGTCTAACGGTTAGGACAGTAGTCTAGAGCCAGAAATAACAGGGTTCAAATCCCACTGTCACTCCTTGTGGCCTTGGGCAAGCCACTTAACCATAAGAACATAAGATATGCCATACTGGGTCAGACCAAGGTCCATCAAGCCCAGTATCCTGTTTTGAACAGTGGCCAATCTAGGTCATACGTACCTAGCAGTTTCCCCAAAAGACACAGGTTCCACAATGCTTGTACTGGGTCAAGCATTGATATCCTGGGTCCCTTCTTAATAATGGTTTATGGACCTTTCCTCCAGGAACTTGTCCAAACCTTTTTTAAACCCAGCTACACTAACAGCCTTTACTATATCCTCAGGTAACAAATTCCAGAGTTTGATTACACGTTGAGTGAAAAAATATTTTCTTTTATTAGTCTTAAATAGTTTACCCTGTAGCTTCATTGCATGTCCCCTAGTCTTTCTATATTCTGATAACGTAAACAATTGATCTACGTTTACCCGTTCCACTCCATTCATTAATTTATAGACTTCTATCATATCTCCCCTCAGCCGTCTCTTTTCCAGGTTAAAGAGCCCTAACCTTTTTAGCCTTTCTTCATAGGAATATCCTTCCATCCCCTTTACCATTTTGGTGACTCTTCTCTGAACCTTTTCTAATAATGCTATATCCTTTTTAAGATACGATGACCAGAATTGCGCACAATATTCAAGGTGTGGTCTCACCATGGAACGATATAGAGGCATTATAATATCTTTTGTTTTATTTTCCATTCCTTTTCTTATCATACCTAGCATTCTATTTGCTCTCTTGGCCGCCGCTGCACACTGGGCCAAGGGTTTTAACATGGTATCCACAATGACGCCTAAATCTTTTTCCTGGGTGGTGGTTCCTAATGTGGAACCTTGCATCGTGTAACCATAGTTTGGGTTGTTCTTCCCTAGGTGCATAACCTTGCACTTGTCCACATTAAATTTCATCTGCCATTTTGATGCTCAGTCTTCCAATTTATCAAGATCCTCTTGCAATTTTCCACAATCCTCTTGGGTTTTAACAACTTTAAATAGTTTTATATCATCATTGCTCAGGTTTGTGTCACCCTCCATTGCTCAGGTAGAAACTTAGATTGTGAGCCTTTTGGTGAGAAGGAAATACCTACTGCACCTGAATGTAACGCGCCTTGATCTTCTCCTCGAATGCATGAGCCTAAATACTAAACACATCTACTAAGAAGGGATGAGAGATTGTGGAGAAATAATAAATATCTGGCGCTGGCAGGGAGGAACTCATATTGCATACACTAGACTGTAAGTGGGCCCTGTCCTTCTACCTGCAGAGGACCCAGGCCCATCGCAAAGCTCCTCAGATCCTTGTGTCATATGACCCCAGTAGACTGGGGCTCCAGTTAATGAAGTGAACTCTATCCACTTGGGTGGCAGACTGCATTGCCCTCTCCTATGAGTGAGCAGGCCTCTTCCTTGAGCACTAGATCACTGCACATCGTGGGCAGGCAATGGCAACGTCGGTAGCCAACCTCCCCTCGGTGCCGATGACTGAAATGAAATTAAAGCCTGGAGAGTGAGTCCCACAGGGACAGTGCCGTCGGACAGGCAGTACTACATGATATTTTCAGGGTGTAGGCAACTCCTGCCTTGCAACCCTTCTGTGTTCAGGCTACCAGAGCGATAGTGCTGCTGGATGCTAGGGTCCTCCAGATTGCTTCGCCCCTAGGTCTTTCAAAGGCAAAGCTAATGCAAATAGCATAATAATCTAAATTTAGTTATTTCCACCTCTCAATAGAAGCAATATAAAGAAGATACAAATGTGTGGGGGCTGGAATCTTTGCTAGACTGTGACACCTTTCATTAACCTACAAAATCATTTCTTGTTGCTTATCTTTATTTATTTTTATGTTTAGCTCACACCTTTTGAAGTGTGTTACATTCAGGTATTTTCCTGTTCCCAGAGAGGGCATACAATCTAAGTTTATACCTGAGGCAACAGAGGGATAAGTGTCTTGCCCAAGGCCACAAAGGAGCATCGGTGGGATTTGAACCCTAGTCTCTCTGGCTTCCACATTTGCTGCTCTAATCATTAGGCCACTCCTCCACTCCAGCAGCACATGGATTCCTTCTACAATTGTCTGTGTGGGAATAAATTAACAACATGACTTTCTGGTCCTTAGTTCCTAAGTGTTACTGAAAAAAGTATTACAAGAAGAAAGAAAGTGAAGATAAGAGTGCAAAACTCTGAGTCAGGACAGAAACCTGCTGGCACATTCTTATTACATGATACATTTAGAAAAACAAATGTCAAAAGAAAGAAGTGTAATAATATATCCGCGCATGATGATCCGACAAGAGCCCCTCTATCTGCCACTCTCACCATTTTCCCTTTTTCAAACAGCAGTAGGTCAATTCTGATATATGTACCATGTGGAGCAGAGTCATCTATTTTCCACTCTGGGTGCTGATCTCTCAAAATATCCTTTAATCCTCAATCTTTCAAAAATCGCTTTACTTTTAATTCATCCCATCGTCTGCCTCCCCTCCCCCTCCCCGAACTATCTATCCTTGGGGATATAGTAATATTGAAATGGCCCCTCCCCCAACTATAATCCCCTCATTTTCAACATCCATCAGTGCCCCATCTATTTCACTAAAAATGTTACTTTGAGTCCCATTCAGGATAAGAGTAGTTACTCACCTGTACAAGGAGTTCTCTAGGAACAGCAGGAATTAGTCCTCACATATGGGTGACATCGACACCGATGGAGCCTGCGTGCAACATTTCCCAAACTTTCGCAGAAAGCCTTTGGGAATGCTACCACGCATGCGTGGTCCCCTTCCTGCCCAAGGGTGCCATCTTGGCCAGTCAGATGACATAGCAAAAAAGGACTTAAACAATGTAGGGAGGCAACTTCAAAGGGAGGAAGGAGGGTTGTGAGTACTAATTCCTGCTGTTCCCGGAGAACACCTGTTACAGGTGAGTAACTATGTTTTTTCCAGGAACAAACAGGAAGTCAGTCCTCACATATGGGACTCCCTAGCTCCAGGCTACCGAGAACCGAACCGCGACAATACCAACGGCGACCAAACGGGTAGCAGTGAATTGCAGATGATGAGTCCCCAGCCCAATGTTAATATAAGTACTTTTATTCCTTCTTGACAGTACTGGGAGCAGCAGAAGGAATTCAGATTAAATTACTGTTAAGCATAGTTAACTGACGCCAAACCTTATGGGCATTCTTTTTCCACATGCCTAAGGAACTAAAAATTGTATGTTTAATTGTATCTTTGTTTGATGCAGAAATCTGATATTAAGTAAATCTTGCAGAAGGCATAAATTCTCCTCATAGCATTTGCAGCCTTCCTAAATATTGCTAAGGGAAACCATGTATTTCGTTGGCATGGGTGCTTAGCCAGTTACTCACCAAGAAATTTGATCTCATTTCAATTGTATTTCACTTATTTACCTAAAAAAGGTACTTATTACAGGTGGTTTATAAAACCTGGACACTGTAGCGTGTACACTTGTCAGTGCTGGTCTATATTTAAGCAGGCACACAATAAGGTTAACTAATGGCTCATGGCAACCCATCATGTATACAGTTAACTAACCCTATTAAGATTTGTTAAACTAGGTTCATCTCTGTTCAATATAATGTGCACCATTGGTTTCAGTACTATATGTGTTCCATGTACACCATTTTGACTTGTAGAAAGACGATACAGAAAAATTGTTAAATAAACTCCAAGGTCACTAGGGAAAACAACCATAGATTGAGACATGAGCTTTCGAGAACAGGTGTTCATTTTGCCAGATGTATAATTAGGATTTACTCAAAGTACTTGTCCATGAATTAGAAACATTGCTGTTTTCTAGTTTTTGCTTCCAGAAAGTTCCCTAATACCAATACATTTAAGGGGATGATTAATATCGCTCTCTGTCTCTTACTATACTGTATGTCCACTTTAAGTGCTCTCCAACAATAGGATGTATGAGATTCTGAGATTTTCTTCTTTAAGAAGGAGAATTAGGTGCTGATATCTTTGGTTGATTATTTTGCCTTGCATTGGATAAGTATTCTATCAAAGAGAAGCCCAAGAAGAGAGTAAACGTTGCTGGAAGGGCCAGTTTAGGTGTGTGGAAGGTCTCCAGGATTCATTCAATCACGTAACCAAAATATATAGTGTAAACCTGACAACATAGTTCAAGCCTGAAAATATGGTTTCCACTGCCTTCCTGGGTTGTGAGCTTAAGTTCAGCTAGAAGCAGGTAATTGGGATGTGCATTCATGAGCATGCATTCGATCATTTGGGCACCTAAAAATATAAAGTGAATGCACAGCCCAATTACCTGTTTCTACTTGAAAGGAGATGGCTAACAAAGGAGTCTCATGTAAATGATCACAGTACACTTTTTATTAATAGATAAAAGGATTCTAAACTCTTCTAAAAGAGTTTGCAATATTAATTCCTCTGAAATACACATGCAGTAGTATTTGAGATATTGATCAAGAAGCACCACTCATAATGAAGCATAGAAACAGAAAAAGACCATATAACCATCCTGTCTGCTTATCTAAACCAACAGTCCGGTTTCTACAACTCTAGCTTTTCTATCAGGGAACCCTCTGTGCTTGTCCCATGCTTTCTTCAATTTTGATACTGTCTTCATCCTCACTGGGAGACCCACACACATCGGTAAAGAAATGTTACTTCTGGTTCTTCCCCATTTCACCCTCATCCTATGACCCTTTGTTCCAGAAGCTCCCTGTCTATTGATAAAGGCCGGACTCCATCTACTTATGTATACCTTAGTTATTTAAATATCTTTAGCATATTTCCCCTTTCCTGCCTCTCCTGCATGGTTTACATATTTAGATCTTTGTCTGTCCCCATAAGCTTTATAGTAAAGACCATTAACTATTTTAGTAACCACTTTCTGGACCATCTCCATCCAGTTTCTATCTTTTTCAGGGTGTGTTCTCCAGTAATTGCGCACAGTCCAACAGAGGTCTCAGCAGAGACTTATACAGAGACACTATCACCTCCTGTTTCCTCAGAGTCATTTCTCACCAGTGCACCCTAGCATTCTTTGACTTTTCCCACGACTTTATCTATATGTTTGGCCATCTTCAGATATAATCGCCCCCATGTTCCATTCTTTTTCATGCACAGAATTTTACCCCCTAAACTTACCATCCCCTTAGGACTTTATAGCCCAGATTCATGGCACAATATTTTTTTTAGTATTACAACTTGTCTAACCTGTTGCAGATTTTTGTATCATCTGCAAAAATATAAAAGTTTCTAAATAGCCTCTTGACTCTATTACTTACAAAATATTGAGAAAAAACAGATCACGGACAAGTCCTTGCAGCACACTACTGGTAATGCCCCTTTCCTTTGTTTAGCAGTATCTTTTGTTACCTCCCACTGAACAGGTTCTAACAGTCATTTTTGGGTCCATACCAAGGGCACTCAGTTAATTTATTAGTCACCTATGCAGAGCTATGTCAAAGGCCTTGCTAACATTGAAGTATGGCAAATCTAGCACACTTTCCTGATCTAGCTCTTACAAATTGATCTGATTCATCTGACAAGACCTACCTCTGATAAAATCATGCCACCTCAGATCCTGTAATCCAAGACACAGTTCCTTGGTATACAAATTTGAAAGATGCTGGAGGAAATCTGGCTCTGAAAGTGATAAGAAGCTAATGGCTGTCCCCATAATGTCCAGTCAGCAGAAAAAGCAAGCAGCAAACCCAAAGAGTTATACAAAATGATGAAAACCCTATTGGGATCTGGAAATGTGAGTCGGTCAGGGCCTTCAGAGGGACCTAAATGCAGATTTATTTGCAGACACTTTCCAACCAAATTTGATCATTTGAAGGAGGCCCCAGGTTAATAATTTTGAGTCAGTGTGATTCTTCAGCCCTAACCCCATTAACAGGACAGCCAGAAAGGTTAGAAACCTTGTAATAGGGTCATTTGCATTGAAACATGACGGCAGAAAAAGACCACGTCCTATCTAGTCTGCCATGTGGTCTTTTTCTGCCGCTAGGTACTCTGCATTCTACTTTGTCTTGTTTTGATTCATTTCCAATTATGGTTATCAAATATTTCCCAGATGAGGTCTTACTGTGGATGTTAGATGTATCGGCAACCTTACTCAGGGAACTGAAGAGATATGATCTGGGTGTAAGTGCTATTATAGCTAGAATACATTGAGGAGGAGCAGCCCTTTCAAAGAGATGGCACTTACGGTTTTAGGCTGATTGTTTCCTATGTCACAATCGTAAATATTTTCCAATCAGCCTACAGTAGTAGGTTACAGAATATTCACACACTCATTCATGCCCAGAGACATGACCACATCACGCCTTTGCTGATTCAACCCCACTTGCTCTCCCTTCCCCAGAGGATTCATTTTAAAATCCTTACACTCGCACACAAGGCTCTTCACAACTGTGCCCCACACTATCTATCCTCTCTGACCATCTCCTACATACCCCAACGCTGTCTCAGATCCCTGCATGATAACCACTTGTTCCTCCCTTCCCCCCCTATGCACTAAGTACAAATCCACGCTCCACTCTGCCTTCTTTTACATCACACCTGCCCTCTGGAACTGCTTCCCCTTCCAGCTTTAGTTAGAGCCCTCCTTTCCCAAATTCAGGAGTCTCCTCGAAACCCACCTTTTCATCCAAGCGTATGGTATAGCCCCCTCCCAGTGAGCTGCAGCTTCAAAAGAAGCCATGTCCTTTGTCTGCTAGTTTGTCTTTATGATCTTTTTCTTTCCTGTTCTCCTCTATCCTGTTAATATATAGTTTCTTTCCTTTTTCTTACATGTGAAGTGTATTTGATTTTATTGTAAACTGATGTCTGCCTAGTATATCAAATCTAAATAAACCATAACCATGTAGTGGGTTTGATAATTTAGAATGTTCTTATTGTAGATACATTTCTAATTTTCTATACATGTCTAAACTGATTGAAAAGTGGCTACACAAACTGGTTCCTGTCTAGAAGACTATTCGCGGTTGGATAATAGATAGGCTCAAGAAATAGAAACAGAAAAATGACGACGGAAAAAGACCACATGGCCTATCTATTCCGTCCTTCCATATCAACAACTACAACAGTCCCCTTTTTTCCTTTAGAGATCCTCTGTGTTTGTCCCATGCTTTTTTGAATTCAGATACTGTCCTCATCTCTGCCACCTCCACTGGGAGACTGTTCCACGGATCCACCACTTACCCGTAAAGAAATATTTCCGCATATCACTCCTGAATCTATCCCCTTTCACACTCAACCCATGTCCCCTCATAGCAGAACTTGCTTTCAATCGAAAGAGGCTCTCCCCCTGTGCATTTATGCCATGGAGGCAGTTAAACGTCTCAAATCATATCACCTCTATTCCGCCTTTCTCTAAGGTGTACATATTAAGATCCTTAAATCTGTCCTCATATGCTTTATAATGAAGACAACTAACCATTTTAGTAGCCACCCTCTGTACTTACTCCATCCTGTTTATATCCTTTTGAAGGTGCGGTCTCCAGAATTGTACACTATACTCCAAATGAGGTCACACCAAAGACTTATACCGAGGCAGTATCACCTCCTTTTTTTTCTGCTAGCCATTCCTCTCCCTATGCACCCAAGCATCCTTCTAGCTTTCACTATCGCTTTTTCTACCTATTCAGCTACTTTAAGATCATCAGACACAACCACACTGAGATCCCACTCTTTAGTGGACAAAAGTACTTCATCCCCTATACTATATTGCTCTCTTGTATGGCTGCAGCCCAAATGCATGACCCTACATTTTTTAACATTAAATCCCAGCTTACAAATTCTAGACCATTCTTCAAGCTTAGCTAGATCCCTCCTCATGTTATCTACACCTTCCTGGGTGTCTACTCTATTGCAGATTTTGGTATCATCCGCAAAGAGGCAAACCTTACCCGGCAGCCCTTCTGCTTTATCACTAACAAAGATGTTAAAAAGAAATGGACCCAAGGACAGATCCCTGGGGCACACCCCTGGTTACTTCCTTCTCATCAGAGTGAGCTCCATTTACCTGTACCCTTTGTCGCCTCCCACTCAACCAATTTCTGACCCAAGCAGTAACTTTAGGGTCCATCCCTATGGTGCTCAGTTTGTTTATAAGTCGCCTGTGAGGAACGGTGTCAAAGGCTTTACTGAAATCTAAATACAGCACATCTAGGGCTCTCCCTCGGTCCAACTCCCTGGTCACCCAGCCAAAGAAATCAATCGGATTTCTCTGACAAAACCTGCCTCTGGTGAATCCATGCTGCCTCAGATCCTGTGTTTTTTCACCTAGATAAAAATGAATAAGTTTTGTTGATTTAGTTAGGTCTTTTACTAGCATTTGACTTAGTTGACCTGATGATGTTGAGTATAAGATGTACCCAGCTTAGTTTGGGTAGAAAGGTTCTGAACTGGATTAGCTCCGTTTTAAGAGAGAAGATTTTGTGTTAGTCAGTGGTCTATGGAAAAGCTTTAATTGTGGAGGGTGTGCCTCAGAGGATCTCCACCGTCCCCATTACTTTTTAATATTTCCTGCTGCTGTTGGATCAGAGTGTATGTGTGTGTGTTCTTTGCATGTGCAGGTGACATTGATTTAGTCATCCTCATGATTAGAAATTTGTCATCAGCTATGAGGTATTTTAATATACATCTGTTGTACATAAAGGACTAGATGCCGGAAAGTGATTTGGTTTTAATCTGCATAAAATCAAATGTCTATGTTTTGGAGACTTGAACTGGGATGATCTTGACATTAAGCCAGTGATCAGAGATGTCATTCTCCTCTGCAAAAATTTTCTTAAATCCTTGGAGATAACAATGGGTCAGGGTGGAATTGGGTTTGAGCAAATAACCAATGTGTCCCAAAAGACATTTTAAAATTGAAGCTAAACTTCAGCTTCTTATCGAGGAGAAGGCCCTTCATTTCACAGTAGTCCGCATTTTAGATTACTGTAATTCCTTGTATGTTGGCCTTTCAAAACATGTGACAGTAGTTACAACTGGTTTTTGGTGGAGACCAAGAGGGAAAATGCTCAGCCCTCTATAGATAACATCATTGGCTTCCTATAAAAGAACATTCTCAACTGAAATTATTGGTCATGACTTTAAGAACCCTTGTATCTTAAAATGTCAGTACCTGAGCGAGCGTTTGCATCAGTATGCACCAAGAAAATGCTTAAGGGTCCCCTCTTTTTGATGAAACACCTGAGAACTTCATATTTCCCTGATAATAAGGATAGTATGAATATGAATTAGACCTGTGTTTAGAAAGGAGTCTGGGTGACAGTTTCATGAGGCCTCTTTTCAATTCAGCTTTTCTTTTTCTTTTCAGTTTTTTGTTTTTTTTTCCCCTTTTCTGGGTTTCCATGTTTTATTGCTAACCACTGTAAATGACATAATTCAGAATAGCAGTATATAAAATAATCCTTCTATTTAATAATAATCCTCTGTTTTAGCAGTGACTCCATTAATTTACACACAGCTGAGATCAGACTAACCAGCCTGTAGTTCCCAGCCTCCTCCTTAAATCTGCTTTTATGGAGAGGAAGCACATCTACATGTCTCTAGTCCTCCAGAACTACTCCTACCTCTAAGGAGCAATTGAAAAGGACAGGCAGTGGAGCTGACAGAACTTTATGGAATTAACTTAATGCTTTTGGATGTAGCCTGTCGGAATGCATTGCTTTGTCAGATTTTAGTTTAGCCAGCATGCCACAAACAGTAACGGCAGATGAAGACACAGAAAAAAGTCTGTGAGCTCTTCCCTGTAAAAAGCCTTGTGTAGCCTGCTGCTTCTCAATATTCCCTTTCTTCAGCAGATGGTAGATGGGTTACCTCTGCATCTGCAAACTGGTATTCTGTGGGTGCTCTTGGGGCCCAGTTGGAGAACTGGACCCAGTTGAGCGTAGACAGTCCTTGAGCTTCTCCTGGAGCCTGTTTCTGAAGCTGGGAGATGATACCTGGATGAGTTCAGGTCCCTCTCCCCCTATCCAGGACTCTTTTGATTCCATCAGTTTACCTAGAGTGTGTTGGCCCCTTATCCTTATCACAGACGTTCATACAAGTGTTCTCCTGTTACAGTGTACTGATACCAGTCTCTGCTTCTTACCACCTATGTCAACAAAGATTGTCTTGTAGTGCCCACAGGGACTGGTTGATAAAAGTGGGGGGAGCCAAGTGGTAGCTGACAGGGTAAGACTCTTGCTGCCAATATTGCTTGACAGTATGCCTACTCTTTTCCCTGCTGGATCCCCACTGCCTTTCAGCCTCTGGCACCCCCTTTCTTCCATTCAAAAAAACAGCTTATCCTTCCAGTAAATCAGTGCATTGCACCAGAGGATGAGTCGCACGAGGTGGCTAGCATCCTACTAGGTGTGAGGGGTTTCAACTTCTTTTTTTTCTCTTCCACATACACCAGTAGCTTTGATATCAATCTCACTTGATGGTAAAAACCCTCTAATTGTGCCTCCAGGATATTCACTATCAGGATAACAGTACTCAGGGTAGCCTTTCTGGAACTTAGTTCCTCTGAGGCATCTGTGAAGGATTTCAAGACATCTATGACCTGTCTTGTTTGTCCAATCCTGACGTTTCAGCAGTCTTTCACTACCAATTTCGGTGACATCTGATGGAGGGGCTGACTTTTAAACCCAGCTACACTAAGCTTTTACTACATCCTCTAGTAATAAATTCCAGAGTTTGATAGCGCTTTGAGTGAAAAAATATTTTCTCCGATTAGTCTTAAATGTGCTACATTGTAGCTTCATTGTATGTCCCTTAGTCTTTCTACTTTTTTGAAAGAGTAAACAACCAATCTACATTTACCCGTTCCAGTTGTTTGTTTCATTCAACCCAAAGGGATGGGGGAAGTGGTTGCAAAACATACCCTGTCCAGCTGGCAAGCAAACTACATAGCACATTGTTAGACTGGCAGGGATTTTCTTTCACGATACAACCAGACTGTACCAGTTGAGGGCTATGACCAGTCTTGATTGTCCCTCTTCACTCAGTTCCTATGAAGGATATTTGCAAAGCTGCAACATGGTTCTTACATCGCACACCTGTCTAGACCACCATTTCCAAAGAGAGAGCACTTTTGGTCATGTAATGCTGCAAGAACATTTCAGTTGAGACCCAGCTCCTTATCACTACAGAAAGCCTATTGCAGAATCTGGCTTACAATAGAGGCAACCCTCAACTCTGAGATTCCCTGCTAGCATCACTGTTTCCATTCTGTTTGTTGATGAAGAAAGCATAGTTTCTTACCTGTAACAAGGGCGCTCTGTAGATACTGTAGAAAGGGACTTGAAGTGGGGGGTACCAGAGCCCTCTGAAAGAGTTAATATGGAGAATGGCTTGGAATTTTCCTGACAAACCTGAAGCTTGATCTCTAGCAGCTTAGCAGTGTATATGTATAGAAGTCAAGGTTGTATTTTGCAGATGATTGTTTTGTGTGAGAGAATTCTTATGGAGACAGGATGTTTTTGTTTGTCCTGATTATATATGAGCAATGTCTGTGCCTAGTTTGACCTGAAACATGTAGTGTTTAGCTTAATCTGTAAGGCAGAAGCATGACGTAGAGCGATAAGATGAAATTGTAGAATATAGCAGGTTTTATTCCAAATAAATGAAGTCTTACAGCGTAGGTAAAGTGAGGGATCACAGAAGACTATGCAAGTTTGCAGGCCTGTGAGTCTCTCCCTTAAGGCCTTAAGTAGTACTGTTGTTGATATAATTCTCTGTGTATGTGTGTTTTCATTTCATGCCTTCCTCGATTTTAGAGAATTTGAGCCAAGGTTGGATTTTGCTACTTGGTGAGCCCAGTCAGGAGAGAAGTGCAAGTAAATGGATACTAGGATAAGGAAGATGCGGAAACACACCCTTCATCATGGGAAATTGGCCTGTATTAGACTGATGAGCAGAAAAGCAGCTTCTGCACGGCAGCTCACATGCTCAGAAAGACCTAATCTTCCTGAGCTGTGAGAGAGTGGGGTCTGTGTTGGTGCCACAAGTGTGTGTGGTTCATCCTGTTTATTAAAAACTCCTGTTATAAGTAAACTACTACATTGCCCTCCCCCCCCCCCCCCCACCTCATATCTTCTATTCACCTCAGGCAGGTAAATACCACAGTTCAGAAGCTCCCACAGAATTCATTTGTTCAGAAAATTTATAGAGGAGCCTCTTCCTCCAGCTACTACTGCTGATCGCATATAATATGCTAATAGGCATCTGCATTGCAATACAGATACAAATAAGAAATAATCTTATTTGTGGAGCTTGCAGTCTAGTAAAGACAGCCATATATGAAGAACGAGTGAGACTTGAATTGATTGGCAAAGTATATCCTGCCAAAGATTGGAAGGCGGCTTGTTGGCCATCATTCTACAAAACTCTTTGTGCCAGCCTGTACCCACAAAGTTTCACAATGTGCAGGCCAGTTATCTCTGCCAATCTTGCAGTTAGAAAATAGATAAGAATTGATATATTTAGTTATATTTCTATGCCACATCTCTACTTAACTTGTAGTGGTATCCATTAAAATACAATACATTAAAACAAATCCTGTAGTATCTTAACATAAAACAACTGAAACTAAAACAATCTCCCTACAGTGCCCCCTCATAAGCCTTCGTGAACAAATATGCATTCAAGTTCACCTTGAATATCTTACAATCCTCCTTTTGGAGCTGTTCTGGGAGAGCATTCCAGAGCAAGTGCTCTGGACATAAAAGGATCTCAAGCAGTACTTACTGTTTTTTACTGTGTTAGTTGTTTTATTGCTCTTATGCCCTGAGCATGAGCCCTCTACCTGCACTCTGTGTCCACAGATGACCAAAAAGGGCCTCGAGGGCCGAGAGAAGCAGTGTGGGGCCCTCAGACTTGGCATCCTCGCCATTGGCATCGATGTCTGCACCAATGCACTCGAGGGGCTCCACAGAGGCCATGGCATCACGCGGTGCCTGTGCTCATTTGGAGGGGCCACAGTAGCATGGAATGGAGGCTCTCCATCAACACCTGCTTGGAGCCTTGGAAGGACTCCTCTGCCTGATCGGTGTTGAAGAGGGCAGTTGAAGACAGTGCCAAGCATGGGTATTGACACCAGAGCCTCCCTCAGTGCAGTGTAGAGGGCGATGGCTGGGAGCAGCCTGCAAAGGTGTCCGGCAGAAAGAATTGATTCCCAATGCCCTGGAAGTTCCCTGGCAATCTCCCGATGACCTTACCATTGTGGAGTCCCTGAAATGGGTGTCGGAGTCGGTGGCTGAGGTCATTGTACCGTCCCCAAGTCCTTCGGAGATCGCGGTGCTTATTGAGTGACTTTGGGCCCTCGAGGCACACATGGCGGCTCTCTTGGCTACTCGTGCCCCAGTGGTCCAGATGCCCCCAGTGGTGTCGTCACCGGTAGTGCAGCCTATCCTCGAGACCCATGCCCTCCCCGCTGAGCTGGGAACATCGGGTCGGCAGTCTGTGTCCACCCCTGGTCTGACCATGATTTCACTCTCCAATGCCTCCAGCTCCAATGTCCTGCACACCCCAGCACTCAGGGAGGACCGCCATTGGCCCTGCTGGCAGTTTTCATCTCCACCAGAACAGAGCAGACACAGGGAGGAGACCAGAAAGTGTGTTGACTTCCTCTTGGAATCTGACTCCAATAGGTGGGAGACAGAGGAGGAGTCTCCAGTCACCGAGAGGGAATCCCCAGACATCCTTTCAGAACCGTCCCTGCAATACAAACAGTGGAAGTCGCCCCTGGAGGATATGTCCTATCAGGACTTCATCCAGAATATGGCTAAGGCATTTGCCTTTTCTCTGAAGGCGGAGGATGAGCCGAGGTTGGAGGAACTGCATAGCTTCCATTACCCTTTGCTCTGAAGGAGGCTGTCATGGTGCCAGTGCACTGGATACTTCAGAGGCTCCTGTTTTGCATATGGGAGACCCCAATGTCAGTGCTAGTCATCAGTCGCTGATTAGACTCGATGTACCGGGTGCAGAAGGCCCCTGGATTTGAGAAGTCCCAGCTGCCATACAATTTCCTATCCATTTCCTACTGACCTATAAGTGCGCTCATTCTGCTGCTCCTTACTACCTTTCTTCTTTTATCTGCCACTACACCCCCTTCTCTCTGCTCTTCTGGCAGATTCCTTATCTCTTTTCCCTTCTCTTCTACTGCCATCTCCAGACTTTGATCCTGCCACCTTGCTGATCCTTACGCCTGGAATAAACTACCTGAGTCTGTCCATCAGGCTTCATCTTTGGCCCTTTTCAAATCCAGGCTGAAAACTTAATTCTTTAAGGCTGCTTTTGGATCCTTATCCGCTTAGTTCCCCTAGATATATCCTTGTGCTCAGCTGCTGGTCTATATCTGCTATCATGTACTATGGGCCCAATATTCAACAAGGTGCTGAGGTCCACCATACCTGTAGAAAGTTACCCGTTCAGGAAAAGTGCTTAAATCATGAGTCATACACCCCCAAAATGGGCAAGCAATGAAAATGCAGCGCAAACCGAGCACAGCGTCAGGCACCCACTGTGACACATACGGGTAAACACAGGGACCATATCACAGGCTATGTGCCCACGGTCGACCCGGTACGTGTCCAAAACAGGGGCCAGAGAAGTGGGACGGCATGTAAGCAGGAACCCTTGTATTGCTATCAGGCATACCCGTGCATAGACGACACCATCATGTAGGCCCCGCGGGCTGCCTTTGCAAGAGCCCCCTGTGGCTTGCCAGTTAGACACCAGCTGCATGGCAGCAAGTAAAAGCATCAACTTTACCCCCCCCCCCCCCCCGAAGAGAGTGAGAGCCTTGCCCAATCCGTGCTGCAGTACTAGGGGAAGACATCTGCCAAATCTGCGGCTGTCAACAGTCATCTGGAGGGGCATCCAACTCTAGCTGCGCAGGTAAGGAGGCCTCAATTTATGGGGGGGTGGGGGCTGAGCGCCATGCTAGGTCACACACACACTGAAAGGCACAGCTGTGTGTCTGCGGAGGGAGCCAGGGCTGTGTTGTGAAGCCACATACTAGTGGCAGCCCCAATGTTTGCCAGTCAGGTGTGGGTGGGGAGATGGACCATGCATTGGTACAGGCACCAGCCTGGATTGCCCACAGCAGGAGGCATACTCACACCAGCAAGTGGGGATGCTGCTGCACCCCTTAGTGGCTGTTGGCAGCAACACCACAGGGCTGAAGCAATGGTAATGCCCAGTGCAGGGGGTGCAGTGGTCAGGCTGGCCACTGCAGGGGATCTGCCAGCCAGGGTGGATGCCTCGGACACCTGCCCTACCCCCAAGCCCCTACGACCCTGGCACAGGGGTCCGAGGGGACCAGTGGCAGAAACCACATATGTGTTGCCTGTCTGTCCCTGCAAGCAGATCTGTCGCCATCGCCTGCCACCACCTGGCTGTGGCAGCATGTCGATGATGTGATGCCACAGAACATGACAGATGTGCAATGGTGAGCATGCACAGACACTGACTACCTGCCCTGCACAGTGCGTAACAAACCATGCAGTGATAAGGCCTCTGAGGCAGTGGATGCCCCCTGCCATGCATGGCCCACAACCAAGTACCATGGTGCCAAGGAATGCCTGCGTGCAACAGATAGAGAAGGGGGGGAGGACTGCCGAATTGGCAGAAGGGGCCAGAGGGGGGTGACACAGGTGAAGCAGTGGCCCAGATGACACCATTCCAGGTGGCACAAGGTCTGTGCCAAAGGGCCTGGGGAGTGGTGGGCAGAGGAGGAACCATAATGTTCAGTAAACAAGTGTGTCTTGAGCTCTTTTTGGAATGATAGTAGGTCCTTAATTGGTCTTAAATTGTCTGGTAGCTCATTCTGGAGTGCTGGTGCAATGTAGGTAAAGGCTCTGGTGCTGGTAGTTTGATTGATGTTTCAAATATGGGTGGGTATTGTGTGTGTATTCTGAGAATAATTTCTTCTGGTGTTTTCAGATAAGCTGATGAGGGAGTTAAGGTATGACGGGGATATTTTGTTGTGTAATTTGAATACTATCATTATGTATTTATATTTTATTCTGGTTGCAATGGGCAACCAGTGCAAATTGTGAAGAAGATGTATTATATGATCAAAATAATGTGCCTTATGAATTATGCGTGCTGCTAGATTTTGCGCTACCTGAAGTTGTTGGATGGTTTTCTTGGGCAAACCTTGTAGGATGCTATTGCAGTAATTGAAGTTGGGCATTGAGTGCCTGTAAGACTGTTCTAAAATCGGAACTGTCCAGTAAAGGGCCTGAGGTGGTGTACCATTCTTAGTTTGAAGTATATGATTTTTGTGACAGAGTTTATATAAGAGACCATGCTTAGAGACTGAGCTAGGATTATTCCAAGATATTTGACTTTGTTTTGACCGCTAGTTCATAACCTTTTATTTGGAATATTGTTGGGGGAGTGAAGTTTTGGCTTCGAAATACGTATAGTACTTCCGTTTTTTTAAAGTTTATTTTAAATACTGTGTTTGAAGCCAATCAGTTATTTCATTTAGGCAGGATTGTACTTGTGGGCAGGCAGGGTATGTGATATCTATGGGGATGGTACATCATTATATCATCCGCATAGAGGTGGTAAATCATCTTGTGGTTTGTTTGTTTTTAAAGATGCCACATATTGGCTGTATATATAAATTGGGCGGAGGCCCAGCTGCACACTTGGACTGTAAGTGTGCGTTGACCTTCTGCCTTGAGTGAACCAGTCCACACCGTCGCTTTACGCAGCTTTTTTTCTCCTATGACCCCAACAAGCTGGGCATGGCTGTCTCCAAATGCATGCTGTCCATTTGGGTAGCGGATTGCATAATATCCTTTGCCTATGCTCAGGCAGGACTGAGCATTAAGGATCATGTCATGGCTCACAATGTCTGGGCCATGGCTGCATCCGTGGCCAATCTGCGTCGTCTCCACCAAGGAGATTTGCAAGGCTGCCATGTGGTCCTCTGTCCATACCTTCACAGCCCACTATTGCCTGAATGGGGATTCCTGGTATGATAGTAACCAACCAAGCTGTACTCCGACATCTGTTTGGGACTTAGGTTCAACTCCTTCCCACTGGCGCTTCTGTCCGTCCAGGCTACCGAAAGAGTCATCCAGATGTTGATGTCTGCTGTAGACGTTGAATCAGTTGCATCCTGAAGAGGGATCTCATATGCTGTTTTTCTGGTTCTTGTTGCCCCGTTTTTTCTTGTGTTTGGTAGCCTATAGCTTGGGAGTCCTATATGTGAGGACTTCTTCCTGCTTGTTCACAGAGAAAGCATGGTTACTCACCTGTAGCAGGTGTTCTCCGTGAACAGCAGAAATAATAGCCTGGTGGGTCTTTTGACTCCTGCATGAGGACCGTGGCTCTTCTTCCCTTCCTGGTGGAGGGCGACTGGTATACTTTGTCCACAGGCAGCCCATCATAACCTCCGACACTTGAGCCCTCCAGGTGGTCCGCGAAGGATACTGGCTGCATTTCCAAAAGCTGCTGCCCACCTTCTTTCCAGGAGAGTATCCTCTCCAGCAGCACCATTGCGTTCTTCTCCAACAGGAGATCCAGGCCCTCTTAGCAGATCAGGCTGTGGAACTCATTCCATTGTCTCAAGTAGGAAGAGGGTTCTACTCCTGCTACTTCTTTGTCCCCAAGTAGACCGGCGGCTACAGAACCATTCTGGATCTCCACAATCTCAATCGCTTCCTGGAAAAGGAGAAGTTCAAGATGGTCTCCCTTGGAATACTGCTGCCCTATCTCTACCAGGAAGATTGGCTGTACTCCTTGAATCTCAAAGATGGCTACATGCACATCCTAATTCACCCAGTGCACCATCAGTACCTCCACTTCATGCTCAATAGACAGCATAATCAGTACAGGGTTCTACCCTTTGGCCTTGCCTCCTCCCCACGAGTCTTCACAAAATGCTTGGCGGTTGTTGCCACCTTCCTTTGGACCCCAGAGCATCTTTGTCTTCCCCTACCTGGATGACTTGGCTCATCAGGGGCACAACACTGGAAGAGGTCCAGCAATCCATGACCCGTGCCATTCAAGTGCTGGAGCAGCTGGGGTTTGTCATTAACTACCCAAAGTCCACCTTCAGCCCTCTCAGCACCCAGAGTTCATTTGGCGCTCTCTTTGACACGTTTCTGGCTCAAGCCTTTCTCCTGGCAGCCTGGGCCCAGTGCCTAGCCACCCTGACACATGAGGTCCAACATTGCTCATTGGCCACAGCTCAACAAATGCTGCGCCTCCTGGGTCACGTGTCCTCCACTGTCCATGTCACCCCCTCAGCCCACCTTCACATGCGTCAGGCGCAGTGAAAGCTCTGCACGCAGTAGTGTCAGGTGACTGACCATCTCTCAGACAGCATTACAGTGACTCCGCCACTCAAGGAATCCCTCCTGGTGGCAGAACTAAGCCCTGCTGCATCGGAGAGTGCTAACGACGGATGCACCTAAGCTGGGGAACGCACTTGGATGGCCTGCGCACACAGGCTCTGTGGACGACAGCAGACAGCCTCCATCAGATCAATTTCCTCGAGCTTCAGGCCATTGCCAATGCCCTACGAGTGTTCCAGCAACAGCTCTCCAATCAAGTCATCCTTATGCAGACAACCAGGTGGCCATGTTCTACATCAAACAAGGTGGCACGGGCTCGTATCTCCTCTGCTGGGAAATAATCCATCTCTGGAAGTTTGCCTCCATGCATAACATGCTCCTCTGGGTAATTTATCTACCGAGGGAGCTCAATGCATTGGTGGATCGACTCAGCAGAGTTCTCCAACCACATGAGTAGTCTTTCAACACGCGGGTAGCCAACCACATCTTTCAGATGTGGAGCCACTCCTCACAATGCCAAGCTGCCACAGTTTTTCTCCAGGGTCCCCTGCAGCAATCAGATAGCCTCCAATGCATTCCTTCTAGATTGGAGCGACGGCCTTCTCTATGCCTACCCGCCAACTCCATTAGTGCCCAAGACCCTCTTCAAACTGCAGGCGGACAAAGCCACCATGGTATTCATAGCACCATGTTGGTCCAGACAGCTCTGGTTTCCTCTGATGCTTCAACTCTCCTGCCGATTCCTCTCAGCTATGCCCTAGAGCTGCTAACTCAGGAGAAAGAGACCCTCCTCCATTCCAGCCTCAAATTCGTATCATTCACAGCTTGGATGCTGAGCAGATAGCTCTTGCAAGTTCAGCTTACCGACAGATGTTGAAGAAATTCTTCTTGCCTCCTGCAGGAACTCCACCAGAAGCTCCTATGCTTTTAAATGGCGCAGATTTTCACTCTGGTGTGCGGATGGGGCTTTCGACCCCTTCTCTTGCTCTGTGGAGATGGTACTCTTACTTGTTCCATCTCTCTAACTCTGGATTGAAATCTAACTCAGTCAGCGTGCACCTCAGTAACTGGTAAGCTGCTTTCTGCCCATCCTCTCATTGGATGGTTCATGAGAGGCCTTTTGTTGTCCGTCCCATATTCTGGCCACTGCCAGTTGTGTGGGACCAGAATGTTGTCCTTGGCCAGCTGCTCACTCCACCCTTTGAACCGCTCAAATCCTGCCCTCTCAGATTTCTTACCTGGAAAGTTATCTTTTTGGTAGTGCTCACTTCGGCACGTTGAGTCAGTGAGTTACAAGAGCTGGTAGTGCATCCACCATATAACAGGTTTTACAATAATAGAGTGATCCTCTGCACTCATCCCACATTTCTTCCTAAGGTGGTTTCTGCTTTTCACCTCAACCAGTCACCCCAACCTTTCCCAAGCCTCAAGCCAACAGGGCTAAGGCCTCCTTACGCATTTTGGATTGTAGGAGAGCACTGCCTTTCTATCTGGAACGCACTAAAGCCCACTGCCGCTCCCCCCAGCTCTTTGTCTCTGTTGACCCCAGTCGACTGGATGTCACTGTCTCCAAACACACCCTCTCCATTTGGGTGGTGGACTGCATTTCCTTTGCTTATGCCCAGGCTAGGCTGAATTTGGACCGCCATGTCATGTAACATAATGTCCGAGCTATAGTAGCTTCTGTAGCTAACATCTGCTCAGTCTCCGCGGTAGAAATTTGTACAGCTGCTACGTGGTCATCTGTCCACACTTTCACAGCACAATACTGCCTGACTGCTGATTCCTAGCGTTACAGCACCTTCAGCCAAGCCGTACTCCAGCATTTCTTTGGTAATTGATTCTCTCCTCGACTGTTTCATCACCTCTTTCCTCCACTATGTCATCTGAGTCTGTTGATGAGGCAGTAGCTTCCTTATAATGCTGCACTCTCCTCTGCTCTGGATGCTCTTGTCTGCCCATGCCATTTCCTGTGAGGTGTACTATTCCCCAGCCCTGGCTTTCATCCACTACCTGCTATCTACATTCCTGTGCCCGTTCTGCTGAGCGTGCTTGGCTCAAATCCTGCTCCCTTGCAGACTTTCTACACTTCAAATTCATGCTTGTCTCTATCTATTCCGCCATAGCATTTGCCAAACATGACTATTATGTCCATCTGACTAACTCTCTTGCCTCTGACCCTTGCCGTCTCTTTACTACTCTCAACTCTCTCCTCAAGGTGCCTCTGCCTCCGACCCCTCCCTCCCTTTCTTCCCAAACCCTGGCTGACTGTTTCCATGACAAAATCTACAAGATCACCCTCCAATTCCCCATACATGTAAAGTCAGCTACTTCCCTTCTTCACTCCCAACTTTCCCCCTCTATGTCTGCTACTCTTTCTTCCTTTTCTATGATCTCTGAGGAGGAAACCGCATACCTTCTTTCCTCATCCAAACTGACTACCTGCTACTCTGATCCTATTCCCCCCCCCCCCCCTGTCTCCTAAACCCCATATCCTCCACTGTTGTCCCTTCCATCTCTCATATTCTCAACCTATCGCTCTCCATTGCAACTGTCCCTGTGGTCTTCAAGCATGCTGTAGTTACATTTTCCTCAAGAAACCCTCACTTGATCTTACCTGTCCTATCGACCCATCTCCCTCCTTTCCTTAGTTTCTAAACTACTTGAACATGCAATTCACTGCCGTTGCCTTGACTTTTTCCTTTCAACCCCTCCTAGATCCTTTATAATCTGGCTTTCGTCCTTTACATTCTACTGAAACGGCTCTTGCCAAAGTCTCCAGTGGCTTGTTCCTGGCAAAATCCAACGGCCTTTACTCAGTCCTCATCCTTCTTGAGCTCTCTGTTGCTTTTGAAACTGTTGACCACAACCTTCTCCCTGATACCCCGTCCTCACTTGGTTTTAAGGGCCCTGTACTATCTTGGTTCTCCTGATCTCTCCCACCACTCTTTTAGCGTTCAAACACTGAAAGAGCGATGTGAAAGATAAGAAGAGAACCAGATGGTAAGCCCCTTCCTCCTCTCCTTTCCAGCATAGCACAATGCTCATGTAGCAGCCACAGATCTCTTATCCTGGTAAAGGACCTCCACCGAGGGTCAGGCAGTCCACAGCACTGCCTGCTAAGCACTGCAAGCAGAAACAGGAACACAACAAGCAAGTCACTTAGGCAGATGGTAAGCCCATCTTCTCCTTTCCAGCACAGCCGCACTGAGGTGTATTCTTAGTGAATTGATCTTTAGACGAGCTGTAACAAATCTAGAAGGTATTCAAACAGCTTTTTGTGGGACATGAGAAAGGATCTAAGGCTTATCTCTCACACCAGGATAGCACAGAGCCCTTAAAACCAAGCGAGGACAGGGTATCAAGGAGAAGGTTGTGGTCAACCATGTCAAAAGCAGCGAAAGGTTAAGAAGGATGAGAATTGAGTAAAGGCCCTTGGATTTTGCCAGGAACAGGTTACTGGAGACTGGCTAGAGCTGTTTCGGTAGAATGTAAAGGACAAAAGCCAGATTGTAGAGGATCCAGAAGGGCTTGAGAGAAGAGAAAGTTGAGGCAATGGCGGTGAACCACATGTTCAAGTAGTTTAGAAATGAAGGGGAGGAGGGAGATGGGTCGATAGTGAGAAGGACAGGTAGAGTTTAGTGATGGTTTCTTGAGGAGAGGAGTGACCACAGCATGCTTGAAGGTTGCAGTGGAGAGCAATAGGTTAAGAAAATGAAAGATGGTAGGGGACTACAGTGGAGGAGATGGAGCTAAGGAGACGGATGGGAAGAGGAGCAGGTAGTGAGTTTGATGAGGAAAGAAGGTGAGTGGTTTCCTCCTCTGAGATCATAGAAAAGGAAGAAAGGGTAGCAGAGGTAGGGGGATAAGACTGGGAATGAAGAGGGGGAGGAGGGGATGTAGCTGACCTCTTGGGGAATTGGAGTGTGATTTTGTGGATTTTGTCATGGAAGTAGTCAGCCAGGGTCTGGGCAGAAAGGGAGGGAGGGAGGGAGAGATCGGAGGTGGAGGTACCTTGAGAAGAGAGTTGAGAGTTGTAAAGAAACAGTTGAGGTTCAGAGGCAAGAGTGCTATGGCTGACTGGAAAGAGAGAAGCATAAATTTGAAGTGTAGAAAGTCGGCAAGGGAGCAGGATTTGAACCAAGCATGCTCAGCTGAGCAGGCGCAGAAACGAAGATAGCGGGTAATGGAAGACAGCCAGGGTTACATAGTAACATAGTAAATGATGGCAGATAAAGACCAGTATGTTCCATCTAGTCTGCCCAGTAAGATGTCAAGAGTAGGTGCACCTGCCGCTCTGTGCAGGCCACCCCTCCCCATGTCTTTGTTTGGGGGTGAACCCACCGCTCCGTGTAGGACACTCCTATTTGTTGAGAAATTAGATGCAATGCAATGTGTGCCTTCGAATCAGTCCTGACTCCTGGCGACCCAGAAGCTCCTGGGTTTTCTTGGCAGTGTCACTGGAAGTAGATTGCCAGGCCTTTCTTCCGAGGCAATGGAGGGTTAAGTGACTTGCCCAAGGCCACAAGGAGTGCTAGTGGGAATTGAACCCTGGTTGCTTGGTTACCAAGCCAGTGTTCTAACCACTAGGCTACTTCTCCACTCGAGAAATTAGATAGTAACGTTTATTTTTATTTTATCCTGTTGCTGTAAAGGGATCCACTGTGTCTGTCCCATGCCATTTTGAATTCTGTCACTGTATTTGCCCCCACCACTTCCATCGGGAGGGCATTCCAAGCATCCATCACCCTTTCAGCGAAAAAGTATTTCCTGACATTGCCTTTCAATTTACCCCCTTGCAGCTTCATGTTATGCCCTCTAGTTTTGCAGCTTCCCCATCTGGAAGAGGTTTGTTTGTTCATTATTTCTCTTTAAGTATTTAAAGGTCTGAATCATATCTGCCCTATTCCTCCTCTCCTCCAGATGTACCTATTTAGGTCTTCAAGTCTCTTCTCAGAAGGCTTCTGACGCAGGCTCCAAATCATTTTGGTCACCTTCCTCTGAACAGTTTCCAGTCTTTTTTTACATCCTTTGCAAGATATGGTCTCCAAAACTGAACACAGTATTCCAAGTGAGGCCTCACCAGTGACTTATACAGTGGCATTAGTACCTCTTCCTTTCTGCTGGTAATTCCTCTTTGTATGCAGCCCAACATCCTCCTAACGTTTGCCACTGCCTTGTCGCACTGTTTTGCCACCTTGAGATCCTCTGAAATAATAACACCAAGGTCCTTCTCCTGGTCCATGCACACCAACCTCTCGCCCCCTATCGCGTACAATTCCCTTGGATTTCTGCTTCCCAAGTGCATGACACTGCACTTCTTCACATTAAATCTTAACTGCCCATCATTAGACCATTCTTCCAGCTTTTGTAGATCTTTCCTCATGTTATCCACTCCCTCAGGGGAGTCCACTCTGTTGCAAATTTTCATGTCATCTGCAAAAAGACAGACTTTTCCATTCAGTCCTTCATTAATATCACTCACAAATACATTGAACAGTGCCGGGCCCAGGACCGAATCCTGGGGCACCCCGCTAATCAACCTCTTTCATCCGAGTGAGCTCCATTTACCATCACCTTCTGTCATCTGTCAGTCAACCAATTTCTGATCCAGTTCACCACCTTGGGACCCATCCCCAAACTACTGAGTTTATTGATAAGCCTCCTATGAGGAACAGTATCAAAGGCTTTGCTGAAATCTAGGTAGATGACATCCATTGCATGCCCCTGATCTAGTTCTCTGGCACACAGTCAAAGAACTCAATCAGATTTGTTTGGCAAGATCGTCCTTCGTAAAACCATGTTGCCTCGGATCATGCAACCTGTTCGTTTTGAGAAAGTGCACTATTCGCTCTTTCAGGAGCGCCTCCATTACTTTTCCCGCCACCGAGGTAAGGCTCACGGGCCTGTAGTTTGTCACTTCTTCCCTGTCACCACTTTTGTGAAGAGGTACCACATCAGCCATTGTCCAGTCCTGAGGAACTTCTCCTGTTTCCAAGGATCTGTTGAAAACATCCTTTAACGGCCCTGCAAGAATCTCTCTGAGCTCTTTCAGTATCCTGGGATGTATCCCATCCGGTCCCATGGCCTTGTCCACTTTCTGTTTTGCAAGTTCTAACACATCATCTTCTCTGAATGGTGTGGTATCTACTTCATTCCCATTTTTATATTTGGGAGTCACAGATGGTCTTTCTCCAGGATTTTCTTTAGTAAAAACAGAGCAGAAGTATTTGTTTGGCAATTTTGCTTTTTCAAAGTCACTTTCCACGAGTCTGTTTCCAGCACTTCTGAGTCCTGCAATTCCACCTCTGATTTTCCTCCTCTCCCGAATATACCTGAAGAAAGTTTTGTTGCCACACTTCACATCTTTAGCCATCTTTTCCTCTGCCTTTGATTTTGCTTTCCTTATTTCTCTTTTTGTCTCTTTTAGTTTGATCCTGTATTCCTTTCTGTGTTCCTGTTTGCAAGCTTTTTGAATTTTGTGAAATCTGTGTTTTTTGCCTTTACTTGAATAGCCACATCTTTGGAAAACCAAATAGGTTTCTTTCTCTTGTTTTTATTTACTTTCCTTACATATTTATCTGTTGCCCCTTTTATTGCCACTTTTAGTTTAGCCCATTGCAATTCCATTTCCCTTATCCCCTCCCACCCTGCCAATTCCTCTTTCAGGTACTTGGCCATTTTACTGAAGTCAGTGTTTTTGAAGTTTAGGACTTTGAGCTTGCTATGGCTGGACTGCACCTTGGCTTTTATCTCAAACCACATCTTGTGGTGATCGCTGCTGCTCACAGTGGCACCCACCCAGACATTTGACACGCTATCACCGTTGGTGAGCACTAAATCCAACATTGAGCTTTCCCTGGTTGGTTCCATCACCATTTGTCTAAGTCAAAGGTTTTCAACCCAGTCCTCGGGAACCCTAGGCCAGTCAGGTTTTCAGGATTCCCACAATGAATATGCATAAGATAGATTTGCATACAGTGAAGGCAGAACATGCAAATCTTTCTCATGCATATTCATTCTGGGAATCCTGAAAACCTGATTGGCCTAGGGTTCTCCGAGGACTGGGTTGAAAATCCCTGGTCTAAATAATGCATCTTGGAAAGCATCCACAATTTTTTTGCTTCTTTCCAGATTTGCAGAAGGAGTAATCCAATCCACATCGGGTAGATTAAAGTCACCCAATATGATCACTTCCCCCTTTGTGGCTATCTTGGCAATATCTATAATCAATTTGTTATCTATTTCTTCGATTTGAGTCAGAGGTCTGTAGACTACAACAGTATGGATGACAGTGCCATCTCCTTTTTCCAACACAAGCCAGAGCGGTGCTTCTTTTCCCCATGCCCCCTGCATTTCAGTAGCTTTAATATTGCTTTTGACATACAAGGCTACTCCTCCTCCTTTTCCACTTTCTCTGTCTCTTCTGAATAGATTATAGCCAGCTATGGCTATATCCCAATCATGCGATTCATTAAACCATGTTTCTGTAATGGCCACAATGTCCAAGTCTCATTTCCACCATTAGGGCTTCCAGGTCCGGAACTTTGTTGGCTAAGCTAAGATTCGAGCATTTGTGCTAATTGCTTTCCAGCATTTAACTGGCTTGCATGTATTTTGCATTGATTTTGTTCTGCCCACTTCTTCCCACTTGTCGTTGATGTGTGGTTTAAAAGTGTGGCTGTTTCTGATGTTGTTCTTCTTTTGCTGGGAGTGACATCCTGAACTTGTTCTTCCCCTTCCATCACCCCCTTTTTCTAGTTTAAATGCATATCCACATACTGCCTGAATTTTTCACTTAGGATTCTTTTCCCTGTGACAGAGAGATGTAGTCCATCAGCACAGTAGTGTCTCTTGTTGGTCCATCTGTTTCCCCAGTCGCCTATAAATCTGAATCCTCCTTGTTTGCACCAGGTCTGGAGCCATGTATTAAAGCTGTTTATGCGAAGCAGCCTTTCTGCTCCCTTACCAAGAACAAGTAGAACTTCTGAGAATGCTACAGTGTTAACAAAGGGCTTGAGTTTCTCTCCCAGAGTTTGGAAGTCCTTTTGAACTGTAGAGGAACTGCTTCTAGCAAGGTCATTTGTACCCAAGTGGATGACATCAGTTTTGGAGTGCTCACTTTCTGCGCTAAGCACATCAACAGCTTGGTTTGTATTCCTGCTGGCGAAGAACCTGGGAGGCATTTGACTATCTTCTCTCCTTTTGAACTGTGTTCCCAAGTTGGTGCCTCTGATGATGCAATCTCCAAGTAGTAGTAGTTTTCTGTTCGGTGAGTTTTTCTTCATATTTGGTGCTTTATCAGGAGATTGGGCATTGACTGTCTCATTTAAGGGCCCTTCAGTTTCCATGGATTGGGCATCCTCATTAACCAAAGCAGAGAAGGCGTTATGCAGGGATATCTCATGATGTATAGGGTTTCTCTGCGTTACAGGTCGCAATCTACCCGAGCCCACTGTGATCCAATTGTTCCTGGGATGTTTGATTCTTTGAGGGAGCGGTAGTGGACTTTGTTTTGTATCCTAGAAGAGGTGCGTTTCATTGCAGCTAGTTCTTCTCTTAGTAGTCAATTCTTTCTGCATGGCAGCTAACTTGAGGCATATAGGACAAGCTCTTAGGTTCCAAATGACTCTTCTCGGGATGAAGGCACCACAGTTATTGCACTGAATACACGACATGCTGATTAAGCGGTCCTTGCAGGAGAAGAAGAAAAGGTGGGCTTAACACCAAATTAAAAGGATAGATGTCAACGTATGTGACCTCTATATAGGCAATGCAGCCCTGGGATGGGTGGGGTGGGGTGAGGGGTAGGGTGGGCAGGAACCTAAGAGTCCTTGGCCAGTAGGCCTTACATGGACTGAGGGCACACTTAGATATCTGATTTAAGGGCTACACGAGGAATGTAGGCAGTCAGAATATTCCCAAAAATGAATATATAACCAACAGTTAAATTCTATATCATCAGCAACAAAGCAGGCAAAAAAGATACAAGGCTGAAAGCTTAGCTGTGTGGAAGTTCTGGAAGCTGTGAAGACTAGATCTGATCAGGTACTTGTGGAAAGGCTGTAACTAGAGTTGAGCTAGAGTATGCTTCAAGAACATCCAGAGCAGAGTATAGTGTTATAGGAAGCTACTGCCACATCAAAAGACTCAGATGACATACTGTAGTGGAGGAAATAGTGACCCAGCTGCCTCTGGGTTTTCTTGGCAATGTATCAATGGAAGTAGGTTGCCAGGCCTTTTCTTCCGAGTCAATGGAGGATAAAATGACTTGCCCAAGGTCACAAGGAGTGCTAGTGGGAATCAAACCCTTGATCATCTGGGTACTAGGCAGTTGCTCTAACCACTAGGCTCCTTCTTCACTCAGAAGTGATAGAGGTCTATAAAATCCTAACTCTCTTCTTCAGGCTGAAGAGTCCTAACCTCTAGACTTGCATTATCATTTTGGTTGACTTTCTCCCTGCCTTTTCTAATTCAGCTATGTCTGTTTTGAAATTAGCGACCAGAACTGCACCATGGAATGATACAGACACATTACAGTATTCTTTGTTTTGTTCATAAATGGTCTGTGAATTCCGAAAATGCTTGTGGTGATGGCCAGCATAAAAATCTTTTTTGTGGCCTGCAGGATGGGGCTTGATTGGTGTACCAGACCTCTCCCCAGTCTTTGAAGGATCCTGCTGAGCATCAGCAACCCACAGCCTCCTCCCACTTTTCTATTACTAATGAGATTAGCTCTGCTGACTGCCTGGCCTCTGAAGAGCAGCCACATAGTTTGCATTGGCTCATACTATGAGAGGTGACCGCAAGGTAAACTCGGTGTTTGCACTGCTCCCTTTTTCTCAGTGCACCATCACCCAGATGGAGGAAGAGTGAGCAGACTCCTGCTGACCCTGTAACACACATCCCAGTTCATCACGGTACACCCAGTTAAGAACTGCTGGTATAATACCTCTTCCAATAAAATGGAATGTTTCTTTCTTAGTAGCTGACTCATCCAGGTCAGGCATTCTCGGCTCATGGAGATAAAAGTAGAGACACCTGTTTCTTTTGAAGTTTGATGAAGTTTGACTTGGTCATATTACAGGAAGTCTAGCTAGGCAAAAACTCAAAGGTTCATCAAGCCCCAAATCCTCTCTGAATTGTTGGAGTCTAGATTTTATAAGAACATAAGATATGTTCTTAGCTAAAATGATAGGCCTATCTTTTAGCACTGGGTCTTTCCCCTCCACGCTCAAACAGACCTCCGTTAGACCGCTGCTGAAGAACGCCAAATTAGACCCTCAAAAGGTGGAGTCATACAGACCCATTTCCAGCATCCCGATGCTCGCTAAAGTCATTGAAAAGATAGTCTACCAAACAGTTACAAGATCATATTGATACCAACGCCCCTCTAGATTCATCTCAACATGGATTCAGAGAGTCACACGGAGTCGAAACACTACTCACAACTCTTTTGAACACCATAATTTCAGGCATTGACAACTTACGTCAAGATTTTGCACTCGTCTTTTTAGATATAGCGGCAGCCTTCGACTCGGTCTGCCACGAAATTCTCCTAGGTCGGCTAAGAGAGAAAGGCATTAGTGGAATAGCTCTCGAGTGGTGCAGATCCTACCTGTCTGGAAGATGGCAATACGTCCGAGCAAACGGGTCCACATCCGAGCCATTCCTACAAAGCCAAGGAGTTCCTCAAGGATCTTCCCTATCATCACTTATGTTTAACATCTATATCCAACCTATCTGTAACATCATTAGATCGTTCAATGTGAGTTGCATGATATACGCAGATGATGTCTTACTGTACCTGCCAATATCCCTGGACTGCCCAGACCTTACCCCCCTGACTAACTGTTTCAACGCAATATCTGAATGGCTCCTCTCTCAAAATCTGCGCATCCAACACAAGAAAACGGAGGTCCTGTTCATCTCCAGAAATCCTGAGTTTACACCACCCAGCTACTTGGAAGTGGACAACGCCGAATTGCAAGTAAAATCAGCTATACATTATCTCGGAGTCACATTGGATCAGAACCTCAACAGGAAGCAACACATAGCCAACACTGTAAGAGCGATCTACTTCAAGATTAGATCCCTTAGACACCTACGCCCTTTACTAGAACCAGGCGACTTCCGCACCATTTATCAAGCCCTCATCATTCCTCATTTTGATTATTCAAACGCCGTCCTACAAGGACTCCCTCAGGCCACCTTACATCCCCTGCAAATTGCCATGAACAGTGCAGCGCGGATTCTCCTCGGAACGCCAAGAAGAGAGCATATCACACCCCTCCGGAAACAGCTTCACTGGCTCCCCATTCAAGCCAGGATCAGTTTCAAAACCCTAGTGATGACATTCAAAGCCATCAAGGGGCTCTCCTCCTCTTCACTATGTGACCTCATCCAACCACCCACACCCAACAGGCTAAGAAGAACCGCAGTAGCCAACATGCTAGTGATACCGAGAGACATGACAAAATGCTCCAAAGCAACATCGAATAGAGCCTTTAGACTATGCGCCCCAAGTCTCTGGAACTCCCTACCACCACACATCAGAGCAATCCCCAACTTGAGCCAGTACAGGAAGGCCTTGAAACACTTCCTCTTTATCAAATACCTCACTGACTGCCCCGAACCCCAGCCACCAAGTATGATCAATACCCAATAACTCCATCTGACATGTATATAGTTACCCTATTCAATGCTCCGCATATGTATATAGTTTACCCTGTTTTCCAAGTTACTTGTTCCTGTTCAATGTAATGACCTGACTTTTGTTTATTGTCGGATACCATTTGTTTTATGTAAACCGCGCTGATCGCAAATAGTACGGTATATAAGAAATGCAAATAAATAAAATAAATAAATATGCCATACTGGGTTAGACCAAGGTTCATCAAGCCCAGTATCCTGTTTCCAACAGTGGCCAATCTAGGTCATATGTACCTAGCAGTTTCCCCAAAAGAGACAGGTTCTGCAATGCTTGTACTGGGTCAAGCATTGATATCCTGGGTCCCTTTTTAATAATGGTTTATAGACCTTTCCTCTAGGAACTTGTCCAAACCTTTTTTAAACCCAGCTACACTAACAGCCTTTACTACATCCTCAGGTAACAAATTCCAGAGTTTGATTACACGTTGAGTGAAAAAATATTTTCTTTTATTAGTCTTAAATAGTTTACCCTGTAGCTTCATTGCATGTCCCCTAGTCTTTCTATATTCTGATAACGTAAACAATCGATCTACGTTTACCCGTTCCACTCCGTTCATTAATTTATAGACTTCTATCATATCTACCCTCAGCTGTCTCTTTTCCAGGTTAAAGAGCCCTAACCGTTTTAGCCTTTCTTCATAGGAGTATCCTTCCATCCCCTTTACCATTTTGGTGGCTCTTCTCTGAACCTTTTCTAATAACGCTATATCCTTTTTAAGATACGGCGACCAGAATTGCACACAATATTCAAGGTGCGGTCTCACCATGGAACGGTATAGAGGCATTATAATATCTTTTGTTTTATTTTCCATTCCTTTCCTTATGATACCTAGCATTCTATTTGCTCTCTTGGCTGCCGCTGCACACTGGACCGAGGGTTTTAAGATGTTATCCACAATGACGCCTAAATCTTTTTCCTGGGTGTTGGTTCCTAATGTGGAACCTTGCATCGTGTAACCATAGTTTGGGTTGTTCTTCCCTAGGTGCATAACTTTGCCCTTGTCCACATTAAATTTCATCTGCCATTGTCTGGCTTAGGAGTTATCTCCCCCTAGCTAGACCCATTTTTCTTTGTTTTTCCATAATACTTGTCCTGAAAGTGATTATTTTAGGGAAGATTGAAAGCCTGACTTCTTTCAAAATCAGGGGAAAAGGTAAGAGAAGCATGCAATCTAGTTGCTGATATTTGCTCTTTAGGGAGAGTGGAAAGGAGGAGGCGTGAGAAGGGAACAAAGGTGGGAAGGAGTGGGGAGGATTGTTTTTTTTAATTATTTGTTTTAAAATGATCACCACTTTGGATGTTACTTGGGGAGAAAGAAAGCAAGATGAGCGTTTTAAATAGTTTCCATGTTTGGACTGAAACACAAGGTGCTTGCTAATTAACCTAGATTAGATTCTGTTCTGAAGGTAAGGATCTACCAGAGAGATTTAGGAGGGTACTTTTAGAAAATTGAATTGAAAGCGAGAAACTAGAATGATCTACAAAGCCCAGTGGCAGCAGAGTGTTTTATTGGCTTGCCAGATCCAGCCTCCTCTTCTCTAGCATTCTGAAACTGGGAGTAGTGTGGAGAGAGCCCTCAGAAGGAGTAAGTGGAGTTGGGCACCCAGTGACTGGCTTCAAATAGTATTTAACACAGCTTCTTGAGGTCCTGTGTTCTGTTGCTTGGATAACTCACGTGATGCAGGTGTTAACAGCAAGAATCCACTCTGGACTGTGAAAGATGGCATCAACAGCAGGAATCTACAATGTTTTAGTAGCCTGTACTTAAGCCCTATAAATCACCAAAACAGAAATGAAAACCTTATATGTCTGACATCCTTATGTCGAATATTCTGGACATTTTAATGATAAACCTTGATGCTACTAAAGCAGAACTAACTGGTTTGACCTTATAATCTGAACAGTAACTGATATAATAATTTCGCATTTTTTTTGTAAGACTATTTTATTTCGGAATATCTCAGGTGGTCCATAGATAGAAAACGCAAAGATAACAGCTGTATATGCAGCCCATTGAGGTTTAATGATTCTCCCTCAGTTAAGACACTCGGTGGGGGTTGCTGTACTTGGACTTTTTGTGCAAAGGATTCTGTATTTTTGTCGATGGAGTGAGCGCTTTTAAATTACTAACTTTACGAAGGTATTCGAGGCCACCTTCTAACTTTGTCTTGCTATAGCCTGTCTTTCATTCTGATCCACTCTTCTTTTAAGGATGCCTGTGTACTAAGTTGCCAAACTTGTCCTCTCTCTTAGGCATTATTTATCACTGTGATCTGACCAAAGATGCGTTGGAGCCAGTGGTGTTTCGCGAGGTGACTGTGAAAGGTTTTGATCCTTCCGACTACCAGACCGTACAGGTAATAGACATCTTTCAATCTTTTGAACAGTCACTGGTCCACCATCATAAAAATAATAAGTGTCAGTTACTTTGAGAGTCGGTTTACTTTGGCTTCTCTGTTGTTTTATCACCCTAAAAGATTTCTAGACCTCTTAGATTTGTTCATAAGACATTCAGTCTCTTGGCAGGCTCCCTTCATACATTCATCCAGCTCAGATTTTGCTTTCTCTTTGAACACAGCTGTCTACATCCCAAAGGATGTTTAAAGGAGAAAATCAGGCTCATATGGTTGTACTTTAATATTTGTACAGCAGTCGCTATTGACCTGAGACTCAATACAGTCTGGCTCTTTTGAAGGTGATCTGTGTGGTGGAATAAGTTGGAGAACTTTCTCTTTCTGGATATATAAATATATGAGGACCAAAGAGGGAATAAAACACTGGCATGGATAAGGTGTGCTATTCCGCAGACTGTCAAGCTTGTACATCTGGGCAATGACTTTAGCTAAAGCAGTGTAGATGGTAGTAACTGAGCAAACAGGTCATCTGCTATGTCCCATGAGATGATTCTTCAACTAGTCTTGCATTAGCCATTCTTTTGGTGTTTAAGGGTGATAGTTCTATAGATAGCTACACCCTGTTTTTCTTTAAATATGTAGCAGTGAGGGTAACCACAGGTGTTTTTAGTGATAGTTTTTCATCCAATTCCAGAGCAGCAATAAGATAAAGAAAATGGAATATCTCTCTTTAGTTGTAACGTGCAACTAATTTATTTTAAAAAATTGATAAAGCGACTTCTGTAGTGTGAAAGAAGAAAATGTGACTCTTTGAGGCTAGAGCTGTTCTCCTTTCTTGTCTGCCTGAAATAACAATGGAAATGTCCCAAAAACCTCATAGAATATGCCAGCAGATAAAGGCCAACCTCACCTCCCACTCAGCATTACTGTTCCCTCCCCTCCTTCAGCGAAGGTCCGTGTTTGTCCCAAGCCGCCTTGATTTTTGACACTGTTCTTTTGTCTACAACTTTGGGGCCAGTGCTGTAGACTGTACTACTCTTAAAAACAGTGGTTTACTCTTCATTCTCCCATGCTGACTCCCAATGCAGGAAGAAATATTAACATGGGAAAAGGATAGCACAGTGAGCATGCAAATCACATGAATAAAAAATTGTTCCTGATGTAAAAAACACTGTGCTAAACTCTAACACAGTAGGCTTTTTTTTTAAAAATTCCTCATGTATCGCTGAATCTTTTCACGAGCTCAAGGCGGATGTGAAGATGCAGTGTGGGAGCAGGGGGTAAACGGAGGTGAAATAGAGCACTTCACCTTGGATAACCTAAGATACTTGGTGGCCCAAGTGGATTCCCAGATTCCACCCCCCCCCCCCTTGTCCTGACCTCACAAAAGGAGTCCCTGATAGCCCTAGTGGGCCCCAGACCCCCTCTCCCCCCAGTCTCACAAAACACTCTCTTGTGGTCCAAGTGAGAACTACCCCCCACTCAACTCCAAATGTTAGGAGACAGGAACAACATCCATTTGTTCCTGCCTCCAAGACTGCCATATTACAAAATAGCAGCATCTGACTCTTAACCATGCATCCCGGCAAGATGGTAGCGCTGGAAGCAGGAGTGAGTTGGCATTGCTCTGGCCTTCCAACGTTTGGAGGTGTATGTGGCAGAGCATTCAGGGGCTCCAGATCACATTACAAGCTCTTTGGTCAAGGGCCTCCCTGATCCTGGTTGCCCGGGCCTGGAATGATTCAGGGAGTCGGAGGGGTAGGAATTGTTGGAGAGAGCGATTGCATGGTTGAGGGGCATAGGAATTGTCAGAGAGAGGTGTTTGGAGGGTCTGCAATGATAGGAACTGTTGGAGAAGGGGGATAAATGGGTCCAAGATCCACTAAATCCTTAGGGGTGGGTCAGGAGAAGTCCTGGATATCCGGTCTATTTTTTTTCTTTATTAATATCCCTGTTAGTGTATAAGCTGATCTCCACTTATACAGAAAAGGATATATTTATTAGTAATATTTATATTCCGCTTCATCTACCATTTTGAGCGGCTTATATCAGAAACATTAGAAATAGTCAGAACTTGGAGTAGGCTTTTCATTTTAATGAGTTCATATTTTGCTGCGTTAAAGTATTTATTTTTCTTTGCCGTACCTTCCATATATTGATATGTGGAGAAAGTATTCTATTTTGTTTTCATGGGATAATTGCTTAAAAATTGTGATTGTTCTGTCTCATTTTCCTTAGTAATTTTTGCGTTTTTGCAGTTTTTTCTTTTGAAATTGTACTTTTATAAAATTGAATAAATATTTTCTCCAGGACCAAGCAGGAAGGTCAGTCCTCACATATGGGTGACATCGATGCCGATGGAGCCCCCGTGCGGAGCATTTCCCCAGCTTTCTAAGAAAGCCTTTGGGAATACTGCAGGCATGCGCGGTCCCCTTCCCGCCTAAAGGTGCCATCTTGCTCAGTCTTTCTTTTTCCGTGGAGCCCATCGGACGTCTGTCCGTGTCACCCGGAAAAGTTGTTTTTTCTTGCGATTACTTCGTTCTTTTTCTCCGGTTCGACGCCGGTTCCCCTTCCCGCCGGGTTCGGTACACCGGTATCGAGCCCGTCTTCTATTTTTCGATTTTTGCCCTTCGTGGCTGGCGTTCGCACCCTTTTTTGCCTTTTCCCTGGACAGCCGGTCCTTTGACCTCGCGGGGGCCCTTTTTTCCCCGATGGCTTCCAGTGGTTTCAAAAAGTGTGATCGGTGCAAGAAACTGATGTCTCTCACTGACACACACGACTGCTGCCTTCGGTGCCTCGGCCCAGATCATGATCCTAAGATCTGTGGCCCGTGTGGCAAAATGTCTACCAAGGCACTTCGAAGTCGTCAGCATCAGAAAGAGAGGATTTTCTCGGACTCTGCCTCCGGCCGGGCCCGGAAATCGTCTGAGGCCTCGACGTCTCTGGAATCTGATCCTGAGCATCACCGGGGTTCCTCAGACAGGGGGTCCCCCGATCGGGAACGTAAGAGGAAGAAACAGCTTGTGAGGGCGGCATCGGAAGAGGTCCCTGGTTCCTCGAGAGCCAGGTCTAAGAACCCCGACCGCCGCCTCGGGCCCTTGGAACCAGGAGAAGCCGTCCAAAATGCCTCGCCTATCAGACACGTAAGTCCTGTAGTCCTTGTGGACTCCTCCGAGGGAGCCGACGTCGGGCCCGGCACCGCCGGGGCCCGAGTCGGTGGCTGCTGAGTCTCCTGAGCTTGGACTCAGGCTGACAGCCTTGGAATGCAGACTGTCTGCCTTCATGGATCAGCAGCGGGTACTGATGGCCAGCCTCGCTGGTGCATCTGCCCCGACCACCGGGACGTCGAAGTCGACCCCGGAGACCGAGCCGATACTCGAGACCATGAAGGCTCGAAGTCGTCCTCGGTCACCGTCACCCTTGACCACTGTTCCCTCTAAGCTGTGCGCATGTGCGCGCGCGCACACACCTCGCCGAGCGAGCGCACATACTTTACAACAGAGCGCACAAAAATTATGGTTCTGATTCTGATAGAAAACAACACCGATGTCTTAAAATTTAAAAGTTCTTGTGTATTTATGGTTTTCACAAGTTCTACAATATTTTCTAGTGCAATCAATGTGGTGTACATACTGTATTCTGACGTGTAGTCAAATTTTAAAGTATATAACTCCGAGTGTCGTTATGTGGCGCACAAAAATTTAACCTTCCTTCAAAAGCTGCACAGCTGATATTTTATGCGCACACAGCCTACAGAAAATTAGAGGGAACATTGCCCTTGACCTCCCGCTCGGAACCGAGGGCGTCGACGCCGGTGCCTTCGGCGTCGGGGTGGGTGCCACCAAGACCTACGCGGTCGGAGCCCCCCGACTCCTCTTCGGATGAGTCCGCGTGGGAGACGGAGGACGAGGAGTCCCCCGATACTTTTCAGACTCGGTGCATCCCTTCGGACTCACCACAGTCCGAGCCCCAGAGTAGGTCCCCACCGGAGGACACCAGGTTCTTGGAGTTCATCAGGGACATGGCCAAGGCGTTGGCGATTCCCGCAGACCCCGAGGAGGAGCCGAGGAGCTCGAGGCCCTCCAGTATGACTCTCCTCCGAAGGAGGCCTTTACTGTGCCGGTCCCTCCGATGCTGGAACGGCTCCTCTTCCGGATGTGGGAGGCACCGGCCTCGGCGCCGGTTTTGAGCAAGCGGGTCGATTCTATCTCTCGACTCCGTAAGAGCCCTGGATTCCAGAAAGCGCAGCTGCCGCACCATTCCATGGTGGTGGAATCGGCTATGCATCGTCTGAAGAGCCAGAAGATGCACTCCACGGTGCCTCCCGACAGGGAGGCCCAGAACCTGGATGCTTTCGGCAGAAAGTGCTTCCAGGGCTCGATGCTTGCTTGCCGTGTCCAGTCCTACCAGCTGTACATGGGCATGTACTTACGAGACCTAGCGAAAGAGATTGCCGGGTTCTCTGCTGGCCTCTCCGGGGAACCTTTGCAGAGGTTCCAGACTTTGTCCTCAGGAATCCAGGACTGCTCGAAGTTCATGTCCCGAGCGGCCTATGATGGCTTCGAGGTTTCGGCTCGTGTAGCGGCAGCCGGCATCGGAGCCGGAAGCCAGGCATGGCTGCAGTCATCAGACCTCGAGTCCTGGGTGCAGGACAAGTTGGTCGATGTCCCTTGCCGAGGTGAAAACCTTTTTGGCAAACCCATGGCCGAGAAGGCGGCTGAGCTCGAAACTGAGCACCTGACTAGGACAAGGCTGTCCAGAATAACCTCTGCCCCTTCTCACAAAAATAAGGGCTCGGATAAAAAGCCCTTTTACCCAAGAAAGGTAACTGCCTACAAACCTTTCCCTCAGTACCAGTTCTCCCCAGCTCCCCAGCAGGGTCAGCAGGCCAAGGGGCAGGGACATGGGCCCCGTAGGCAGAAGACCCCCAAGCCTCTGGCTCCTGCTCCTACTCAGCAGGGAGGGGGTTTTTGACTCCCACAGCATAGCCTTTTCACCTCTGCTGCCCCATTCCTGCACAGGAGGTCGTCTAGCCCTGTTTGCCCACAGGTGGCCACCCATTACAGGGGATGCTTAGGTATTGAGCATAGTCCACAGAGGCTATATGCTCCATTTCCAGCAGTTGCCCCCTGCCTACTTCCCAGGAGAGCCTCTAAGACCTCCTCTACACACAGATCTCCTCCTTCAAGAACTTCAAGGTCTGCTTCTGGACAAGGCGGTGGAGCCTGTACCTCCTCGCCTGCAGGGGCACGGTTTCTACTCCAGGTACTTCCTCGTGCCAAAGAGAACCGGTGGCCTCAGGCCTATTCTAGACCTCAGGAACCTCAACAAGTTCTTTGAGAAAGAAAAGTTCAAGATGCTTACTCTTGGAACACTTCTGCCCTACCTCCAGCAGGGAGATTGGCTATGCTCCTTAGATCTGAAGGATGCGTACACTCACATCCTCATTCATCCAGACCACAGAAAGTACCTCAGGTTCATTGTGGGAGGAAACCATTACCAGTACAGCAACCTCCGCCCCAAGGATCTTTACAAAGTGCATGGCTGTGGTAGCGGCCTACTTATTTTATTTATTTATTTAAAGTTTCTTTTATACCGCGCTATTCGACATCAGCGCGGTTTACAGTGAACAGAAATTACACTTCACAAAATTGATCAGTGCTTACAATGAACAGGGCAATACATTAAACAGGTTTACATTAAACAGGTTTCTTAAACAGAGAACATAATAAACTATGTACAGAAGGCAACTTGAGGACTCAAGGTGTTTTTGTCTTCCCCTATCTGGACGACTGGCTCATCAGGGGTCAGACTTACCAGGAGGCCAGGCAGGCCACCTTTCGAACTGTGTCACTCCTTCAACACCTAGGCTTTGTCATAAACTTCGCAAAGTCCATTTTGCTCCCCTCCCAGAACCTAGAGTTTATAGGGGCGCGCCTGGACTCTCTACAAGCAAGGGCTTACTTGCCAGCAGACAGGGCGCAAAGGCTCATGGAGTTGGCATCCCGGTTTCTCAGCATGCCAAGGGCTTCTGCCTGACTCTGTCTACAGCTCCTAGGCCACATGGCATCGACAGTACATGTGACCCCCAATGCCTGCCTCCACATGAGGCCTGCACAGTGGTGCCTCAGAACTCAGTGGAAGCAAGCCACAGGGAACCTAGCAGACAAAGTAAGGGTGTCCAAACCCTTCCTGAATTCCCTGCAGTGGTGGCTACACCCCTCCCCCCCCCCCCCCAACTTGCTTCAGGTGGTGCCTTTTCAGGTGCCTGTCCCCACAGTGGTGGTGACGACAGATGCCTCCTTGCAGGGCTGGGGTGCACATTGTCTGGGAAAGTGCACGCAAGGCCCATGGTCTCCAAGTGCACGCAAGGCCTATGGGAGGCCACGCAACAGATCAACCTACTAGAACTTCGGGCTATCCGTTTAGCCCTCAAGACCTTTTCTCACACTTTGGCTCACCAGTCTGTTCTGGTTCAGACGGACAATCAAGTGGCCATGTTCTATGTGAACAAACAGGGAGGCACTGGGTCCAGGCCCCTGTGTCAGGAGGCACTGGGTCCAGGCCCCTGTGTCAGGAGGCACAGGTCCTGTGTTCCTTTGCACTCAAGCACAACATGTTTCTCAAAGCTGTGTATCTCCCTGGCCAGGAGAACTTCCCGGCAGACAGGTTAAGCAGGATTCTGCAGCCCCACGAGTGGCAGCTGCACCCATTGGTGGTTCAAAAAATTTTCCTGAAATGGGGACTTCCATCCTTGGATCTCTTTGCCAGTCCCCTGAATCACCAGCTGCCCAGGTTCTGTTCCCGGCAACTGCACCCCCTGAGGTTAGCAGCGGATGCCTTCCTGATATCTTGGTCCCAGGGCCTCCTATATGCGTTTTCTCCCACGCCTCTGGTGGCCCGAACATTGTTCAAGATTCTAAGGGACAAGGCCTCAGTACTTCTGATAGCTCCCAGATGGCCGAGGCAGCCCTGGTTTCCACTTCTGCTTCAATTAGCAGTGGACACACCACTATCTCTGAGGGTGCAGCCCGATCTTCTCTCTCAGGATCAGGGTTCCCGTCTGCACCCCAATCTCAAATCTCTCAATTTGATGGCCTGGAGGCTGCAAAGGTAGTGTTGGCTCCCTGGGGCTTGCCTCAGGAAGTGGAAGAGGTGGTCTTGGCCTCTAGAAAGTAATCCACCAGGAAAACCTATGCCCTGAAGTGGAGAAGGTTCTCCTTGTGTCAGCAACGTGAGGAAGATCCTTTCGCCTGCACCGTGCCAGTAGTGCTTCAGTACCTGCTGCACTTGTCCAATCAGGGCCTTAAGTCCAATTCTGTTCGGGTCCACCTCTCTGCTCTGGCAGCTCACCACTCTCTGGTGGAAGGACACTCTTTGTTGGTTCACCCCTTTGTATCCAGATTTCTCAGGGGCTTGCTATTGCTCAAGCCTCCTCTCCGTCCACCGGCCCCTGCGTGGGAGCTGAATGTGGTCTTGCAGCAACTGACTCACCCACCTTTTGAGCCGATGGCTACATGTCCTTTCCGCTTCCTTTCTTGGAAGACTCTCTTCCTAGTGGCTCTGACCTCGACCAGGCAAGTGAGTGAACTTCAAGCCCTGGTCTGTGACAGGCCATACACTCGCTTCTATAGGAACAGGGTAGTCCTTAGGACTCATCCTAAGTTCCTCCCAAAAGTTGTCTCCTCTTTCCATCTCAACCAGGAGGTGGTTCTTCCAACGTTCTTCTCTAGGCCCCATGCCAGCCGGGCTGAGAAGTCCTGCATACCCTGGACTGTAGGAGGGCCTTATCTTTCTACCTTGAACGTATGCAGGGGCATAGGAGGGCTACTCAGCTCTTCGTCTCTCTTGACCCTATTAACTTGGGGTTACCTGTCTCCAAGCGTACCTTGTCCATCTGGGTGGCTGACTGTATCACCTGGGCTTACAGGGCAGCTGACCTTCCCTTGCAGGGTCGGGTCACAGCCCACCGTGTCAGGGCAATGGCTGCCTCAGTAGCTCATCTCCGCTCTGTACTGTTGGCAGACATCTGTAGGGCTACAACTTGGTCCTCAAGCCAGACTTTTGCGGTCCATTACTGCCTGGAGAGGGAGTCCCGTAGGGACAGTGCTTTCGGTCAGGCAGTGCTCCGGAATCTCTTCGAGGTTTAGGCAACTCCTACCCTCCAGCCCTCTGGTTGGGGCTACCGGTGGGAGGTATGTTTCAGTGAAATCCTTTCTCTGATGCTGCGGCTAGAGGGAGCTCATTTTTCAGCTCTGGGTCCGCGGTAGCCTGAAGCTGGGGAGTCCCATATGTGAGGACTGACTTCCTGCTTGGTCCTGGAGAAAGAGTTGTTACTCACCTGTAACAGGTGTTCTCCAGGAGCAGCAGGAATCAGTCCTCACAACCCTCCCTCCTCCCCTGGGAGTTGCAGTTGTACATAGTTCATTTTTGCATTTTGTGTGCTGTTTTTTTTTTTTTTTTTAAACTTTTATTTTCATTTTGCAACAAACAAAAGAAACAACACACCAAAGGAGACAAAACAAGTATACAATAAAGAAAAGTAAACCCAATTACCCCCCACCCCCACGCTTCTTCTCTAGCTGATTATGTCAGCATGTGAGCGCTTCCAAACAACAGTGATTATACATCAAAACAATCAAAAGAGTATCTGCGATACAGAATAATCATGGGACAAAGATATATACAAATTTAGACAGTCAGATGAGAGCATTGAGCAGAATGTACATAGTCATTGAGCATCTTCCATTTAGACCGATGATGAGGAGTCTGAATGGGGGAAGCAAACATACGAGGTATTTGTTCATATTTACTGTAGAGACAGACATGATTCCACCATTCATTGGGGCTCAGCTGGGAGCTATTTTTCCAGTATTTCGTAATTAGGGAAATAGCAATGCCAAGCATAAAGTCCAAAAGGAAGTAAGCCGTTTTTGGAAGAGAGGGGATCCCCGCAGCTGAGCGAAGTCCCACTATCCTCCAAGAAAGGGGCTCTTGAAAGTGCAAAATAGACTGGATACGACCCCAGACCCGACGCCAGTAATACTGTAGTGCGGGGCATTCATACATAACATGAGGTAGTGAACCAATGGCCGCATGGCATGTCCAACAACTATTGCCCTGAGTAGTGTTCCATTTGGCTAATCTGTCAGGAGTGTAAAAACACCGGTGGGCTAGAAAGAAGAGTGTCTGAGTGAGTGAGGCGGATCGGGAGACCCGTGTCACTCTACTCCAGACAAGGCTCCATTGCTCCGGGGTCAAAGTCACATGCAATTCTCTCTCCCATGCTTTCTGCGCTATAGGGGTATCTCTAGTTATAGCATTACATAAGGTTTTGTAAAAATTGGATGCTACACCCGGTGAACTACCGATAGATCGGATAGTCTCCAACCAACCTTGTGTAGGGGAGGCCGATGGCGGGAGCACCTTAGCACTCCGAAGGCAATGCTGAAGTTGCACCAACTGAAAGCAGTGTTTCGCTGGGAGACCAAATTCAATTTGCAATTCACTAAAAGTTTTCCAGCGACCTTCATGGAACAACTGACTAGGAATCCAAATGCCCCTAGTGTACCAGGGGCTCCACGCCATCGGCTTATTTTGTATTCGAAATCGAGTGTTATACCAAAGTGGGAGCTTGTCTAACGGACAGAGTCGGGAGTCTAAAGAGTGCATAAGATTATTAAAGGCACCTAAGGTGTCTAAAAGCATTGGTGGAAAGTGGGAGTCTGATGGGAGAGTCATACCAGGGAGAAAAGTAAGAGGAATCGGTTTGCAAAGGTCCTCTTCTATGTCTAGCCACACAGGTCTACTCGGTACTGGATCTTCCAGCCAGCGAGCGCCTTGTTTGAGAAGAAAAGATTGATGATACTTCAGGAAATCAGGGAATCTGACACCCCCATTTTCCTTATCTGCTTGCAGCTTATGTTTCGCTATCCTAGGTGTCTTGTTTTGCCACAAGTATCTAGTCAGAAGGCCCTCTATATCTTTATATATACGTCGAGGGAAGAGACAGGGCAACATTTCTAAGATATAATTCACTTTCGGAACAATCATCATTTTTATGGTTTCTAATCGACCCCACCAGGTAAGTGTTAAAGGAGTCCAGCGGTGAGTTAGCGCCCGGACTTTAGAGGTTAAGTCTTTGGCATTGAAGGAGATAGTGTCTTCCAAAGGAGAACAATAGTGAACCCCAAGGTATTTGACCATGCGAGGTTGCCATAAAAAGGGGAAGGGTTGCATATCTGCCTGATGAAGCAAAGGATTTAATGGAAAGGCTACCGACTTGGTCCAATTTATCTTATAACCGGACAGTTGTGAGTATTTACCAATTTGCTCTAGGACAGCCGGTACTGAGTCTATAGAGACAAAAAGCATAAGGTCATCAGCATACGCTGAAATTTTGATTTCCCTATGGGTGAAGGGGACTCCATGAATCTCCTCCGATTGCCGGATTAGTAAAGCCAAGGGTTCAAGTGCAAGATCGAAGAGAAGTGGAGACAGTGGGCATCCCTGGCGAGTGCCGCGTTGAAGGGGAAAAGGCTGAGACTTTAAAGCATTGGCACATATACTGGCTGTAGGCTGTGCGTACATGGTGCGAAGACAACGGAGAAAACCTTCCCCGAATCCGTACCAGCGGAGGACTGCAAACAGGAAGGGCCACTCTAAGCGATCAAAGGCCTTCTCAGCATCAAGTGAGAGGCCAACAAATGGGCGATCAAGATTAACTGCGGTAGTCAGTACATGGCATAGAGTCCGAGCATTGTCAGCAGTTGATCTACCAGGAATGAAACCGCATTGATCTGGGTGTATTAAGGTAGGCATCCTATCCGAGAGCCGGGTAGAGAGAATGGTGGCAAATATTTTATAGTCCGCGTTTAGGAGGGAAATTGGACGATAATTAGCTGTTAGTTGCGGGTCTCTCCCCTCTTTCTCAAAAACTACTACATTTGCCATTGAAAAGGACCCAGAAGGAGAACCCTCCTCGGCCAGAGCAGAAAAATAAATTTTCAAAACTGGAGCTAAGTCAGCGTGAAAAGTTTTGTAGAATTCAGCAGGGAGACCGTCTGGGCCTGCGGCTCGACCTGAGGCACATTTCTTGATAGCAGAATGAATTTCTGAGACAGTAAAGGGTGTGTCCAAGGCCACTCTATCTTCGTCAGATAGGGTCGGTCTTTGTACCCCTGAAAGTAAGCGTTCAAATACATCTGGCTCAAAATCACATTCAGATTGATAAAGCCGGGTATAAAAATCACGAAAGAGTTCTAAGATTTCGGTATCTTTAGTGACCAAGCCCCCCCCCGACGGATTACGGAGGGCGGTAACACGCTTTTCTTCTTTTTGACCTTTTAGGGCATTTGCTAATAATTTGCCAGCACGATTATTTTCCCGATAATATAGCCCTTGTTGTGATTCGATATTTTTAACAGCAGCAGTGTACAAAAGCTGATTGTATTGAAAACGCAAGCGTTGTAAACGGAGTAAAATACATGGGTCAGTACGGGACGTGAGGAGACGCTCCCCAGCTTGTATCTGCTGCTCTAGAATCAGTAAATGCTGCTTTCTTTGTTTCCCCTGCCGAATTTGATAGCTAGTTATAGTGGCGCGGATAGATGCTTTAAAACTCTCCCACCAAGCCCAGCTCGCTGTGTCATGGGGTGAGTTAAAATGAAAATAATCTTGGATAGCGGCCTTTATATCAACCTGAAAATCTTTTTGACCCAGTAGGGATCTATCAAAAAACCAAGCTCGGGGAGAATCGTCCCGCGCAGTGACACGTAATGATAAAGATATGGCAGCATGATCTGAAATATGGAGAGGATGAGTCCTAGTCGTGTCTACTTGAGAAATCAGTGCTTTGGAAATGAGAAAGAAATCTATTCTAGATTGGGAGTGATGGGGGGCAGAAAAGAAAGTGAACTCTAAGTCGGAGGGGTGAAGCAGCCTCCATATATCTACCAGCGCAAGATCTTGCATCAGAGCTGTAAGGGTAGCAAGACTCTTGGGTGGACTACTCGTTCTAGGCGGCTGTCTATCTATCAGAGGGTCTAACACTTGATTAAAATCACCACCAAGTATTAATGGAGTATTGGCAGAGGCCTGTGCCAACTGCGCAATACTTGCATAGTAAGCAGGGTTGTCCACATTCGGGGCATAAATGCAAATACATGTAAATTCACTATCTCCAACCTTAAGATGTACGCGGGCCCATCTACCCTCCTTGTCAGCGCTAGTATCAATTACAGTAGCTTGCAAAGATTTCTTAACCAGAATGGCTACCCCGCACCGTTTGGAAACGGCGGGAGAATAGGCAGCCACCATGTAAGGCTTAACATTGAGTTTCAGTGTTTCAGCAGAGTTTAAGTGCGTTTCCTGAAGAAACGCTAAATCAGCATGCTCATGGCTAAGATAGCTAAGGATTTTCTTCCTCTTGATTGGACTATTAATGCCCTTTACGTTGAGTGATAAGATTTTACATAAAGCCATTCAGACAAGTTAAAAATTCTGAGCATGATAGTGCACATAATTTCACAATGTCCCTCATATTGACTGTATCTGGCTGTACATATGGCATAAAAGAAAATAAGCTTAGATAATACAATGAAGCGCCCCACATTAAAAAAGAAAAACCGCAGCGCGGTAGAGAAGAAGCAGAACCCCAAAAATTACTGGCGACCATGTGTCTGCGGGGAGAAGCCCCAGAGAAGGCCGAAATTGAAAAAACACATAACCTGTAGGACTGTGCGTGCTCCGAATCCGACCGAGGCACACATCATGGAGGGATAGGAGACCACAAAACAAAAGTCATAGAAAGAAGGAAAGAAAGTCCAGGTAGTCTCTGTGCTGAACTATGACCGCCGCATCGGGCCCTTCAAAATGGCGGACAGAGCCGGCAAATAAAAGTCCAAGTCGTTGGATTAGCGCATCTGCTCTGCTTCTTTGGAGTCTAAAAATGTTGATAGTAGATCAGGATCTTCGAATGTCCTGGTTTGGTTGTGGAGAGTCACTCGGAGCTTCGCGGGATACAACAGGCCAAAGCGAGCCTGTAGCTGTTGAAGTCGAGGGCGAAAAGCAAGGAGTTTCTTCCGTCGGTCGACTGTAGGCTTTGCCAAATCAGGGAAGAAGGAGACTTTGTGACCTTCAAATTCCAAATGATGGTTCGCCCGGGCAGCATTTAAAATTTGTTCCACTTGTTGATATCGTAGCAAGCGAAAGATAATAGGCCGGGGGGTCGTTCGGTTGAGCGCCATGTGGGTAGGAACACGGTGTGCTCGATCGATTTCCAGTTCTTTATGAAAGGTGATCTTCAGCAAGGAGGGAAGAGTTTTGAGCAGGAATTCTCTCATATCTCCCGCTTCCACCCCCTCCGGTATTCCAATGAGCCTCACATTGTTGCGACGGGCTCGATTATTGCTATCTTCTAACTCCTTTTGAAGATTCTGTATCTGGCGCTCAGCCTTGTCCAGTGTGCCCAAGCGCACCGCGTGCGAGTCGAGGACCCCCGCCATATTGTCCTGCCGTAATGAGAGACTTTCAAGTCGGTCCTGGAGCACTCCAAAGTCTTCTCGCATGGCTCTAAGCGCTTCTCCATTGGACTGCACCAATTCCTTCACGCCGCGTATTTCCTCTAAAATCTCCAGGTGCATTTCGGGGTTCTCCCGAAATGGAACCATCTTCTGTGGGGAGGATACCTCTGTTTTGGAGCGTTTTCCGTGAGAAGAAGAAGGAGACCCGAAGTCCAAGCGCGCTGGTTTATGGGCCGCCATCCCCCCCGAGGTACCCCGGTCAGCCCGGAGCGAAATAGTAAGTTTGTATAGGTATTATGTCAGGATTCTAAGTAGGCCTCTCGGGAGCTTCAGCGCGAAGCGTCTTACCCGCTGGACATCAGGCTCCGCCCCCCTTGTGTGCTGTTTTTTAGCTATGTCATTTGACTGAGCAAGATGGCACCTTTAGGCGAGAAGGGGACCGCGCATGTGTGCAGTATTCCCAAAGGCTTTCTTAGAAAGCTGGGGAAATGCTCCGCACGGGGGCTCCATCGGTGTCGATGTCACCCATATGTGAGGACTGATTCCTGCTGCTCCTGGAGAACACCTGTTACAGGTGAGTAACTACTCTAAATTTTAAAATATCAGAACAAGTCATCAATACAAAATATACATACAAATGCATCTTATTTATTTATTTATTTATTTAACAATTCTTTTATACCGCGCTATTAAAATCAGTGCGGTGTACATAGAACAAGAACATACTACAATGCATACAAGTAACATTGAGTTTTACATTGAACAGGGAACTGAGTGGTGTGCGCTGAAGTTTTTTCTGACCGCCCACACTTTTTAACACAGCAGAAACTTCATGACATCAATGTAATCTCCAGGAATAAGCAGGAATGTAGTCTTCACATATGGGTATCGTCGGTACCGACGGAGCCTACGCGGGAACACTTTTGGAGCATCCCACAGCGCCTGCGTGCTGCCTTCCTGCCTTTCCCAACTGTCCCTCTCCAGTTTTTCATTTTCTGTGGAGCCGACAGGTCGCACATCCTGTCACCGCAGAAAATTTCATTCTTATTCTTCTTTTTTTGTGGTCGCATCTACCTTCCCTCGACGCTACGACGCTATACCGCTACCGCCGGTTCTCTTTTTCTTCTTTTTAAAAAAAAAAAAACTTAGTTTCTGGGGTCTTTCCCTCAGTAACTTTCTTCTGTGGTGCTATGCGCCATTTTGGGCACTAGGCCCAATTTTTTCCTTAAACATGGAAAAACCTGCTTCGGGTTTTAAAAAATGTTCTAAGTGTGGCAGTACCATCTCCGTCACCGACACCCATGAGTGGTGCCTCAAATGTTTATGTCCTGACCACTCTATTTCAGAGTGCCTCGTCTGTGGAATGATGTCAAAAAGAGGCCGGCAAAACCGGGCTGCTAAACTTAGCACCCTCTTTCCCTCCGATGCAGCGTCAGTGGCATCGACGTCATCTAGGGCTTCATCTTCCTCCCATGGATCTCAGGTAACTAAACATAAATCTAGCCAGTCCTCAAAGGGTAGATCTCGTCCTAAGCATCCAGATGCCTCTGGCGTTGCCCTTGAGGGAATTTCACCAGCAAAATTGCCCCGGCGGGAGGCTTCGGCTTCCAGAGCACTAACGGGGCTCCAGGATGTTCTCGAGGCCTCAACCTCGACAGAACTACTGGTGCCATGCTCTGGGGTTCTGGCCACTTCAACCGGCACTGAGACCCAAGCATCGGCAGCGTCTATAGACCAGAGACTCTTGGCTATTGAACGCAGTCTGGCGGCTCTTCTCACGGCCTCAATGCCCCTGAAACCGCTACAGACACTTCAGCTGGTACTGGCATCGACTGCATCGACATCAGCAGGTATACCACTGGGACCGAGTCATGCGTCTCTATCCGCCATCGACAAGTCGGTACCGGACCACTACGATACCAACGTTGATCAGTACCGTGCCTTGCACGATCGCCGGGATCGGAGATACTTCGAATCCTCGAGTGAGTCGGAGGACTCAGAAGACTCTGCCGATACCAGAGTACTTCTTCCCAAGGATTCCTCTTCTCCTCAGCGTAGGATGTCTCCGCCAGAGGATATGTCCTTTCAGGATTTTATCCGAGATGTGGCCCGAGGTCTTTCCATCACAGTGGCTCCTGAAAAAGAGCTTAGGGCAAAGGAATTGGAAATCCTACAGTACCCTAAAGCTCCCAAGGAGGCAGCTTCATGAGATCTTGCACGATCTTATGTTAAGGATGTGGGAAACACCTCTAACCACATCTCCTCATTCTCAAAGACTCGACACCATGTATCGAGTTCCCCCTTGTCCTGGGTTTCAAAAGACTCAATTACCACACCATTCCATGGTGGTGGAATCAGCTATGAGACGGATGAAGAGTGCAAAGAGGCATGCATCTAATCCTCCAGGACGCGAGTGTAGGACATTTGACACCTTTGGACATCGATCCTTCCAGGCTTCCATGCTTTCTGCTAGGATCAGTTTCTATATCTTGTATATGGGGATGTTCCATAAGGAAGTCACAGGAGACTTAGAGCTTATGAGCCCTCTTCTTCCTGATGATAAAAGGCAAGATTATCTTGCTTTTGTTAAACATACTCGGGATGTTTCCAAGTTTGTGAATTGTGCAGCTTTTGACTGCTTTGAATGCATAAGCAGAACCTCTACTATTGCCAAAGGTGCACGTAGGGTGGCCTGGCTCCAGGCATCTGACTTGGAAATCTGGGTACAGGACAAACTGGGAAATATACCTTGCACAGGAGAGAATCTCTTTGGCAAGAATTGGCAGGAAAAAGCTAATGAGATAGATGGGAATTCGCTCCCCCCGGACCTCCGCCTGGAACCCTCCTTCAAAACCTTTAAAGCCCTCTTAAAGACTCACCTTTTCTGCTCAGCTTTTGATCTTCCCCTACCCCCCTCCCGTCTCTCCCCACTCCCCCGGTAATCCCCTTCTATCTGATTGTTTCCTGTTTCTTTTTATTGTTCTTACATCCTCTTCTGCCTGTCCTGTAACAAATTTGGCGTTCTTTTCCTTTTCTAAGCAGCTTTTTTATGCAAATTGTGAACCGCTCAGACGCTAATGCAATGAGCGGTATATTAAGTTCCTAAATAAAGATAAAGATGCTGACAATATCGCTTTGGATAGAGTGTCCAAATCTACAGTTGATCCTGCGAGGAAAAGATCCTCTAAGAAACCATTCTTCAGTAAGAAGAAGTTTTATCCCTCCTATACCCAGAAGGGACATCGTTCAGGTCAGTCTGCCCAAAAGGGACAGCAGCAACAACCTAGGCAACAAAGGAAGCCAAAAGCAGCTAAGCCTCAACCGGCTCAGCAGACTCAGCCTCCACAGGGGCTTTGACTCCTGTCTAGAGTACTTTGCCTTCCTGGCCCTAGACAGTCCAGACCCCTTCACCATCCCAGGAAAGTTATGTCATTTTGCCCCCAGATGGTGTTAGATAACAGCAGAAAATTGGACTGTCCATTGTACGAGAGGGGTGCAAGCTTCATTTCTCCAGCATGCCCCCTCCTACAATAGTAAGACAGTTCAATTCTCAGACCTCTCTCAATGACCGGTTGGGTCAAGATGTCACAATGCTCCTTGCTCAAGGAGCAATAGAAGAGTTACCCATTCCCCAACGGGGAACAGGTGTCTACTCCCCCTTTTTCCTTATTCCAAAGAAAACAGGAGGACACAGACCTATTCTAGACCTCAGAGAATTGAACAAATTCCTTTTCAGAGAGATGTTCAAAATGTTTTCTCTAGGAACTCTGCTGCCATACCTTCAGAGTCAAGATTGGCTTTGTTCTCTAAACCTCAAGGAAGCGTACACTCATGTTCTCATCCATCCAACTCACAGGAAGTTCCTTTGATTCCTGTTTCAAGGGAAGCACTACCAATACAGGGTTCTTCCTTTTGGCCTGGCTTTTCAAGAGTGTTCACAAAATGCATGGCTGTGATAGCAGCATTTCTCCGCACCCTGGTAATATTTGTCTTCCCTTACTTAGACAACTGGCTCATTTGAGCCTCTTCAGGGCCAGAAGCCAGTTTTGCTCTGTCTCGCACAATGCGCATCCTTCAATATTTGGGACTTGTCATAAACTTCCCAAAGTCCAACCTTGCTCCCACTCAATCCCTAAAGTTTATAGGAGCTCATCTGGATACCAGACAGACAAGGGTCTTTCTTCCACAGGCCCCCTGCCTTCGCATTGTACAGTTAGTTTCCCAAGCAGTACTCAAACCTCATCTCACTGCTCGGGAAATGTTACAGCTGCTAGGCCACATGGCATCCACCGTGCATGTGGTTCCTTATGCTCGCCTCCATATGAGGGCAGACAAGTGGACCTTATCCACTCAGTGGACTCAAGCATCAGGTTGCCTGTCAGACAAAATAGCAAACTCAGATCGCCTTATTTTGTCCCTCCAATGGTGGCAGTCATCCAGAAACCTTCTGGTGGGGTCTCCTTTCTAGCAACCCCTACCCCAAGCCACTCTAACAACAGATGCTTCACAAGTGGGTTGGGGAGCCCACCTGCACGACCTCTCTACCCAGGGTACTTGGACTCCACAGGAGGCCTGTCTTCATATCAACCTCCTGGAACTCAGAGCAATCTTCCTTGCTCTTTGAGTGTTTCACACCCAGCTCAGCTACAAGACAGTCCTAGTTCAAACGGACAATCAGGTAGCCATGTTCTATGTGAACAAGCAGGGGGGAACAGGCTGTCTGTCACTATGCAACGAAGCTTTGCGACTATAGGGCCTCGCCAGAGAGCATCAGATTCATCTCCTTGCGGTGTATCTTCCAGGCATTCAAAACTCTTAGGCAGACAAACTCAGTCGTGTTCTGCTTCCACACGAATGGTCTCTCCATGCAGACCAGGTGGCCAAAATTTTTCAAATTTGGGGAACCCCGGACATATACCTCTTTGCAAGTTCACCGAATGCCAAACTTCCCCGGTTCTGTTCCAGAATTCCGGCTCGAGGATGTCAGGCCAGGGATGCTTTCCTCCTTCATTGGGGTCAGGACTTCCTGTATGCCTTCCCACCCATTCCCCTAATTCCCAAAACCCTGTTCAAGCTTCAGAGAGACAGAGGTCATATGATTCTCATAGCTCCACGGCAACCGTGGTACCCTCTGCTCCTTCATCTTTCCCAAGCTCCGCCTCTGGAGCTTAGGATCTGCTCTAGATCTCCTTTCTCAAGAGGGCGGGATGCTGTGGCATCCCATTTCCCAGTCTCTGCATCTCAGGACCTGGTTGCTGATGGCCTAGAACTTCAGGGTCTTAAGCTTTCCCAGCAGGTAAAGGATATCCTTCATGCTTCCAGGAAACCCTCCACAAGACGCTCTTATGCATTTAAGTGGAAGAGGTTTACCATATGGTGCTCGCAGAAGGGTCTTAACCCTCTTGCAATTCCTCTGGAATCATTACTGGAGTATCTCCTTCATTTATCAAATGCAGGGCTTAAGACCAATTCAGTGAGAGTCCATTTGAGTGCTATTGCAGCTTCTTTTAAGCCTCTAAATGGACAACCTATTTCCTCTCATTCTCTCATAGCGAGATTTATGAGAGGCCTTCTTTTAACAAAGCCTCCCATTAAGCCACCACCGGTGGCATGGGACTTGAATCTGGTACTTGGACAGCTCATGAAACCGCCCTTTGAACCATTAGTCACTACCTCTTTGAAATTCCTTTCCTGGAAGGTTATGTTCCTCATTGCAATCACATCAGCACGTCGCATCAATGAATTGCAAGCGTTGATGGCTGATCCTCCTTATACAAGGTTCCACCATGATAATGTAGTCCTTAGGAGTCATCCACACTTTATGCCAAAGGTGGTTTCGCCTTTTCATTTAAACCAAGCGGTTTACTTTCCTGTATTTTTCCAAGGTCTCACGCCTCAAATGCAGAAAGGAACCTTCATACTTTGGACTGTAAAAAGAGCTTTGGCCTTTTACTTGCAAAGGACACAGCAACATAGAAAATCCTCTCAACTCTTTGTCGCTTTTGATCCTAGTCATTTGGGACTTACAGTCTCCAAAAGGACATGTCCAACTGGATTGCACAGTGTATATCTTTTGCCTATGAGAGTAAGAACCTTTCTCTTGAAGGCCATGTCACAGCTCAAAATGTGAGAGCTATGGCAGCCTCAATGGCTCATCTTCACTGTGTCTATCGACGACATCTGTCGAGCAGCTACTTGGGCTTCGGTACATACTTTCACAGCCCATTACTGCTTAGACAAGGACTCCTGCCGGGATGCCTTGTTTGGTCAGGTTGTTCTTCAACAACTGTTCCAGACTTAATCAACTCCTACCCACCATCCCTGGTTGGATGCCAGTGATCCATTTGGGGAAATGGAGCCCTTTCACAAGGGCACACAACTTTCTGGGGCCATCTCACTGGCATCTGCAGCTAGGGAGTCCCCATATGTGAAGACTACATTTTTGCTTGTTCCTGGAGATTCAGCTAAATGGATCCACCTTTATTTTTGTTAAAATTATATAAATCTTATTCAATCCTACCGGGAGGTCTCAGACTAGCACTTGCTCCGAAGACTATACGTCTACTCAAGAGCACCTGTGCTCAATTGCATCAACGACCTCCACAGTAGCTTATATCAGCAAGTATGGCTAGCTGAACTTAATCGCCCAAAAGGTGTCTGGAAGCATTAAGTTTGCTAATAAAATTCAATGGTATTCATATTAATCAAAATCTTTTTAGCAATAAACTTCCCTTCTTAATATATCATAACTTATCAGATGCCGAGCCATTGTATGTATAAAAAGAAAAGTTCAGCTGTATGGCTCGGCATCTGATAAGTTATGATATATTAAGAAGGGAAGTTTATTGCTAAAAAGATTTTGATTAATATGAATACCATTGGATACAAGCTGCTAGGATGATTATGAATATAAGCCCACTTGAACATGTTACACCAATTTTGGCTGAACTTCATTGGCTACCTATTTACTCCCGAATCAAATATAAAATTCTTGTCACTACATTTAAACTTATAAATAATCTTGCACCATCGGCACTCAATACACTGATTAATATAGACATCGATAAACGATCTCAAAGAAGCAGAAACTTAAATACCTTAACAATACCAAAAGATTTCACAAAAGCCAGAAAACAAACAAATAAGAGAGCTTTCTCACACTCTGCTCCAATTCTTTGGAACAATCTACCTGACAACATTCGCCTGCTGTCTGATATAAAAGAATTTAGAAAAAATTAAAAACTCACTTATTCATATTACACTACAATACACCCTCAGAACAGAATACTCAAATAGATACAGGCTAACATTTATACATTATTATTACATACTCTATTTTCAAAATAAATGTCACTAATACACTATTTACCATACCACACTCTCATTCACATGATGATTATAGATTTAAACTAACAATGTATATATCTTCTAATATGTTATATCTGTAATGTTACAACATTCCTTGTAAATTATAATTATCTGTTCTATGTAAACTGACTTGGTATATTACATACCAATTAACATACTGTTCCATGTAAACCGCACTTGATACTAGGGAAAGAGCGGTATATAAATAACTGTTAAATAAATAAATAAATAAATAAAATATTGGACGTGTTCGAGCTGTTTTACCGAGAGGTTGCACGTTCGAAAGGAGACCCACCACTTACGTTGTTCCTGGAGATAGCATAGTTACTCAACTGTAACAGGTGATCTCCGGGAACAGCAGGAATTTAGTCTTCACAACCTGCCCACCTCCCCTAGGAGTTGTATCTCTCTTTCTCTCTCTCTCTCTCTTGTCTCAGCTATAAACTCAACTGGAGAGGGACAGTTGGGAAAGGCCGGAAGGCAGCACGCAGGCGCTGTGGGATGCTCCCAAAAGCTTTCTAATTGGACGCTGGGGAGCGTTCCCGCGCAGGCTCCGTCGGTACCGAAGATACCCATATGTGAAGACTAAATTCCTGCTGTTCCCGGAGATCACCTGTTACAGGTGAGTAACTATGCTTTATGGGAGTAAAATACATTGTGTTTTGCACATGCATTCTAATGCAACACTTCCTGGGTATATGCATCCACCATCCTTTAAAATCTGTTACTGTAAAAGGACACTCTTATGAAGCTAAGAGATTACATATTTTTGGAACTGTTAAGGTCCTTTCCCCAGGGATTGTCAGACCAACAGTATACTGGATTTTCTTTTTTTGTTTTTTTTTTCATTCTTTCCAATGCAGCAGAATGTTGGAAAAAAATTTTATATATAATTTTATATATAAGGGTTGAGAAAAAAAGTCTATCGGTTTGACTAGGGCAAAATAACTCTCCAAAAACTAAATAAAATAGAGCTGAATTTGGCATTCCTGTGAAAGAGGGAGTTCCAAAACCTGTAACATAGAAACGTTGATACCTTGAAATAATAAGGTTTAGGGAATTGCTCCTTTCCATCTTCACCTCCCCCTCCTCTCCTCTTCCAGACCCCAATGTGTACAGAGCCCAATGTGTACAGAGCCGACAAATACCCCCTCCCCCCACCTACACAAACAGACTTGTAAACGGACACATATGTAGACACTGATGCATGCACACAGAGGGGTTGCAAATTATTCCATGAGGCATGTTTTGCATGCTTTTCTCAACAGGACTCTTTTCCTCTCTTCCCTGCTGTCATACCCCATACCTGCTGGTTTGGTGGTTACTTATTCTGGTTTGTACTTTGTTTTCTTGTTGTAAATTCTGATAAATCTATTCATTGAACCATATAGCTTTCTTAATGGTTGCTATGTATGGTGACGTCTAGTAACATGTAGTTTGCTACTAGTTGCTTTGTGTATTGCCTCCTAATGGTGGAGAAGTATTGTTGTAGCTGTTTCCTTGGGGCAGTCACACTCTGATTAAACTGTACAATACATCCTTTGAAATCTGTTGACAGTAACATCTAATGGTTAGATAGATTATCACACTCTTCTGTTTTATTTTTTCCAAGCCAACAGAATGTTTGTGAATCTCCCCATTCAAACCTCTTCAGGTCAAAGAAACACACAGAGACAAGGCACAGGCACATGTGCTCACACACGCACATATCACATAGGGGGGGCCTATCCAGAAATGTCAGTGCACCATTTACGCATAGCACAACACATGTGCATAACTACTGGCATGCCAGAATGCAGAGAGAGGATTGATGCAAGCAGTACCTGTGAAGATAATAGCGCGATGCCTATTAAAATCACATTCTAATGAACTGCATGTTCAAATGGCATACTAATGAGGTCATTAGCTGTTCCACCCAGATGCAGAGAAGTGCGCAAAGGACCAAAAGGTCGATTGCAGAGTTCAATAGCGCCATTGTCCAAATGTCTGATCGGAGGTAAAGTAAACTTTGGAATGTGTAGATGGAAACTTCGGTGCGCTTTTGAGAATAAAACTTTGGCGCATATAGGAGAAAATAGATTGGCGTGTAGGAGAACAGAAATGTTTTCTGGTGTGATTTACCCACTGGTGACTTTGCAGTCACTCATTCCTTACTGTGCTTACAAAACGTATAGCCATCCTCGCAAACCACTATTTCGGGCACCAAAGTCAAGCACACAACTTTCCCCACCACCATGCAGGTAAATAATTATTACTCCATGCTGAAAATGTGTCTTAAATAACAAAAAGTTATATTAAATTTCGTTACTGCTAGCACATAAGCTTTCTGGCACTTGCTGCACATTTAGCTCAGACGTTTTGCGCATATCTCATTTGCATACATTTTGCTTATAGCACACCAATGAACAACTTTCGTGGTGCTCTCACACTGGAAAACAGTGTGCATGGCTTTAACAGTGGTTTTCTGCATTAGCCTAATATTGAGGAGCTGGAAAGAATTCCTCTTTGTTTAAAGATGGGACATCCCTCCTGTTTGGCACATAGTTTACCACTGCAATGCCCTCCATAGCTGTAACTACTCAATGAAACAGGTAGAACCTGAAAATCACAGAGCACCACAGCTAGGCAGCCCAGGGTCATGATTTTGGAGGGTGTTTAGCTGTCACAATCATCTCGTCATCCAGAGGGAGAATTATGGAGATTTGTTCTACAGTCTTACCACACCTCTTTTTATTTTAATTAGCTAGAAAACAGGTGAAAGATCAAAACGCTTAGCAGGAATAGAACTTTGGAAAAAACATAATTAGCCGATGATAAATATGACATTAGTTTTAAGAACTGTTTAGCATGGTTCTGGCATCAACCTATGGTTCAGTTTACCTGACTAATTCATTAATAATACTGCCTCTGTCTGCCCCCTTCTATTGGAAATTGCTTGTATGTAAAGGTACCGTAATCAAACAATCCATCCTAGATGTGGCTGTGTGTATTTCCCTAAGCTAGTCAGTAGAAGCTGCTTTTTCTATTGACAAGCAGGATTATTAGGCACACAAGTGGGTGACATCAGCTGATGGTGCCAGGACAGGACAGAAGAGCTCTCCCAGAGCTCAAAACAAAGTATAAAGTTCTGAGCATGCACAGCCCTTCGTTCATGCAACAGTCTCATCAGTCTCGTCACTCTCTTCAGTTTTCTTTTTCCACTGTGCTAAATAAATGCAAAAACAAAGCTTTCCTGTATTTGAAGATGAGCATAAGAGATGTCATACTGGGTCAGACCAAGGTCCATCAAGCCCAGTATCCTGTTTCCAACAGTGGCTAATCTAGGTCACAAGTACCTGTCAGGTTCCCCAAAAGATACAGGTTGCACAATGCTTGTACTGGGGCAAACAGTGGATTTCCCGAGTCCCCTTTAATAATGGTTTATGGACCTTTCCTCCAGGAACTTGTCCAAACCTTTTTAAACCCAGCTACATTAACAGCTTTTACTACATCCTCCGGTAACAAATTCCAGAGTTTGTTTACACATTGAAATATTTTCTCTTCTCCAGGACCAAGCAGGAAGTCAGTCCTCACTTATGGGTGACGTCGGCGCCGACGGAGCCCTCGCGGAGCAATTTTCCCCAGCTTTCAAAGAAAGCCTTTGGGAATTGCAGCGCGCATGCGCGGTCCTCTTCCCGCCCAAGGGTGCCATCTTAGCCAGTCGTCTTTTTTCCGCGGAGCCCTACAGACGTCCCCGTCTTGTCCCCGCGAAAAAGTCGATATTTCTTCGTTATTTTATTCTTTTTCCTTCGGTTCTGGGTTACACTGCCTCGTGTTCCGTCTGATGTAATAAGCCAGGCACTAGAACAGTGCATTCAGCTTCAGCGCAGTGTTCTAACCTGCTTACTGAAAAATGATTTTACTCCCATTGAAGTTTACTGATGGCATTCAGTATACTGGTGGTCACATAAAAAAAAAAAAGTGCACCGCTAGAAATATACAGCGCATAGAACTGCAGTAATCTGCGGGGCTCTGCTGCATCGGGCATTTTTGTCTCCCTTCCTGTCAATGCATGATGGGGATACATGGACCGAAAGGGAGCTAGCCAAAAAAAAGCCTACTGGAATATCCTTGGTGGGCCCCTGGCTCCCCCATTACCACCCTGCGGGCTTAATGGGCCCCGGACCCCTCGACCTCCCATTCTGCACAAATTCTCTTGTGGCCTAGTGACCCAAAACTCACTGATCCCCCCACTCCTCCCTCTCCTAGGGGTTTCTGGTCCAGAGCACCCAGAACAGGAAAGCCCTAATTGGAGACTGGTACTGCAGCTCCCTGCCTACCATGGACCAATAACACTTACCTGATATGGAGATGCCTTCCGTGACATCCTGCTCTTCTCACCGCCACCTTAGAAAATGAAGCTTGTAAAAGGGGTGCTTGTTATGAAGGTACCATCACCTTGGCAAGTATGTAAATTAACTGTCTTGCAAAGGATTGTGGTTATTGAAGTCCATTCACACAAAGCTTGCCTTTTAAATAAATGAAGAAACTTGTAGTTGGTCAAGTGTAAGGCAAAATTAGAGTTTATTTATGGGGTGAATATTCCACACACAGATATACTTGGTAACACCATCCAGATAACTTCTCCAGGGTTTATTCAACATAAACAAAGGCAACTGAAAAGCTTATGTAAATTAGTATCAAAGTCCTTTATGGAACAGAAAGGCTTTCTTACAGCCACTGCTAATCAACTCCGTAGCAGTGCTGAGGTGGAAACAAACCAAAAAGGAAAACTTCTTTTTACAAAAACATAACTCTTTCTCCACACAGAAAAGAACTTTTAAATCCCACGTGTGCACGGCTTATGCTGTGCTCTGCTCTACCAACAGGTGACAATTAGCTGCAATCAGTAGCTTGTTTTCAGCACACGTGCAAACTTTCCCAAAAGCTTTTTCTTTCCAACAAAACTTTATGGGAAGTCAGTATTTAGAATGTTTCCTTTTGATGTTTACTCTTAATTGGAGGATTTTTCTAAACTAACAACCTATTCAAAGAACAGTCCATATAAACATTCTCTTCATCAGATATTAAACCTTGCTCCTGAAATTGCATAGATTCACTTTCACTGTCTGGCTCAGAGGGTTTTATGAACTGACCTCTATACGGAGAGAAACTGTTTCCCTGCTGTTTGCATTGCTCAAAGCTAGAGAAACAGTCACAGTTCATACCTGAATCCATGCAAGCATCAGGCTGCTTCTTCTGGTATTCTGGCCAGTATGCAATAGAGCTTCTGTGTCCTGTCCTCCAGTTGGTATCTCTGGACCTCAGGCTCTTTTCTCCAGATGTCCTCCAAGAGGTATTTGGGCTCCTTTTCTCCTTAGCTGCAGCAGACCTCTTCCTAGGTGCTGCTTGAAGGTCCCTGGCTGTGGATCTCCAGACCTCTGGCTTTCTCCAGTCCTCTGAAGGTTGTTTCCCCCAGGAATCTCTCCAGGCATATGTACTTCTCTGAGCTCCTCTCTTGGACCGTCTGCTTCCTTGTCCTTGTTCCTTTAGGTTCCGGTTGTTCCTTCTGTTCCTCCTGCTTCTGTTCCTACTCTCCTTCTTCCTGGTCTCCTGGTTCTGGTTCTCCTTTCCTGAAGAATCCCTTCTAGTTTTAAAGGGCATAGATTGCAACTCCTCCCTTGCATTCTTCAGGTGTTGTGAATTAAGCTCTCTCCTAGAAGATGATTGATTAGGGATGACATTAGACTCATGCTTTTCCACTCTAGCTCCCCTAGGGACTTTATGCATACTGGTGCATTCTGGAACATGTAGTCTTTTAGGGAAACAAGCTGTCTTATTTCTATAACCTGCCAGCACAGGTCCCTTAATCAGAGTAAATTCTCCCCTTTTGTCCTTACTCCCTGAGCTTTGGTAAGCATCCTTATCACAAGCTGCATAATCCTATGCAGTATGTTGGAATACACCACTAAGGTCAGTCTGCCAAATAAGGGTAGACTTCCCATTAAGGGGGGAGGCAGGCCCTTTTTTGGTAGACTGAGCCCTAGCTGGCATCCTGACACACCTTTCGAAGTCAGGCACTTCTATTTTTAAAGATGACAGTGGGAGGAGGATACCACTGGATTCCTCCTCAGACCAGATAAGAACATAAGATATGCCATACTGGGTCAGACCAAGGTCCATCAAGCCCAGTATCCTGTTTTCAACAGTGGCCAATCTAGGTCATACGAACCTAGCAGTTTCCCCAAAAGACACAGGTTCCACAATGCTTGTATTGGGTCAAACATTGATATCCTGGGTCCGTTTTTAATAATGGTTTATGGACCTTTCCTCCAGGAACTTGTCCAAACCTTTCTTAAACCCAGCTACGCTAACAGCCTTTACTACATCCTCAGGTAACAAATTCCAGAGTTTGATTACACGTTGAGTGAACAAATATTTTCTTTTATTTGTCTTACGTAGTTTACCTTGTAGCTTGATTGCATGTCCCCTAGTCTTCCTATATTTTGATAACGTAAACAATCAATCTATGTTTACCCATTCCACTCCGTTCATTAATTTATAGACTTCTATCATATCTCCCCTCAGCTGTCTCTTTTCCAGGTTAAAGAACCCTAACCGTTTTAGCCTTTCTTCATAGGGTTATCCTTCCATCGCCTTTACCATTTTGGTGACTCTTCTCTGAACCTTTTCTAATAACGCTATATCATTTTTAAGATACGGCGACCAGAATTACACAATATTCAAGGTGCGGTCACACCATGGAACGGTACAGAGGCATTATAATATCCTTTGGGGTTTTTTCCATTCCTTTCCTTATGATACCTAGCATTCTATTTGCTCTCTTAGCTGCTGCTGCACACTGAGGGAGGGTTTTAACATGTTATCAACAATGATGCCTAAATCTTTTTCCTGTGTGGTGGTTCCTAATGTGGAACTTGGCATTGTGTAACCATAGTTTGGGTTGTTGTTCCTTAGGTGCATAACTTTACACGTGTCCACATTAAATTTCATCTGCCATTTTGATGCCTCAATCTTCCAATTTATCAAGATCCTCTTGCAATTTTCCACAATCCTCATGGGTTTTAACAACTTTAGTTTTGTGTCATCTGCAAATTTGATAAACTCACTCGTTATTCCCTTTTCCAGGTCATTTATGAATATGTCAAAAAGCAGTGGACCCAGCACGGATCACTGAGGTACACCACTATTCACATTTCTCCATTGGGAAAATTGGTCATTTAGCCCTACCCTCTGCTTTATTTATTTATCTGTATTTATATCCCGCTTTTCACCGGGTCAAAGCGGTCAGTTGGGGGATACATTTAACACAAGGGGATATGAGACACACATACGCTAATACTTTCTATTTTTTAACCAGCTCCTGATCCACAGTAGTACACTGCCTCCTATCCCATGACTCTTTAATTTTGCCAGAAGTCTCTGATGAGGGACCTTGTCAAAGGCTTTCTGAAAGTCCAAATATACTATGTCAACCGACTCACCTTTGTCTACCTGTTTATTCACACCTTCAAAAAAAATAGCAGATTAGTAAGACAAGGTCTTCCTTGTCTAAAGCCATGTTGGCTGTCTCCTATTAAGCCATGACTATCTACATGTTCAGCAATTTTGTTCTTTATGATGGTTTCTGCCATTTTTCCCGGTACTGACGTCAGGCTCACTGGTCTGTAGTTGCCCAGATCACCTCTGGAACCCTTTTTAAAAATTGACATTATGTTGGCCATCCTCCAATCTTTAGGTATCACAGATGATTTTAATGATAGTTCACAGATTACTAATAGCAGGTCTGCAATCTCATATTTCAGCTTTTTCAACACTCTTGGATGTATATCATCCGGTCCAGGTGATTTGCTATTCTTCAGGTTATCAAATAGTTGTAATGTATCTTCCCGACGTATCGATATATCTCAAGGAACAAGCTGGCATGTAGTCTTCACATATGGGTATCGTCGGTATCGACGGAGCCCACGCGGGAACGCTCCCCAGCGTCCAATAGGAACGCCTATAGGAGCACCCCACAGCACATGCATGCTGCCTTCCCGCCTCTGTACCTCTCTCACTTCAGTTCTTCATTTTCAGCGGAGCTGTGAGGACGTGTACCCTGTCACCGCAGAAAATTTTGTTTTCCTGTTCGGTAATCCAGTTTAGTCCTCCAACATCGGGTAGTGCCCCTCCTCCTGCAGCCGGGAGACTGGACCAATCAAATCTTCTGTAGTATATATGCAGCAGGAGCTCCCAGAAGTCCCCAGTGTGTCCAGTCTCCCTGCAGCTGGAGGACTTCTGTGCCCTTGCTGGGCACGCTAAGTGACATTTGAAGGAGCAATACTAGTTAGTTAGTTCTTTTGGGGTTTATTTCTGGTCCTTTATATTCTATTTCTTTTGCTAGGTAGCTGTATCTTTAAAAAAGAAAAAGACACAGGAGACTTTCTGGGGAAAGCCAGACCTGCCTTGGGCTCCTGCCTTTCTGCCTGGGAATCTCTGAAGCCTGGGTTGAGCTCTCCCCAAGGCTGTTCGGGGAAGAGCCATACCGGCTGCAACATTGCCTGTCACTTGGAGAAGTGGGCTGAGTTCCTTGCTGTTCCCAGAGCTGGTAGGAATTTTCCTTGTTTTAAGCTCTGTTCTTTGCTTGGGCAGAGGCTCTGTCGGCTCCCCTGGCTTCCAAATTGCACTTTTTCCTGCTTTTTTTCGCTTGCCCTGTATTAGAGGGTCGTTTTCTTTCTTTTCCATATTATTTGGGTACCTTTGTATTTTCGCGCCGTTTTTTACAGCGGGTGAAAAAGTGTGGCGGCCATTTTGGATTTCTAAAGTGTGCTTTTTAAGGGCACTTTTTAACACTTGCGCACGGGTTCCCCTGGTGTTTTTGGGGTTTCTTTTGCTGGCGATTTTGCTCAGGGCACCCCTAGGATTCTGGGGAGTATTTTGTTTACTGTAAAAAAAAAAAAAAAAAAAAAAAAAAAAGGTTTTAAATTTAATACTGTGCTGAATTGAATAAGGTTAGTCCCCTTGGTGTGGGCTTCCCTGTTCCTGTTGCCTTATTTTTCCCTGAGAGCAGGTGGCCTGGGCATGGCTGCCAAACCTCAGTGTGTAATTTGTGGCTCCCGCAGAGGTACAATGACTGACTCTGGAATCTGTAAGAGCTGTGCTGCAGTTTCTTCAGAACTGGAGCTGCCTATTGAAATTAAGGAACAGCATGTGCCCGGGGACCCTTCCCTTTCGGGGGACAGTGTCCCTTCACCGAGCATCCTTCCTTCTGGTCTGGGCCCGGCGTCTAATACGTCGGTCCCTGAGCTCCAGCAGGCGGCTATGGTAGCGTCGCCTATAGACTTTTCCCCGGATTTTGTTGTTCTCATGCATCAGACCTTCCGCTTAAGCCGGTCTGGTCATTTGCCGGAGGCTTGGCCCGCCTCTCTCCCCCCAGCATCCGCGGGGGGGGTTCAGCAGTCTTCCCAACCCGCGGTCAAGCGGCCCAGGTTGGGGGACCAGGATCAGGGCGCCCTTTGCCTCCCGGATTCCGAGACTGAGGGGGATCCGGATATTGAGGCGGAGGAGTTAGAAGACGGAGAGCTTCCAGAACTGGAAGATCAGGCTCGCATCATTCGGGTGTTTCGAAGGGACGAGCTGGTACCTTTGGTCACGGAGTCTCTCCAAGCACTTAACCTCTCTGCGGTGCGGCCGCTGGAGGAGGAGGGTCTCGAGGATCCTCTCATTCAGGCGGTCAGGGATGCCCAGGTAGTTTTGCCTGTGCACCGAGTAGTTGAGCAGATGATCCATGCGGAATGGGAGCAACCGGAATCCGCTTTGAGAGGGATTCGGACCATGAATCGTCTTTACCCCCTTGCAGACAAGGACAGGGACTTGTTTAAGTCTCCACGGGTGGATGCTGCCGTTTCGGCAGTGACTAAGAAAACCACCATCCCGGTTGAAGGGGCCGCGGCCCTGAGGGATGTTCGGGACAAAAAGGTTGATAATTTGTTGAAGCAAGCCTTCGAGACCAACGCCTTATCGTTACAAGCTTCTATTTGTGGGGCTTGGTAGCTCGAGCTTGTTTGCGATGGTCACAGCACCTGCGCTCGGGGTCCGGTATGGACCAACAGGGGCTGTTGGACGTTGCCCGCGTGGAGTCGGGATCGGCCTACTTGGCGGGTCTGTGTTATGATTTAATACGCTCCCTAGCTAATAGCATGGCCTCCATGGTAGCGGCACGACGGTCCATCTGGTTGCGCAATTGGGCGGCCGACGGTTCTTCCAAGTCTCGCCTCAGTAAACTACCCTTTAAGGGCAGGTTGTTATTTGGTGAGGCTCTGGATAAGTTGGTGAAGGATCTCGGTGAGTCTAAGGGTGGTCGGCTTCCAGAGGATAAGCCTAAGCTTAATAGGTCGTCCACCTCAGCGCGCGGCCAGTTTCGGGATGCGCGCAGATTTCGTTCTTCCCGGCTGTGGACTTCGCAGCGCGGTCGTTTTGGAACCCGTCATCAAGGGTTTCGTGGTTTCAGAGGAGCGGGAAGGGGCTTCTCCGGAGCCGCCTCTTCCTCGGCCTCTTCCTTTAATCGCAAGCCACAATGAAACGAGGCGGGCTCTAGAGGAAGACCCGGTCATCGGGGGTCGTTTGCGCGACTTTCTTCCTTCTTGGGCCCAAATTACGTCAGATCGGTGGGTGCTGCAGATTATAGAAGAAGGTTATGCCCTAGAGTTTGCGCACCCACTTCCGGATTCGTTTGTTCTGTCTCCCAGCAAGGGAGCTCAAAAGGCGCGGGACATCCGCGTGACCCTGGATCGGCTTCTCTCTCTGGGGGCCGTGGTTCCGGTCCCGCCCTTGGAAAGAGGCGCAGGTCGCTACTCCATCTATTTTGTGGTTCCCAAAAAGGGCGGTTCCCTTCGTCCGATCTTGGATCTCTAAGGCGTGAATCGCGCTCTCAGAGTACCGCACTTTCGCATGGAGACCCTGCGGTCAGTCATCGTAGCGGTGCGTCAAGGGGAATTTTTGACATCCCTCGATCTTACAGAGGCCTATTTACACATTCCCATCCGGCCCTCCCATCAACGGTTTCTCCGCTTTGCGCTCCCGTGGGGCCATTTTCAATTCCGGGCCATGCCGTTCGGACTCGCCACGGCTCCCCGCACCTTCACAAAGGTAATGGTTGTAGTCGCGGCGGCGTTGCGCAAGGAGGGCATCCTGGTCCATCCATATCTCGACGACTGGTTGATTCGAGCGAAGTCCAGTCGGGAGTGTGTGCAAGTCACGAGCAGGGTGGTGGATCTCCTTCGGTCCCTCGGATGGGTGGTGAACGAATGCAAGAGTTGTCTGTCTCCGTCACAGGATCTCGAGTATCTGGGAGTCCGCTTCGACACAGCAAGGGGCTTGGTGTGCCTTCCGGAGCGACGCGTGCTGGCGTTGCGGGCTCTGGTCCGTCTCTTCCGGGGGATGCCAGCTCCGTCGGCGTGGTGGTACCTGCGGCTCCTCGGCACGATGGCGGCGACCTTGGAGGTGGTGCCTTGGGCGCGCTTCCACATGCGTCCGCTGCAGAGTGCTCTTCTGCGACGTTGGTCCAACCAGTTCGACTCGCTGAACAAGAGATTGCCTTGCCCAAAGACGGTTCGCCGATCCCTCCGGTGGTGGCTCTCCACCGAGAACCTGTCGCGAGGGATTCCCTTGGAGCCTCCTCTGTGGGTTCCGTTCACGACGGATGCGAGCTTAACCGGCTGGGGGGCTCACTGCGAGTCCCGCTTTGCTCAGGGGGAATGGTCTCCCCTGGAGGCCTCTTGGTCGATCAACCGTCTCGAATTGCGGGCAGTCCGGCTAGCCCTGGTGGACCTGGAGACCCTGGTTCTCGGACGGCCGGTGAGAGTCCTGTCGGACAATGCGTCCACTGTAGCTTACATCAATCGCCAAGGGGGTACCGGCAGCGTGGCCCTGGAGGCAGAAGCGGCGGCCTTGTTCAACTGGGTGCAAACTCGCCTTCCAGCAATCTCGGCGGCTCACATTGCGGGCGTAGACAATGTCCAGGCCGATTTTCTCAGCAGAGTGCGGGTGGACCCCGGAGAATGGGAGCTAAACCCACAGGTTTACGCACAAATCGTCCGGCGGTGGGGTCCACCCATCATGGATCTCATGGCGACCTTTCAATCAGCCAAGACAGGGCGCTTCTTCAGCAGGCGAAGGGAGCGCATGTCCGAGGGGCTCGACGCTCTCATTCAGCCGTGGCCAACGTCCGGTCTTCTTTATGTCTTTCCTCCGTGGGCTCTGATCGGCCGGGTCGTACAACGTATCGAGAGCCACCGGGGTCGCGTGTTACTGGTGGCCCCGGATTGGCCCCGGAGGCCCTGGTATGCCGATCTGGTCTGGTTGAGCGACGGCGTTCCTTGGCTCCTGCCCGCTCTACCGGATCTTCTTCTTCAGGGTCCCTTGCGGATGCCCCAAGTGGATCGATTCTCGCTTACGGTTTGGCCATTGAGAGGGCTCGGCTGAAAAGGAAGGGCTACTCCCCCGCGGTGATTTCTACCCTTCTGCGGGCGAGGAAAACGTCCACTTCTCTTACTTACGTTCGGATTTGGAGGATTTTTGAAGACTGGTGCTCCCGGCGGGGAGTCCGGGCGGCGACGGTTTCAGTGCCCGTCGTTTTAAGTTTTCTTCAGGATGGTTTCGATAAGGGCCTTGCGGCTAGTTCCCTAAAAGTCCAGCTGGCGGCTATCTCGTGTTACCGCGGCAAAGTTTTGGGTCGTCTGCTCGGGGCTCATCCGGATGTACGCCGATTCCTTACGGCTGTTTTTCATTTGCGGCCCTCCCGCAGAGTTTTCGTTCCTCCTTGGGACTTGAATTTAGTTCTGAGGGCCCTGGTTCGTGAACCTTTTGAGCCCCTGCGCAGGGCGTCTCTGAAAGATCTCACGCTGAAGGCGGTTTTTCTTGTAGCCATCTGTTCGGCACGGCGCATTTCAGATCTGCATGCATTGTCCTGTCGAGAGCCTTTCTTGTCTTTTTCCGCGGATCGGATCGTTCTCCGTCCGGTTCCTTCCTTTCTGCCAAAGGTGGTGTCTCCCTTTCACATGAATCAGGCAGTGTTTCTTCCAGTGCTTTCTTCGCAATCTGTCGGGTCAACGGACAAAGGTCTTCTCCGGCTCGATGTGGGTCGTACGCTCCATCGTTATTTAAAGGTTACCGAGTCTTTTCGGAAATCTGACCGGCTTTTCGTGCTCTTCGGGGGTGCGCGTAAAGGGGAAGCGGCGGCTAAAGCCTCCATTGCTAGATGGCTCAAAGAGGCGATCGCGTCCGCGTATCTGTTGCAACAGCGGTCTGTTCCGGAGGGTCTGAGGGCTCATTCTACTAGGGCTCAGGCGACCTCTTGGGCGGAGTATAGCCTGGTTCCGCCGGCAGATATCTGTAGGGCGGCCACTTGGTCGTCTCTGCATGCTTTCAGTAGACACTATCGCTTAGATGTGTCAGCGGCTCGGGATTCCTGTTTTGGTTCGGCGGTTCTGCGCGCCGGATGGCAAGGTCCCGCCCGGTCTTAACTGCTCTGTTACATCCCGATGTTGGAGGACTAAACTGGATTACCGAACAGGAAATGGAAATTACACTAACCTGGTAATTGTAGTTCCTGGAGGGTCCAGTTTAGTCCTCCTTCCCTCCCGACTATCTGCTAATGTGGTGCGGTGCGCCTTTCCGAACGGTTGATATTAAGACGGTTCCTCTTGCCGTTCGGTCCCTCTGTGGCAGCCGCGTTTTTTGCAGAGGCTCTTCCCTGTCTCGGGGGTTCAGGCAGCTCCTGAACTTCTGGTGGGGAGCGGTGTTTTGATTCCTGAGGCGTCGGTGCCGGCGCAATGCAGTGTTCTGACTTCCTCGTTTGGGGAGGGGGTTGGATATTCCTTGGGGGGGAACAAATTGTTCTTTAATTAGGTCATTTTGTATATTAATCTAATGTGTTGCTTCGTTAAGTATGCTTTGTTACTAGTACACTGGGGACTTCTGGGAGCTCCTGCTGCATATATACTACAGAAGATTTGATTGGTCCAGTCTCCCGGCTGCAGGAGGAGGGGCACTACCCGATGTTGGAGGACTAAACTGGACCCTCCAGGAACTACAATTACCAGGTTAGTGTAATTTCCATTTATTCTTTGTTTTATGTGGTTGTGTCTGCCTTCATTCGACGCCTACCAGTACCGCCGGTGGTGGTTCTTTTCTTTTAAAAAAAAAAATAAGACTTGTATTCTCTTCAGAGGTCTCTCCCCTGTTTCTGGTGCTAGGCGCCATTTTGGGCACTTTTCTTTAGTCATGGAGAAACCAGCTAGTGGTTTCAAAAATGCTCAAATTGTGGCTGTACCATATCCGTCACCGACACCCATGATTGGTGTCTAAAATGTTTAGGTCCTGAACATTGTCCAACGGAGTGTCTCTCTCCTGCAGAAAGATGACCAAAAGGGACCTGCAGAATAAAGCTGCAAAACTCTGTACCTTTTTTGCTGCCGACACGATGTCAGTTGCATCGACGTCTTCCAAGGCTTCATCTTCCTGCCATGGATCTCGGGTCCAAGACTGGCCGGTCCTCAAAGGGTAGATCTCCTTCAAAGTATCGAGATGCCACTGGCATTGCCCTCGAGGATAGTTCACCAGCAAAACAGCCCCGGCGGGATCCTTTGGGCTCCAAATCATTAACGGGGCTCCAGAATGTTCCAGAGGCTTCCACCTCTGCAGAACTACTGGTGCCATGTTCTGGGGTTCTTTCCCGCTTCCACCGGTACCGACACCCAGGCATCGGCAGGAGCGATGGATAAGAGAATCCTTGCTATTGAACGCAGTCTAGCTTCCCGCTTAGCAGCCTCGGTACCACTAAGACCTCTACAGACGGTTCAACAGGTATCGATACCGACATTGGTAACGGTACCGACAGCACCTGCTTCGACAGGTATGCTTCCCCCCATGCCGAACCTTGAGTCTATCTCGGGTATCGGGGAACAGGAACCGAGACACTTTGGTACTGACTTCGAGCGGTACCGATACCATGCGTTACAGGAGCACCTGGTGCAGAGTGGCGTCGAGTCTTCCAATTCCGGTGACTCTAATGATTCTACCGGTACTAGAGCGAACCTACTAGAGGATTCAACTCCTTCTCCTGAACGCAGAATGTCTCCTCCAGAAGATATGTCCTTCCAGGATTTCATACGTGATTTGGCAAAGGGTCTTGCAATCACTGTAATTCCAGAAAAGGAACCTAGGGCAGCAGAATTAAGAATTCTACAATACTCTATGGTTCCCAAGAAGGCAGCTATGCTTCCCATTCACTAGATCTCACATGATCTGATGTTAAGAATGTGGGAAACTCCTTTAATGGTGTCTTCACATTCCTGACGCCTCAATACTATGTACCGAGTGCCAAGTTGTCCTGGTTTTCAAAAAACTCAGTTACCACACCAGTCAGTTTTAGTGGAATCAGCCATGCAAAGAATCAAGAGTGCTAAAACACATTCTAATCCTCCAGGCCGTGAATCCAGGACACTCGATGCCTTTGGGCATCGATGCTTTCAAGCCTCCATGCTTTCAGCCAGGATCAGTTCCTACTTTCTTTACATGGGAAAGTTCCTGGAAGAAGTCGCAAAAGACTTAGAGCTCATGAGCCCTTGTCTCCCTGAGGAAAAAAGAGCAGATTACCTTACTCTGGTCAAGCATGCCCAGAATGTCTCTAAATTAATGAACCGTGCTAGCTAAGATTGCTTTGAATGTATTAGCAGAACCTCTGCTATCTCCATAGGTGCACGTCGTATTGCTTGGCTTCAAGCATCAGACTTAGAACAGTGGGTGCAAGAAAAGCTGGGAAACATTCCTTGTACAGGAGAAAATCTCTTTGGCAAGGACTGGCAAAGCAAGGCTAATCAGATTGAATCTGACAATACTACTTTGAACAGATTGTCAAAGTCTGCAGCTAACCCAGCAAAGAAAAAGTCATTCAAAAAACCCTTTTCAACAAGAAAAATAAATTTTACCCATCTTACACCCACCAGGCCCATTGTCCACTTCATGTTCCCCAGAAGGGGCAACAACAGAACAGACAGCAAAGAAAGCTGCAAGCTCATACAGCTCAACCGGCCCAACAGACCCAGCCCCCTCAGGGTCTTTGACTTCTACCTAGAGGACTTAGACATTCTGCCCCTAAAAGGTCCAGAACCCTTAACCATTCCAGGCAGACTATGCCATTTTGCCAAAAGATGGCAACAGATAACATCAGAAAACTGGACTCTGTCCATCGTACGACTGAGGTACAAGCTTCATTTTCTCAACTTGCCCCCACCTACAATAATCAAACAGTTCAATTCTCAGGTCCCTGCCACCAACCTGTTGTGGCAGAAGGTCACATCACTTCTCGCTCAAGGAGCAATCGAAGAAGTACCCATATCCCGGGGGGGCGGAGCCCGATGTCCAGCGGGATGGTCGCATAACGCTGAGGCTCCCGAGAGGCCTACTCAGAATCCTGAATTAACACCGGACAAACTTGAATTTCTGCTCTGATCTTGCCGGGGCACATTGGTGAGATGGCGGGGACCAAACCCACGCGCCTGGAATTTGGCTCTCCAGCGGCTTCTCACGGTAAACGCTCCAAAACTGAACCCCCGTCCCCGCAGAAGGGGCTGGCTTTGCGCGAGGGCCCCGAAATGCAGCAGGAAATCCTCGCAGAAATTAGAGGGGTTAAGGACCTCGTGCAGTCAAACGGTGAAGCACTTCGAGCGCTGAGGGAAGATCTTGGTGTACTGCAAGGCAGGCTAGAGGGGCTCTCTTCGCGTCAGGACAAAATGGAGAGTATATTAGACTCCCATGCGGTCCGGCTGTCCAAACTTGACAAAGTTGAACGTCAGGTGTGGGCCTTGCAGAAAGAAGTGGAAGATGGCAATAATAGAGCGCGCCGCAACAACCTACGACTTGTGGGCATACCGGAGGGAGCGGAATTGGGAGACATGAAGGAGTTTTTAAGTAAAATCCTCCCTTCCCTGCTCCAAATCACCTTTACCAAAGAATTGGAGATCGATTGCGCTCATCGTGTACCCACAAACATAACGCTCAACAGGAAGACCCCGCGGCCTATCATCTTTCGACTTTTGAGATATCAACATGTGGAACAAATTCTTAGTGCCTCCTGGGCAAAGGGCCATATGGAGTTTGAGAGCCACAAGGTCTCCTTCTATCCTGACTTGGCTAAACCCACGGTCGACCGCCGAAAGCGCTTTCTGGAATTTCGGCCGAGGCTTCAACAACTACAAGCACGCTATGGCCTGATGTACCCGGCCAAGCTCCGAGTCACGCTTCACAATCAGACAAAAACATTTGAGGACCCTGATCTACTAGCGGAGTTTTTGGACTCTAAAGAAGCCGACTTGATGCGCTGACTTCCAGAATATTCCTGCCAGTACTCTCATATCCGCTGTGCCTGCCATATTGGATTTACCGCGGCTCAGCGAAGAGTCTGTCGAGGGCGGTTTGTTGCCTTATTTTGAAGATATCTGGGACCCGACTCCATCTACCCATAGTAGCCTCGACGAGTATCAGAGACAGTGTTTCTTATGGACTCTGGTGTTTCTTTTCTTTTATTATGTCTCTATCTTCCTCTCTAGGGCCTCCTCCCGCAGACATCTGGTCGCCATATTCATTGGGGGTTTGCTTCTTCTCTAAGTTACTTTGGTACATACTTTTCAATATGGGTGTATTGGCCAGCATACTTGGTGCTTATGTCATTATTGTACAGATTCTGATTATGTTGTAAGTTTTCAAGCGCTCTTACCTAAAATGTCTATTATCGACTGATGGCACCATGTAAGATTTTCTCATTGAACGTACATGAATCAATAATCCGATAAAACGGAGGAAACTCCTAAGCTATCTAAGTCATGAAGCTGCGGACCTGATTTTCCTCCAAGAAACACATTTCAATTCGAAGGAAACTTTCAACCTCAATATTAAACCTTACATGGTGGCCGCCTATTCCCCAGCTGTTTCTAGGAAATGTGGGGTTGCTATATTGGATAGGAAATCTCTGCATGCTACTATTGTTGCGACTTGCTTAGACACAGCGGGTAGATGGTCCAGAGTTCACCTCAAGATGGGTAACTTTGAAATTACATGTATATGCCTTCATGCTCCTAATCTGGATGACCCTGCCCTTTTGCTATTACTGCTCAGGCTGCGCAGGCCTCTGCTAATTCTTCATTGATATTGGGGGGGATTTCAATTCAGTTCTTGATCCCCTGATTGACAAATAGTCGCCCAGGACAAGTGGTCCCCCCAAGAGTCATATCGCGCTTACCTCTATGATCAAAGATATTATTCTAGTCGATCTATGGAGGCTACTACACCCCAATGAGCTTGACTTTACCTTCTTCTCTTCCCCTCACAAATCCCAGTTTCGCATAGATTTCTTTCTAATATCAACACTGTTAGTTCCTCAGGTGGACGCTGCAAAGATTCACTCCCAGCATATTTCAGATCATGCTGCTATTTCTTCTCACTACCATACTACTGCACTTCAAGGGAATCCGGGGGCCTGGTTCTTTGATAGAGCCCTATTAACTCAGCCAGAGTTCCGGTTAGAAATTCGAGCAGCCATGCATGATTACTTCCAGACCCTGGTACTCCAGGGTGATCAGGACACCCCAACAGCTCTTCTCTGCAGCTCGTTGGAAAACCTTTTCTGATTTATACAGGGGCTTTGCGTTACTAGCGAAACATTACTTTCAATTGATGCAGCTTACATGCTGCCTCAAAAGTGCTCCAATCATGCCGCCCTCTGTCCCTACTAAGGATGGGCTATTAGAACTAATTTACTCTATTAGTAGTACACCTGGGGTAGCCTCTAACTTTTATAAACTATTATGTCAGGGTACAGATACTGCCACTTGTAGAGTCCAACAAGCCTGGGATCGCTAACCGCAAACCACTTTAACCCCTGTGCATTGGAGCGTTTTCTGGAGCAAAATAATGCGGATTTCCCGATCTGCTTCAGCTACCCAAACTCAACTCTCGTCTTTTTTGCACATAGATGTTCTTATATTCCAGGAAAATAGCCAAATGGAACACAACTGCCAGGGGCCAGTGTAGGTCTTGCCATACTGATGTGGGAACCCTCGTTCATGTTCTTTATGAATGTCCTTAACTACAGGTTTACTGGGGGCGGGTCTGGGGTCGTATTTCATTTATCTTGCACCTTCACGAGCCTCTTTCTTGGACGACTGTGGGACTCCGCTCAGTGGCGGGGGTCCCCTCTCTTCCTAAGAAGGGTCGCTTTCTCCTGATTTCATGCTGGGTATAGCCATATGTTTAATTACGGGGACTTGGAAGGATAGCTCTCGACTTACTGTCAATGAATAGTGGAACCTTGTCTGCTTATATAGTAAATATGAGCAGATATCTCGGAGAGCTATTTTCCATACCCAATTTCATTCTCGCTTGTCTAAATGGCAGATGCTCAATGATCATGTACAATCTGCTCATTGCTTCGACATGTCTGTTTAATGTACACTCATCATGTTTCAGATCGCTGTAATGTTTTGTAACACAATAATGTTTCAGATCGCTGTAAGGTTTTGTAACACAATAATGTCAGTACACGCCCGCTTCGAGAATGTTTTAGTTTTCTAGAGAAGAAGCAGGGGGGAGGGGGGTGGTAGGGGTTTACTTTGGTGTATGTATCACATTCCATGTATGTATTTGTCGCTTAGTTGTATGTCTTCCTTTCCTTTGTTGTTGTAAAACGAAAATAAAGAATTAAAAGAAGTACCCATATCCCAACAGGGGACGGGGTTTTTCTCCCCCTATTTTCTTATTCCATAGAAGACAGGGGGACACAGGCCTATACTAGACCTCAGAGAATTAAACAAATATTTGTTCCAAGAAAAGTTCAAAATGATCTCCCTCGGAACACTCCTACCATATCTTCAAAGTCAGGACTGGCTATGTTCTCGATCTAAGAGATGCGTACAAGCATATTCTCATCCTCACAGATCACAGGAAGTTCCTTTGTTTCCTGGTCCAAGGAAGACACTTCCAGTACAGAGTTCTTCCTTTCAGACTGGCCTCTGCTCCAAGAGTCTTCACAAAATGCACAGCAGTGGTAGCAGCATTTATGAGGATTCTGGGAATATTCGTCTTCCCTTACTTAGACGATTGGCTCATTCGAGCATCAACAGCTCCAGAGGCCAGCTTTGCTCTTTCTCGTGGAATGAGAATTCTTCAATACTTGGGACTGGTCATAAACCTCCCAAAATCTCATCTCACCCCCTCTCAATCACTCAAATTCATAGGGGCTCGTCTAGACACACGGCAGTCAAGGACTTTCCTGCCACAGCCACGCTGTCTACGTATAATACAACTAGCATCTCAAGCAACTATGAAGGTGTTCCTTTCTGCTCGGGAGATGCTTCAACTTCTGGGCATATGGCATCCACTGCCATGTCGTTCCCTATGCCCGCCTCCACATGCGAGCAGCCCAGTGGACCCTATCCTCTCAGTGGTCACAAGCCTTGGGTCGGCTAACGGACAAAATCAGAATCACCACATGTCTGATTTCGTCCCTGCAATGGTGGCAATCTCTGGAAAACCACCACTTAGGCTCTCCTTTCCAGCAGCCTCAATGCCAGGCCACCCTAACAACAGATGCGTCCAAGATGGGTTGGGTGGCCCACTTGCACGATCTCTCAACTCAGGGTCTCTGGATCTCACGGGAGGTTTCCCTTCACATAACCCACCTAGAGCTGAGAGCCATTTTCAATGCTGTTCAAGTCTTTCAGGCCCATCTCAGCAACAAGACAGTTCTGGTCCAAACCGACAGTCAGGTAGCTATGTTCTATGTGAACAAGCAAGGCGGAACAGGCTCTCTGTCGCTATGCAACGAAGCTTTGCGACTATGGGCCCTCGCCAGAGAGCTGCAAATTCACCTGTTTGCGGTATACCTTCTGGGCATTCAAAACTTATGGGCAGACAAACTCAGTCGAATACTGCTGCCACACGAGTGGTCCCTCCACTCATACCAGATTGCTCAAGTGTTTCAAATCTGGGGAACACCAGATATAGACCTCTTTGCAAGTCCACAGAATGCCAAACTTCCCCGATTCTGTTTCAGAATCCCGGCTCACAACTATCAGGCAAGAGATGCTTTCCTACTCCACTGGGGTCAGGACTTCCTCTAGGCCTTCCCACCCATTCCCCTCATTCCCAAGACTTTATTCAAGCTTCAGAGAGACAGAGGTCGTATGATACTCATAGCTCCACATTGGCCACGACAAACGTGGTATCCTCTTCTGCATCTCTCTCAAACCACTCCTCTGGAGTTGGGGAATGCTCCAGGTCTTCTGTCTCAGGAGGACGGATCCTTACTGCATTCCAATCCCCAGTCCCTACATTTCAGGGCCTGGTTACTGAAAGCCTAGAATTCCAGGATATTAACCTTTCTCAACAAGTAAAGGATATCCTCCTGGCTTCCAGAAAATCTTCTTCAAGGTGTTCCTATGCCTTTAAGTGCAAAAGGTTCTATTTCTGGTGTTTACAAAAGGGACTTAACCCCCGTTTGGTACCTGTAGAGTTGCTACTAGAATATCTCCTCCAATTATCAACTTCTGGTCTAAAGACCAATTCAGTGAGCGTCCATCTTAGTGCTATTGCTGCTTTTCATAAGCCTTTCAATGGACAGCCTATTTCCTCTCATCCACTTGTATCAAGATGTATGAGAGGGCCTACTCTTAATAAATCCTCCCATTAAACCACCACCGGTGGCATGGGATCTGAATCTTGTTCTTGGTCAGCTTATGAAACCGCCCTTTGAACCTTTAGCCACTTAAGACCTAAAGTTTCTTTCATGGAAAGTCATTTTCTTATTTGCCATCACTTCTGCAAGACGCATTGGTGAACTACAGGCTTTAGTAGCTGGCCCTTCTTATGCAAGGTTCCACCATGATAAAGTAGTCCTCAGGACTCATCCTCACTTTATGCCAAAGGTGGTTTCGCCTTTTCATTTAAACCAGTCGGTTTATCTTCCTATATTCTTCCCTTGGCCTGATGCCTCCAGTGCAGAAAGGAATCTTCACACTTTGGATTGTAAAAGAGCCTTAGCCTTTTATCTCCAAAGAACTAAGCCACATAGAAAATCTTCTCAGCTTTTTGTGGCTTTTGACTCTAGTCATTTGGGACTTCCAGTTTCCAAAAGAACTCTGTCAAATTGGATTGCAGATTGTATATCCTATACGTACCCTAAAGTTACTGCTTGGGTTAGAAATTCGTTGGGTGGGAGGCGACAAAGAGTACAGATAAATGGAGCTCACTCTGAGGAGAAGGATGTTGCCAGTGGTGTGCCCCAGGGATCTGTCCTTGATCTGATTCTTTTTAACATCTTTATTAGTGATATAGCGGAAGGGCTGTCGGGTAAGGTTTGCCTCTTTGTGGATAATACCAAAATCTGCAATAGACACCCAGGAAGGTGTAGATAACATGGGGAGGCATCTAGCTAAGCTTGAAGAATGGTCTAGAATTTGGCAGCTGGGATTTAATGTTAAAAAATGTAAGGTCATGCATTTGGGCTGCAGCAGTCCAAGGGAGCAATATAGTATAGGGGGGGTGAAGAACCTTTGTCCACTAAAGAAGAGCGGGACCTAGGCGTGGTTGTGTCTGATGATCTTAAAGTAGCTAAACAGGTAGAAAAGGCGACGGCAAAAGCTAGAAGGATGCTTGGGTGCATACGGAGAGGAATGGCTAGCAGAAAAAAGGAGGTGATGGTGCCTCTGTATAAGTCTTTGGTGCGACCTCATTTGGAGTATAGTGTGCAATTCTGGAGACTGCACCTTCAAAAGGATGAGAACAGGATGGAGTCGGTGCAGAGGGTGGCTACTAAAATGGTTAGTGGTCTTCATTATAAAGCATATGAGGACAGACTTAAGGGTCTTAATATGTACACCTTAGAGGAAAGGCGGGATAGAGTTGATATGATTGAGATGTTTAAATACCTCTGTGGCTTAAATGTTCAGGGAGAGAGCCTCATTCAATTGAAAGTAAGTTCTACTACGAGGGGACATGGAATGAGGGTGAAGGGGGATAGATTCAAGAGTGATATGCGGAAATATTTCTTTACGGAAAGAGTAGTGGATCCGTGGAATAGTCTCCCAGTGGAGGTTGTAGAGATGAGGACAGTAACTGAATTCAAAAAAGCATGGGACAAACACAGAGGATCTCTAAAGGTAAAAAGGGGACTGTTGTAGTTGATATGGAAGGACAGACTAGATAGGCCATGTGGTCTTTTTCTGTCATCATATTTCTATGTTTCTATATCAGAGGAAAGGACTTTCTCTTGAGGGCCATGTCACAGCTCACAATGTGAGAGCAATGGCAGCCTCAACGGCTAATTTTCATTCTTTGTCTATTGATGACATCTGCAGAGCAGCAACTTGGGCTTCGGTACACACCTTCACAGCCCACTACTTGCTTAGACAAGGACTCCCGTCGGGATGCCTCATTTGGCCAGGTTGTTCTCCAGCATCTCTTCCATACTTAATACAACTCCTACCCACCGTCCATGGGTTTGGATGCCAGAGGTCCATGGGAGGAAGCATGACCCATTTCACCTGGGTTCGCAGCTTGCTGGGGTCATCCCTTGGCATCTTTCAGCTGGGGAGTCCCCATATATGAAGACTCCATTCCTGCTTGTTCCTGGAGATAGCGTAGTTACTCACCTGTAGCAGGTAATCTCCGGGAATGGCAGGAATTTAGTCTTCACAACCCACCCACCTCCCCTAGGAATTGTCTCTATCTCCTTTTCTCTACTTCTCTCCTTTGGTCTCAACTATAAACTCAACTGAAGTGAGAGATGTACTGAGGCAGGAAGGCAGCACGCATGCGCTGTGGGATGCTCCCAAAAGCTTTCCTATTGGACGCTGGGGAGCGTTTCCGCACGGGCTCCGTCGGTACCGACGATACCCATATGTGAAGACTAAATTCCTGCTGCTCCTGGAGATCACCTGTTACAGGTGAGTAACTACGCTTTCCTTCAATTGTTCTGCACCTTTAAATACTACTTCAGTCATGGGTGACATCCCTACATCTTCCTCAATAAAGACCAAAGCAAAGAATTCATTCAGTCTCTCTGCTATCGCCTTGTCGCCTCTTAGTGCCCCTTTAATCCCTCTAACATCTAATGGACCAACTGACTCTCACAGGTTTTTTGCTACGAATGTACTTGAAAAAGTTTTTATTACGCGTTTTTGCTTCCACAGCAAGCTTCTTCTCAAATTCTCCCTTTGCCAAAACCGGATGTGTTTGACAACTGGCGTTGAAAACTACTGATTTACTACTTTATACCAAGTGTTTTGTTATATTTGAGTGTTCATCACAATTTTTTTTGTTTGAAGTGAAGGCTGTGCAAGCTAAGTTTGTTGTGATTTTTATGGCTTTTTCTTGACAATGTATTTGGGGATTTGAAGAAAAAAAAATGTCACTGATGTGAGATGGGCATTGCAATTTGGTGTTTGTGATTGAATATTACTGATATTGCCCGATACTGATACTGATATTGCCAATATTACTGATACTGCCCGATATTACTGAGACCTGTTCATGCTTGAAAATAATTCCTTTTGTATGTTTGACAACTGGCTTTGAAAACTACTGATTTGCTACTTGATACCAAGTGTTTTGTTATATTTGAGTGTTCATCAAAATTTTTTGTTTTCGTTTTTTTAAAACCGAATGTGTGGCAAATGTATCTGATTTTGTCGCTGTGGGGCCCGGATGTACCCATGGCGGCAGAATCGGGGGCTTGGACATCCTGGCGCGCTCCTGATTCAGAGAGGATGTACGCACAGGAGCATGTCCATCCTGCTCAGCCGCCGCTACATAGAAGAGGGAGCAGTGGCGTACATGCACCATGGCAGCGCGCCACCAGCCTGGCGTCTCCGATTGCCAAGAGCCGCATCAGCCTCTGCTGCCCACTCACCTTGCACCTCCACTGCCCCATACTGGCAGGATTGGGACCTCAGACCCCTACTTTGTCCAGCAGTGGTGCAGGCGGTGGGCTATAGGTGCGATCCTGTGCCACGCCCAGCATTTATTCCACACACAGGGTAGAATAAGTCGGGCGTGCATCTGAGTGCCAGAGGACATACATGACCCTGATCTGAATAGCCCCTGTACATCCAGGCACCTAGCCACGCCCCTGCCCCGCCCCATGCAACCCTCTCCCACCCCCATCCAGCCACCAGAGCAGAATACGGTCCCTATGAATAGTAGCGGTTGCACGTCCAACCCGGACTTACATTCTCATTATTTGGGATCAGAATGACCCCCTATAGATATCTGGATTTTCAGAAAGCCTTTGTCAAGGTCCCTCATGAGAGATTCTTGGGGAAATTAAAAAGTTATGAAATACGAGGCAGTTTACTATTGTGGATCAGGAACTGGTTAAAAGATAGAAAACAAAGTAGAGGTAAATGGCCAATTTTTGCTTTGGAGAAATGTAAATAGGGAGTACCCCACTGATCTGTGCTGGTCCTGAACTTTCTAACATATTCATAAATGACCTGGAAATGGGAATAACAAGTGAGGTGATCAAATTTGCAGATGACACAAAATTATTCAAAGTTGTTAAAGCACAAGAAGATTGTGAAAAATTGCAAGTGGATCTTGATAAACTGGAAAACTGGGCATCCAGATTGCTGATGAAATTTATTGTGGACAAGTGCAAAGTTATGCACTTAGGGAAGAGCAACCCAAACTACGGTTAGACGATGCAAGGTTCCACATTAAGAACCACCACCCAGGAAAATGTTTTAGGCATCATCGTGCATAATACATTTAAACACTCTGACCAGTGTGCAGCAGTGGCCAAGAAAGCAAATAGAATGCTAGAAATCATAGGGAAAGGAATGGAGAATAAAACAAAGGATATTTTAATGTCTCTTTATGATTCCATGGTGCATGCAATAAAAGATCTGATGAGCAGGAGAAAGAATAAGTACAAAGCATTTGCAAAGATGTGTTTTCAGTCAAGTTTAAAAAATAATGATTGCACTTAAAGGGAGTCTGTTGGATAGAGCCAGGGCATCTGTGTAAAAGTGTAGAGCAGAGATTCTCAGCGGGTGCCAAAAAAGGTCTGATATTTCAAGTTTTCCACAATAAAATTCATGAAGTATACCCTGAAAAAGCAGTCTTATTTTGATGGACCAGATTTGAGAATCCCTGAATTGGAGACCAGCACAAGAGAGCCTGCAGGAATGTTACATGCAGTGACCAATGTGTTTGGAAGGAAAGGGACCAGGAGGAAGGTATTGACTTGAATCATTCCTATCGCTTGTAGTATGTGAAGCATGTTTAGAGGAGGAATAAATGATGAATGTGGTGATGTGCAGAAGGCCAAGGAAGTGTTATGAGAGAATTTGAGGATAAAATAGATCAAATGCAGAGGAAGAGAAGCAGAAAAAAGATAGCAGAGGGGAAGTGAGGTGCATTAGTCCAACCAAGATATTACAAGAAATTAAATTGTTTGTTTTGTGATAAAAACTATAAAGAGAGGCTAGACAAGGAAGGTGAGAAAGAAGTGGTAATAACATTGCTAGCGGAAGAGAACGGAGTATCAAGGAGAGATTTCTGATAGAGAAGAAAGGCATGGGGGTGCCACAGGAAAGAGGAACTGTTTTATTTCATGTCCTTTGTACCTCATTAATGATCACCATTTATTATTGCTAGTCTCCTTACAAGAAAAATGTCATATGTTTATGTATGGATGTATAAATGAATACTCAACTTCAGGATGTAAAATATTTCTTTATAGTTTCTGTAGATAAAATTAGATCATTATCACATTTATATTAACAGAACACACATGAAAAACTTATAAAATAGCCTTTCTCTCTCATTTTGCGTTTTGTCTTTCGTAGAATATATGCAGTTAAAATCCTGGAGTAATTTGTCCGCCATTCTTTCCCTTTTGATTTACTTCACTTGTTTTTGCAACGGTGAGTGATATGCTTCAGTTCATTGAGGATGCTCAGTATCCAAAACAAATCTTGTTCTAACCAGACATTCACCAAGAACTAAAGAATCGTGCTTATCGGTACACATCTATGGTCCACGCGTACACACAGATCTCATAAACGTTCTTTTCCTTTTGGAAAGTAGGATAGAAACATAGAAAATGACGGCAGATAAAGACCATATGTCCTATCCAGTCTGCCCATCCATGAGAACCATTAGATTCTACAATCCCTTCCTCTCCGTCAGTGATCCTCTGTACTAGTGCCATGCTTTCCTGAATTCAAATACAATTCTTGTCTTCTCCACCTCCAATGGATGATGTTCCATGCATCTACCACCCTTTCTGTAAAGAAATATTTTTTCAGATTACTCCTGAGTCTGTCCTCTTTCACCTTCATCATATGACCTCTTGTTCCAGAGCTTCCTTTGAACTGGAAGAGGGCCACCTCCTGCGCATTTATACTAAGGAGGTATTTTAATGTCTCTTATCATATTTTCCCTCTCCTGCCTTTCCTCCAGAGTTATACGTATTGAGGTCGTTAAGTTTATCCCCATATGCTTTGTGATGAAGAGCATTGAACATTTTAGTAGCTGCCCTCTGGATGACTCCATCTGGTTTATATACTTGTAAAGGTGTGGTTTCCAGAATTGTACACTGCACTCTAAATGAGGTCTTGCTAGAGACTTCTACAAAGGCACTATCACCTCCTTTTTTCTGCTGGCTGTTCTTCCAATGCACCCAAACATCTTTCTGACTTTTGCCATTGCCTTTTCTACCTGTTTGGTCACTTTAAGATCATCCAGTATAGTCACCCCCAAGTCCCACTCTTCTTTCGTACATTGAAGTACTTCACCCCCTATATTGTATTTCTCCTTGGGTTTTTGCAGCCCAAATACACAACCTTACATTTTTTAGCATTAAATCTGAGCTGCTGTGTTCTTGACCATTCTTCAAGCTTTGCTAGATTCTCCATGAACAAGCAGGAAATAAGCCCTTAGATATGACTTATTCATGCTGTTCACGGAGAACCCGTGCTGCAGGTGAGTAACTACTCTTTCTTCCACGTTATCCACACCTTCCAGATTATCTTCCCTGTTGCAGATTTTATCATCATCTGCAAAGAGGGCTACTCCTCCACAGCAACCAGGGTTCAATTCCCATTAGCACTCCTTGTGGCCTTGGGCAAGTCACTTAACCCTCCATTGCCTCGGAAGAAAGGCCTGGCAATCTACTTCCGGTCACACTGCCAAGAAAACCCAGGAGCTTCTGGGTCGCCAGGAGTCAGGACTGACTCGAAGGCACACATTGCATTGCATTGCAAAGAGGGCATATCTTTACAGATAGACCTGCCGCAATATCACTTACAAAAATGTTAAAAAGGACAGGACAGAGGAGCGATCCCTGCAGCATGCCATTGGTAACACACCTATCTTCAGAGTGAGCTCCATTTACTGCTACCCTCTGTCACCTTCCACTCAACCACTTTCTTACCCAGTTAGTCACCTTAGGGTCCATCCCAAGGGCACTCAATTTATTTGTCGTTGATGCAGAACATTGTCAAAGGCTGTACTGAAATATAAGTATACCACATGTGGCTCTCTCTACCAATCCAGTTCTCTGCTAAAAATGGATAACATATAAGAAGTCAGACAAACCCCTTGAATTTTTTATAATTACTATAAGAAAAAAATAACAAGCAACTGGTGTGACAGAGAGAACGAGAAACTCAATATAATGGTGAATAAAGACCACAAGATTTACATATTTAGTTCCTTTTTGCCTCCCATTGTAGCACCACAGACCTTATGGGTTTTTTTTTAAACTTTACATTCTCCTTCCTCAACTGAGAGTCTTCTGTGATGATTGTGTACTTTCTTGAAGTCTAATACTATGTACTTCGGTCTTCACCACCTCTTTAAGAAAATTGTCAATGCATCCTCTGTCCTTTCTGTGCAGACGTGTTCTGAAGCTACTGGTGAATCTGCCCTTCTCCATCATTATATCATAACCACTTGTTCTAGATTTGTAATGCCTTTTGGGACGCGGCAGAGCTAATAGATTGGCTGCTTAAATGAGAAGTATTAGTGCCTGCACTTCAATCATCCAGTATTGTTTTCTTGTGTCCTACTGGATAATAGAATAAAGCAGCTGTCAAACAGATATTACTGTATTAAATAAACACTGGACATAACATATTTTTATGCTTTTATTTTTTTATGGTTATCAATATAAATCCTAGAGCAGTGGTTCCCAACCTGTGAGCCGTGGATCCCTAAGAGTCTGTGAGACCATTACAGGGGGTCCTCAGGACACAGATAAAGGAAAAGAGAGAGAGAGAAGCTCGAGGGAGGGAGGGAGATAAAGAGACCGAGACTGATGGGGAGGGATAGAGAGAGAGACCAGTAGAGAAAAGAAGGGGAAGGAAAATGAATAGGGCTAGTAGGAACAGGCTTTTGGCGCTGAAGGGAGGGGGTCGAGGAAGAGTGCTGGGGGAAGAACAAGGAAGTCTCTGAATATTTTGAAGGCTAATAAAGAGTCCATGCAATCATAAAAATGTGGAACCTCTGTTGTAGAGCATTGTTAAAAAAAATAAAAATAAAAAAAATCCAAATACATTTGCCTACTCCCCCCCCCCCCCCTTCCCCCCCCCCCCACCTTCCCTTCCCCTTTTCCCGGTGTATAGAGAGATCAAATTATGTAAAGAAAAAGTGTGGCAAGAAGAAATGGCTGTGGATTAATCATGAATCCTCCACCCAATATTTCAGGCCCCTGGTAAGCCAAGTCCTCTGTGGTCTTTGAATCCAAGCCATGCAGGGATCTCAGGTGCTAGCAAAGTTTTCCAGGTGATCCCTACAAACAGCTATCAAATTGCTCAAAAAATAAATTCTGCAAAGTCTCTGATGAAAGACCTTCATATCTGATATGTAAGATTTCTTCCAGGCCTGCACTATTCCACTGCAAGCTGCCATTGCACATGAAAAAAGAAACGGTCTACGTGTATTCTTTCCTGATCCAGGGGCATCCCTCTCAAATAAATGAAGGAGGGGAGGGATATTCAAAGGGTTGACACAGTTAGCAGATCCCTCCATCCAGGCCATGCAGTGGCACAAACATGGTTAATGCCGCTAAATATCCCCGGGTGCCACCGCTGCATGCCCCGATACTAACTGGTTAGCATCGCAGCACCCTGCCACAACTGGGCAGCGGCGATAAGGCACTGCCCGGTTATGGCAAGGTGGTGAAAGTAAGGCGCAGCAAAGACTGGCCTAACTTTCTTCACGGAAGCTAACCGGGCAGCAGCTAACTATCATTGATGTCCGATTAGCTTTCAGCTAATCCATGCAACCCAGATATTCAGTGCCGGGCTGTATATGACTCTGGCATTGAATTAAGGGGTTTAAGTTTCGAATCCCCCCCCCCATTTATTTTATTTATTTAGCAGCTTTTGCTATACTGTTTTTCTACCAGTCAAAACAGTTTACATGGAGCTGGGTGAATACAATGCACTTCTGCGATACACCTGCACGAGGGGACTGCTCCACCAGATATGGCACAGAGCACTTTGTTGCCCATACTGCCACCAGCCAAGGTTCATCACAGCCCCATAGATTCTATTCTGTCTTGCCGGGATTAAATGCCATCTCTATAACAGCTTGCACTAGATTAGTGGAAACAGCTACTCTGGCAGTGTTTCAATATATATCTTGTTATTCTTTTGTCTAATGTCATTATCAAATCTCTTTCCCAGTTGACAATATGCTTAGCTTATGTGTGTGAACGGGTATTAAGTGAAGCATATATCATAGTAACATTAGTATATGACGGCAGGTAAAGAGCAGAACGGTCCATCCAGTCTGCTCAATAAGGTGGCTAGTGTGGTTGAAAATGCCACTCTATGCACGTCACCCCCCCCCCCCATGCTTTTGTTTAGGGTTGTACCTGCCACTACTTCAATAAAAGCCCTTTGTGTACCCTCTTACACTTTCTAAGGCAGCCTCAAATGATGATTTGTGATCAGCCAAATCTTAAATTATAGTAGATAGGCATAAGCAGAGAAAATATTTTGTTCATCAGAAACCTGCATAATTTGTGCCAGAGCCTGAACATGTTGCTTGTACAGGGGTGAAATATTAAGTTGCTGCTCCTCCTTCCCCAGTTTTCTCAGCGATCATACATATTATGCTGGTAAATACCATCTCTCAGGGTCTGTTCTGTTTTGAGCCTTTGCTTAAGGGGTTGCCCCTGCTAGTCAATAACTGCTGGAAGATGCACTGCCAAATAATATTTCTTAAATATTGGAACCATAATGTGCCCCATAGTCTTGGTTAAAGAGATCAGCCTCCTTGAGCACCAAAGTAGTCTACATCTCCATAGGCACTCCCTGTGGCCTTGGGCAAGCCACTTAACCCTCCGTTGCCTCAGGCACACATAGATTGTGAGCCCTTTGGGGACAAGGGAATGTATCCACTACCTGTTTGTAGTGATTACATAATGTAAACCACCTTGATTGAAAGATAAGGCGGTATAGAAAACTGGTTAAATAAATAAAATATGTACCTGGCAACCCTTTTCTGCAGTAATCTGAGATCCATGTCCAGTACAAATACTAGCAGCATTTGGCAAAGCTAGCAAAATTGAGGTAGTGTGATCATTTTTAGACATGCTATGTGTCTCATCCACGTACGGTTGAACTTGGGTCACCAGTTCAGGTCTCTGATCAGACTGTCAAGGTACGAAGAATAGTTGAGATGGTATATCTCAGATGAATCTGATATGATTCGCACCTTAATTACTTGACACTTTCCTTTGCTCTGTTTGCAGTTCTGAGAGGGGAAATGTTCAAAATTTCTGATTTATCCAGGGGCAGTAGAACATCTTTTTGGTTGGAGTAGCTAAACAAACCAATTTATGTATTTTTTTTATTTATTTTATTTATTTTTTATTTATTTAGACAGTTTTGTATACCGCCTTATCCTTCAATCAAAGCGGTCACAACACAATTGGGGGATACATTTAACACGCGGGGATATGAGACACATACACTAATACTTACAGGGAACATGGGCAATGGAGGGGTTAAGTGGCTTGCCCAAGACCACAAGGAGCATCTGTGGGACTAGAAACCCCAGTCCTTCCGGCCCAAGGTTGCTGTCCTCTAGTGGGATTTGAACCCCCGACCTTCCGGCCTGAAGTACCTTACCCCAACCACTAGGCTACTCCTCCCTATTTTTATATACCACTATATCTGCAAGTCACAGTGGTTTACAGAGAGAACACCAAATAGCTCAAAGTGGCTTTCTATTGAACAGAACTGCAACTAGATAACACATAGTTCTAATTTTAATTAAGATGAAACTGCAACTGGATAACACATAGCTCTAACTTTAACGTAGCATAGATCTAACTTTTATTGTAACCTAGGGTGAAGATAGAGAGACAACTTGTGGATGGTTGTAGTGAGGTGAGGTGGAAACTTGTGGTTGAGTAAGGGTGTGAGATTAGCTCTAATTACTGAAGTATTCCATAAATAGGTGGGTTTTTAGCTTTCCTCGAAAGTCAGTTCTGTCAGTTGTAGCATGAAGAACTCCACAAGTGCTTTCCATAAGTTTGGGGCGTAGAGCATGAATGCCCTATTGGACGTGGTTTGGTTGCTCTTTATATTTATGGCCAGTATTATGAATGTGTTTGGGGAGTTTGTCCTTCTGGTTCTGTTGCTAGGGGTTTCTTGCAGTAGTGATTGTAAATATGGTGATGAGAGACTCTGGGCGGCTTTGAATATCGTGATGAAGACTTTGTATTTTATACGTTGAGTGATGGGCAGCCAGTGTAACTGCTTCAGTATTGGGGTTATGTGGTCAGTTTTGGCAGCATTACAGTGTACAGCCAGGTGGCAGACACTGATAGGCAGCATCGCTACCACACCCCCAGGAAGTGGCAGCTGAACTGCTGCTTCAGCGCCACGACAGACTTTAAAATGCCTGTGCGTGGTTCAGCCTGCCACTCATGCCCCCTCCAAGAAAGTTGCATCAGAGGGGGCAGGAGCAGCAGGCCGTGAGCACACATGCATAGTGGCACTTTAAGACCAGATGCAGCACTGAAGTGGCAGTCAGCCGCCGCCACTTCAGCACAAGAAGGGGGCAGCATGGTGGGCCTGACAGCGATGCAGTCTTGGTGGGGGGAGGGATGACACGGAGGGTCTGCCTAGGGTGACAGAAACCCTTGAGCCTCCACTGTGTACAGCCCCACCTGTAAACTCTCTACATAAGAACATAAGATATGCCATACTGGGTCAGACCAAGGTCCATCAAGCCCAGTATCCTGTTTCCAACAGTGGCCAATCTAGGTCATAAGTACCTAGCAGTTTCCACAAAAGAGACCGGTTCCACAATGCTTGTATTGGATCAAGCAGTGATATCCTGGGTGCCTTTTAATAATGATTTATGGACCTTTCCTCCAGGAACTTGTCCAAACCTTTTTTAAACCCAGCTACACTACCAGCTTTTACTACATCCTCCGGTAACAAATTCCAGAGTTTGATTACACGTTGAGTGAAAAAATATTTTCTCTTATTAGTCTTAAATAGGTTACCCTATAGCTTCATTGCATGTCCCCTAGTCTTTCTATATTCTGATAACGTAAACAATCGATCTATGTTTACCTGTTCCACTCCATTAATTTATAGACCTCTATCATATCTCCCCTCAGCCGTCTCTTTTCCAGGTTGAAGAGCCCTAACCTTTTTAGCCTCCCTTCATAGGGGTATCCTTCCATCCCTTTTAGCATTTTGGTGGCTCTTCTCTGTACTTTTTCTAATAATTCTATATCCTTTTTAATATACGGCGACCAGAATTGCACACAATATTCAAGATGTGGTCGCCCCATGGAACAATACAGAGGCATTATAATATCCTTTGTTTTATTTTCCAATCTCCAGGAACTAGCAGGAATGAGTCTTCACATATGGGTACGTCGGTACCGACGGAGCCTGCGCGGGAACGCTCCCCAGCGTCCAAAAAGAAAGCCTTTGGGATTATCCCACACGCATGAGCACTGCCTTCCCGCCCATTCACTTCCCTCTCATCAGTTTTCCGCGGAGCCGGCAGGACATATTCCTGTCACTGCAGAAAATTCTTCTTTTTATTCTTAGTTTTTTGTGGTCGTGTCTGCCTTCCCTCGACGCCACCGGTACTGCCGGTGCTTTTCTTTCTTTTTTCTAAATAATTTCTTCTTTTCTTCAGAAGTTTTTCCTGTTTAGTGTCTGACTGTTTCTAGGCCACTAGGCCTCTATCTTTCACCATCTGCAGCACCAGTCTGTGCTGGCCCAAACAGACAATCAGGTTGCAGTGTTCTACATCAACAAACAAGGGGCATGGGGTCCCGCATCCTCTGTCAGGAGGCAGTGGCTCTCTGCTCCTATGCGATCCACCAAGGAATGCTCCTGCGGGCGGTATATCTGCCGGGCCAGGACAGCGCATTGGCAGACTGACTGAGCAGGGTCCTTCAGCCGTGCGAGTGGAGGCTGGACCCCAGAGTGGCCAATCGGCTCTTGTGGCTCTGGGGGACCCCACTAGTGGATCTCTTTGCCAGTCCAGTCAACCCACAGTTGCTCTGCTTCTGCTCCCGGCAGCCCCACCCATCTTGGGTGGCTGCAGATGCATTCCTCATCCCATGGTCATAAGAACATAAGAAATGCCATACTGGGTCAGATCAAGATCCATCAAGCCCAGTATCCTGTTTCCAACAGTGGCCAATCCAGGTCACAAGTATCTGTCAGGTGCCCCAAAGTCCACAGCTTCCACAATGCTCATCCTGAGGTAAGCAATGGATTTCCCGGGTCCTCTTTAATAATAGTTTATGGACCTTTCCTCCAGAAACTTGTCTAAACCTTGTGCACGCCTTCCCGCTCATGCCGTTGATTGCCAAGATCTTTTTCAAGGCTCTTTGCAATGGGGCGTTGCTGATCCTGGTGGCCCAGGCAACGTGATTCCCGCTGCTTCTCTGCTTGTCGGCGAAGGTCCTGGTCCCTCTGGGGAGTGCCCAAGGAGGAGGGCTCCCTCCTGCACCCCAACCTGTGGTCCCTTTTGCTGACAGCATGGCTGCTGAAAGGGTAGCCTTGGTACCTTTCAATCTCTGGGGAGGTGGAGGAGATCCTTTTGGCCTCCCATAAGGCCTCCACCAGGTGAGCCTATGCCTTCAAATGGTGCATGTTTTCATTATGGTGTGCAGAGCGACACGTGAATCCATTCTTGTGCTCTGTGCAGCTGGTGCTGCAATACCTGCATCATCTGTCGCAAGCCAGGCTCAAATCCAATTCTGTCAGGGTGCACCTGACTGCTCTTGCGGCACACCACCACCCCATCGAGAGCAAGCCCCTCTCTGTGCAGCCTCTCGTAACCTGCTTCCTGCAGGGTCTTCTGTTCTCTAAGCCCCCCCATCTGCCTACCAGTGGCAGAGTTGGGACCTCAACATGGTGTTGTCGCAGCTCACTGGGCTGTTATTCGAGTCCCTGGTGACCTGCCTCCTGAGGTATCTCTCATGGAACATCATCTTCCTGGTGGTGCTCACATCTGCTCACAAGGTCAGCGAGCTTGCAAGCCTTGGTGGCAGAGCCGTCCTACACCAGGTTCTACAAGAACAGGGTTGTGCTCCGCATGCACCCAAATTCCTTCCAAAAGGTGGTGTCCCCATTCCACCTCAATCAGCAGATGGTGTTCTTCACCTTCTTTCCATGGCCCCCACCAGCAGGGTGGAGGTCATCCTCCCTACTCTTCACTGTGAGGACCCTGTCCTTTTATCTTCAGCATACCAAGGCCACTGCAAAGCTTCACAGCTTTTCATTTCCCATGACCCCAGTCGGCTGGGGGAGGCGGTGACCAAAAGGTATATGGGTTTAATGATTACACGCTTTTCGCATGACCACTTTAAGATTTCATGGTTTCATCTTCATGTCCAGGAGCACAATTTTATTTATTCTTAACCTCATTTTTAAGATACATGACACGTTTCACACAATTCATTACAGGTTGACATGTAATGTAGTTCTTGCGATTCATATGGCATCCACCTTTAATTGTTTGCCCAACGATGTACCACTGTTTCTAAACTAACACTCGAGCTTGATATTGTGATGAAATAGACTGCCCCTTTTTGATTAATTTCGTCACCTCTCACTCTGCTTTAAAGCAGGTATTTTGAACAGCACAGCCGCATCATTCATTGACTGTCATTGGGTGACGTCATCAGCTCCCTGTTTTTATAAGATTTGCGACATACAAATAAGGCAATCAAAAAAAAAAGACATTGCTGTACAAGCAAAGAATACACAAAAGAGAATATCATTACAGCAGCAGCCTACATCAATGGAGCTCCGTTTTAAGTTGGCGCTTTAGATATGATCGCCGTCTCTCCATTGATCAGATATTCTTTCACTTGGAAGTAGGAATGCTGAGAGCTTGCTACTGTGTAATAATTCATGATCTTTTTCTTCATAATGATCTTGTGCTCACACATGAGTAGTATTATACGACACTTTGGATGATTCTAATTGATCGGCTCGTCTGTATTTGGGACGTGTAATTTCAGCACACTATTGAGGGACTGCAGTTTGTTCTCATAATCCCATACTCTTACAGTCAAGAATTTGGAGGATGCTACATTACATGTAATTTTGGGTAGCACTACAGTATTTCCATATCAATGCTATTTGATTAGATGATTATAAGATGCTGAAAAGACAGTACCATCTATATATCATTGAATGGTTACCCATTCTTGCAAACTCTAAAGGTGGTTTTGTTTCAATGTGATCGTTAACTATAGTGTCCACACTGAACTACACCTGAACCCTTGGATTCCCTCAGAGTGGCTCTACTATATATGTTCTGTTCTCCCTTTCGCTTTCTCTTAAATTGTCTCTTAAATTTTTGGCGGGTTCTGCCTTCTTTTCTGATGTCTCCCTGTTGCCTGAGTTTAATGGCTTTTAGCTCAATTTACTTCTTTAGGGGGGTTTCAGCTTATTGACTCGGTCGCTATACTGATTGGTGAGTAAGACTGTTCATATTGTATCACCTCACTTTACTGTTGCATACAATGTGGAATTGGAATGCCCTATGTTTTTCCAGTCACATGTTTTAATAGACCAAAACATTAATTTTATAAGGATGTCTTACACATATTCACATTGTTTATTATCCATGTTTTTAAGTTTAATGTGGGTTTAAGGTTCTGTTTTTTTTATTCTGGGTGTTATGTTCATCATCATACATTTGTATTTATTATATTATATATGTTGTTTTTATTTCTACTTATTTTTAACTATGTTATTTATTTTAGAGGTCACAGTCCCCTGAAGAAGGCCCCCCCAGCCGAAATACGTGTCAGGCTGATCTCCTTGTTTGCTTTAAAGGTTGCCTTTCATGATGTTTTGTTGCCCTCGCTTATGAGCAGGCTGGGCTCTTGCTGGAGCGCCACGTCACGGCGCACAGCATCAGGGCTATAGTGGCCTCTGTGGCAAACCTGCACTCTGTCCCCATGACGAACATCTGCTGAGCCGCCACCTGGTCTTCGGTCCATACCTTTGCAGGCTCATTACTGCCTGGAGAGGGGAGTCCCAACAGGACAGCACCTTCGGACAGGTTGTACCCCATAATCTGTTCGGGGTTTAGGCAACTCCTATCCTCCGACCCGGAGTGCTGGTTCCTCACTCACTGGACACACAGGCTGTTCTGGAGTCTGTATCCTTGGGTTCAATTGCTGCTCACGGCTCCCCTTTGGGTCATCCGTGTTTTTCTACAGGCTTTTGGTAGCCTGTAGCTAGGGAGTCTCATATGTAAGGACTTGACTTCCTGCTTGTTCCCAGAGAAAGCATAGTTACTCACCTGTAACAGGTGTTCTTTGGGGACAGCAGGAATCAGTCCTCACAGCCTCCCCATGGAGTTGCTTCCTTGATGTTTTATTTTTGCCATCTTAGCTATGTCATGAGACTGAGGGAAGATGGCACCCTTGCATGTGTGATGCCATCTCCCAAAGTCCTTCTTTGAAATCTGGGGGAGATGCTATCACGAGGGCTCCGTTGGCGCTGACATCACCCATATGAGAGGACTGATTCCTGCTGTCCCCGGAGAACACCTGTTACAGGTGAGTAACTATGCTTTTCGCACAGGCACTGGTACTCCCACACCTGGATTACTCCAACATTGTTCTTCAGGGACTACCAGCTTCTGCAATCAACCCCCTAAAAGTAGCCCAGAACACCACCGCCTGAATCCTACACGGAGCCTCCACACATGAATACATACCACCAATACTCCGAAATAACTACTGGCTCACCATTGCATCACGTATTAAATACAAGGCCCTCATTACTACTTTCAAAGTATTCCACAATCTTTCATCAGAATATCTGCATTCATTCATTCAGACACCAGTTGACAGGCCAAGGGGAACTAACACACAGTTCACCCTGTCCATACCAGCAACACACAGAAAGAACAGCTGTTCGACATCAAACAGAGCAGTCTCGTTCTACGCTCCACACCTTTGGAATAAGCTACTTGACAGCATCCAAGCCAAAAGTAGCCTTGAAGAATTTCAGAAAATACCGAAGACGCATCTCTTTGGGGAACACTTTGGTGGAACTCTTACTTAAATCACAAGACAATACTTTCCCATCGACCTCCCCCCATCACTCTCTTCCCCCCTCCTGCCCACTCCCCACCCTGCTCTATCCGTGCCCCCAGTCACTCTACCTGTTCAGTGCAGATATGTAACACTAATCCAAAGATATCACAATACATATCCTAAATACACAATGCAGATAAACTATAATAAACATACTAATCTCCTTATAATATGTAAACATATATAATATAATAAAATAATTCACTCAGTGTGTATTGATTCAAATTACTGTATTCATTAATATATAACAAACTGTTAATTATTATTGATTATCTTTCTAAAAACCTCCTCATATGAACTTTGTGTTTTGGATATGTAACACTAGCCTTACCAATGTTGTTTTTCACTGTTCCTCATTGTTTATGTTCTAGTTAATGTACATGGAACAGATTTGGTAAAGTCCATCTTGTTACATGTAAACCGCCTTGACACATTGATAAGGTGGTATATAAAACCAGCTAAATAAATAAAGATGTATTTTTTAAAAAACTGTATAAAATCGCAACAAAGGGTTAGTTTGAACTCAGAGCTGTGATATCTGGAAAGTATTTCTTGTTTGCAGCTTTGCTAAGTAACAGAAAGCACCCTATATACCTGCATGCACATCCCTACAGAAAAGTCATGGTAGAGTCTGCAGCATTGTACTCAGGAGGGGAAAAGAGCTTGCAAAACTGTTTTACTTGGTGTGTTTGAATGTGCTTTGAAAGCTTATTTTCCATCTTGAATGCAATACTGCAGACTCTACTTGATCTCAGATATTTCACTCACATTCCCACTGCCAGAGATGCTCTGTTTTTCCCATGCCATCTTAAATTCTGTTACCATATTTGTTTGCTTAACCTCCATTGGGAGGCTACCTTTTTGCTGTCACCACACTTCCTGCAAAATATATAGAAAAGTTAATCATCTCAAATGTGCACACTAGAAGCAGCAGAACTAGACCCTTGGTTAGGTAATTTTGAGCACTGTGTGAGCGGCTGTTATACTTTGCAAGTATTCCTTCAAGAAATCTGTGATTTTTATTGGCTTTTAAGATGTGCAGCTTGAGTTTAGAAACAGAGAAAAGTGATGGTAGATTAAGACTATGTGGCCTATCCAGTCTGCCTATCCATACCAAATACCAAGCTCTACAATCTCCTTCTCTCCCTTAGAGATCCTCTGTGATTGTCACATGCTTTCTTATCTCTGCCACCTCCGCTAGGGGGCTATTCCACACATCTACCACCCTTTCCGTAAAGAAATATTCCCTTAGATTACTCCTGCATTAGGAGCCGCTTCTTGATACTTTATCTAATAGTTAAGATGTATACACATCTGTCGCTTCTTTCTCTGTAACATTGGCAGAATTTGTTCTTTCCTTTCTACGCACACTACTAAGACACTTTTGCAATCTTTAGTCACCTCCCGTCTAGACTATTGCAATTTCCTGCTTGCTGGTCTCCCTCTGAATCATCTCTCACCTTCAGTCTGTTCAAAACTCAGCTACGCAGCTAATCTTCTACCAGCCTCATCATGCTCATATTACCCTTCTTAAGTCACTTCATTGGCTCCCTATCTGTTTCTACATCCAGTTCAAACTTCTCCTGCTGACCAATAGGTGCATTCACTCTGCGGCTTCTCTCACTACCTTTCCTCTCTTGTCTCTCCCTACACCCCTCCTCGGGAACTGCGCTCTTCTGGCAGATCCCTTCTATCTGTGCCCTTCCCTTCCACCTTGCTACTCTTTATACCTGGAACAAACTACCTGAGTCTCTGTGCATCAGGCTTCATTTCTGGCCCTTTTCAAATTAAGGCTGAAAACTCACCTCTTCGAGGCCGCTTTTGAATCCTGATCCGCTTAGTCTCCTATGTGTTTCCTTACCATACGTATATCCTTGTCCTTAGCTGTTGTGTTGGTCTGTCTCGACTAGATTGTAAGTCCTGATGAGCAGGGACTGTCTTTTACATGTGTCTGTACAGCGCTGCATATGCCTTGTAGTGTTATAAAAAATAAGTAGTAGTACTTATATTGGACATATGGGAAGAGACATAAAAAGGGATTGAATTGGCACAGGTGAGCAGTAGTACCTGTCAAGGCTTTTTCAGTGCAGTTGAGAAACTGTCTGAGAATTCTGTACTTGCCTGAAAATTACCAAGAAAGTGTTTTTCATTAAGCAAAAGCAGTGTTCTTTTTGAAGCATAACAAATTTATAAAAAAAATTTTTGAAAGGCACAAAGGAGGGTACAAAGCATTTTAAAAAATGTCTTGCTTTCTGCCCAGTTGGAGAGGAGGAAAGCATTTCTACTCAGCTTACTTTTGACCAACTAGATGAAAAGCTGCATTAATAGCCCTGGGTTAGAATCAAGGCAAGTACTCACTGTATGTATTCTATATGTCTGACAAATACACCAGGACATAGCAAGGACAGAGTTTTAGTGGTACATAACCTTGAAAAGATGCTTGTTGGTATTTTTAGACTGTTCTTGGAAAACCTCAGTAAGCTGCTCTGTGACTTGCACAGTAAATTAATATTAGCTGTCAACTATAACAGCCAGGTGAAGAGCAACTTATAAGAATATGCTTCTGCTAAAGCTGGCAGACTGAGGATGTTCGTGATTGCCTTTTAGTTGTCTCATTGTAATTTGAAATGAAACATGGAAGGAAAAATTTTGTCATGGCTTCTAGGCAAGTAGATGTCCTTGGACTGCTAAGTGTCAGTTTCCATTCTCCAAGATTACTTTCCTTTTATGAAGTTATACAATATCTACATGTCTCTAGACCTCTTGTCTCCAAGGAATTATTAAACAGAAATACCAGTGAAATTGCTGAGACCTTTCTAAATTAATTTAATATCCTAATCATGTCCCCTCCCATTATTGATGTAGTTTTACACTTCATTCTGTAAATGGTACTGTTTTAATATATGTACGCCACTTCTATGTGTTCATCTTGTCCATATCCTTACGTGTATACTAGATGTATGCAATATTTCAAATTTTTCCTGGTCACTCTACACATTCTTCATTTTAGCAGATCTCTTTAGAATCCCACCTCTGTAATTCCTCTTTTGATGAACAGATTTTTAGGAAAAAACCAGGGAGGAAAACCTGCAGAGCACGGCTCATGGAATTCTTTCCAACCCCCTCTGTGTGTTTCTGCATGTACATGCTTACACCCATCAGTTTGCATCGGCATTGCCTGTATGTGTTTTGTCTCTGTGCATGTCTGCATATCTCTGTTTTGTATGTTTGTGTGTTGTGCATGTGTCTATCTCTATGTGCATGTATTTTTGTGGGTTGGTATATGGATACATGATTGCATGTATGCACATTTCTATGGCACTGCATGTATACTTGCATGTGTGTGCATGAATGCTTGCTTGTATGTATGTGCTGTGCCTGTTTGGACATGATGTGTGGCTGTATATTTATATCTGTGTTTTTCTCTCTGTGATCAGGAGAAGAGATGAGAGGGGAGGGATGCTTGAGAGGTGCAATTCTGTATTTACTGTGATACTGTGATTCGATGTTTGTATGCGGCAGATGTTGGAACAGCTTTTTCTATGCAGATGCATTGAGGTATGTGTTTGAGACGTGGAGGCTTCATTTTCTTCCATCTCCCACCACATGCAGAAAGTTAACTTAAAGCACAGAATCTTCCCCCAGCTCACCTCCTCTCTTCTATGGCTAGAGCAGCAATCCAATGTTCTGCCCCCACAACCTTCCCATTGCTGGATCCTATCTACAGTCTCTGTAGCTAGTTACATTGGAAGCAGGCAGGGCAGGCTCACTCACACATTGTGCAGGCATATTAACCATCCTTCTAGCCTCCAGATATTAATATAAAAATAAGTAAAATACTGAAAAAAGCCAGACCGTTGTCAAGTACTGAAAGGCGTAAGCTGAGAACTAATAAATAAATCCAGAGCACATCTGACAGTGCCCCCTTAACTTTGGATCTTCTATGTGTTTCTCACTTGCCACTGCATTAATCTAGCCCTGCTCATGGCAACAGATATTAGTTGCCAGTATACGTAGCAGCCAATAAGAAAGCAGTACAATTCAGTCAGGAGTTTTCACAGTAGAAATAACAGGCGTTAAAAAAAGGAATATATATATGTGAATAATTTAAAATTGCAGTAGTCCATCAGCTAGGGAATTATTTCTAATGCCTCTATTGTGTATGCTTGTGCTTGTGTTGTGTCTGTGCATGGGGGAAGAGAGGGGCATGGGCATTTCCAGAAGACATACTTTGGAAGGTGGGGGGGGGGGGGACCTGATGTAGAGAGGTAGTTTGGGATTTTGAGAATAGTTTGCAGGGTGGCGGGGCAGTTGCAGCAGGGAGTTTTGGGGGTAGGACAATTGCATGGGAGAGTTTTGAAGAGCGGGGCAGTTGTGGGGAGATATTTTGGAGGTGGGTTAGTTCGCAGGGGTGAAAGATAGGTGCAGGGGGCAGAGTGGTGAGAGTTCTGGGGCAGTAGAATTTTGGGGTGGCATCAGTTTGTGTGGTATTGGGGCAGAAATGCAGGGGACAGTTGGCAAGGTTGCTTACCTCTGGGATATAAAGCATGGAATCTGTATATTGTTTTGAGAACCTGGCAGGTACTTGTAACCTGGATTGGCGCTGTTGGAAACAGGATACTGGGCTTAATGGACCCATTGGTCTGCCCCACTATGGCATATCTTATGTTCTGAAATTATTTTAATAGTCAGTCAAGTAGCAGTGTATTACATCAACAAATAGGGAGAAAAAGGGGTCCTGCTTCCCGTGTTGAGAAACTGTTAGGATGTGGAACTGGATCATCTGGCATAAGATGACCCTCAAGGCCATGTACCTGGCAGGAGAATGACAGTGCCCTAGTGGACAAACCACAGTCAGATGCTTCAACTACACCAGTGGCCCCTGGATGTGAAGGGTCTTTTGAGAATGAGGTATCCCTTCATTGTGCCTCTTTGCAACCCTCCAGAACAAGAAGGCACCTCAGTTCTGTTCCAGAGTAGATGCACATTGAAAACTAGCCTTCGATGTTTTCCTCCTAGATTGGGGGGGGGGGAGTATTATGTATGTATATCCACTGATTCCTCCTGATGGTGAAAACTCTCTTGAAACTTAGACTGGACCAGGCCTAGACATGTGTGGTCCTTATTCTTATGAGACTTCTTACAGAAAGTTCTGTAAGGCTAGGCAATTCTCCAACACTGAACACACAGACTGAAAGGAGGAAGCAAAAACACATAATAAAAACGTTTTCAAATACATTCGTAGCAAACTACTTGGGAGAGAGTCAGTTGGACCATTAGATGATAGAGAGGTAAAAGGGGCACTAAGAGGCTTCAAGACCATAGCGGATAGACTGAATGAATTCTTTGCTTTAGTCTTTAGTGAAGAAGATTTAGGGAAGTTACCCTTGACTGAAATGGTATTTAAAGGTGATGCATCAGAAGAATTGAAAGAAATAGTAATAAAACGGAAAGATGAATTACAGCTATTTGATAAACTAAAGAGTAGCAAATCACCTAGACTGGATGGTATACATCCGAGGGTGTTGAAAGAACTGAAATATAAGATTGCAGACCTGCTATTAGTAATCTGTGAGCAATCATTAAAATCATCTGTAATACCTGAAGATTGATGAATGGCCAATGTAACACCAATTTTTAAAAAGGGTTCCAGGGGTGACCCGGGAAACTACAGACCGATAATCCTGACGTCAATACTGGGCAAAATGGTAGAAACCATTATAAAGAACAGTATTACTGAACATGCAAAGATCATCATGGTTTAATGGGAGAAAGCCAACATGGCTTTAGCCAAGGAAGGCCTTGTCTTACTAATCTGTTGTATTTTTGAAGGTGTGAATAAACAGGTAGTCAAAGGTGAGCTGGTCAGTATAGTGTATCTGGATTTTCAGAGAGACTTTGGCAAAATTTAAAAAGTCATGGGATAGGAGGCAGTGTACTGTTGTGGATCAGGAACTGGTTAAAAGATAGAAAGCAGAGGGTAGGGCTAAATGGCCAATTTTTCCAAAGGAGAAAGGTGAATTGGTGTACCCCAGGGATCTGTGCTGGGTCCGCTGTTTTTTAACATATTCATCAATGATCTGGAAATGAGAATAATGAGTGAGGTAATCAAATTTGCAGGTGAGACAAAATTCAAAGTTATTAAAACCCATGAGGATTGTGGAAAATTGCAAAAGGGCCTTGATAAATTGGAAGACTGGATGTTGAAATGGCAGATGAAATTTAATGTGGACAAGTGCAAAGTTATGCACCTGGGAAAGAACAACCCAAACTATGGAAATACAGGGCTTAAAAGGGAGAGAGAGGAGACACTGTGGGTTAAACTAGAAAGAGGGAAGGAGGAATCCATTTGCAATGGTGTGATACACAGACCTCCATCACACGGAGAAGACATGGATGGAGATTTGATAGAAGACATACGCAGCATTGCCAGGAAAGGGGAAGTGCTACTGATAGGGGATTTCAATATGCCGGATGTTGATTGGTTCATCTCTGCTGTGGTGCCATCTAGAAGCAAGGAGATCCTGGATTCTTTACAGGAAGAACTATTCAGGCAACTGGAAAGAGAACCCACACATGTAAGGGCCATACTGGACTTGATGCTTACCAATAGGGAAAGTGTTTCTGATGTTATAGTGGGAGATAGTTTCACATTCAGTGATCATCAGATAGTGTGGTTCAGTATTAGGACTAGGGCTGACAAAATCCATTCAAATGCGAGGATCTTAGACTTTAGGACAACTAACTTTGCCAAGATCGGCCAATACCTGAAGGAGTCTTTAGCGGGATGGGAGCAGCTGGGGGATGTAGAAAAAAAGATGGCAAAACTGAAAGGGGATATTTTAAGGGCAACCCACCTTTTTGTTAGAATGGTAAATAAAGGTAAATGTAAAAGGTTGCTATAGCTCTCAAAAGAGGTAGCTGAAAAGGTGAAGAAAAAGAAGTAGGCCTTCATGAAATACAAGAGATCTCAGAGAGAGGAAGACAGGCATCTATATTTGGAAAAACTTATAGAGGCTGGCAAAGTAGTCCAGAAAACAAAGATACAAAAAGAGGAGAAAATATCCCCCCATTTTATTGCATTGGCTAAGACATTTTTCAGTGGACTAGTAGCCTAGTGGTTAGAGCAACTGCCTAGTACCCAGAAGATCAAGGTCTCAATTCCCACTGGCACTCCTTGTGACCTTGGACAAGTCACTTTACCCTCCATTATCTCGAAAGAAAAGGCCTGGCAATCTACTACCGGTGATACATTGCCAAGAAAACCCAGAGGCGGCTGGGTCGCCAGAAGTCAGCACTGACTTGACGGCACTAAAAAAAAAAAAGATATTTTAGTGAGAGAGGAATGGCAAAGTGGTATTGTCAGACTCAAGGGTGAAGGGGAGGAATATGTAGAAGCTGTTGAGGATAAAGCAGAATTGCTTAACAAATATTTCTGTACTGTGTTCACAGATGAAGGACTGGGAGCAGGACCTCAGACAACACCACAAACAGGAACAAAAATAGGGGGCATTTCAAACAATTTTCAGAAGACTGTGTTTGTGAGAAACTAGCTAAACTAAAAATGGACAAAGTGATGGAACCAGATGGGATACATCCGAGAATACTGAAGGATTTGGGGGTAGTGCCAGAGGACTGGAGAGAGGCACATGTGGTCCCTTTACACAAAAGCGGAAGTAAGGATGTGGTTAGTTTAACCTTGGTGGTGAGTAAATTATTGGAAACGCTTCTGAAAGAGAAAATAGTGAGGTTTCTGGAGTCCAATGGATTACCGGATTCAAGGCCGCATGGATTCACCAGAGTCAGGTCTTGTCAGACAAATCTGATTTCGTTGACTGGGTGACAGGGGAGTTGGACAGAGGGAGAGCCCTAGATATGGTGTATTTAGATTTCAACAAAGCTTTTGACACTGTTCTGCACAAGCACTTTATAAACAAATTGAGTACCCTAGGGATGGACCCTAAAGTTACTGCTTGGGTTAGAAATTTGTTGAGTGGGAGGTGACAAAGGGTTCAGGTAAATGGAGTTCACTCTGAGGAGGAGGAGGTTACCAGTGGTGTGCCCCATGGATCTGTCCTTGGTCCGATTCTTTTTAATATTTTTGTTAGTGATATTGCGGAAGGGATGTCGGGTGAGGTTGCCTCTTTGCGGATGATACCAAAATCTGCAACAGAGTTAGACACCCAGGAAGGTGTAGATAACATGAGGAGGGATCTAGCTAAGCTTGATGAATGGTCTAGAATTTGGCAGCTGAGATTTAATGCTAAAGAATGTAGGGTCATGCATTTGGGCTGCTACAGTCCAAGGGAGCAGTACAGTATAGGGGGTGACATACTTCTCTCCATGAAAAAAGAACAGGGCCTAGGCGTGATTGTATCTGACAATCTCAAAATAGCTGAACAGGTAGAAAAGGCAACAGTGAAAGCTAGAAGGATGCTTGGGTGCATAGGGAGAGAAATGGCCAGCAGAAAAAAGGAGGCGATGGTGCCTCTGTATAAGTCTTTAGTGCGACCTCACTTAAGAGTATTATGTGCAATTCTGGAGACCGCACCTTCAAAAGGATATAAACAGATTAGAGTTGGTGCAGAGGGTGGCTACTAAAATGGTTAGTAGTCTTCATTATAAAGCATATGAGGACAGACTTAAGGACCTTAGTACTTCAGAGGAAAGGCAGGACAGAGGTGATATGATTGAGACATTTAAATACCTCTGTGGCATAAATGCACAGGAGGAGAGCCTCCTTCAATTGAAAGCTAGCTCTTCCATGAGGGGATGTAGGATGAGAGGGAAAGGGGATAGGAGTAATATGCAGAAATATTTCTTTACGGAAGGAGTGGTAGATGCATAGAATAGTCTCCCAGTGGAGGTGGTAGAGATGAGGACAGTATCTAAATTCAAAAAAGCATGGGACAAACACAGAGGATCTGTAAAGGAAATATGGGGATTCGTAGTGTTTGATATGGAAGGGCAGACTAGATAGACCATGTGGTCTTTTTCTGCCATCATGTTTCTATGGTTACAATACAAGGTTCCACATTAGGAACCACCACCCACGAAAAACATGTAGGCATTGTGGACAAGACATTGAAATCTTCCACAGTGGCCAAGAAAGCAAATAGAATGCTAGAAATCATAAGGAAATGAAAGAGAATACAACAAAGGATATTATAATGCCCCTGTATCGTTTCATGGTGCAACCACACCTTGAATAGTGTGTGCAGTTCTGGTCACTGTATCTTAAAAAGGTTATAGCGGAATTAGAAAAGGTTCAGAGAAGAGCCATCAAAATGGTAAAGGAGATGGAAGGGATACCCCTATGAGGGAGGAGAGGCTTAAAAGCTTAGGGCTTTTCAACTTGTAAAAGAGATGGCTGAGGGGAGATATGAAGAGATCTATAAATTAATGAATGGAGTGGAGCGGGTAAATGTAGATCGATCGTTTATGCCATCAAAAAGTAGAAAGACTAGGGGATACGCAATGAAGCTACAGTATAACCCATTTAAGACTCATAAGAGAAAATATTTTTTCACTCATCGTGTAATCAGACTCTGGAATTCATTACAGCCTCCTGTAATGAATTCCTGTTAGTGCAGCTGGGTTTAAAAAAGGTTTGGACAAGTTCCTGGAGGAAAGGTCCATAAACCATTATTAAAGAGGACCCGGGAAATCTTCTGCTTGCCCCAATGCAAATGTTGTGGATCCTGTGTATCTTTTTGGGAAACTGCCAGGTACTTGTGACCTGGATTGGCCACTGTTGGAAACAGGATACTGGGCTTCTTGGACCTTGTTCTGACCTAGTATGGCATTTCTTATGTTCATATGTAAAGTACCATGTTGCATCCAGACATTAAGTCTCTTGCCCTCACAGCTTGGATGTTGAAGAGGTAATTTTGGCTTTACAAACCTACCTGATAATTTTTCACAGGGTTATTCTGGATCCTGGGAGAGAATGCACTAGGAGGTCTCAAGGTTTTAAATGAAATATCAAATACCTTCTACATCTATTCGAGTCAGATTTAAAAAACAACTCTGTTAGGATACACCTGCATGCAAATGGCACACATCACCAACGTGTAGAAGATAAACTCTGTTTAGCGTTTAGTTGTATTTTTTTATATAGGGCTTTCTGCAGGACCAAGCAGGAAGTCAGTCCTCACATATGGGTGACGTCGGCACCGACGGAGCCCTCGCAGAGCAATTTCCCCAGTTTTCAAAGAAAGCCTTTGGGAATTGCAGCGCGCATGCGCGGTCCCCTTCCCGCCCAAGGGTGCCATCTTGCTCAGTCTTCTTTTTTCCGCAGAGCCCTACAGACGCTGTTTGTGATCGCCGCTGAAAAAGTTGATTTTATTTACTATTTTTTTCTCGGTTCGACGCCGGATCCTTTTCCCGCCCAGACCCGATACGCCGTATCGAGTCCGTTCTTTATTTTTTCGGTTTTTGTCCTTTCTGTTCTGGCGTTCCCGCCATTTTTTCTTTTTTCACTGGCAGCCCTGTCTTTTGACCTCGCAGGGGCCCTTTTTCCCCCGATGGCTGCCAGCGGGTTTAAGAAGTGTGATCGGTGTAAGAAACTTATGTCTCTTACCGACACACACGACTGCTGCCTCCGCTGCCTCGGACCCGATCATGACCCGATGATCTGTAGTCCGTGTGGCAAAATGTCCTCAAAAGCGTTGAGGAGTCGGCAGCATCAAAGAGAACGAATCTTCTCTGACTCCGCGTCCGGCCGGGCCCGGACCTCGTCAGAGGCTTCGACGTCCTGGGACTCCGGTCCTGAGCATTGTCGGAGTTCCTCTGAGCGGGGGTCTCCTGCCCGGGAACATCATAGGAAGAAGAAACCCGCGAGGGCGGCGTCGGTGGACGCTCCTGGTTCCTCGAGGGCCAAGTCGCATAGCCCCGATAGCCGTCCCAGGTCCTCGGAGTCGGAGGGGCCTTCGAAACATCCTCGTCTCGAGATGGAGTCTCCTGGACACGTGAGTACTGTAGTCCTCGTGGACTGGCCTCCGAAGGAGCCGACGTTGGGCCCGACGCTGTCGGGGCCCGAGTCGGGGACTGCTGGGTCTCCTGAGCTCGGACTCAGGTTGACGGCCTTGGAGAGCAGTTTCGCTGGCCTCGCCGGTGTATCTACCCCGACCACCGGGACGTTGACGTCTGAGTCGATCCTCGGTCGCGGTCTCCCTCGGCCTCCCGTTCGGGACTGAGGTCGTCGACGCCGGCGTCGGGGTGGAGGGCAATGGTGCCCACCCGACCGGAGCCGCTCGATTTCTCCACCGAGGAGTCTGGCTGGGAGACGGAGGACGAAGAGTCCCCAGGTACTTTTCGGACTCGGTGCGTCCCATCAGACTCGCCTGAGTCCGAACCTCAGAGACGGTCCCCCCCGGAGGACACCTGGTTCTCGTACTTCGTGCGGGATATGGCCAAGGCCTTGGCATTCCCCACGGATCCCGAGGAGGAGCCTCGAGCCGACGAGCTCGATGCCCTCCAGTATGACTCTCCCCCGAAGGAGGCCTTTACTGTACCGGTTCCTCCGATGCTGGAGCGACTTCTCTTCCGCATGTGGGAGAGCCCGGCGTCGGCGCCGGTGTTAAGCAAGCTGGTCGATTCCATTTATCGAGTCCGCAAGAGCCCCGGGTTCCAGAAGGCACAACTACCGCACCATTCCATGGTGGTGGAATCGGCCATGCATTGACTCAAGAGTCAGAAGATGCACTCCTCGGTGCCTCCCGGCCGAGAGGCCCGGAACCTGGATGCCCTCGGTAGGAAGTGCTTCCAGGGCTCTATGCTTGCTTGTCGAGTCCAGACCTACCAGCTCTATATGGGCATGTATCTCCGGGACCTGGCAAAGGAGATTGCCGGGTTCTCTGCTGGTCTCTCCGAGGAACCTTTGCAGAGGTTCCAAGCCTTGTCCACTGGTATTCGGGAGTGCTCGAAGTTTATCTCTCGAGCAGCCTACGATGGATTCGAAGCATCGGCTCGGGTAGCCGGAGCCGGCATCGGTGCTCACCGACAGGCTTGGCTTCAGTCATCTGACCTCGAACCATGGGTACAGGACAAGTTGGTCGATGTCCCCTGCAGAGGTGAAAATCTCTTTGGCAAACCCATGGCTGAAAAGGCTGCACAGATCGAGACCGAGACTCTAACCAGGACTCGGCTGTCCAGAAAAACCTCTGCCCCTTCTCAGAAGAAGAAGGGCTCGGGGAAAAAGCCCTTTTACCCGAGGAAGGCGGCTGCCTATAAACACTACCCTCATTATTTATTTTATTTACATTCTCTTATATACCGCGCTATTCTGCATCAGTGCGGTTTACATTGAACAAACTGAAATTACATTGAACAGGGCATTATAACTTGGAGATAACTATTTTACAGGGAACATGGGCTATGGAGGGTTAAGTGGCTTGCCCAAGACCACAAGGAGCACCTGTGGGACTAGAAACCCCAGTCCTTCCGGCCCAAGGTTGCTGTCCTCTAGTGGGATTTGAACCCCCGACCTTCCGGCCTGAAGTACCTTGCCCCAACCACTAGGCCACTCCTCCACTCCTTATCAGGCCTCAGCAGCTCCCCAACAGGGTCAGCAGGCCAAGGGACGGGGTAATGGGTCCCGTAGGCAGCAGGCCCCCAAGCCCACAACACCGGCCCCTGCTCAGCAGGGTGGGGGTTTTTGACTCCGTCAGCATAGCCTCTTCCCCTCCGCTGGTTTCTCTCAGCACAGGAGGCCGGCTGGTCCACTTTGCCCACAGGTGGTCAGCCATCACATCAGATACCTGGGTGCTTCATATAGTTCAGAAAGGCTATCTTCTACATTTTCACCAGGTACCTCCCTCCTACTTTCCAGGGGAGCCTCCAAGACTCCCTCTGCACAGGGACTTACTCCTTCAGGAGTTAGCAAGTCTTCAGGAACAGGCTGTGGAACCGGTGCCCCACCACCTGAGAGGTCACGGCTTTTATTCCAGGTACTTTCTGATACCAAAAAAGAACAGGAGGCCTCAGACCCATCCTGGACTTGCGAAACCTCAACAAGTTCCTGGCAAGGGAAAAGTTCAAGATGCTTACCCTTGGAATCCTGCTGCCCTACCTCCAGCAGGGAGACTGGCTATGCTCCTTAGATCTAAAGGATGCCTATACTCACATCCTTATTCATCCAGACCACAGACAATATCTCAGGTTTGTTGTGGGAGGAAATCATTACCAGTACAGAGTACTGCCCTTTGGCCTATCCTCCGCCCCCAGGGTGTTCACCAAATGCCTAGCAGTGGTGGCGGCCTATCTAAGACTTCAAGGCCTTTTTGTATTTCCATACCTGGACGACTGGCTCATCAGAGCCCAGTCTTCCCAAGAGGCCACTCAGGCCACTCATCGCACTGTGACTTTGCTCCAGCACTTGGGATTTGTCATAAACTTCGCAAAGTCCACTTTGCTCCCCTTTCAAAATCTCGAATTCATAGGCGCAAGGTTGAACACACTTCAGGCGCGGGCCTTCCTGCCTCTAGACAGGGCAAGCAGGCTCATGGATCTCGCCAGCCACTTTCACAGCAATTCCCTGGTCTCTGCCAGGCAATTCCTGAGACTGCTCGGCCATATGGCTTCCACGGTCCATGTGACCCCCAATGCCCGCCTGAACATGCGACCTGCTCAGTGGTGTCTTCGCACTCAATGGCATCAGGCCACGGGGAGCCTGGCGGACTCACTACGGGTATCCGACCTACTGGTCTCTTCTCTGCGGTGGTGGCTTCATCTGCCAAACCTGGTGCTGGGAGTGGCTTTTCAATCTCCTCCGCCTTCTCAGGTGCTGACAACCGATGCTTCTCTCCTGGGTTGGGGAGCACATTGCCAAGGGACATGTACTCAAGTCTTCTGGACTCCTTGGGAGTCTGCTCAGCAGATAAACTTCCTGGAGCTCAGAGCCATCCGCCTAGCTCTGAGAGCCTTCTCCCACCTCACTTCTCACCAGTCTGTGCTGGTCCAGACAGACAATCAAGTTGCAATGTTTTATGTGAACAAACAAGGAGGCACAGCAGGTTCCTTCCTTCTCTGTCAGGAGGCACAAAAACTGTTCTCTTGGGCCGTCCTTCACGGCATCCTCCTCAAAGCTGTCTATCTCCCAGGTCAAGAAAATTACCTGGCAGACAAGCTGAGCAGGATCCTCCAACCACACGAGTGGAGATTGGATCCGTTGGTGGTTCAGCAGATCTTTCTCAAGTGGGCCCTCCCCACCATGGATCTATTTGCCAGTCCCCTGAACCGGCAGCTTCCCAGATTCTGCTCTCGACAACCACATCCTCTCAGAGTAGCGGCGGATGCTTTTCTGATTCCATGGTCCATAGGCCTCTTGTATGCCTTTCCTCCCATGCCACTGGTGTCTCGGACGCTCTTCAAAGTTCTCAGAGACAGAGCCTCGATGATCCTAGTGGCTCCCCGGTGGCCGAGACAACCCTGGTTCCCGCTTCTAATGCAGCTAGCGGTAGACACTCCTCTTCCTCTGGGGTTTCAACCCGATCTCCTGTCACAGGATCAGGGGACTCTCCTACACCCCAACCTCCGGTCCCTTCATCTGATGGCCTGGCTGCTGAAAGGGTAGTCCTTGCTCCCCTCCTGCTGCCTCAGGAGGTGGAAGAGGTCGTCTTGGCCTCCAGGAGGCCCTCCACCCGGAAGTCCTACGCTCTTAAGTGGCGTCGGTTCTCCGTGTGGTGTGCTCAGCAGTCTGAGAATCCCTTCTCCTGCTTGGTGGCAGTGGTCTTGCAATATTTGCTTTACCTCTCCAATCTGGGCCTTAAGTCCAACTTTGTCAGGGTCCACCTCAGTGCTCTCTCTGCGCATCACGCACCGGTGGATGGCAGGCCTCTTTCCAACCACCCTTTGGTGGCTCGTTTTCTCCGAGGCCGCCTTCTCCTTAAGCCTCCTTTGCGCCCACCAGCCCCTGAATGGGATCTGAATGTGGTCTTGCAGCGGATTACCTGTCCGCCTTTTGAACCTATGGCTATCTGCCCTCTTCGTTTTCTTTCTTGGAAAACCTTGTTCTTGGTAGCCCTTACCTCTGCTAGGCGCGTTAGTGAACTGCAGGCCCTAGTGTCTGATCCTCCTTACACTAGGTTCTACAGAAATAGGGTAGTCTTACGGACTCACCCTAAGTTTCTTCCAAAAGTGGTTTCTCCTTTTCATTTCAACCAGGAGGTGGTTCTTCCGACCTTCTTTCCCAGGCCGCACACCAGCCGAGCTGAAATGGTCCTGCACACCCTGGACTGTAGGAGGGCCTTGTCCTTATACCTTGACCGTACGCGGGAGCATAGGAGGGCTGTTCAGCTCTTCGTTTCTTTCGACCCCAATAAGTTGGGGCTACCTGTCTCCAAGCGTACTTTGTCCATATGGGTTGCTGACTATATCGCTTGGGCTTATGGGGCAGCCGGCCTCTCGTTGGAGGGTCGAGTCACGGCTTATCGTGTCGGCGAAGGCTGCGTCAGTGGCTCATCTCCGCTCTGTTCCGTTGGCAGACATCTGCCGGGCCGCTACTTGGTCTTCAAGCCAGACTTTTGCGGCTCATTACTGCCTGGAGAAGGAGTCCCGCAGGGACAGTGCTTTCGGTCAGGCAGTCCTCCATAATCTCTTCGAGGTTTAGGCAACTCCTACCCTCCAGCCCTGGTGTTGGGCTACCGGTCGGAGGCGTTTTCAGAGAAGATTCCTTCCTTCTGTGCTATTGAGCTAGAGGGAGCTCATTTTTCCGCTTGAGGTCTCCGGTAGCCTTAAGCTAGGGAGTCCCATATGTGAGGACTGACTTCCTGCTTGGTCCTGGAGAAAGAGTAGTTACTCACCTGTAACAGGTGTTCTCCAGGAGCAGCAGGAATCAGTCCTCACAACCCTCCCTCCTCCCCTTGGAGTTGCAGTCCTATCATTTCGTTTTTGCTAATTTTTTTGCTGTCTTTTAGCTATGTCATCAGACTGAGCAAGATGGCACCCTTGGGCAGGAAGGGGACCGCACATGCGTGCTTCAATTCCCAAAGGCTTTCTTTGAAAGCTGGGGAAATTGCTCCGCGAGGGCTCCGTCGGTGCCGACGTCACCCATATGTGAGGACTGATTCCTGCTGCTCCTGGAGAACACCTGTTACAGGTGAGTAACTACTCTTTCTCCTTTTCAAGGCTCCCGTCAAGCCTCCCACAGTGTCTTGGTACCTCAATGTTGTCTTAACGCAGCTGATGAAAGCTGCCTTTGAGCCGCATGATACCTCTAAACTGAAACACTTGATCTGGAAGGTCTTGTTGGTGCAGTAACTTCAGCATACAAATTAAGTGAGCTCCCAGACCCCTTAGTAACTGATCTACCTTATACCAAGTTCTACAGCAAGCTAGTTCTGCACACTCATGCAAAGAAACTTCCTAAGTTAGTATTGGACTTCCAGTTTTATCACCTACCAATATTTTTTTCCCAGGCATTATGCCCTTACAAGTGTAAATACATTGGACAATGAGAGAGCCTTAGCCTTCTAATTGAGGCAGACTAAAGACATTAGAAAATCCATCCAAAGTTGGCTTTCTTTTGACCTGAACAAACCAGAGACTGCTGTCAACAAATGCATTTTATCCAGACTTCATTTCCTTTACTTATGCCACAGCAGGCTGGAATCTTGAAGTTCATGTCTTGGCTCCCAGTGTCAAAGTTATGGTGGCATCAGTAGCTTACTTGAGATCAGCTTCCATAGAAGATATTTTCAAGTGCTACTTTTCAGACATTCCCATTACACCGCTATCTAGAAAGCAGCTCATGACTTGACAGTAGGTTTGGCCAGTCTGTCCTCCAGAATATCTTTGGGGATTAGAATCCAACTCCATCCCCCTTAGACCCATTTCTTTTCATTTGCAGGCTGCCTTCCAAAAAAAAAAAAGGTGAAAAATATATGAAAAAACCCTACCTGTCATCGCCAATCAGATTGTTGGTGTCTGCAAATGCAGTGCCTTACGTGTTACTTTCCCTGTTTTCTGTTGAAAGGCAGCCTTTAGCTAGGGAATCCCATCTGTGAGAACTTGATATCCTGTTCTCAGAGAAAACCAAGTTACTTAACTGTAGCAGGTGTTCTCTCTGTACAGCAGGATAGAAGACCTCACAGACTCTCCCACCTCCCCATGGCATTGTATTCTACCTCAGCTTTATTATAAGACTGAGGTAGCCCCACATGACAGCAGCTGGCGGGAAGTGGCCCACATGCACAATGAAGTCGTTCAGAAGCTTTGGAGAAAATCCTGCTACAGGTGAGTAACTGGGTTTTCAGTCAGTATATTAGGTGCCGGCGGCAATGGATACACAGATCTAAAGCTGCAAATTAAAACTGCTCATACCAGGCAAAGTATGAGCCCTGAATTAACGAAGTCTTCAGATTAAAACAAAAAGCCATTGTTTTATTTCACGAAACGCAATTAAACCGAATGATGATGATGATCTGGAGGAGAGAATAAAATCTCTGACACAGATTCACGGTTTCTGGGAGTGCAGAAAGTGTTGTGTTTTCACACTTTCTCATAGCACCTGCAGAGGCAGGAGACTGAGAAAGCAGCTGATAGCCATTAACAAGCTAAATGTTCACATCACTCAGCTGGAGAAATACAGTCCAAAAGAACCAAGACAGTGCGCAGAAAATAAAGAAAAATATTGTCACCATTTCTTTAGAAATTGGTTTAGCAGTGGAAAAAGAACTGTTTGAATAGTTACTGTGGTGCCTACATAAAAGCATACTGGACGCTGTTGAATCAGCAGCTGAGATGGAAGAATGCAGAGTCTTTTCTAATCATGACCTGTTTGTCTTGCATGCAACCAACTGCTGATCCCACATCCTCTACAAATACTCAACTCATCACAGAAATAAAGCTTTCATATAATAACTTTCTCTTTCCTGTACCTTGAGTGCATTTCATAGATTAAATGTGCAGAGACGGTGCACCATCAATGTCTAGGGAGTGCTTGGGGAAACAATTGCTTTAAAATGAAAAGCAGACTGCAGCAGTTACATAGTAACATAGATGACAGCAGATAGAGACCAGTATAGTCCATCTAGTCTGTCCAGTAAGGTGGTGAGAGTGGTCGTACTTGCCGCTCCGTGCAGGTCCCCCCTTTATGCCTTTGTTTAGGATTGTACCCACCACTCCGTGCAAGTCATCCCCTCAAGTTGTTGAAGTCTAAAAGATATTTGTCAAGAGCATGGAATCAAAACAAATTTAAATATCTTTTAGACTTCAATAAATTGAGGGGGTGACCTGCCTGGAGCAGCGGGTACAACCACCATATAGACCCTCCACCTCAACTCTGCCGCCATTCATTGCATACCGTTGTGCATGTAAATAAGATATACCCCCTACCTACTACTGTGATCCAATCTGAACACTTCCTGTATTTAAACCTATAACACCATGTTTCATGTTACCACATACACTCATTCAATGTATAGTTGAGTTTGATGTAAACCGCTTTGATACCACAAAAAGTGGTATAGAAGAAATGTTACGTAAATAAATAAATAAATAAGCCACTCTGGCCACCTTACTGGGTAGACAAGATGAACCATACTGTTCTTTATCTGCCGTCATCTACTATGTTCCTATGGGGGTTATTTTGGAAGCCCTGTTCATGCTTTGGACATCTGAAAACAGGCAAAGAGACGGCCAAAGCACAGAGAGGTCTCCAGAGCCGTTTTAGAAGCCAGATCTGTGGATAATCTCCACTATACATCACTGCCTGATCTCAGAAATGCATTTATTTATTTAGCTGTATTTATATACTGCCTTTCACCGGTTCAAGGCTGTTTACATAAAACAAGATAAATTAGCAATTACAGAGAGCATTGTGGTAGAAACAGTAACATTTTTACATTTAACTTTTTAACAATTTAACATTTACAGCATACAACAGGTAGCTGGGATGGGATAATATATACATATGTACAGATCTAGTATGGATTGGACTTGTATTGTTGTCCAATTTACAGCAAGTGATATATCTGGGAGGGGGGTGGAATTTATTGGTGGGGGAGAAATGTTCAGAGAAGAGGTATGTTTTAAGGTGTTTTCTGAATGTGTTGTGGTTGAATTTGTTCCGTAGTTCTTCGGGTAGAGCATTCCAAATCGAGGGGGTGTAGAGCTGATATGCACATCCACAAGCCTGTTGATTGGATTTGGTTCTGGCATGGAGGATGATTAGTGTATTCTTCATGGATGGGCATCTTGATCTGTTCGGTTGGGGTGTTTGCAGTAGCATGTGGAGGAAGGAGGGAGGTCAGAGTGAATAGACTTGTGTGTGTCAGTATGAGAGTTTTGTACTTTATACGGCTTGTAAATGGTAGCCATTGGAGTTGTTAGAGTATGAGGGCGATGTGTTCCTGGTGTTTTGCACCTTGGAGGATACGAGCGGCTGTGTGAAAAGCAGTCTGTAGGGGGAGAAGTGTGGATTGTTCGAGGCCTTGGTAGATAACATTACAGTAATTGAGGTGGGGTAGAATCATGGCTTGAAATGCGGTGCGGAAGTCTGATGGTTCGAGGAATGTTCTGAGGCATTGCAGGGTCTTTGCTTTGTAGTATATGGCTCTGATCACATTGCATATGTGGAGTTTGAAGGTGAGGTGTTCATTGAGGGTGATTCCTAGGTTCTTCACTTCCTTGCTGGTTTTGATTGGTGTGTCGTTCATGGTTAAGGCAGATGGAGGGATGAAGACTTTGTCTTTGATTATAAAGAGGGCTTGTGTTTTCTTATAGTTGATTGTCATGTTGTTATTCTTCAAACTATGGTTACACGATGCAAGGTTCCACATTAGGAACCACCATCCAGGAAAAAGATTTAGGTGTCATCGTGGATAACATGTTAAAACCCTCTGCCCAGTGTGCAGTGGCAGCCGAGAGCGCAAATAGAATGCTAGGAATCACAAGGGCAGGAATGGACAATAAAACAAAGGATATTATAAAGCCTCAGTACCATTCCATGGTGCGACTGCACCTTCAATATTGTGTGCAATTCTGGTCACTGTATTTTAAAAAGGATATAACGTTATTAGAAAAGATACAGAGAAGAGCCACCAAAATGCTAAAGAGGATGAAAGAATACCCCTATGAAAAGAGGCTAAAAGGTTTAGGGCTCTTCAACCTGGAAAAGAGACGGCTGAGGGGAGATATGATAGAGATTTATAAATTAATGAATGGAGTGGAACGGGTAGATGTAGATCAATTGCAATGAAGCTACAGGGTAACCTATTTAAGGCTAATAAGAGAAAATATTTTTCCACTCAACATGTAATCAAACTCTGGAATTTGTTATCGGAGGATGTAGTAAAAGCTGTTAGTGTAGCTGGGTTTAAAAAAAGTTTGGACAAGTTTCCGGAGGAAAGGTCCCTAAACCATTATTAAAAGGGACCTAGGATATCACAGCTTGATTCAGTACAAGCATTGTGGAACCTGTGTCTTTTGGGGAAACTGCTAGAGGTACTTATGACCTAGATTGGCCACTGTTAAAAACAAGATACTAGGCTTGATGGATCTTGGTCTGACCCAGTAGGGCATATCATATGTTCTAATTGGAGAGGTCAATGAAGCAGTTCTGGACGGTGGAGTAGGGTGTTTTGTATTTACTGTGTTGTATAACATAATATCACCACATAGATGTGAAGTTTGAGGTTATGGGATCTAATTATTGTGCATAGGCTTCTGAGGTACATGTTGAACAGGAGCTCTGAGAGGATTGTTGGGGCTGATCTTTATTTCCAGGTATCTGTCGCTCAGGTAGGATGCAAACCATTGAAGGATTGTGCTTTGTATTCTGGTGAAGCAGAGACATTGTATGAGGATTGCTTGAATTTCCTCTTCATTGGTTGCTGAGTGGGGTGTCCCCTGGGAATATCCTGTGGTAGGGGGAAGATGATCAGCTTGTGGTCAGACCATGGTACGGGATGTACCTGAATGGTTGCATGGTTGTTGGAGAAGATCAGGTCAAGGGTGTTGCCTTTTTCGTGTGTGGAGGTTGGGATAAGCTGGATGCGATCCATTGCTGTCCTTGCTTGTACAAATGCATTTGCGTGGAATGCTTGTAATGATGGGAGGTTGAAGTTCCCTAATACTAGGGGATTTTTCCAGTGTTTAGGGTTGAGAGTACTTTGTCTAGGATGTTTTCTAGATCATTTGAGGTTGAGGTTGGTGTCCTATAGATGAGGGTGATGGTCGTCATTTTTCTTGTGCCTGACCTCAACCAGGCACATCAGTGAATTACAGGCACTGGTGACTCACCCACCATACACCAGATTCCATCATTTATTTATTTAATATACATTTATATACCATGTTTTCCCAAGTATCAAACAGTTTACAAGGAACAAAGCTGCACTAAACTGTCCATGTCCAAAGTCTGTCTCATGTCAAAATCATCAATGTTGCCTCCCTGGTGATGGCCCCACCCTTATACTTAATTTCCCCACCCTTGTATGTAACGCCGCTTTGACCCGGTGAAAAGCGGGATATAAATACAGTTAAATAAATAAATAAATAAATATTTTGTTTATTTATTTATTTGCAACATTTTTATATACCGCCATTTCCCAAGATCAGTGGCGGTTTACATTGAACATAAGTCAAAATACAGAGAACAATGTGAGAAATACAGTGAAACGATAATAATTATAAACAAATACTTGTAACTCTAAGCAACTTTGTACAGTTTTGAAAGTTCAGAACTATTTACAGTTATGACATATATTACATATGTACAGGTTTTAGATATCAGCTTAGGTATACATGTAGGGTGTTAGTAAATTGAATGCGGGGGGAATATCAGTAGATATTAACTTAGGAAGGAATGTGGGTAGTAATTAATTGAATTGAAATACTAGATATAGGCTATATTATGGAGGTTGGGAAGTTGTATCCAATATGAATTGTACAAACAAGTACTTAATTCACTTACATTATAACTGTAATATAACCTATAACAAGGTTGTCCTCAGGACACATCCACACTTCCTTTCGCCTTTCCACATAAATCGATCCATAATACTACTGGTGGTCTTCCCAAGACCTCATTCCTCCTGTGCAGAAGCCACCCTGCACATGCTCAACTGTAAACTGGCTCTGGCCTTCTACCTCCAGAGGATTCAGGATCACCGCAAGTCCTTACAGCTCTTTGTATCATTTGACCCCACTGACCTGGGATTTCCGGTAACTAATCGAATACTTTCTAGATGGATAGCAGATAACATTACCTTTGCTTATGATAAAGCAGGACTCTCCCTCACAGGTCATGTTATAGCTCACAATATCCGAGCTATGGCAGCATCTGTAGCTACCTTACGTTCAGAAGCCATTGACAAAATATGCAGTTGGCAACCTGGTCTTCTATCCATACCTTTGCTGCCCACTACTGCTTGGACAAGGACTCCCGCTGGGATGCGGCCTTTGGCCAGGCAGTCCTCCAGCATCTCTTTGGAACATAGCTAAAACTCCACCACCACCACACCCCCCCCCCTCCTCCCCCCCCGTCCATACTTTTATTCAGATCTTCATGGCAGGAATGTCTGTCAAGTTGAACACAGTCCGACATCTCTGACCTGGTTTCCAGCTCTCTTGTAGATCTGGGAGCTAGGGAGTCCCATATGTAAAGACTACATTCCTGCTTGTTCCTGAAGATAGCATAGTTACTCACCTGTAACAGGTGATCTCCGGGAACAGCAGGAATTTAGTCTTCACAGCCCACACTCCTCCCCAGGGAGTTGTAGGGTTATTTTTGCTCTTCCTTCTCAGCTACAAACCCAACTGAGGAGAGGGAGTCAGAAGAGCGAGAAGGCAGTCACGCAGGCACAGTGAAGTGCACGCAAATGCTTCCTATAGGATGCTGGGGAGCATTCCTGTGTGGGCTCCGTTGGTGCCCACGTCACCTATATGTAAAACTAAATTCCTGCTGTTCACGGAGATCACCTGTTACAGGTGAGTAACTACACTTTTTGTGATGACTTTACTATTTGTAGAGAATGTGGGATTAGCAGCTCTGTAAAAATATTCACTATATATTATATTATATTTTATGTGTTTGTATAAGCATAATTACTCACCTGTAACAGGTGTTCTCCGGGGACAGCAGGAATCAGTCCTCACATTGGGTGACGTCTGCGCCGATGGAGCCCGTGCGGAGCAAATCCCCAGCTTTCAAAGAAAGCCTTTGGGATTGCTACCACGCATTGCTACCACGCATGCGCTGCTCCCTTCCCGCCTAAGGGTGCCATCTTGCTCAGTCAGATGACATAGTTAAAAGTCAGAAAAACAAATAAAGATGGTATAACTGCAACTCCTGCTGTCCCCGGAGAACATCTGTTACAGGTGAATAACTACGCTTTCTCCGGGAACAAGCAGGAAGTTAGTCCTCACATATGGGACTCCCCAGCTACAGGCTACCAAAGCCCATAGCAAAAATAGGGCTCCTTCGTGGAGAGCCACAAGCAGCAGCAATCGAGTCCGTATAGACAGACCAAACAGGACTCCTGTATCCGATGAAGCCTGAACACAAGGGTTGGAGGGGAGGAGTTGCCTAGACCCTGAAAAGGTTACGGAGCATGGTCTGGCCGAAGGCACTGTCCCGTCTGGACTTTCTATCCAAGCGGGTAATGAGATGCAAAGGTATGGACTGAAGACCAGGTGGCGGCCCGGCAGATGGCTGCTAACAGGACCAAACGCAGGTTAACTACTGAGGTCGCCGTAGCCCTGGCCTAGTGTGTGATGACCCGGCCTTCCAACAGAATCCTTGCCTCCTCATAGGCCAGGGCAATACAGTCCGCCACCCATGTGGACAGCATACGCTTGGACACCACCTCCCCCAGCTTACTGGTGTCATAGGAGACGAAACGTTGAGAGACTTTTCGGTGGCCTTGAGTGCATTGGATATAGAAGGACAAGGCCCTTTTACAGTCCAAAGTATGGGAGGACCGTCTCTGCCCAACTGGCGTGCAGTCTGGGAAAGAAGGTAAGGGAAGACCACCACCTGCTTGAGGTGGAAAGAGGATACCACCTTCGGAAGGAATTTAGGGTGCGTGCGAAGCACCACCCTATTCTTGTAAAACCTGGTGTATGGCACTTCAACCACAAGGGCCTGGAGCTCGCTTACCCTGCGGGCAGAAGTGAGCATGACCAGGAAAAACACCGTCCAGGAGAGGTAGCAAGATGGCAAGTAGCCAGGGGCTCGAATGGTGGCTATGTGAGCTTCCCCAATACCACATTGAGATCCCATTCGGTTGCCGGGGGCTTAAACAAGAGTAGGTCCCGTAGGAAGCGGAACACCACTGGGTTGGCCGAGAGGGGCTTACCGTCTACCTGGTAGTGATTTGCCGCTAGGGCACTGTGGTGTATCCTAACAGAGTTAGACTTGAGCCCCGAATGAGAGAAAGGTGGAGCAGGTATTGCAACACCATGACCACCGGGCAAGAGAAGGGGTCGGCCCCCCCCCCCCCCCCGCTCAATGCACCGAAGTAAGAATCTGCGCCACCTAAAGGCATAGGCCTGACTGGTAGACACCTACCACAAGGCCAGCAGGACATCTTCCACCTCTCTAGGGAGGTGGAGTAGGGCTAGAGTCACTCTCTCAGCAACCACGCCGTCAGCGAAAGGGAGCCAAGATTGGATGCAGGAGAGAGTCCCCCTCCTGGGACAGGAGTCGGGGGGGCAGACCCTAGGGGTATGGGGTCCTACACCGCCAGTTGCAGGAGCTACCAAGGTGACCGAGGCCCTGTCATGGAGAGTCTTAACAAGAGTCCTGGCAATCAGGGGCGTCTGAGTGAAGACGTGCAGAAGTCCCTTTGACCAGGAGACCAGGAAGGAATCGGCGGCCACCCTGGCGGGGGGAAGGATGCCAGGAGCAGAAGTGGGGCAACTGGTATTTGTCCGGGCTTGCAAATAGGTCCATCACCGGTTCCCCCCTTGTCTAGAAAAGCCTGCTGGCTACCCCTGGGTCCAGCTGCCACTCGGGTGACTGGAGAATCCTGCTGAGTCTGTCAGCCAGCAAGTTGTCCTGGTCTGGCAGATATACCGCTCTGAGGAGGATTCCCTGTTGGACTGCATAAGAGCACAGCTCTAGGGCTTCCTGACAAAGGGCACAGGACCCCGTGCCTCGCTGCTTGTTCACATAGAACACGGCCATCTGGTTGTCCGTCTGGACTAGGACCGACCGATGGCCCAGGCAATGATGAAAAGCCTTCAGGGCGAGATGAATGGCTCACAGTTCCAGGAGGTTGATCTGCTGAGCACTCTCGTCCAGGGACCAAGTGCCTTGGGTGCGGTAGCCCTCGCAATGGGCTCCCCAGCCCAGCAAGGAGGCATCCGTGGTGAAGACTCTCGAGTGGTTGGGTGTCTGGAAAGGCATGCCTGCCTCCAAGTGTGGGGGCGACCACCACCAGATGAGGGACTTTGTCAACTGGCGGATCACTCATACTCTGTCCTGGAGGTGGCCCATGACCTGGGACCACTGGTTCCGGAGGCACCACTGTGCTGTTTGCATGTGGAGACAGGCATTTGGAGTGATGTGGACCGTGGAGGCCATGTGCCGAGAAGGTGCAAAAGATGCCTAGCTGGCACCGAGGTACGGTGCTGCATGTCCCGGGCTAGCGACATGAGTCGAACTGCCCGGTCTGAGGGCAAACAGGCTTTCAACCGAAGAGTGTTGATCCTTGCCTCGATGAACTCCAGACCTTGCGTCGGACAAAAGTTCGACTTGGGGTAGTTGATAACGAAGCCCGAGTTTTGCAGAATCTGGGTAGTACGTGTTGTGGCGTGCTGCACCTTGGGGGCTGTGGTGCCCTTGATGAGCCAGTCATCAAAGTAGGGGAAGACAAATATCCCCTGGAGCCTGTGAAAGGCGGCAACCACTGCCAGACACTTTGTGAATAACCTGGGGGCTGAGACTAGGCCGAAGGGTGGCACCCTGTATTGGAAATGATTGCTTCTTACCACAAAGTGTAGGTATTGTCTGTGGTTTGGATGGATTAGGATGTGAGTATAGGCATCCTTTAGGTCTAAGGAGCATAGCCAGTCTCCCTGGCAGAGGTAGGGCAGCAATGTTCGAAGGGAGAGCATCTTGAACTTCTCCATCACCAGGAATTTGTTGAGGTTGCGCAGGTCGAGAATGGGCCTTAGGCCCCCTGTCCTCTTTGGCACAAGGAAGTACCTGGAGTTAGAACCCTTTGCCCTTGAGGTGGTGGGGTACCGGTTCCACTGTTTTGTCCTCAAGAAGAGCTGCCAACTCCTTCAGGAGAAGGTCCCGGTGAAGGGGAGACCTGAGGGGCACTCTCAGGAAGTAGTGTGGAGGTATTTGGCTTAGATGGAGGAGGCAACCCTCCCTGACCACCTGTAATGCCCAGGAGACGGTGGTTAAAGCTCCCCACCTGTGGGCATAAAAGGTGAGGCGACCTCCTGTAGGATGCTGATCTCTGTGTGGGAGAGGGGCTATGCTTTAGGAGTCAAAAGCTCCCTCCTGGCTGAGCCAGAGCCAGGGACTTGGGAGCCTTCTGCTTAAGCGGGCCATGCCCTTGTCCCTTGGCCTGCTGCCCTTGCTAGGGAGCCGGGGAGGCCTGGTAAGGTGGGTAGTTTAGGTAAGCAGTGAACTTCCTCAGGTAAAAGGGCTTTTTACCCGAGCCCTTCCATCGTGGAGGGGCAGTGGTCTTCTTGGAGAGCCTAGTCATCCTCATGAGCTCGGTCTCCAGCTCTGCAGCCTTGTCGGTCATAGGTTTGCCAAAGAGGTTTCCCCCTTGACATGGGACATCGACCAACTTGTCCTGTACCCATTGCTCGAGGTCGGATGACCGGAGTCAAGCTTGGCAGCACGTACCGATGCCTGCCGTGGAGTGGAGGAGTAGCCTAGTGGTTGGGGCAATGTACTTCAGGCAGGAAGGTCGGGGGTTCAAATCCCACTAGAGGACAGCAACCTTGGGCTGGAAGGACTGGGGTTTCTGGTCCCACAGGTGCTCCTTGTGGTCTTGGGCAAGCCACTTAACCCTCCATAGCTCATGTTCCCTGTAAAATAGTTTTCTCCAAGTTATAATACCCTGTTCAATGTAATTTCAGTTTGTTCAATGTAAACCGTGCTGATGCAGAATAGCGCGGTATATAAGAGAATGTAAATAAATAAATAAAATAAATACCCGGGCCGCCGACTCGAAACCATCATAGGCCACCCGAGACACAAATTTGGAGCACTCACAGGTGGCTTTGGACAGGCTCTTGAAGCGCTGCAAAGGTTCCTCGGAGATACCAGCTGAGTACCCGGCAAGTTCCTTCGCCGGGTGTCTCAGGTACATGCCCATGTACAGCTGGTAGGCCTGGATCCGGCAATTCAGCATCGAGCCCTGGTAGCACTTTCTGCTGAGGGCGTCCAAGGTGCGGGTCTCCCTGCCGGGGGGCACCAAGGAGTGAGTCTTCTGGCTCTTCAGCCGATGCATGGCTAACTCCACAACCATGGAGTTGTGCGCAGCTGTGACTTCTGAAAACCAGGGCTCCGGCGGACTCGATACATTGAGTCGAGCCATTTGCTGACCACCAGCACCAATACTGGTGCTTCCCACATGTGGAACATAAGCCGCTCCAGGATGGGAGAAATGGGCACCATGAGCAATTCCAGGGGAGGAGCCTCGTATTGGAGGATCTCGAGCTCGTCGCCCCGAGGATCCTCCTTGGACTCGGTGGGAAACGCCAAGGCCTTGGACAAGTCCTTGACAAAGTCCAAGAAGCCCATATCCTCCAGTGGGGACCTTCTCTGAGGTTCTGAGACAGGGGAATCGGAAGGGACATCTCGGTGCCGATGGGTGTCCGGGGACTCCTCGTCCACGATCTCCCAGTCGGAATACTCCGAGGAAGACTCGTGCTGTTCCTCAGACCTCGAGGGGCCCAGAGCCACATGCCCTAAGCGTGGAAGACTCGTCAGGGACGACCTCGGCCCTGTCGAGCGGTTGACAGAGTGCGACCTTGGCCAAGGATCTACTCGGGCCTGCATGGCCTTGAGGATCAGCTCAACCTCCGGGGACATCTTCGACGTCGAACGCCCGGTGGTCGGGGCAGAGGAACTGGACGTGCTGGTCATCAGCACCCACTGATGGTCCAAGAAGGCAGTTACACTGTGCTCCAAGGCCGCCATTCTGGACTCCAGTCCCGATGGCTCTGCAGCCTTCGGCATGGACACCGAGGGACTCGGGCCTGACGCCGGCTACCCAGGAGGGGAATCCTCGATGAGGACTGCGCCTACCTGCCAAGGCCGGTCCTCAACCGGATCTGTCCGGGGGACCTTGGCCGGCCACTCCCTCTCCGACAACTCGAGCGGACACCTGGGACTCCGTGACCGGGCCCAGGAGGATCCCGGTCAGTCAGCTGTCCAAGGATGCCGCCTTCGAAAACTATTTCTTCCTCTTCGGTTCCCTCGAGGGAGACCCCCCTCTCCGAGGATCCACGACGACACTCGGGTTCAGAATGTTCCTCCCGAGGCGTTGAGGCCTCAGATGAGGTCTTGGCTCTCAGAGGCATTGAGGAGTCGGGAAGAAGTTTGTCATGCTGCTGCTGGCGGCTCCTCAAGGCCTTGGAAGACATTTTCTTACAAAGGCCACAGACCACTGGGACGTGGTCCGGGCCAAGGCACCAGAGGCAGCAGTCATATGTGTCAGTCAGAGACATAATTTTAGCACACCCATCACATTTTTTAAAGCCGCTGGTCGCCATGGGGGGAAAAAGAGCCCCAGTAATGTCGAAGATCCTTCGGGCTGCTAGCGGAGGGAAAAAAGGCATGAAGATACCAAACAAAAATTAAAACTTAAAAGTAAAAAGAATCGACCCCGATACCGACGCACCGAGGTCGGGACGGGAAAGGTACTGGTGCAAGACCGGAGACGAGTAACACTCAAGAAAATCAACTTTTTCCGGGGGAAAAACAGATAACGTCTGGTGGGCTCCGCAGAAGAAAGGAGACAGAGCAAGATGTCACCCTTGGGCGGGAAGGGGACCACGCATGCGTGGTAGCAATCTGAAAGCTGGGGATTTGCTCCGCGTAGGCTCCATTGGTGCCGACGTCATCCATATGTGAGGACTGACTTCCTGCTTGTTCCTGGAGAATATACATGTATGTCTATTGTTAGGTTTATATTTTCTGTCTTATTGAGGGTTCTTTCAGAGTACAAGATATCAGTGTTTCCATGCCACAGTTGCTATGGTTGGGCACTTTTTCCACTGGAATGAAATATGTAAGCTTGTGTCACTTGGCTATTGTCAGTGCAGAAAATGCAAGAAACCCGGGAGCAGAATAGAATATAAGGCAGGGGAAGGGTGAGAAAGTACTAGGGGAATTAGTTTCTGGTGAATATTTTCAGCTTGGATTTTAGTAAGCTGTCTCCTTCAGTTTAGGCAACCTCCAAACACAGGAGAATGACAATGATTGACTTTATTTTATTATTTAACGTCTCTTCTATACCACGCTATTCATATCAGTGCGGTGTACATTCAACAGAACCTTATACCATGCAGATGGACCGCATTGTATTTATAGTGAACAGGAACTAAAATTTGGACATAACTGAAGTAACTTTCTACAAGTTATTTACACTGATGGTTGTACTTTCCAATTATAGTCTATTTGGGACTGGACAGGTGGGGCTGGCTGCCCCTTTTCGTGCTAGGTGTGTTATGGGGGGGGGGTCAAGGTGACTGGTGAGAGTGCTTGCTGCCTGATTTCTACAGCTGGTTTCTGGGTAGTGTCTTACGAACAGATAATGCTTCAGTGCCTTCCTGAATTGAGTCAAGTTAGTGATGACTCGCATGTCTGTGGGGAGGGTATTCCAAACTCTAGGAGCATAGATCATGAAGGCCCTGTTAGATGTTGCCTTTGTGCATTTCGTTGTTTCTTTTTGGATTATCAGGGTGTTCACCGCTGTGGATCTTCTAATTCTGTTGGGGGGGTGTAATGTGGATCAACTCGGAAATGGTTTGTCTCTCTCTCTCTCTCTCTCTCTTTAGAAACTGCTGTGATAGAGAAGTAGGGAAAGGTGAGAATATGTCCAGCTAGGGATATATGATGTATTTGGTTTGGGCTTCTGAAAATTAAAATGGAACTGTGCCCTTGAATACACTATAAGGCAGTGACAACTGAAGCTTCCTAACATGGAGTTGCCAGTGTTTCCCCCACCATGATCTACTATTACTTGATGTAATTTGCCTATTTCCAAGTTTAACTTGCGATTCTAATTGTGTATTAAGCTGACATTTGGTCAATTTACTGTTCTTATGCTGTTAATACACCTGTTGTACACTGCCTTGGGTGAATCTCTTCACAAAGGTGGTTAATAAATCTTAAATAACTAAAATTAATAATTAAATTTAAAACTTTCAGTATATGTTACCATGCAAAATAATAAAAAAAATACAAATTGCCATCTAAAGTTGAAGATATTTCTCCAGGACCAAGCAGGAAGTCAGTCCTCACATATGGGTGTCATTGGCGCCGATGAAGCCTGTGATAAGGAAGCTTATCATAGTTCAGGAAGGAGCTATGTTGTTGTTGTTAAGTGCCGTCGAGTCGGAGTCGACTCATGGCGACCCTCTGGATAGCTATCCTAAATTGTGTTCGGTCTTCAGTCAGGCGGCTCATTGTTGACAGACTGGTACCCGTAGCTGCTGTTATTGTAGCGATCCATCTCATTGCTGGCCTTCCTCTTTTGCGTTGACCTTCTATCTTTCCAAGCATGATGTCTTTCTCTAATGATCTCTCTCTTCGCATAATGTGTCCGAAGTATGAAAGTCGAAGTCTTGTCATCTGAGCTTCTAAAGAAAGCTTAGGTTTGATCTCCTCTAGTACCGATTGGTTTGTTCTTCGGGCAGTCCATGGTATACACAGTATTCGCCGCCAGCACCATAATTCAAAGGCATCAATTTTCTTCCTGTCTGTCTTTTTCACTGTCCAGCTTTCACATCCATATGATGTTATGGAAAATACCATGGCTTGAACAAGTCGAATCTTTGTATGGAGAGAGACATCTCTGCTCTTGAGAATCTTATCTAGGTCTTTCATAGCCATTCTGCCAAGAGCAATGCGTCGTCTGTGCAGCAGCAGAATGGGATAGTGTTGATGGCGGAGGATCACATTTCTGTGACAACGGCAACAACACCAAACTCAAACTGCGCAGAAGGAAGGCCCGGCAATCTACTTCTGTATCTTGCCATGAAAACCCAATGGATAGTTACAACAAAACAAATTGTGCTATGGTGCTGGAAGATGAGACTCCCAGGTCGGAAGGCACTCAACTAGCTACTGGGGAAGAGCTGAAGACTTTTCAGAGTAAAGCCAGCATTTATGATGTGGTTGGATCAAAGCCCTCGGGAAGTCTGACTGCTGATGTAGCTGCGCATGAAATGAGAGTCAGAAGCTGTAAAGATGTCTTACACATTGGAACATGGAACGTACGAAGCATGAACCAAGGGAAGTTGGAGGTGGTCAAGAATGAAATGGAACGTGTACAACTTGATCTGTTGGGTGTCAGCGAACTGAAATGGACTGGCATCGGGCACTTTGCATCAGATGATCACATGGTCTACTATGCTGGAAATGAAAGACAAAGAAGAAATGGTGTTGCATTTATAATAAAGAAGAAACTTGCAAGAACTGTAATGAAATACAATGCAGTCAGCGAACGCTTAATCTCTATTCGTCTACGAGGATTGCCTATCAACACAACTATAATTCAAGTATATGCCCCAACAACAGCTGCAGAAGAGAATGAAATTGAAGAGTTCTATGAACAAGTACAAGGAGCTATAATAGAGGTGAATTGGCTCTGAACAAGCAACCTGTCTTAGCTAGTAGAAATACTAAAACAGAATGTTTTCATAAAAGACTACCAGTCCCAGAATGCACCAGGTTTCAAACAGCCTCTAGAAGAGCTGAAGTGGGGAAACGTGTGTTCAATCAGGAGAGCTATGAGGTAATCCCCAATCACTCATCTCCAAGGGCAGGGCTTGATTCAGCACAGCTGAGCTGTGCTAGGGTGGAGTATCCCTCTAAGCAAGTTAAAAGTAAAACTTATTCTACACAGATAGAGTTGAGGAACTCAGAGCTCAAGGACAGAGAGAGGAAGCAGCAGCATCAACGTGGAAGGAAGAAGAGGAAAACATCTTGGAGGTCTAAAGAAGGAGCCCATAGCAGTACGTGTGTTGGGAGTCATTCCAGAGGCAAGCATACTCCATTGGACTGGAGGAAGCCAGAGGAATGGGGTTACAGAGCCAGGAATTCCCGGACGGCACCTGTGAAGGAGACGGCTGCATTTGGAAGGGGCCCTAAGACCAGTGCAAGAAGGTATGTGAAGAGAGACCCAGTGTCCAGGGATCTTGATTGGAAGGCTGGGCATAAAAGCTGGATTACTTACTGGCCAGGATATCTGGAGAGGAAACCTAACAACAAAGGAAGCTCAGGTATGAACACTGATCTATGTCCTAGCTCTTCACTTGGAATACAGCAGGGAAACAAGTATTGTCCTGAGAGTGCTCCATTAAGGAATTCCTCTGAGCCCAGACCATGATATTGATTCTATGATAGTTGAAGAAGAAGGAGATATTTTAAATGATCAGAATGAATACATGGATTGCTCTCTGAATAAGCTGCTGTGGTAAAATACTTTCAGAAATACAACAACCATCAAAAGGAAATATAACTTGTTCTTTTATCTACCCAGAAAAGTTTACAAGAAAGCTTTAGGGTAGGATTTGAGCCACGTAGAGAAAGTGAACCAGCAAAGGGGTTTGCAGCTGGCTAATTATTGGTAATTCAGCCATGCACAGTTGCACGTGAGCTCTGAAAGGAAACTACTGTTTGTGTGTGAAAATACAAGAAAGTTATCCTTGAAAAAGAACAGTTTTTGGTTACTTTTTGGGTTTTGTTTTTGCTTTTGGAGCACTGCTAAAAGGTATTAGCAGGAGCCCTGAGAAAGACCTTTCGGTTTCCCATCAAGGTCTTTATTGTTTGATTGATTGCTTAAGAAGTTCAGTTGCTGATATCATGATTTGTTTTTTTCTAAGTACAATTCTGAAAGCAAGTGTCCTTTTGTGTTACCAAGTAAATCTGTGTGGGAGAATTAACCCCATGAATAAAATATATTTTTTCTTTGCTTACACTCGAGCAACACAACTCATTATTTTGTGAACGGCTGATTCTGGTATGAATGGACTACATTCCCCACAATCCTTTGCAAGTCATAATAGTATTTTGCCTTTGCCAAGACTGTGGACATTCACACCCAGCGCCCCTGTTTACAAGCTCCAGCAGAGCATTTCCCCAGCTTTCCATGAAAGCCTTTGGGAATGCTGGCACGCATGCGCGGTTCCCTTCCTGCCTAAAGGTGCCATCTTACCTCAGTCTCTTTTTTTCCGAGAAGCCCACCGGACGTGTGTCCTGTTCTCCCGGATAAAAGTGATTTTTTCTTCGGCAATATTTCGCTATTTTTCTCCGGTTCGACGCCGGTTCCCCTCCCGCCGGGTTCGGAACACCGGTATCGAGCCAGTTTATTTCTTTTTCGGTTTTTGCCCTTCGTGGCTGGCGTTCGCGCCCCTTTTTCATTTTTCCCTGGAAGGCCGGTCTTTTGACCTCGCAGGGGCTCTTTTTTCCCCGATGGCTTCCAGTGGTTTCAAAAAGTGTGATCGGTGTAAGAAACTTATGTCTCTCACCGACACACACGACTGCTGCCTTCGGTGCCTCGGCCCTGACCACGACCCCAAGTCGTGTGTGCCATGTGGGAAGATGTCTTCCAAGGCACTTAAAAGTCGACAGCATCAGAAGGGAGAGGTTTTTCTCGGACTCTGCCTCCGGCCGGGCCCGGACCTCGTCTGAGGCCTCGACATCTCGGGATTCCGATCCTGAGCGCCGTCGAAGCTCCTCAGACAGGGGGTCCCCCGACCGGGAACGTAAGAGGAAGAAACGGCTCGCGAGGGCGGCGTCGGAGGAGGTCCCTGGTCCCTCGAGGGCCAGGTCTAAGACCCCCGACTGCCGTCCCGGGCCCGTGGACCAAGAGAAGCCTGCCAAAGTTCCTCGCGTGGAGCCGGAGTCTGCTGGACACGTAAGCCCCGTAGTTCTCGTGGACTCTCCTCCCAGAGAGCCAACGTCGGGCCCGGCGCCATCGGGGCCCGAGTCGGTGGCTGCTGCGTCTCCCGAGCTGAGTCTCAGGATGACAGCCTTGGAGTGCAGATTGTCTGCCTTCATGGAGCAGCAGCGGGCACTGATGGCCAGCCTGTCTGGTGCATCTGCCCCAACCACCGGGACGTCGACTTCGAAGTCAACCCCGGAGACCGAGCCGATACTCGAGACCCTCGTGGCTCAAAGTCGTCCTCGGTCGAGGTCTCCCTCGACCTCCCGTTCGGGACCGAGGGTGTCGACGCTGGTGCCACCGGCGTCGGGGCGGGTGCCTCGGGGCCCCGCGGGGTCGGACCCTGACCCTGACTCCTCCTCGGATGAGTCCGCCTGGGAGACGGAGGACAAGGAGTCTCCCGATACTTTTAAGACTCGCTGCATCCCGTCGGACTCACCGCAGTCTGAGCCCCGGAGTAGATCCCCTCCGGAGGGCACTAGGTTCTCGGAGTTCGTCCGGGATATGGCCGCTGCCTTGGCTATCCCTGCCGATCCCGAGGAAGAGCCTCAAGCCGAGGAGCTCGATGCTCTACAGTACGACTCTCCTCCGAAGGAGGCCTTTACTGTCCCGGTTCCTCCGATGCTAGAATGGCTCCTCTTCCGGATGTGGGAGGCACCGGCCTCGGCGCCGGTTTTGAGCAAGCGAGTCGATTCCATCGACTCCGCAAAAGCCCTGGTTTCCAGAAAGCACAGCTACCACACCAGTCCATAGTTGTGGAATCGGCCATGCATCGTCTCAAGAGCCAGAAGATGCACTCCGTGGTGCCCCCCGGCCGGGAGGCCTGCAACGTCGATGGCGTCGGTAGAAAGTGCTTCCAGGGGTCTATGCTTGCTTGCCGTGTCCAGTCTTACCAGCTGTACATGGGCATGTACTTGCGAGACCTAGCCAAAAATTGGCCGGATTCTCTGCTGGTCTCTCTGGGGAACCCTTGCAGAGATTTCAGACGTTGTCCTCAGGGATTCGGGAATGCTCCAAGTTCATTTCCTGCACCGCCTACAATGGCTTCGAGGCTTCGGCCCGAGTTGCACCTGCCGGCATCGCGGCTCGACGCCAGGCGTGGCTCCAGTCATCGGACCTCGAGCCATGAGTTCAGGACAAGTTGGTCGATGTCCCCTGCCGAGGTGAGAACCTTTTTGGCAAACCCGTGACCGAGAAGGCCGCTCAGCTCGAGACCGAGCACCTTACCCGGACAAGGCTGTCGAGGAAGACCTCTGCCCCTTCACATAAAAAAAAGGGCTCGGGTAAAAAGTCCTTTTACCCGAGGAAGGGCACCTCCTACAACAGTACCCTCAGTATCAGGCTGCCCCCCAGGGTCAGCAAGCCAAGGGCCAGGGTAATGGGCCCCGTAGGCAGAGGACCCACAAGCCTTCTGTCCCTGCTTCCACTCAGCAGGGTGGGGGTTTTTGACTCCTTGAGCGTAGCCACTCTGTCCCTGCTTTCCCAACCCTGCACAGGCGGTCGCCTTGTACTCTTTGCCCACCAGTGGCCTCTCATTACCACCGACAGTTGGGTGCTGGACATAGTCCAAAAGGGCTATGCCCTGCATTTTCATCAACTGCCTCCTCCTTACTTCCCAGGGGAGCCCTTGAGGCCTCCCCTGCACACAGACCTTCTCCTTCGAGAGCTCCAAGGTCTGTTGGTGGACAGGGCGGTGGAGCCTGTGCTTCCCCACTTGCAAGGTCACAGATTCTACTCCAGGTATTTCCTGGTACCCAAAAGAACCGGGCCTTCGACCCATTCTGGATCTCAGGAACCTCAACAAGTTCCTAGAGAAAGAAAAGTTCAAGGTGCTTACTCTTGGAACACTTCTGCCCTACCTCCAGCAGGGAGATTGGCTATGCTCCTTAGATCTAAAGGATGCGTACACTCACATCCTCATTCATCCAGACCACAGAAAGTACCTCAGGTTCATTGTGGGAGGAAACCATTATCAGTACAGAGTACTACCTTTTGGCCTGACCTCCGCTCCCAGGGTCTTTACCAAGTGCCTGCAAGTGGTTGCGGCCTACCTGAGAAATCAAGGCATCTTTGTCTTTCCCTATCTGACGTCCCTGGAGGCCAGACAAGCCACCCTCAGAACCATTGCTCTGCTTCAAAATGTGGGCTTTGTCATAAACTTCGCAAAGTCCACTTTGCTCCCCTCCCATAACTTGGAGTTCATGGGGCAAGGTTGGATTCTCAACTGGCAAAGGCATTCTTGCCAGAAGATAGGGCTCAAAGACTGATGGACGTGGCCAAACAGTTTCTAAACAGGTCCCTGGTCTCTGCCAGACTCTGCCTCAGGCTTCTGGGCCACATGGCTTCGACAGTGCACGTGACTCCCAATGCCAGGCTCCTTATGAGGCCTGCACAGTGGTGCCTTCGGACTCAGTGGTCTCAGGCCACAGGCCGCCTAAGAGACAGGATAAAGGTGTCCAGACCTCTTTTGACCTCCCTCAGCTGGTGGCTACATCCACCCAATCTGCTGAAGGGGATGCCCTTCCAAATGCCAGAATACTCAGTGGTTCTCACCACCGACGCCTCTCTGCAGGGCTGGGGTGCTCATTGTCTGGACAAGTGCACTCAAGGCCTCTGGTCTCCCTGGGAGGCAGCCCAACAGATCAATCTCCTAGAACTTCGAGCAATCCGCTTAGCTCTCAAGGCTTTTTCTCCGGCTCTGGCTCGCCGCTCGGTCTTGATTGAAACAGACAACCAGGTAGCCATGTTTTATGTGAACAAACAGGGCGGGACTGGGTCAAAGCTCCTTTGTCGAGAGACTCAAGACCTTTGTTCCTTTGCCCTAAAGCACAACATGCTTCTCAAGGCGGTGTACCTTCCAGGCCAGGAGAACTGCCTGGCCGACCGGTGGAGCAGAATTCTGCAGCCCCACGAGTGGCAGCTGCATCCCTTGGTCGTTCAGAAGATCTCCCTGAAGTGGGGTCTCCCTTGTATAGATCTCTTTGACAGTCCGCTGAACAAGCAACTGCCCAAGTTCTGCTCCAGGCAACCGCATCCTTTGAGGATAGCTCCAGATGCTTTTCTGATGTCCTGGTCTCAGGGCCTCCTGTATGCGTTCCCTCCCACGCCCTTGGTGGCCCGAACTCTTTTCAAGACTCTTCAGGACAAGGCCTCGATCCTGCTGGTAGCTCCCAGGTGGCCGAGACAGCCTTGGTTTCCACTTCTGCTTCAACTGGCAGTGGATTCCCCACTACCTCTGGGGCTGCAGCCCGACCTTCTCTCACAGGAGCAGGGTTCCCTTCTGCACCCCAATCTCAAAGCTCTCAATTTGATGGCCTGGAGGCTGCAAGGGTAGTTTTGGCTCCCTGGGGCCTGCCTCAGGAAGTTGAGGAGGTTGTCCTAGCCTCTAGGAAACAGTCCACTAGGAAAACCTATGCCCTCAAATGGAAGAGGTTTTCTGTGTGGTGTCAGCTTCGTACAGAGGATCCTTTCTCCTGTACTGTGCCAGTAGTGCTTCAGTACTTACTGCACTTATCAAATCAGGGACTTAAGTCCAATTCTGTTCGGGTCCACCTCTCAGCTCTAGCAGCTCACCACTCACTGGTGGAGGGACATTCTCTGTCAGGTCACCCCTTGGTGTCCCGCTTTCTCAGGGGCTTGCTTTTGCTCAAGCCCCCCATCCGTCGTCCTGCTCCTGAGTGGGAGTTGAATGTGGTCTTGCAGCAACTGACTCGCCCACCCTTTGAGCCGATGGCTACTTGCCCTCTATGCTTCCTTTCCTGGAAGACTCTCTTCCTGATAGCCCTCACCTCAGCTAGGCGAGTGAGTGAGCTTCAGGCCCTGGTCTGTGATAGACCTTACACCAGGATTTATAGGAACAGGGTAGTCCTTAGGACTCATCCAAAGTTCCTCCCTAAAGTTGTCTCCTCTTTCCACCTCAACCAGGAGGTGGTTCTTCCAACATTCTTCCCTAGGCCTCATGCTAGCCAGGCTGAAGCAGTCCTGCATACCCTGGACTGTAGGACGTCCTTATCCTTCTACCTTGACCGTATGCAGGGACATAGAAGGGCTACTCAGCTCTTCGTCTCCTTTGACCCCAATAAGTTGGGGTTGGCTGTGTCCAAGCGTACCTTATCCATCTGGGTGGCTGACTGTATCACCTGGGCTTACAAGGCGGCTGACCTTCCTTTACAGGGTAGGGTCACGGCCCATCGTGTCAGGGCAATGTCTGCCTCAGTGGCTCATCTCCGCTCTGTGCCCTTGGTAGACATCTGCAAGGCTGCAACTTGGTCTTCAAGCCAGACCTTTGCAGCCCATTACTGCCTGGAGAGGGAGTCCCGTAGGGACAGTGCTTTCGGCCAGGCAGTACTCCAGAATCTCTTTGAGGTTTAGGCAACTCCTGCCCTCCTGCCCTCTGTTGGGCTACCGGTGGAGTTTGTGTCCTTGCAAAGCCTTTCTTTGATGCTGTGACTAGAGGGAGTTCTCTTGTTCAGCCTGGGTTCCTCGGTAGCCCAGAGCTAGAGAGTCACCCATATGTGAGGACTGACTTCCTGCTTGGTCCTGGAGAAAGAGTAGTTACTCACCTGTAACAGGTGTTCTCCAGGTGCAGCAGGAGTCAGTCCTCACAACCCTCCCTCCTCCCCTTGGAGTTGCAGTTGTACATAGTTTGTTTTACATTTTTGTGTGCTGTTCTTAGCTATGTCATTTGACTGAGGTAAGATGGCACCTTTAGGCGGGAAGGGAACCGCGCATGCGTGCCAGCATTCCCAAAGGCTTTTATGGAAAGCTGGGGAAATGCTCCGCTGGGGCTTCATCGGCGCCGATGACACCCATATGTGAGGACTGATTCCTGCTGCTCCTGGAGAACACCTGTTACAGGTGAGTAACTACTCTAAAGGGTCATTTTAAAAAGTTTAGTTATGAATTGGACGTCTGAAGACTTTCACATAGACGTCGAAATCATGGCGATGTCTCTGTAACCAATCCACAGATGACATTTACAGATGTCTTTGGTGCAGGGATGTCCAAGTAGGCAAGGAAGTGTGGCGGAGGTGTGTCTGGGGAGGAGCAATGGACTTACACAGCCTGTTCGATCTCAGAAATGCCAGAGACCTCGTCACCTCTTTGAAAAGCTTGTATAAATACAGCCAAATAAATAAATAAAATGTTCATACCTGCTGCAGGCATGAATAGGCATCAGAAAAGTGCTGGTTTTCACCTTAAAACATCCAGATCGTATAGAGAAGATGGAGAATTAGTTGACTAGTCCTCAATCGCAAAGGCCCATACTGGGTTTTGAACCCTGACCACACTGCTCTTAAGCCACTACTCTAACCATTATGCTATTAGACGTCTTGGTTCTGAAATACTATCCTGGGGACATCTATATAGACGTTTGATACACGTTCATATTGGACACTTCCACGTTTCCGAAATCATGCCTGCTGTTTTTTTCAGATGTTCTGGAAATGTGTCTCATAGCCGCAATTTTATCTCAGTTGCTCAGGATTCTTAAGATTACATCTTTTTAAAGCAGACATCAGCAAATTAAGATTCACTATACAATGTAATGTGTGTCTTCAAGTCAAGGCTGACTCCTGATGACCCAGCAACTCCTGGGTTTTCTTGGCAGTGTGACCATAAGTAGATTGCCAGGCCTTTCTTCTGAGGCAGTGGAGGGTTAAATGACTTGCCCAAGGCCACAAGGAGTGCTAATGGGAACTGAATCCTGGTCTCTTGATTACTGCGCTAGTGCTCTAACCATTAAGCTACTCCTCCACTATACAATATCAGATTAAATTACCATCTGAGTACAACTTTTCTTGAAAAAATTCCATGGCTGCCACTCGCTATACGAGTCTGTATATAGAGTAACAATATAGTTCCATGCCCGGGGAGACGAACAGAGTCAGTTCTGTTTACTGCAGTGCATGCAGGGAAATGTAATCTCACTTTTCATAGGGCTCTCAGTTGGGACGTCAGAACTGCATTCAGTAGAGTAAAATCAGCACTGGCTTTGCTTGTCTCCCCTTGGGCATGGAACGAAGTGGTTTTTCAAATACTAATGCCCAAAGTTAAATTCAAAAGTGACAAAAGGGGAACCACACAAAAGAATAATATCACATATAAATTAAGTGGTATCTGAGTTACTTAATAATGTATTCACACACCAAAAAGGGTCATTAGAACACCATTCTCTTTATAATAAGAGACCCTCCATTGCTCAGAAAAATTATCAATGTCCCTGTTTAATGTACGTTTACCAAGTTTAAGTTACAATGTAAACCACTTTGATTGAAATGATAAAGTGGTATAAAAAAACTGTTAAATAAATAGTGGCGCTGTATGTACACTGTTTTGAATAATTATCATCACTTATCTGTATCTGAAGTTCTTTTGTAAACATTTTCTTCAAAACCAGCAGCATGGAAAAATTAAACATTGAAATGTATTCCTATTACCATTTCTTGAATTTACCAAAATAACTTATTGGTGCTCCTTATTTTAAAAAAGGATATCCTCTCATATTCTTTGTATGTGTTTTCCTTTTATATGCTGGCTAGTCTGAAACCTTACAATACATAATAGCATTTTTTGAGGTTCTTCATTTTTAGGCTTTGTTTGGTGTGTGTCCATTAGATATATTTTTTTTATGCCTGTGATTTTAGTGGTGGTCTGTAATTAAGCAGATATAATTCTGACTTACTCCACCCTGTACATTTTTACAGCATTAAAGTATTTTTTGGTTATATATTCAGAGGGAGTTGTGCATTTGCATGACTCCCCTATCCTTATGTTTTCAGAGAATGGCCAGATATTATCTGTTTAATAGTTCAGCTGATAAAAGAATAATTTCCAGGAACAAGCAGGAATGAGTCTTCACATATGGGTATCGTCGGTACCGACGGAGCCTGCACGGGAACGCTCCCCAGCATCCTGAAAGAAAGCTTTTGGGAGCATCCCACAGCGCCTGCGCACTGCCTTCCCGCCTTTCCTAACTGCCTCTCTCCAGTTCTTCTTTTCCGCAGAGCCAGCAGGTCGTGTTTCCTGTCACCGCTGAAGAATTTCTTATTTTCTTTTATTTTTCTTTAGTCACGTGTCTGCCTTCTCGATTCCGCACCGGTACTACCGGTTCTTTTTCTTTCTTTTAAAAAAAAAACTTTTACTTTTTCAGTGCATTTTTCTTCTGGGGCCTTTGGCCTACAGAGATATTTTTCCCTCATGGAAGAACTCGCCTCCGGGTTTAAAAAATGCACAAAGTGCAGTAGCACTATTTCTGTCACCGACACCCATGACTGGTGTCTAAAATGTTTAGGTCCTGACCACTCGATTGCGGATTGTGAGTCCTGTTCTATGATGTCCAAAAGAGGGTTACAGAATCGGGCAGCTAAGCTCAGTACCCTGTTTCCCTCCGATGCAGCTTCCGTGGCATCGACGTCTTCCAGGGCTTCTTCTTCATCCCATGGATCTCAGGTAACCAAACTTAAATCTGGCCGGTCCTCAAAGAGTTCATCTCCCTCTAAGTATCGAGATGCCCCCGGGCTTACTCTTGAGGATACCACACCGGCAAAATTACCCCGGCGGGAAGCTCCGGCTTCCAAAGCACTACCTATGGGGTCACAGGTTGACATCGATGGCTCGGCCTCGACCGATCACCTGTTACAACGTTCTGGGGTACCGGCAGTTTCTACCGGTACCGATATCCAGACATTGGTGGCGTCAATGGATCAGAATATTCTGACCATGCAGCGTGCCATCACGGCATTCATTCAAGCTGCAACGCCTACAGTATCGCAACAAACCCCGTTGTCGGTACCCGTACCGATTCCGGTACAGGATCCGATTCCGGTTCCGATACCAGTACTGCTTGCATCGACATCAGCGGTACACTATCCAGTGATGCCTATCAATACCGGCCCGGTACCGATTACTTCCGATGTCGATACCTCCCGGTACGTGTATCGGGCTCTACGAGAGCATCCAGACAGTCGATACTTCGATTCTTCTGAGGACTCTGACTCTTCAGAGGCCTCAATTGAAGCATCGGGGATCCTTCCTCAGGAGCCCTCTTCTCCAAAAAGGAGAATGTCTCCTCCTGAAGACTTGTCTTTTCAGGACTTTATTAGGGAGGTGGCCAAAGGCCTGTCCATCTCTGACCTCTGAGACTGAACCTAGAGCCAAAAAATTAGATATCCTACAATATCCTAAGGCTCCTAAAGAGGCAGCCACCTTACCAATACATGAGATTCTTTATGAACACATGTTGGGCATATGGGAGACTCCTCTTTCCACCTCCCCTCATTCCAGAAGGTTGGACACCATGTATCGTGTTCCTCCTTGTCCTGGGTTTCATAAGACTCAGCTTCCTCACCACTCCATTGTGGTAGAGTCTGTTATGAAAAAGATCAAGAGTACAAAAAGGCATTCCTCTGCTCCTCCAGGAAGAGAATGCAGAACCCTAGATGCCTTTGGCAGGAAAATCTTCCAGGCCAGTATGCTTGTAGCCAGAATCAACTCCTATAGTCTCTATATGGGGATGTTTCTAAAAGAAGTTACAGATCATCTGCAAACCTTATCTCCTTTTATGTCAGAAGATAAGAGAGAAGAATATATCACCTGGCTTAAACAGGCACAGGATGTATCCAAGTTTTCCAACCGTGCAGCCTTTGACTCTTTTGAGGGGGTCAGTAGGCCATAGGTGCACGCAGAGTTGCTTGGTTGCAAGCCTCTGATTTGGAATCCTGGGTACAGGATGGTCTAGGTAATCTTCCCTGTACAGGCAAAAACCTGTTTGGCAAAGATTGGAAAGCAAAGGCCAACCAGATGGATGCTGAAAATTCTGCTTTAGATAGACTTTCAAAGTCTACTACTGCTCCTTTCAAAAAGAGGTTGTTCAAAAAGGGATCTTTCCCAAAGAAAGGGAAATTTTCTTCTTATGGTCAGCCTCTTCTCAAGGTCGTTTTGCTACAAAGAGGCAGCAACAACCAAAACAGGCCAAAACCCAGGCTGCGAGGACTGCTACGGCCCAACAGCCACAGCCTCAGCCTCCTCAGGGCCTTTGACTTTCCCCTAGAGAACTTAGCCTTTCTGGCTCTAGAACATCCAGAGCCCCTCACCATCCCAGGAAGGTTAGCTCACTTTGCTCCCAGATGGGAACAAATCACAGCAGAGCAGTGGACCCTCTCCATCATAAGGGAAGGGTGCAAACTTCATTTCTTAAACCTTCCTCCTCACACCATGGTGAAACAGTTCAATTCTCCAACATCTCTCCTCAACCTTCTAGGTCAGGAGATTGCTACCCTTCTTGCCCAAGGGGCAATAGAAGAAGTACCCCTTCTTCAACAGTGCTCAGGGTTCTACTCCCCCTATTTTCTCATCCCAATGAAAACAGGGGGCTACAGACCCATATTAGATCTGAGAGAATTGAACAAGTTTCTATGCAAGGATAAATTCAAGATGACTTCTCTCGGAACTCTCCTTCCATACCTCCAGAGTCAGGACTGGCTTTGTTCTCTAGATCTCAAGGATGCGTACACCCATGTTCTCATCCATCCAACACACAGAAGATTCCTTCGCTTCCTGTACCAAGGAAACACTACCAATACAAAGTGCTTCCTTTCGGTCTGGCCTCTGCTCCAAGAGTGTTCACAAAATGCATGGCAGTAGTAGCTGCATTCCTACACACTCTAGGAATATTCGTATTCCCATATCTGGACGACTGGCTCATCTGAGCTCCATCCCAGTCAGAGGCCCAGACTTCTCTAGCCTGCACAAGACGTGTTCTTCAGTATCTGGGACTGGTAATCAACATTCCAAAATCCCATCTTACCCTACTCAGTCTCTAGAGTTCATAGGGGCCTTACTGGATACCACAACTGCAAGGGCCTATCTTCCCCAGGCCCGTTGCCTACGCTTGGTGCAGTTAGCCTCCAAGATTCAGTTAAAATCCCATTTAACTGCTCAAGAGATGTTGCAACTTTTAGGCCACATGGCATCCACGGTGCATGTGGTTCCCTATGCTCGCCTTCACATGAGAGCAGCTCAGTGGACCCTATCCACCCAATGGACCCAGGCATCAGGTTGCCTGTCAGACAAAATAGCAACCTCCAGTCGCCTATTTTCGTCCCTCCACTGGTGGAAGTCCACTCAGAATCTGTTGCTGGGGTCCCCCTTTCAACAGGTGTTACCCCAAGCAACCCTTACAACAGATGCCTCTCCAAAGGGTTGGGGGGCTCATCTACAAGATCTCTCGACCCAGGGCATCTGGTCTCCACAGGAGACATATCTTCAACCTCTTGGAGCTCAGAGCAATTTTTCTGGCTCTCAGAGTCTTCCACATCCTGCTCAGCTACAAGACAGTCCTCATCCACACGGACAACCAGGTAGCTATGTTCTACGTGAACAAGCAGGGGGGAACTGGCTCTCTGTCGCTTTGCAACGAAGCTCTGAGATTGTGGGCCTTCGCCAGAGAGCATCAAATCCATCTCATGGCAGTATATCTTCCAGGAGTTTAAAACTCTTGGGCAGACAGACTCATTCGAGTTCTGCTTTTGCACGAATGGTCCCTCCATGGGGACCAGATAGCCAGAATTTTTCGGATTTGGGGTACCCCAGACATAGACCTGTTTGCAAGTCCGTGGAATGCCAAACTTCCCCGGTTCTGTTCCAGGATTCCATGTCAGGGAGTTCAGGCCAGGGATGCCTTCCTCCTTCATTGGGGGCAAGACTTCCTTTATGCCTTTCCACCTATTCCCCTAATCCCCAAAACTCTGTTCAAGCTTCAGAGACACAAAGGGACTATGATCCTCATAGCACCACTTTGGCCACGCCAAGTGTGGTACCCTCTACTTCTGCATCTCTCTCAAGCTCCCTCCTTAGACCTGGGGTCTGCTCCAGATCTCCTCTCCCAGGAGGAGGGAACCTTGTGGCACCCAAATCCTCAGTCTCTTCATCTCAGGGCCTGGTTGCTGAAGGCCTAGACCTTCAAGATTTACAACTTTCTCAGCAAGTGAAGGATATCCTTCATGCTTCCAGAAAGCCTTCCACCAGACGTTCATATGCTTTTAAATGGAAAAGGTTTTCCATTTAGTGTGCAGAGAAGGGTCTCAACCCTCTTGCAATACCTTTGCATTCTTTACTAGACTATTTGCTGCATTTATCCCATGCAGGCCTTAAAACAAATTCAATCAGAGCCCATTTGAATACTATTGCAGCATCCCTTAAGCCTCTCAATGGACAACCTATTTCCTCTCATCCTCTTATAGCAAGATTCATGAGAGGCCTTCTTTTGACTAAACCTCCCATTAGACCACCTCCAGTGGCCTGGGACTTGAATCTGGTTCTTGGCCAGCTTATGAAGCCACCCTTTGAACCCTTAGCCACTACCTCCTTAAAATTCCTTTCTTGGAAGGTAATTTTTCTCATTGCAATCACCTCAGCTCGCCGTATCAGTGAGCTGCAAGCTTTAGTGGCTAATCCTCCTTATACAAGGTTCCATCATGACAAGGTAGTCCTCAGAACTAATCCACACTTTATGCCTAAAGTGGTCTCACCTTTTCATCTGAACCAGGAGGTCTTTTTACCTGTCTTTTTTCCAGGACCTCATGCATCAAGTGCAGAGAGGAATCTTCATACCCTTGATTGTAAAAGAGCACTTGCTTTCTACTTACACAGGACACAGCAACATAGAAAGTCCTCTCAACTTTTTGTTGCTTTTGATCCTTCTCATTTAGGACTTCCAGTCTCTAAGAGAACTCTGTCCAATTGGATTGCTCAGTGTATTTCCTTTGCCTACCAAAGTAAGAACCTTTCTCTGGAGGGCCATGTCACAGCTCGCAATGTGAGGGCCATGGCAACCTCTATGGCTCATCTAAACTCTGTGTCCATCGACCAAATCTGTCGAGCGGCCACTTGGGCATCAGTTCATACCTTCACAGCCCATTACTGCTTGGACAAGGACTCCCGCTGGGATGCCTTGTTTGGTCAGGCTGTTCTCAAACACCTGTTCTATACCTAATCAACTCCTACCGTCCATCCCTGAACTGGATGCCTGAGATTCATGGGTAGAGATAGAGCCCTTCCCAGGGACTCACAATCTGGGTGATCTCCCAGGCATCTCTAGCTGGGGAGTCCCCATATGTGAAGACTCATTCCTGCTTGTTCCTGGAGATAGCACAGTTACTTACCTGTAACAGGTGATCTCTGGGAACAGCAGGAATAAGTATTCACAACCCACCCACCCTCCTCCCCTAGGAGTTGTATCTCTCTATCTATCTTTCCTTTCCTCTCTCTCTCTCTCTTTGTCTCAGCTTTAAACTCAAACTGGAAAGAGGCAGTTAGGAAAGGCAGGAAGGCAGCGCGCAGGCGCTGTGGGATGCTCCCAAAAGCTTTCTTTCAGGACGCTGAGGAGCGTTCCCGCGCAGGCTCTGTCGGTACCGACGATACCCATATGTGAAGACTTATTCCTGCTGTTCTCAGAGATCACCTGTTACAGGTAAGTAACTGTGCTGTGTCAGCATAGACACCATTCACTATGGGGGTCATTCACAACCACAAATAGCTATTCGTGCAAATGCGGCTGCCAGCAAAAGGCTCCCCTTAAGAACATTGGAGTTGAATGGGGAGCCATAGATGGGGGCGGAGCAAGGGCAGATCATCTCCGGGGACGTACAGGGCCTATTCCGAGATCAGCCCTTTACGTCTGGGGTCGGCAGAGGTGGAATAATTCATCCTGGACGTGGCATTTCAGCAGTGGAGGGCATGGACAAAGGAGGTAGGCATGCAGAAAGTTCCCCGCAGCCGGACCCTGGCCATGGGAGACTGGATTGGGGGTCTGGCTGCGTGGAAAGAAACTTTTTGGCAGTGGCTGGGGATCGCGACTGGTGCCATGGCAACATGATGCTATGGCACCACGGCTCCAATGAGGAGCCAGACTGAGGTAGCCGGGTAATTGCTGAACTTCCAGGGTGCCTGAACAGGGGCATGTTCCGGACGTCCAGCCAATGTGCTGCGATTCTGCTCCTGCAGTACAGGTCGGAATGTGTTTCCGAATGTATTCAGCACTGCTACTTATGCAGATTGTTGCACTGATTATACGTATTAAGCATCAGTGTCCGCGCTTTTCTTAAGACAGTGACAACGCTGGTCAATTATGGGCCCATTTAAGTTTTGATGACCCTGATGCAGTTGCTTCACAAGATCTAGCAAGTTGTGTGCATAACAGCACTTTTCCAAGATTTCTTCTGCTCTTTCCTCTCCACAAGCTCAAAATAGCTGAGCCACGTCAGCATCATCAGCAGTTGGGGAGCCGTCATCGCTCCTCTTCCCCCACTGAAATAGCTATAGAGCAGTTCTTCCCAAACTTGCTCAGCATGATCCCAGATTATGAGGAAAACAAATTAGCAGATTTCTACTGCTTCTCCCCCCACCAATTCTGCAAAGCATGACAGAGGCAACAACAACAAACAGCACAGGGCCCTGTAAATTAATTCATTTATTTATTTTGTGTGTTTTATATACCGCCTTATCAATAAATTAAAGTGGTTTACATAGAAGCAAAACATTATACATAAAACATAAGTACAATTAAACCATGAACACTGAACGTCAGTTAAATATGTTATGACACAGTAACTTCATTAAGGTAGGAATGGTTGCTAATAACATGAGTTTCTGACATATTGGGTCGGTGTTCATTTTCAGAGTCATGGTTTCGAAGTACTGTGAGAACAAAAATGTCTCAAGCTGCTTTCTGAACATCTAAATGTTCCATAGTATTGGAGAGTAGAATGTGAATGCTCTGTTACTTGTTATGCGATTGGTTTTCTAAATTTTGGTGGAATTGCTAGGACCGTTTGAGTATTTCCTCTCCTCTGACTGCTATTTGGTATGAGACTTATTAATGATCTTAGGTATGGATGATAAATTGTGTAATATTTTGAACGTTGGCATTATGGATTTGAACTTTATTCTGTTCTGAATGGGGAGTCAGTGTAATTGTTGGAGGATAGGGGTTATATGTTTGGTTTTTGGCAGCTTGCAGAGTACACATGCTACAGTATGTTGAGCCATTTGCAGTTGATGTAGTGATTGCTTTGTAAGACCCTGAAGGATGCTGTTACAGAAATTAAAGTGTGGGGCGATCATTGATTGAAGTACTGTTCTGAAGTCGCTACTCGAGAGTAGGTGAAGTCGCTACTCGAGAGTAGGTGACTCAGTTGTTGTACGGTTTTTAGTTTGTGATAGATTGCTTAAGTCGTTCTTTTGATATGTGATGTTAGTGTTGGGTTCTGATTTAGAGTTATACCCAGATATCTTTCTTCCTTCTTTACTTCTAATGAGGCTTCTTTGACTTTCAAACCTAGAGGTATGTTGAAGATTTTGTCTTTAGTTATGAATAAGACTTCTGTCTTCATGTAGTTTGTTCTAAGGTGCTGAGACAAGCCATTTTGAAATTTCATCAAAGCATGCAATTATTTTCTGGTTGTCTGGTTTTGTTGGGTTGTATAGAAAGTAGAACATATCATCCGCATATATATGGTAGTTTGCATTGTGTTTCTGAAATATATTGCATATCGGCTGGAGGTAGATGTTAAATAATAATGCTCAGAGAGCTGAACCTTATGGAACACGCTGGTTTTGACTGTATGGCTTCAATGTATCCTGGCCAGTCTTGACCTCTTGGGACCGTTTGGACGGGTATGATTTAAACTAGCGAAGGATGGATCCACCAATTCCAATTTGTTGGAGTCTAGTCAGTAGGATAGTATGAGAAATTATATGCAGGAAAAGAAGAATAAATGCTTGTTTTCAGTGTTAATGAATTAATGTTACCTGAAAGCAAGAAAAGACTTCCTTTGCCTACCAGACCCTGGCAAACGCTCCTAGTCTCTCAAATCTCTTGGCACCTATTTTGCTGCTCATTGCTTCTTTTGCTTTTGGTGCTCTGTTGTAGGGGTTGAAGATTCCAAAGAGTCGGCAAAGGCCTGACTACTTGGAAGAGGAAGGAGAGGTGTCCATTAGTTATGGTGGCTAATGATACCATATTTTGCTGTATTTTGGCCTAATGGCTTCTGGGGGAAGAGGGATATTGTGAGTGCACAGCACCATCTCGTGACATGGGTGACAGGTGATGCCAGCTTTTGATTTTATATTAGCAAATTCAGCAGCCATGATCGATTAACATCATTTGTTTACTACACTGAGCAGGGGCAGAGCTGGCTCCAAATATCTAACACAGCTACCACAAATCTTTAGGCCCTAGGTATAGTTTGCGTATGGTGTTGTGTTGACATTCCAGCATAGCAGTCTTTTCTAATTGATAGGCTGGAGGTCTGGATTCTTCTGGAAGGTCAGAGGAGTAGCTCCACCCCATACGTTTTCAGCATGTGTTAGTGATTCTCGCTTTTACGTGTATATGAAGAACTACAGATAGCTCATTCTGTGCTCTGTAACTTCTGTTAGCAGTGCTTAAGATTGCCTGTACAAGCGTGCCTCTATGAACTCAGATATAAGAGAAGAGTAACACTTTTATGAACATGCCACATTAAAAGCTGTCACAGACATTCTAAAATTAGGCATGAAACACTATCGCAAGGCATTCTTTTCCTTCCAGGGCTCACCCTGTACCATTTTCTTTAATCTTCAGAAATAAAAACACTTCCCATATTGGTCATAATGAAAGAGAAGCTAAGGGATAGCAGCAAATGTGACACAAGAATGAAATTGTTGTTGAAAACTCTTTGAAGAAGCCTTACTTACATCACATGCTTCGTGAACTGAATTGATCTGTTCGTTTTTTTATTATTCAGGAGAATATTCTTATTATTTAAGTGCTAAAACCTGAATTGCAAGGAATGCTTTCAAGTTTCTAGTTACAGCAGGAAAAGCACCTAGATGTGCTGTTCTCTTCCCATTCTCTTTCATTAAAGAGTGTGTGTAATCTGCCTGAGTAAATCTTGTGAAAAACTGGAAAATCTGTCCAAATGCAAGTAAGGAACTTGGAGATTGAGAAAGATAATTGCTAAATGGCAAGGCAGATATCAAAAACAAAAGTAATCGCCACACACGAGTCATTTGGAGAGGGGAATTGAGACATCCAGGTTGGGACATGCACAATTTCACTGATATTTTACAAAGGCTCTGCAGAGCCTTTTGTAAAAGACATAGGACATGCAGGAGTGCACATGGATTTGCAAAGATGCACAACCAGAGGAGCCGTTTTAGAAATCTGCACATGGGAAAACTAACTGCCACAAACTTCACAGCGTTCAAATGGCATGCCAATTTTTGCAGCTTCCACAGGGAAGTGCCGAAACTTACATATGAAGCAGGGTCACTTTGCAAACCTATATGTTTATTTATTTATTTATTTAACAGTTTCTTCTATACCGCCCCTTCCAGAGATCAGGGGCGGTTTACATTAAACAAAAATTAGTATATTTCCGTATACTTTACATGGAACAATATTTTAACTATATACATGTTTAGTTACATGTACAAGTGCTGCCTATTAATACTGAAGGTGTAACATATAGTAATATATTATATGACAGCAGATAAAGACCAGTATGGTCCATCTAGTCTGCCCAGCCAGGCGGTAAGAGTAGTTGCCCCTTCTTATCCGTGCAGGTCACCCTTCCCCATGCCTTTGTTTAGGGGTGTACTTACCACTCCTTATATGTCGCCCCTGTGTGTTGAGATATAAGAGAGTTATGATTATTTTAATTTTATCCTGTTGCTATTGTGGCAAGGTCAACCATTTTGAGCATGGGGGAGGTGAACAGCATAAGGAATTCACCTTAATCAAGGGGCCTCTGTTAGGTGTGCAGGGTCAAAAGGCCAGAGCCACAGTTCAAAGGCAGAAAAAACCCAGCTGGAACAAGTTCCAGGAAATGCTTGACAGTGTAAGAAAGATAGATTGCAAGCACGAGGACAAAAACCCTCACTCTAATAATTGCACTGATTATCCTGATGTCAGAAGGCAAGGGGATTACAAACACCTGGAAGAGAAAGAGGTGGGGTTGGATCCCAGTGAGTATAAACCTTGGTTAAACTATGGAGAGAGTAGCAGTAGGAGTAGGAGCTGGAGGAGGAGTGATTGCAGAGGACAGACTTCAGAGCGGCAAGGACGATGGAATGCTGGAGAAGCCAGAGCAGGTGCTAACTTCTGGAGACAGGCTGAGCTACCCATTGCTGAGAGAGGTGATTTCCCTGAATCACGTTTGCAACAAAGGTGGGAGCCAGGAAGGAGAGAAGCTTTCAGGCCACCAGAGAGGTTGTCAGCAGGGCACTCTCATCCAGTGGGTGAGTCAGAACCTATGGAATTGGGAGAACCAGTGATAAAGCCAGAGGTGGGAGGAGAAATGTTGATGGATTGTTCTTTATGCCAAGCTCTAGACTTGAAGTGTCTGAAGAAAGGCCAGCCTTGAAAAGAACTGTTCCTCTTGCTGAAATAACCTCAGAGCTAAGCAATGAGAAAGTAAATTCCTGTGTGTTTTGAAAGGAGGAATTTACTGCAGCATAAGCTAATGAAGTAAGGCTGTGATTCATGCTTCTGTGTCAGCTGTGTTGAAACTCTACAATGGAGAGAAAGTTAATTAGCTGTTAGAAGTGTTTGTGCTTTGCTCCTGTTTATAAGAGAAGCCTGCTATAAGAGTCTTGAGGACACTGTGAATGCTTATTTCATAACCTAAGTTTGGTTCTTCACCTGGAAGTGCAGCCTGGAGAGAATTATGGCTGAGTGAAGATAATTTTGCCATAGAAGAAGTAAAGTTTGTTTTTCTATTGCTTTGATTGACAAAAGACAATAAGAAAAGTGGCATCTGGTTATATGTGAAAAGGCTAAGCTTCTGCAGTGAAGAGGACTTTAAAAGCCAACATTGAGTTCTGTTTGTTTTGCCACCAACCTGCTGAACCTTAAGCAAAAATCCTATAATTTAAAATTCTGTAAATGGTACCAGGAACCTGATCTGTTCTATTGTGTTCAAAATAAATTCTTTTTCTGTCATAAGCCTTACCCTTGGTTTAACACGACTACAATCCTTCTACTTAAAGCATAAATGTTACAGCTGATAGAAGAATGTTCTCGACCACCACGCCCTCAACAACTAGAAAACTAGTGGTTATGGCGTTGTGCTTGTGACACTATAAAGGGATCCACTGTGTCTGTACTATGCCATTTTGAATTCCATCACTGAATTTGCCCCCACCATTTCCATCGGGAGGGCATTCCAAGCATCCACTACCCTTTCAGAAAAAGTATTTCCTGATGTTGCCTTTCAGTTTACTCCCTTGCAGCTTCATGTTATGCCCTCTAGTTTTACAGGTTCCCCATCTTTGGAAGAGGTTTGTTTGTTCGTTAATACTATTTAAGTATTTAAAAGTCTAAATCATATCTCCCCTCTAACTCCTTTCCTCCAGAGTGTACATATTTAGGTCTTCAAGTCTCTTCTCATATGTCTTCTGATGCAGACTCCAAATCATTTTGGTCGCCTTTCTCTGAACCGTTGCCAGTCTTTTTATATCCTTTGCGAGATATGGTCTCCAAAACTGAACAAGTGAGGCATCACCAGCGACTTGTACAGTGGCATTAGTACTTCTTCCTTTCTGCTGGTAATTCCTCTCTGTATGCAACCCAGCATCCTTCTGACTTTTGCCATGGCCTTGTCACACTTTCACCACCTTGAGATCCCCTGAAACAATCACTCTGAGGTCCTTCTCCTTGTCCGAGCACACCAACTTCTTACCCCCTGTCGCATACAATTCCCTTGGATTTCTCCTTCCCAAGTGCATGACACTGCACTTCTTCACATTAAATCTTAACTGCCAGTCATTAGACCATTCTTCCAGTTTTTGTAGATCTTTCCTCATGTTATCCACTCCCTCTGGGGAGTCCTCTCTGTTGCAAATTTTCATGTCATCTGCAAAAAGGCAGACTTTGCCATTCAGTCTTTCAGCAATATCACTCACAAATACATTGAACAGTACAGGTCCCAGGATCAAACCCTGGGGCACACCTCTAATCACCTTCCTTTCATCCGAGTGAGTTCCGTTTACCATCACCGTCTGTCAGTCAACCAATTTCTGATCCAGTTACCACCTTGAGACCCATTCGCATGCTGTTGAGTTTATTCATAAGCCTCCTATGAGGAACAGTGTCAAAGGCTTTGCTGAAATCTAGGCAGATCACATCCATTGCATGCCCTTGATCTAGTTCTCTGGTCACCCAGTCAAAGAACTCAATCAGATTTGTTTGGCAAGATGGTCTTTTGGTAAAATCATGTTGCCTCGAATCATGCAACCTATTGGTTACGAGAAAGTCCACTATTTGCTCTTTTAGGAGCGCCTCCATTACTTTTCTCACTACTGAGGTAAGGCTTACCAGCCTGTAGTTTCCCTATCACCACTTTTGTAAAGAGGTACCACATTAGCCTTTCTTCAGTCCTGTGGAACTTCTCCTGTCTCCAAGGATTTATTAAAAACATCCTTTAATGGTCCTGCAAGAACCTCTCTGAGCTCTTTCAGTATCCTGGGATTTATGCCATCCCGGTCCCATGGTCTTGTCCACTTTCAGTTTTGCAAGCTGTTTTAACACATCATCTTCTTTGAATGGTGTGATTTCTACTCCATTCACATTTGCATACTTGTCAATCACAGGTGGACCGTCTCCAGTATTTTCTTTAGTAAAAACAGAAGTATTTGTTTAGCATTTGCGCTTTTTCAATGTCACTTTCCACAAATCTGTTCCTAGCACTTTTGAGTCATGCAATTCCACTTCTGATTTTCCTCCTCTCCGGTATATACCTGAAAAAAGTTTTGTCACCGCACTTCACATCTTTAGCTATCTTTTCTTCTGCCTTGGATTTTTCTATCCTTATTTTAATTTTGGTATCTTTTAGTTTTATCCCTGTATTCTTTTGTGTTTTCCTCTGTTTGCAAACTTCTGAATTTTGTGAAAGCTGTGTTTTTTGCTTTTATTTGTGCAGCCACTTCTTTGGAGAACCAAATAGGTTTCCTTTTCTTCCTGCTTTTATTTACTTTCCTTACATATGTAGCCAAAGCCCCTTTTATTGCCTCCTTTAGTTTAGCCCACTGCAATTCCACTTCTAATCCCCTCCCATCCTGCCAACTCCTCCTTTCGGCAATTGACCATTTTACTGAAGTCAACATTTTTGAAATCTAGGACTTTGAGCTTGCTGTGATTGGACTCCGCCTTGGCTTTTATCTCAAATCAAACCATTTGGTGATCACTGCTGCTCATAATGGCACCCACCCGGATATTCGACACGCTATCTCTGTTGGTGAGTACTACGAGGTGTGACAAAAAAGAAATGAGGCTGTCCCATAAATATTTTATGGAGAACACAATAGGTGAAGACTAATGAAGATCACGTGTGCTAACTTTATTGATAAAAAAAATACCCTACATAAGAACATAAGATACGCCATACTGGGTCAGACCAAGGTCCATCAAGCCCAGTATCCTGTTTCCAACAGTGGCCAATCTAGGTCATAGGTACCTAGCAGTATCCCCAAAAGACACAGGTTCCACAATGCTTGTATTGGGTCAAGCATTGATATCCTGGGTCCCTTTTTAATAATGGCTTATGGACCTTTCCTCCAGGAACTTGTCCAAACCTTTTTTAAACCCAGATACACTAACAGCTCTTACTGCATCCTCTGGTAACAAATTCCAGAGTTTGATTACATGCTGAGTGAAAAAATATTTTCTCTTATTTGTCTTAAATAGTTTACCCTGTAGCTTCATTACATGTCCCCTAGTCTTTCTATATTCTGATAGCGTAAACAATTGATCTATGTTTACCCGTTCTACTCCATTCATTAATTTATAGACCTCTATCCTTTCTCCCCTCAGCCGTCTCTTTTCCAGGTTGAAGAGCCCTAACCTTTGTAGCCTCTCTTCATAGGAGTAGCCTTCCATCCCCTTTACCATTTTGGTTGCTCTTCTCTGTACCTTTTCTAATAACGCTATATCCTTTTTAAGATACAGTGACCAGAATTGCACACAATATTCAAGGTGCAGTCGTACCATGGAACGATACAGAGGCATTATAATATCCTTTGTTTTATTTTCCATTCCTTTCCTTATGATACCTAGCATTCTATTTGCTTTCTTGGCCGCTGCTGCACACTGGGTGAGGGTTTTAACATGTTATCCACGATGACTCCTAAATCTTTTTCCTGGGTGGTGGTTCCCAATGTGGAACCTTGCATCGTGTAACCATAGTGTGGGTTGTTCTTTCCTAGGTGCATAACTTTGCACTTGTCCACATTAAATTTCATCTGCCATTTGGATGCCCAGTCTTCCAATTTATCCAGATCCTCCTGCAGCTTTCCACAGTCCTCTTGGGTTTTAACAACTTTAAACAGTTTTGTGTCGTCTGCAAATTTGATAACCTCACTAGTTATTCCCTTTTCCAGGTCATTTATGAATATGTCAAAAAGTAGCAGACCCAGTACAGATCCCTGGGGTACTCCACTATTCACCATTTTCCATTGCGAAAATTGGCCATTTAGCCTTACCCTCTGCTTTCTATCTTTTAGCCAGTTCCCGATCCAAAATAGTACACTGCCTCCTATCCCATGACTTTTTAGTTTTGCCAAAAGTCTCTGATGAGGGACCTTGTCAAAGGCTTTCTGAAAGTCCAGATACACTATATCAACCGACTCACCTTTGTCTACCTGTTTATTCACACCTTCAAAGAAACATAATAGATTAGTAAGACAAGATCTTCCTTGTCTAAAGCCATGTTGGCTGTCTCCCATTAGGCCATGACTATCTACATGCTGTGTAATTTTGTTCTTTATGATGGTTTCTACCATTTTCCCTGGTACTGACGTCAGGCTCACCGGTTTGTAATTTCCCGGATCACCCCTGGAACCCTTTTTAAAAATTGGCGTTACATTGGTGATCCTCCAATCTTCAGGTATTACAGATGATTTTAATGAAAGTTCACAGATTACTAATAGCAGGTCTGCAATCTCATATTTCAGTTCTTTCAACACTCTTGGATGTATACCATCCGGTCCAGGTGATTTGCTACTATTCAGTTTATCAAATAGTTGTAATACATCTTCCCGGTGTAGCGATATTTCTCTCAATTCCTCTGCAGTATCACCTTTAAATACCACTTCAGTCTTGGGTAACATCCCTACATCAACCTCAGTAAAGACCGAAGCAAAGAATTCATTCCAGTCTCTCCACTATAGCCTTGTCTCCTCTTACTGTCCCTTTTTACCCCTCTATCATCTAATGGTCCAATTGACTCTCACAGGCCTTTTGCTACGAATGTACTTGAAAAAATCTTTATTTCGTGTTTTTGCTTCCGTAGCAAGTTCCCTCTCAAATTCTCGCTTTGCCTGCCTTATCAATGCTTTGCATTTAACTTGCCAGTGCTTGTGCTGTTTCCAGTTTTCGTCGTTTGGCTCTTTTTTCCATTTCCTGAAAGATGCTTTTTTGGCAGCAACAGCCTCTCTGACCTCACCTTTAAACCATGCTGGCAGTTTTTTGGACTTTCTTCCACTTTTCTTAATGCGTGGAATACAGCTGGTCTGGGCTTCCAGGATAGTATTTTTAAACACCCAAGCTTGATGTAAGTCTGTAACCTTTGCAACCGCTCCTTTTAGTTTTTTCTTTCGGCGTCAAGCCTTCATCAGGGGGTACGCATCTAGAAACAACAATAATAATAAATAACACTAATATTATCACATTTAAAAACATAAAAAGTATATATATAAAAAACATATATAATACAGTGTGTATCCATAGAGAATATACTATATACCATTAAAATTATAAAAGTAATAAGAAACTAAAATTGATCAGAACATAAATGTAAGAATAAAAACATAAATAATATTGAACAAACATATAAAGGCCAAAAGCAGCCAAGTAAATAATTAAAAACAGCAGACAACCAATACTATCTAGCGAGGAGTGCTCCAGAGAGGGTATTTACGTAGTACACCATATAAGAATGAGAATGGGGGTCTTGACAAAGACCTTTTTCAGTTATTGTCTCAAGGCTTAAAAAAGAGAAAATAAAATATACATATGAATGTAGAATGCTTCCAGAAAAAGGGGGGGGGGGGGGGACATAGAGCCAGAGAGGAGAGGAGCACAAAGAAAATAAAAATATTTTAAAAAAGGGTGTTCATGGAAGTTTGGAAGTAGAGGCAGTGAAAAACCAAACTAATAAAAAGTACAATTGTTTAAAATTGTGGCAATGAACTAAAAATATTAAGTTAGGTGTCTGAGGAGGGCTTATCTTGGGGTGTTGCCATAAAACTTAACTTACACCATATGGACTGTAGCTAAGTATGAACGTGTAGGATGGTATGATCCAAGAACCTTATCAGCAATTATGGAAAATGTGACTCAACAGCATGAATAGAGATAATAATGTGGTGAGAAACATTGAACACATTTCCATGGATATCCATGATGTAAAAATCTATTTTTCATGTCTTTGGCGTAGCGTTTGAAGTCTTGTGGAACAGTGCACAAGCGACGTATCCTGAGGAACTGGCTAACAGGTAAATTTCTCTTGAGAGACTTATGAAAGCTATCAAATTTAATGATATGAAAAATAGATTTTTACATCATGGATATCCAGGGAAATGTGTTCAAGAGGCTTATGTTAGAGCCAGAAATACCGATAGGAGCGCTTTACTTGCCGCCAAAGAAGACACGCCCTCTGACAAATTGGTATGCACTCTCACATTCTCTAACCTGTCACAGAACATAGTTAAGATTTTAAAACAGGAATGGCACCTACTATCTTCACTCACAGCTTTCACATCAAAACAACTAACCATTGCTTTCAAGCGCAATCGTAATCTTGCAGATATTCTGGTACCCTCTGCTCTGTCAACACCTAGAACCATCTGAGAGCAAAGGGACATTTCAAATGTGGGAAATGCTCTGTGTGCTCTCACGCTCTAGTCACAAAGGGCTTTTTTCAACATGGTGACTCTAAAATTTATTTGCTTCAGTTTTCTAACTGTAATACATCCAATGTGGTCTATGTTATATGCTGCCCCTGTAACTTGCTTTATGTTGGGAAGACAAAAGAGACCTGTAAAGACGCTCATCATTGAGCACAGGAGCTGCGTACAAAGACAAATACAGGAAAAACCTCTGGTCACTCACTGGATTGAAAAAAGTCATTTGATCTCAGATATTTATTTATTTAATGGTTTTTCTATACCGTGCTATTTGTCGTCAGTGCGGTTCACAGGTAACATAATTGTGCAATGTAGAAATGTAAGATATGCAATTTTAGGTCATTAAGGTGGTAGAGCCCCATTGGCGTGGAGGAGATATAGAGAGAATCCTGCTGAACTAGAACAATGTTATATCTATGAACTCAACGCACTTATGCTATTTGGTTTGAACCAAGAAGATGACCTCTCTGTTTTTTTATAGTCCTCTATTCAGTATCATTTTTATTACTTTTAGCTGTAGCTTCCTTTTTTATGCTTTTTATATCTTTATAGTTTTATGATTACAGTTTTTAGCTGGCCTATTTTTTACCCTTTTTAATACTCCCTTTTTATATCCGTCTTCATGCATTTTTTCTTGAATGTTTACAACCATATCTTTCTGAGTTCGTTATTTAAAACTACCAATTCATTTTTTGGTAAAATTTAAACTCTTCAATTTGTTAATGCATAATACCTTCACAATATTTATTACTGTTAACTTCTTTTCCTCCTAGTCCATTGTATGCTGTAAGAGTATTAAATTAATCTTTCTGATTTACTCATGATATGAGTTCTAATGCACTCAATGCTGTATTCTACTGTCCATAAGAACATAAGATCTCCAGGAACAAGCAGGAATGAGTCTTCACACGTGGGAGATGTCGCCGACGGAGCCCGCACGGGAATGCTCCCCAGCATCCAATCAGAAAGCCTTTGGGAGCATCCCCCGCGCCTGCGCGGTGGCTTCCCGCCCTTCCTACTGCCTCTCCCCAGTTTTTCGTTTTCCGCGGAGCAGGCAGAACGTCCCTCCTGCCACCGCAGAAATTTTTCCTTTTTTCTGTAGTCGCGGCTTTCCCGCTGACGGTGACACCTCCGTGCCCCCCTTTTTTCTTTCTTTCTTTTAATTATTTTTCATTTAATTTTCGTCGCCCCCTCCGGGCGCTGAGGACCGGGGCATGGAGCCTTCTTCCCCCCAGCCTCACGGCGGGGACTTAATTTTCCATGTGGACTCCAATGCCTGGTGCCTCTCCTGTTTGGGGCTTGACCCTTTTGCCCCGGATTCCCCGGGCTACAGTGTCGGGAGAAGACCCTCCCTCTTTCGGGTATCCCTCGACGACATCTTCGCGCCCAAGGCGCGGTCGTCAGGTTGTTCTTCTCTCCAGGATCAGGTGACCACACAACAGTCTGTTAAGACTAGCCGAGTCTTGAGGGGCGAGTCTCATGAGCGGCATGGCGACGGCTCCGGCCAACCCCTCAAGTCCTCCTTGGCTGATATACCCCGGCGGGAGTCCTCGGGCTCCAAAGCATTTACGGGGTTTCGGGATGTTCCTGAGGTTCGCTCCTCACAGAACATTCCCGAGCCATGCCCGAGGGAGGTACCCGCTTCGAGCGGTGCCGATTCCCCGGCGTCGGCGTCGAGTGTTCCACTCTTCGCCAGGGATCGTCAGCCGGTGTCCTCGGCACCTTCGGGGCCGATCGACTCGACCGGGTCTGACCTCCCTACATCCAAGCCATGCTCGGGCGTGGTAGCCGCTCCGGGCGGTACTGAGCCCCCGGCATCGGCGTCCGTGTCGAGCGCTCCGCTCCTCACCGATGATCATCGGCTGCTGTCTTCGGCGCCTCCGGGGCCGATCGACTCAGTCCAGCCTGGCGTTCCTCCAGCCCTGCCATGCGCGTGGGCGGTACATGCTTCGGGCGGTACCGACCCCTCAGCGTCGGTGTCGAGCGTTCTGCTCCTCACCGGGGATTGGCGGCTGCGGTCCTCGGCGCCTCCGGGGCCGACCGACTCGCGCCGGTATGGCGTTCCTACGGGGGTGGTATCCGCTTTGGGCGGTGCCGACGCATCGGTGTCGAGTGACCCGCTCCCCACCGGGGATCGCCAGCCGCTGCCCTCGGCACCTCGGGGGCCAATCGACTCGACACTGTCTGACGGCCCTACGTTCAGGTCATGCGCGGAGGTAGTACCCGCTTCGAGGGCGCGGGCGTCGGTGGTTCCGCCCTGCGCCGGGGATGGTCATCTGGCCTCCCTCCCCTCAGGGCCACTCGCTTCGACCCGCGCCGGGTCGCTGGTATCCCAGCCCTGCGCAAGGGTGGTACCGGGTTCGAGCGGCGCTGCTCCGCCGGCGACGGCAGGGGCGTCGAGCACGAGGGACCGCTATCGACCTTCCCCGAGGACCTTGGGGTATGTCGGCCAGTGCACGGGCGGCTCCCCAGCATCGACGCGGCCGTCGAGGGCCCCGCCCTTTCCTAGAGAAGGGGCCTCGGGGTCTTCGACCGCTTCGACCCAATCCTGGGTCTGTGCCGCCCCGCAACAGTACCCCGACGTCGGCGCAGGGGCTTTGCACTCCCCCCCCCCCCCCGCAGGGACTTGTCGTCGGGTGACCGGTGTCCCCTCGGGGACGGGCCGTATGCCCCGGAAGGATTTCTCTCCGGGTCGGACGGGTTCGAGAGGGAGCCCGGCACCGGGCAGTGTCCGCCGATCGACATCGGCGCCGGCGTCAGATGACCCCCTCTCCTCCGAGCACCGTCCTCGGGGGCCCTTGATGCTCGCGGCATCGGTCGGCGCGGTTCCGATCCGCGCTCCGGGATCTCCACCACAGGCGCGGTCACACCTGCCGGGGGCCTCGAAGAAGGAGTCGATCTCCTCGCTCGGTTCGATGCCCAGCCTGGAGTCGTTGTCCAGTCTTGAAAGCCTGGCCACGGCACGTCTCGGGATCGGCCCCTGTCCTCTCCCGCAGCGCAGAGCAGAGACCGCTGGCCCCTGCCCTCTCCCGCAGCGCAGAGCAGAGACCGCTGGCCCCTGCCCTCCGGCGGCCGCGGATTCGCTCCAGTCACGGGGGGAAGCGCCGCCCCCGGGTTAGGGGCCGAGGCCGGTTCCTGCGGCGCCGTCGGTGCCATCGACTTCTTCGATGCCTAGCTTGGAATCAATTCCAGGAGCCGACGACGCCATGTTGACTGCCTCGATCCGGGTCGGTTGGTCCCCTCCTCTGCCCAGCGGGCATCGGCCCGAGCGGCCTCTTAGTGCCCTGGCGGCCTCTCCCGCCATAACTGCTCCGGCAGAGCCGCCTTTTCAGGATTTCCTCCTTGACATGGCGGACTTGCTGGCCATCCCTATCCCGAGCCGAGGCCCTGCGGAACAGGCAGCCGCGATGCTTCCTCTGCATCCCGCCCTGCAGGATCTCCTGCTGGGGGCTTGGCGGTCGCCTTTGAGGGTTCCGGCGCTGCCGACTGCGATGCAGGCTCTGTACCGGGTGCCTCCGTCCCCGGGGTTTCGGCAGCACCAGCTTTCACATCGGTCCATTGTGGTGGAATCGGCGCTGAGGAAGGCCGGAAGCAAGGAGAGGCATGCTTCTCGCCCTCCAGGCCGCGCCTCGAAGACACTAGATACTCTAGGACGTCAAGCCTTCCAAATGTCTATGCTGGCGGCCAGAATTATTTCATATATATTTTATATGAGTCTGTCGCTTCGGGAGGTCACCGAGAGGTTATCTCGGTTATCCACCTTCGTATCTGCAACCAAGGCCTTTGAATATTCCCTGCTTCTTTATCATTGCAGGAATATCTCCGGGTTCCTTTCTCATGCTTCGCTGGACTCCTTCCGGTCGGTCAGCAGAGCCTCTGCTGTTGCCATTAGAGCACGCCGCACGGCATGGTTGCAGGCGTCCGAGTTGTGTAGACAGGCACAGCACAATCTGGGTAATTCTCCCTGCGACGGAGATCACCTCTTCAATAGCGAAGCCTTACGTCAGGTCGCACAGTGCTTCGCTAACCTTCCCAGAGTTAGCAGCCAGCCTAGGGCCCGGCTTCCCCCCGGTGGTGGTAAATGCCCCTCCAGACCCCCCTTCCCTAGGAAGAGGAAATGTCAGCCCTCCGCCCACCCTCCAGGCGCGCCCAAGCAAGGGACCTCTCACCCCGGGTTGATGTCCCCGGGCCCGCGCCAGGACTCTCATACTAAGCATTTTTAGGCTCAGGTGGGCGGCTGCCTGCTCTTAACCTCCTTACCAGAAGTTTAGACTAGAGCTCTACTCTGGGGCTCGTCCAGTTGGAAAATGGTTCGGGGACTTATCTAGGGGTTCAGGTCTTCTCCTCCGTGGGAAAGGGAGACCACCTTACGCCGTGATAGCTATGGCCCACGGTCACCCTACTTACTCTTCGGTACGTCCCCGAACCCCTCTCAGCCAGTATCCTCTTGCTGATTGCTTCCGTACTGGAATTCCCCTCCAGCCGCTATAGTCCCCCCTATACTCACCAGGGACTATACCCTCATGTCCCCCGATTGTGCGGGGGACAGTTTCTACGCGCAGGCCCTGGGGACACATTAGGGCCTCCAACCCCTGCGGCATTCTACCGGACTGATGCTATCCTCCGTCCCCCGCGCTCTTAGCTCGCCGATCTGCCCTTGCCCTCCAGGAAAGATCCCTCCCCTGACGGATCTTGCGGCCACCTCTCCAGGTGGACGTTCTGGGGATCGATGGCAGATCCGCCTTACCTGAGTGCTGCTCATGGAGGCAGGCCCCCCGGCGTGCCTGCGTTAGTACCGGAGGGGGCGTCCCCATGTCCACCGGCTTAGATATATTAGATATCACCTGCTTGGCAGGCGCCTTTGGGGGATCCCCACAGTACCTGTGTTTACCGCCCCTTTTCCCCCTATGGCCGGTACTCACCCCCACCCCCCCCCCCGGGGTTCCGGCCAGTCCGCCTGCCTATTCCCCGATCGGCCCGCGGACTGGTGGTACCCTACTGCTGTGAAGTCAACAGTCCCCTTTTTCTGTTAGGTCCTCCTCCCGGAGGTCCGGACCCTTGTCTCCCTATCTCTCGCTAGGGCAGACTGTGTACCCCTTCTGCTCCGGGGTACACCTCTACTCTTCTCCGGGATAGGCTCTCTAGTTCGGCCTGTCTTCCACTGTTGGTCCTCTGAGTTATGGACTCTACTCCTAAGGGAGTGCTCAGCTTGCCATGAGCCCCCTGGAAGACCTGCCGTCCTTCTCCTGACCCAGCTGACGCCTGGATCCCATGGCCTTCCGGATTTGGAACTTCCTCCTCGCTGCGGTGAAGTTTCCTTGATGACCTCGCTACTGCGTCTACAGTGCCTTCATCACAGGACTACTTCCGACAACCCGGTGGGTAAGCAGTACAGGGTTCTAAACCATTAATTCATTAAAACTTTATGGCCGGTAAGCTCTGTATGGTACTAGGTCATTTACTCATTACATGCTTAATGATTCTCTTCATGCACCCCTCTGACTACTCCCGTAGCCTGGGGGTTTTTCTGCTGTATCCTAATGGTACCTGTTCTGCACTCTAAAGACTTGCCTCCGTAGTCTTTGGATTCGCTGTTCCTCTATTCAACTCCTGCCCTCCATCCCTCAGGGGATACCGGAGATTCAGGCTGGCAAATGCCATCCCGTCTGGGCTGCGCTTATGGGATCTCCCCGGGCATCCTAAGCTAGGGAGTCCCCACGTGTGAAGACTCATTCCTGCTTGTTCCTGGAGATAGCACAGTTACTTACCTGTAACAGGTGATCTCCGGAACAGCAGGAATTAGTCTTCACAACCCGCCCACCTCCCCTAGGAGTTGTATCTCTTTTTTTCCCTATTCCTTCCTCTCCTCTCCTTCCGGCTCAGTTATGAAACTCAACTGGGGAGAGGCAGTAGGAAGGGCGGGAAGCCACCGCGCAGGCGCGGGGGATGCTCCCAAAGGCTTTCTGATTGGATGCTGGGGAGCATTCCCGTGCGGGCTCCGTCGGCGACATCTCCCACGTGTGAAGACTAATTCCTGCTGTTCCGGAGATCACCTGTTACAGGTAAGTAACTGTGCTATATGCCATACTGGGTCAGACCAAGGTCCATCAAGCCCAGTATCCTGTTTCCAACAGTGGCCAATCTAGGTCACAAGTACCTAGCAGTTTCCCCAAAAGACACAGGTTCCACATTGCTTGTACTGGGATCAGTACAAGCATTGTATTGTATTGGATCCCAGTACAAGCATTCCACAATGCTTGTACTGCGATCCAATACAATACAGTTCCACACATTTAGTCAGTTTGTAGTTTTTGTCCTTCTCAAGAAAAGAAGCTTTTATTTAGATCAGTGTATCATCACTTCATTTCACCATTGCTCCTGTTTATGCTTTATACTCAATCTTGTCATGCGCGGCTATCTGCCGATCATGTTTTTTGGCGCGAAAACTGGGACGTTTATTCCAAGACGCTCACACGGGGTTTCACCCAGAATACTTGCTACAGCTTGTTACGAGTCTTTTCTTCATTGTTTAATGGGTAACGTACCTGATACAAGTTTCTCCTTGACTAACTTAGTCCCTTTTTCCACATCGCACAAATATGGTGTTTCGGCACGCTTTCTCCTTTTCCATATGGATGGTTCCGTTGTTTACTGTTGTTCGGCTTAGTAATCATGGCTTTTGATGTTTTTAACACATTGAATGTTGTACTTTAACACACACATTGTGTTTTAATGTTGCGGTTTTCTCTGAATATGTTTAGCTATTCTGCATATTTATTTGTACACCCTCCGCGTCTACTAACCACTGCACATTGTTACGGCAGTCAGGACACATAATATATCACGCATCTTTATTCAAGACACCTGTTACTTTCTGCCACAAATACAATCCGCAATGTAATCAGTTCCCCTTTTTGAATAATCTGACTGCATAATTTTAGCTTTATGTTTTTATTGTATTATAGACCCTCCTTTTATATAAACATATTTTGGTTTTCATCGCCTTCGCCCGTTGTGTTCTCCTGCTGTTGCTGCGAGGGCTTTGCTCTCCTCCCCCCCCCCCCCATAAATGTTTTATTATAAACTCTACAGAGAAATTATGCATCCCCCCTTCAAAGTAATCCCCCCCCCCCCCCGAGTTAATGCACTTCTGCATTCGCTTCTGCCACGTACGGAAGCACTCAGTAAAGTCGTCCTCGAGGTCCCTCAGCTCCCTCATCACAGTGGCCTTGATCTCTTCTACAGAGATGAAATGAGTTCCTTTGAGCACAGTCTTCAGTCTGGGGAAGAGTCAGAAGTCACATGGTGCGAGATCTGGGGAATAAGGAGGGTGGTCGAGAAATGTGATCTCTTTGTTGGCCAAGAACTGCCCCACACTGAGCACAGTATGCACGGGCACGTTGTTGTGGTGGATCAGCCATGACTTCTCCCCACAGAGTCCGCCTGCTGCGCCGAACCCAGTCATGGAGGTGGTTGAGGACCTGCTGGTAGAAGTGCTGGTTGACTGTCTGACCCTCATGCACAAACTCATGATGGACCATTCCCTTCTGGTCAAAGAATGCGATCAGCATGACCTTGATCCGTGATTTGGACATGTGCGCCGCCTTGGGTCTGGGTGACAGTCAAGTCTTCCACTGCAGGCTCTGTCTCTTGCTTTCAGGGTCGTACTGGAAGATCCAAGTCTCGTCTCCTGTGATTACTCAGCCAACAAACTCTGGATCTTCTCCGATCTTCTCTAGCAAGTCTCAACAAACATTGACCCAGTGCTCCTTCTGGTCGTCCGATAAAAACTTGGGCACCATCTTGGCACTCACCTTCCACATCCCCAGCTCCTGCACCAAGATGATCCGCACTGATTCCCTGTTCAGGCTGAGCTCCTCAGCTATCATTCGCACCGTCAATCTGCGATCACTCCGCACCATCTGGTTCACTCTGTCAATGTTCTCAGCCGTATTTGTCGTGGAAGCCCATCCTGACTTGGGATCATCCTCCACCTCCTCGTGGTCAGTCTTAAAGCATTTGTGCCACTTAAAGACTCCTGACCTTGACATTGCATCTTCTCCATAAGCCTTTTGGAGAAGTTGGAGACACTCAGTTGGACCCTTCTCCAACTTAACTAGAAATTTAAAGTTGATTCTTTGCTCCATATTTCTGCCACCTCCAGTTGCGTGACAAAGCAATGGAACAGAGTGCTACAAAAAAACCTGAAAAAGAAAGAGTGAGAGAGATGAAAAATATTATAGCAGAATAGTGGCGAGATGTTGCACAACACAGTGACATAAGCGGTTAGCCAGTTGGCATTGAGTCATGGGTGTGGCTTCCACAGTCTTGCTTCTTTTTTGTCACACCTTGTATGTTATCTTTTAAATGCAAATAACTTTGACAGTATCAATAAGATGGTATATCAAAATATATAATAAGCTATAAACTATGAAGTGAAAATATTTGAAAATAAAGCTCACATAACAGTGAAAATTACCGAAGATAGATAGCATTTTAAAGAGGGAAAGTCGAAAAGTAATATCCTCCTCTCCCCCCCCCCTTCCCCAGATAACAGCAGCCTCTCTGTTTGAGAGGCATTACTATACCTAATGATGTCAAAGGGATTTATAGAAGGAGTGCTTGAACAGGCTATGACCCATAGAATGAGAAAGGTGTGCATTTATGTAAAGGACATTTCCATGAGGAACTCATTGTATTTGGAGGACTCATATCATGGTTGATTTCCCTCAATAACAAAATTCATTGAAGCATGTATAAATTCATAAGAACTTAAGATATGCCATACTGGATCAGACCTGAGGTCCATCAAGCCCAGTATCCTGTTAACAACAGTGGCAAATCTGGGTCACAAGTACCTAGCAATTTCCCCAAAAGACACACAGGCTCCACAGTGCATGTATTGGGGCAAGCAGTGGATTTCCCAGGTCCCTTTTAATAATGGTTTATAGACCTTCATCCTCCAGTAACAAGTTCCAGAATTTGATTATGCGTTGAGTGAAAAAATATTATCTCCAGGAACAAGCAGGAATGTAGTCTTCACATATGGGTATCGTCAGTACCGACGGAGCCTGCGCGGGAATGCTCCCCAGCGTCCAATAGGAAAGCCTTTGGGAGTATCCCACAGCGCCTGCGTGCTGCCTTCCCGCCTTTTCCAACTGTCCCTCTCCAGTTCTTCATTTTCCGCGGAGCCGACAGGTCGTACATCCTGTCACCGCAGAAAAAAATTCTTTCTTCTTTTATATGGTCGCGTCTGCCTTCCCTCGACGCTACACCAGTACCGCCGGTGGTTCTTTCTTTTTTTTTTCAAGTATTCCACACCAAGCTCAGCAACAAGACAGTCCTAGTTCAAACGAACAATCAAGTAGCCATGTTCTATGTGAACAAGCAGGGCGGAACAGGCTCACTCTGCAGCGAAGCTTTGCGACTATGGGCCCTTGCCAGAGAGCATCAGATTCATCTCCTTGCGGTGTATAAGAACATAAGATATGCCATACTGGGTCAGACCAAGGTCCATCAAGCCCAGTATCCTGTTTCCAACAGTGGCCAATCTAGGTTATAAGTACCTAGCAGTTTTCCCAAAAGACACAGGTTCCACAATGCTTGTACTGAGTCAAGCATTGATATCCTGGGTCCCTTCTTAATAATGGTTTATGGACCTTTCCTTCAGGAACTTGTCCAAACCTTTTTTAAACCCAGATACACTAACAGCCTTTACTACATTCTCCGGTAACAAATTCCAGAGTTTGAATACACATTGAGTGAAAAAATATTTTCTTTTATTAGTCTTAAATAGTTTACCCTGTAGCTTCATTGCATGTCCCCTAGTCTTTCTATATTCTGATAACATAAACATTCAAAACTCTTGGGCAGACAGACTCAGTCAAGTTCTGCTTCCACATAAATGGTCTCTCCATGCAGACCAGGTGGCCAAAATTATTCAAACTTGGGGAACACCGGACTTTGACCTCTTTGCAAGTCCGCTGAATGCCAAACTTCCCCGGTTCTGTTCCAGAATTCTGGCTCAGGGTTGTCAGGCCAGGGATGCTTTCCTTCTCCATTGGGGTCAGGACTTCCTGTATGCCTTTCCACCCATTCCCCTAATTCCCAAAACCCTGTTCAAGCTTCAGAGAGACAGAGGTCATGTGATTCTCATAGCTCCACGTTGGCCACTGCAAATGTGGTACCCTCTGCTCCTACATCTCTCTCATGCTCCGCCTCTAGAGTTAGGATCTGCTCCAGATCTCCTTTCTCAAGAGGACGGGATGCTGTGGCATCCCAATCCCCAGTCTCTGCATCTCAGGGCCTGGTTGCTGAAAGCCTAGAACTTTACAGTCTTAACCTTTCCTAGCAGGTAAAGGATATCCTTTATGCTTTCAGGAAGCCTTCCACAAGACGCTCTTATGCATTTAAGTGGAAAAGGTTTACCATATGGTGCTCGCAGAAGGGTCTTAACCCTCTTGCGATACCTCTGGAATCATTACTGGAGTATCTCCTTCATTTATCAAATGCAGGGCTTAAGACCAATTCAGTGAGAGTTCATTTGAGTGCTATCGCAGCTTCTTTCAAGCCTCTAAATGGACAACCTATTTCCTCTCATCCTCTCATAGCGAGATTTATGAGAGGCCTTCTTTTAATTAAGCCTCCCATTAAACCACCATCGGTGGCAAGGGACTTAAATCTGGTTCTTGGGCAGCTCATGAAACCGCCCTTTGAACCATTAGCCACTACCTCTTTGAAATTCCTTTCCTGGAAGGTCATCTTTCTTATTTCAATCACATCAGCACATCGCATCAGTATATTGCAAGCATTGGTGGCTGATCCTCCTTATATAAGGTTCCATCATGATAAGATAGTCCTTAGGACTCATCCACACTTTATTCCAAAGGTGGTGCTACCTTTTCATTTAAACCAAGCGCTTTACCTTCCTGTGTTCTTTCCAAGGCCTCACGCCTCAAATGCAGAAAGGAATCTTCATACTTTGGACTGTAAAAGGGCTTTGGAGTGGAAGAGTGGCCTAGTGGTTGGGGCAAGGTACTACAGGCCAGAAGGTCGGACGTTCAAATCCCACTAGAGGACAGCAACCTTGGGCCGGAAGGACTGGGGTTTCTAGTCCCACAGGTGCTCCTTGTGGTCTTGGGCAAGCCACTTAACCCTCCATAGCCCATGTTCCCTGTAAAATAGTTATCTCCACGTTATAATGCCCTGTTCAATGTAATTTCAGTTTGTTCAATGTAAACCGCACTGATGCAGAATAGCGCGGTATATAAGAGAATGTAAATAAATAAAATAAATACTTGCAAAGGACACAGCAACATAGAAAGTATTCTCAACTCTTTGTTGCTTTTGATCCTAGTCATTTGGGACTTCCAGTCTCCAAAAGAATACTGTCCAGCTGGATTGCACAGTGTATATCTTTTGCCTATGAGAGTAAAATCCTTCCTTTTGAAGGCCATGCCATGTCACAGCTCACAATGTGAGAGCCATGGCAGCCTCTATGGCTCATCTTCACTCTGTGTCTATCGACGACATCTGTCGAGCAGCTACTTGTGCTTCAGTTCATACCTTCACAGCCCATTACTGCTTAGACAAGGACTCCCGCCGGGATGCCTTGTTTGGTCAGGCTGTTCTTCAACACCTGTTCCATACTTAATCAACTCCTACCCACCATCCCTGGTAGGATGCCAGAGATCCATGGGGGGAAGTGGAGCCCTTTCACAAGGGCACACAACTTCTGGGACCTTCTCCCTGGCATCTGCAGCTAGGGAGTCTCCATATGTGAAGACTACATTCCTGCTTGTTCCTAGAGATAGCATAGTTACTCACCTGTAACAGGTGATCTCCGGGAACAGCAGTAATTTAGTCTTCACAACCCACCCACCTCCCCTAGGAGTTGTATCTCTCTCTTTCTCTCTTTCCCTCTCTCTTTTGTCTCAGCTTTAAGCTCAGCTGGAGAGGAACAGTTGGGAAAGGCAGGAAGGCAGCACGCAGGCGCTGTGGGATGCTCCCAAAGGCTTTCCTATTGGACGCTGGGGAGCGTTCCCGCGCCGGCTCCGTCGGTACCAACGATACCCATATGGGAAGACTAAATTCCTGCTGTTCCCGGAGATCACCTGTTACAGGTGAGTAACTATGCTTTCTCTGGGAACAAGCAGGAAGTCAGTCTTCATACATGAGTGACGTCTGCACCGACAGAGCCTTCATGGAAGCATCACCCCAGATTTCAAAGAAAGCCTTTGGGAGATGCCACCATGCACGCGTGGTCCCCTTTGCTACCAAGGGTACCATCTTGCTCAATCTCCTTTTTTCTGCAGAGCCATTCAGACGTCATCTGGCTTGTCCCCGGAAAAAGTTTATTATTTTGTTCCTCGAGTTTCCAACTTGCCTCTGGTATTGCACCGTTACTCTTCCTGCCTACCAACCTCAGTGCTTCGGGTTTGGTTCAAATTTTTGTAGTTTTTGTTCCTTTTTCTTTTCTGGCACTTTGGCGCCTATTTTCCTCCCACTGGCAGCCTGGAGAGTCTTCGACCTCGCAGGGGTGCTTTTTCCCCCATGGCTATCAGTGGTTTTAAGAAATGTGATCGGTGCTCTAAAATCATCTTTGACCGACACACATAACTGCTGCCTTCATTGCCTGGGGCATGAGCATGATCCGGCGGCCTGCAGTCTCTGCAAGAGGATGTCCAGCAAGACCCTCAAGAGCCGCCAGCAGCAGCATGACAAGTCCTTCCCTGAGTCTCCGGTATCTCCCAAAGCCAGGGCCTCATCTGAGGCCCCAACACCTTGAGCGGAGCTTTCCGAGCCTGAGCACCTTCGGGGGTCCTCAGAAAGGGGATCTCCCTCGAGGGAACCCAGAAAGAAGAAACAACCCTTGAAGGTGGCGTCCTTGGATGGTTCCGACCGCCCAGGAGCTCCCCAGACCCGGTCCCATAATCCGAGGTGCTTGTCCAAGGCGTCGTTGAAGGAAACACCTGCGAAGGTCCCCAGAAGGATCTGGCCGCGGAAAGGCCTCGGTCCCCAGACACCATCCTCGTCGAGGATTCCCTTTGGGGGAGCCAGCGTCGGGCCCATGTCCCTTGATGCCTGCGCTGAAGGCTGCGGAGCCTTCTGGGCTAGAGTCCAGAATGGCAGCCTTGGAGTGCAGTTTGTCTGCCTTCATGGACCAGCAACAGGCGCTGTTGTCTGGTTCGACCTGTTCATCTGCCCCGACCACCGGGCCGTTGACCTCAAAGACGTCCCGGAGGCCGAGCCGATCCTTGAGGTCCTTTGGCCTCGAGTCAGTCCTTGGCTGAGGTCATGCTCCGAGTCCCACTCATCGGGACTGCGGTAATCCCTGGCAAGTCTATTGGGTGCAGGCCATAGAGCGTCGGGGCCCTTGAGGTCCGCAGAGCAGCCCTCTGGCAAATCCTCCATGGACTATTCTGAGTGGGAGACGGAGGACAGGAGTCCCCCGATACCCATCGCCACCGTGTTTCCCCCATGTTGGAACCTAGGCAGCGGTCCCCGCCAGAGGACATGGGTTTCTTGGACTTTGTCAAGGACATGTCCAAGGCCCTTGCATTCCCAACCGAGTCGGAGGAGGACCCTTGGGCGGATGAGGTAGAGATTCTCCAGTACGAGGTCCCTCTGCGGGAATCACTAACGGTGCCCATTCCTCCCATCCTGGAGCAGCTCATGCACCACATGGGGCGACACCAGCCTTGGTGCAGATGGCTCGACTCGATGTATCGGGTCCGCCGGAGCCTTGGCTTCTAGAAGTCACAACTGCCGCATAACTCCATGGTGGTGGAATCGGCCATGCCTCGGCTGAAATGCTAGAAGACGCACTCCTCGGTACCCCCCCCCCCCCCCCCGGCAGGGAGGCTCGCACCTTGGACGCCCTCGGCAAAAAGTGCTACCAGGGCTCGATGCTCCTCTGCTGCATCCAGGCCTACCAACTGTACATGGGCATGTACCTGAGAGACCTTCTCAACTGGTCTCTCCAAGGAACCCTTGCAGCGCTTCAAGAGCCTGATGAAGGCCATCTGTGAGTGCTCCAAATTTGTCTTGAGCGACCTATGACGGGTTCATATCGGCAGCTCGAGTAGCCGCGGCAGGCATCAGTGCACGCTGCCAAGCTTGGATTCAGTTGTCCGATCTCGAGCAGTGGATTCAGGACAAACAGGTTGATGATCCAATCCAAGGGGAGAACCTCTTTAGCAAACCTATGACCGACAAGGCTGCTGAGCTGGAGACCGAGTTCATGACAAGGACCGCACTCTCTAAGAAGACCACTTCCCCTCCCCAAGAAGACCACTTCCCCTCCACAACGTAAGGGCTCAGGTAAAAAGCCCTTTTACCTGAGGGAGGAAGCTGCTTACCGATACTACCCACCCTATCAGGCCTCCCCGATTCCCCCAACAGGGTCAGCAGGCCAAGGGACATGGGCATGGCCTGAGTAAGCAGAAAGCTCCTAAACCCCAGGCACCGGCCCTGGCCCTGGCCCAGCCAGGGGGGAGCTTTCGACTCCTTAAGCATAGCCTCTCTACCCCAAGGAGGTCAGCAGCCCACAGGGGGATGCCTGGCCCTCTGTGCCCAGAGATGGATGGCTATCACCACCGATTCTTGGGCACTGAGGGTAGTCTGGCTCAGACATCCCCCTCTTATTTTCTGGGATAGCCCCTTAGGTCTCCCCTACACTGGGACCTTCTCTTAAAGGAGTTGGCAGGTCTTCTAGATGACAAGCGGTGGAACCGGTGCCCCACCACCTCATGGGCAAGGGTTTCTACTCCAAATACTTCCTTGCCCCAAAGAGGACAGGGGGCCTAAGGCCTATCCTCCACCTGCGCAATCTCAACAAATTCTTGGTGAGGGAGAAGTTCAAGATGCTCTCCCTTGAAACATTGCTGCCATACCTACAGCAGGGATACTGGCTATGCTCCTTAGACCTCAAAGATGCTTATACTCACATCCTCATTCGCCCCAACCACAGGCAGTACTTGCAGTTCGTAGTAGGGGGCAGGAACTTTCAATTCAGGGTACTCCCCTTCGATCTAGCCTCTGCCCCACGTGTCTTCACTAAATGCCTCATAGCTACAAATTACAGTTCAAGCTCCACTATTTTACCATTGACTAACTTATTTTTTTATTTTGTTTTCATATGCTGATAGCGATCAGGTCTCAGAATCTTAAACGGCTCCACACTGGATCTACTGATATGATACAGTGATATGCCTTCATTACATCAGTGACCCGTATACATCGCTATTTTTAATGTTAGTGTTTGCTTTTTTCTTTGTGATGTATTTTCTCTCTTTTTTAAATTTTTTAAAAAATTTTTAAAACTACTCTTAAACTGCACTGCAGTTTTTTAACTGTTGGTAACCGTTAATTGGGGAAGATAATGTCTTATTGATGGTATCTTAGAGAATCATGCCGTGGTATCTTAGAGAATCATGTCTTATTGATGGTATCTTAGAGAATCATGCCGTGGTAAATTATCTCCTCCTCATCTTCGACGTTGTAATTTTAACAAGAGTCTGTATCAACTTCAACTTCAATACTTTCACTCCGGCCTTATTCTCAAAATAATATTTGTTTGTGGCTTCCCCTCTTCAGTTTTATAACCATCGCAGTGCCGTTGTTTTGACTTCTACTTTCAGGTAACTTTCACAACTTGTGCTCTCAGAACGTATGCCGAGGAGCATACGTTCTGAGAGCACAAGTTGTGAAAGTTACCTGAAAGTAGAAGTCAAAACAACGGCACTGCGATGGTTATAAAACCGAAGAGGGGAAGCCACAAACAAATATTATTTTGAGAATAAGGCCGGAGTGAAAGAGTTGAAGTTGATACAGACTCTTGTTAAAATTACAACGTCGAAGATGAGGAGGAGATAATTTACCATGGCATGATTCTCTAAGATACCATCAATAAGACATTATCTTCCCCAATTAACGGTTACCAACAGTTAAAAAAACTGCAGTGCAGTTTAATAGTAGTTTTAAAAAAAATTTTTAAAATTTTAAAAATAGAGAAAATATATCACAAAGAAAAAAGCAAACACTAACATTAAAAATAGCGATGTATACGGGTCATTGATGTAATGAAGGCATATCACTGTATCATATCAGTAGATCCAGTGTGGAGCCGTTTCAGATTCTGAGACCTGATCGCTATCAGCATATGAAAACAAAATAAAAAAATAAGTTAGTCAATGGTAAAATAGTGGAGCTTGAACTGTAATTTGTAGCTGTGTAGCATAAAGCTCTGAGAAGTGACACTTGACTAGTTTGCAGCAGTTCACAAAATGCCTGGCAGTCGTGGCCCCCTTTCTCCGGCTCCAGGGGATCTTCGTTTTTCCTTACCTGGATGACTGGCTCATAAAGGGAGGCACAGCAGGCCATCGCTCACACCATCCAGGTTCTGCGACACTTGGGCTGTCATAAACTACCCCAAGATTCACCTCCTCCCCACACAGTGCCTGGAGTTCATCGGAGCAAAGCTTGACACCCTCCAGTTGAGGGCTTTCCTGCCCAAGGACCGAGCCAATTTGCTCCGGTCCCTTGCTCGGGACGTACAGCACCATCCGTCAGTGCCCGCCCGGCTTCTTCTGTGCCTCTTTGGACACATGGCTTCCACGGTCCATGTCACCCCGGACACTCGCCTCCACATGAGGATAGCGCAGTGGTGTCTCCGGGACCAGTGGTCTCAGGCCACGGGCTGTCTCGGTGACCTGCCAGTTGGCAGACTCCCTGGACTCTGGTGGCAGTTGCCCTGGCATCTCAAAGGGGTCATGCCTTTTTAGGCTCCAAGTCACTCTAGGGTCCTCATCATGGACGCCTCCCTGCTTGGCTGGGGAGCCCAATGCAGAATACTCTGTACTCAGGGCAACTGGTCACCAAATGAGAGCACCCAGCAGATCAACCTCCTGGAGCTCTGGGCCATACACTTTGCCCTGAGGGTCTTCTGTCACCACCTACGTCAGCAGACGGTGATGGTCCAGACGGATAACCAGGTGGAGATGTTCTATGTGAACAAACAGGGAGACACGTGGTCTCGTGCTCTTTGTCAGGAGGCACTGGTCTCATGGTCTCGTATGCAGTCCATCAGGGAATCCTCCTGCGGACAGTGTACCTGCCAGGCCAGGACAACTTGCTGGCCGACACGAGTGGCAGCTGGACCCCAGGGTAGCCAGTCAGCATTTCCGTCTCTGGGGGGAACCCGTGATGGACCTGTTCACCAGTCTGGACAATTTTCAGTTGCCCTGCTTTTGCTCCCAGCAGGCCCACCCTTCCAGGGTGGCAGCAGATATGTTCCTGGTCTCATGATTGGAAGGTTTCATGTACGCCTTCCCTCTGATGCCACTGATCACCAAGACCCTGTTCAGGGCGCTCCACGACAGGGCCTTGCTCATCCTGATAGCTCCTCGGTGGCCAGGGCAGCCGTGGTTTCTGCTGCTCCTGAGGCTGGCGATGGAGGTCCCCATCCCCCTTGGAACTGACCCGGGTCTTCTATCCCAGTAGGGGTGCTCTCTCCTGCACCCCAACCTCGGGTCTCTCTCGATGACAGCATGGCTGCTGAGAGAGTAACTCTGGCCCCTCTCAACCTCCCAGTGGATGTGGAGAGCATTCTGCTGGCCTCTCGCAAGGCTTTCACTAGGAAGGCTTATGCCCTCAAAGGGCGTGGGTTCTTTTTTTTTTGCGCCCAACAGGGGGCTGATCCTTTCCTTTGCCCGGTGCGTCTGGTGTTACAGTACCTTCTCCACCTTTCTCAGTCTGGGCTCAAGTCTAACTCCGTTCGGGTGTACCTTAGTGCCCTGGTGGCATACCACCATCCGGTGGATGGTAAACTCCTCTTGGTCCAACCATTAGTGACCCGTTTCCTTAGGGGCCTTCTCCTATCAAAGCCCCCAATTCGCCCTCCGGCAACCGAATGGGACCTCAACGTGGTGGTGGGGCAGCTCACTCGCCAACACTTTGAGCCTCTGGCTACCCTGCCACCTTCGCTACCTCTCATGGAAGGTGGTTTTCCTGGTTGCGCTCACCTCCACTCGCAGAGTTAGCGAGCTCCAAGCCCTTGTGACGGAGGCGCCTTATACCATGTTCTACAAGAATAGAGTGGTGCTTCGCACGCACACCAAATTCCTGCTGAAGGTAGTGTCGCCCTTCCATCTTAACCAGGAAGTGGTGCTCCCTACCTTCTTTCCAAGACCTCACTCCAGTCAGGCAGAGAAGTTCCTTCACACCTTGGACTGCAAGAGGGCCTTGTCCTTCTAAATCCAAAACACTCAGGGCCACCGCAAGGCTTCTCAGCTGTTTATCTCCTATGTCCCCAGTAGGCTGGGGAGGCGATGACTAAGTGTACGCTGTCCATCTGGGTAGCGGACTGTATCACCCTCGCTTATGAATAGGCGGGGTTCCCACTGGATGACAGCATCATGGCACACCGTCTCAGGGCCATGACCGCTTTGATGACAAGCTTGTGCTCTGCCCTGATGGTGGACATCTGCCGGGCCGCCACCTGGTCTTCAGTACATACCTTCGCAGCCCATTACTGCCTGGAAAGAGAGTCCCGATGGAGCAGTGCCTTCAGCCAGGCTGTGCTCCATATCCTTTTTGGGGTCTAGGTAACTCCTACCCTCCAACCCTTCAGTGTTCAGGCTACCGGAGTGCTGGTTCATCGGACACAGGGGTCATACTTTTGCTATGGGCTTTTGGTAGCCTGTAGCTGGGGAGTCCCATGTGTGAGGACTGACTTCCTGCTTGTTCCTAGAGAAAGTGTAGTTATCTGTAACAGGTATTCTCCGGGGACAGCAGGGATCAGTCCTCACAACCCTCCCTCCTTCCCTTGGAGTTGCTTCTTTATCATCCTCTGTTTTGCCGTCTTTTAGCTATGTCATCTGACTGAGCAAGATGGCACCCTTGGGCGGGAAGGGGACCACACATATGTGGTGGCACCTCCCAAAGGTTTTCTTTGAAAGCTGTGGGGATGCTTCCGTGAGGGTTCTGTCAGTGCTGACATCACCCATATGTGAGGACTGATTCCTACTGTCCCTGGAGAACACCTGTTACAGGTGAGAAACTATGCTTTCTCTTATTAGTCTTAAGTGGGTTACACTGTAGCTTCATTGCATGTCCCCTAGTCTTTCTGTATTTTGATGGCATAAACAGTCAATCTATGTTTGCCCATTTCACTCCATTCATTAATTTATAGACCTCTATCATATCTCCCCTCAGCCTCTTTTCCAGGTTGAAGAACCCTAATCTTTTTAGCCTCTCATAGGGGTATCCTTCCATCCCCTTTACCATTTTGGTGGCTCTTCTCTGTAGCTTTTCTAATTCTGTTATATCCTTTTTAAGATACAGTGACCAGAATTGTATACAATACTCAAGGTGCAGTCACACCATGGAACAATACAGAGGCATTATAATAGCCTAGGTTTAATTTTCCATTCCTTTCCTTATGATTCATACATTCTATTTGCTATCAGGTCAGTCACTACAAGATTTCCAGAAGAACATGTCAGAGTGCTTTGTAGAGCCATGTATTTGGAAATCAGAATCCTTGGGTTGTAAGTTTAACTCCCTGTTTGCATCCTGTTTATTACCTTAAGTAAAAAACATGATGTGAAATAGGTGCCAACAGGTATGGATGCTGCTGCTTACATGTGTACAGTCCCTAGTGATGCCACTTTTTTGCATATGTGGGTTACTAAAATGAAAGTTCACAGCAAATACACATTTATTATTTTATCTAAAGAATTGTAGCACTATTCAAATAAGTAGTAGTCATAGCATTTGTAAATTAGTTTTTATCACAGTGGTTTCCAATGTATGGGATAACAGTAACAAACAAGACAGTATTTATAATCAAGTTGCAAAACGTAAATTAGGGCAAAGAAATGCATTTCACAGCATAAAATCTCCAGCTCAACGTTGAAACATCAGCTAAGGTTACAAATGGTATATTGTGATCCCCTAGCCTGGGCCCAAGAGCTTACAGGTGTAGGGTCGCCTTTGTATGTCCTTAAATGAAGCTTTACTATTTGTTCCCAGCAAAGAACTCTGGGATTTGTAGTTTGGCTATTTTGCATTCAAAGACAAAGTAGTTGTGCAATTGTTGATTGAGGCAAACAAGAAAATGTATTTTTTTGTGGGTTTCCAAAACGCATTAAAGTTCTGAACACAGGTAAAAGGATACTTCTCCAACACAAAGAAACAAGGATACTGGAACTGAGGAAAACTGAACTCAAAGCTTTGACACAAGCTGCTGTCTTCATTAAACAAATTAACAGCTCAAAGCACAGCTTTGTTTAAGCACGTTCAGCAGAGGTAAACTTCTTCTCTTAACAAAAACTTCTTTACTTTGAGGAAATGCTTATTATATACAAAAACTGGTGAAACATTTCTTTTCAGCAAACGTTTCTTTCTTTAGCCATGCTCTCAGGTTTTCAGACTTCCTTAAAACATAGAGAGCAGTCCATCAGAGACACCTCCGAGCTAGACTGTGACTCACAGAAATCAACCTGCATAGGTTATTGGGCTATAGCTTGCTTGTCACTTTCTCTGGCTTCAAAAGCTTGTTCAAACTTCGTCCCTTGTAAGAACTTACAGAATTCATTCCATAACTTTTCTTTCTGAGAGGGAACACTTACGTTAGGAGAGTGAGCTTTCCTAACCTGGAACACTTCCCTTAAAGTCTCTATGGTATTCAAATCCACTTCCCTGCTTTCGGCTGGGCTCTGGCTCTTTCCATAAAGAAGCATATCCACCCACCTTCTAGAAGTTGAAGGTTGCAACACGGGGTCTAGAACACTGGACGTTGGAACTTATTTATTTATTTTATTTAAACAGGTATTTGTATACCGCTCCTTCCAGCGATCAGAAGCGGGTATGATTACAAGAGAGAGCTGTCAGATCAAGACAGTAAAATTTATATGGTATATACATAGTTGATTCGGGAGGAAAGGATGGTATACAGCAAATTTAAAGGTATATTCATAATTGATGACACACAGGAAAGTATCCATTTCTAGTCTAAGGGGAAAAGGATTACATATATACATTTTTACATGAAATGCCCTCTGGGTCTTTGGATAGATGGTTTCCCTCAAGTGGAATTAGAGCAGGTTGAAATGAGTTTGAAATAGGTGCGTCTTGAGTTTTTTTCTAAATTCCGCTAGATTTTTGCTGGCTCTTAGTGTGGGCGGTAGTTGGTTCCATAGTGTAGGTGCTGTGTATGCGAATGCCCTATTGGTGGTGGTGACTTTGGCAGATCTGATATCTGCGGGGGTGTGAAGGGTATTGGAGTTAATGGTTCTTTTGCTTCTGTTGGGGGGTTGCAAGGCAATTAGAGTGGAGAGGAAGGATGGAGCAATGCCGTGGATAAGTTTGAATGTGGTTGTCAGTATTTTGTACTTTGAGCGAGCTGTAATTGGGAACCAGTGCAATTCGATTAGTACTGGTGTGATGTGGTCGGTAAGGTTTTTCCTCATGATGATCCTGGCAGTTACATTCTGTGCCATTTGCAGGATGTTGAGTGTTTTTTTAGGTAGTCCTTGCAGAATAGCATTGCAGTAGTCGAAATGTGGCATGATGAGTGCTTGAGCGACAGACCTGAAATCGTGGGGGTCAATGATGTTCCGTATAGGTTGTAGGACTCTCAGTTTGTGGAAAACTGCCCTGTTTGTTTTGCGGAGGTGTTTTTCCATTTTTAGGTCGTAGTCGAAAGTTACTCCAAGGTATTTTATTTCTTTCTTCGTTTGGTAGGTATTGTTGCATAAGGTTATTGTGGTTGGGGGGTTAAAGTTTGCTTTCCTGGACATATACATCACTTCAGTTTTCTTATGGTTGATGGTCATGCTGCTTTGTTTTAGCCAGTGTTGCATCTCCGTAAGGCATGCTTCAAGGGGGCTGTAGTCCGGGTTGTTAGTGTCAAGTTGTGTGTACAGCACAATATCATCGGCATATATGTGGTAGTTGATTTTGTGCTGAGTGAAGATTTCGCATAGTGGTTGCATATATACGTTAAAGAGGAGTGCTGAAAGTGCAGAGCCTTGCGGTATACCTTGTGTTTGGGGGAATGCTTCGGCTTTTTCACCATTGAACTGGACCTGTTTCACTCTGTTTGAGATGTATGATGTGAACCATTTTAGGGGGGTTCCTGATTTTCCTATTGACTTGATCCTGTCTATAAGGGTTCCATGGTTAACTGTATCGAAGGCAGCTGAGATGTCAATGAATAGGAGTATGTACATTTTCTTTTTGTTTTCTAGGCCTTTGAGTAAGTTGTTAAGCAGAACTAGTAATAGGGTATCAACCCCATGATGTTGCCTAAATCCGTATTGATGGGCATCAAGGGGGGGCATTGTCGTTCAGGTGGTCTTGGAGTTGGAGTAGGACTGCCTTTTCTATAATTTTTGCTAGGAATGATATGCTCGATATTGGGCGGTAGGATATGCTGGGTCTTCTCTGTTGAGTGTGTTGTTTTTCAGGATCGGTCTTATAATAGATTTTTTTAGTTCGGCAGGCATGATTCCTTGTTGCAGTGATAGGTTTACTATGTGGGAGATATATTGGGCTATGTCTTGTTTCACTGCCTTGACCCAGGCTGCTGGGCATGGATCGAGGGGGGATGTGGTGTTGTTTATGCTTGTGATTATGGTAACAATTTGCTGGTTTCCGATTTTGTGGAAATTGTTCCATACCTGGTCATGGGATGAGTGGGACTCAGTGTTGAGTGTGGGTGCAGGTAGCGTATTGCCTGGGTGGAGCGACGGATTTGTGGCCGTTAGTTTGCTCGCGTAGTGGTTTGCCAGGGTTTGAGCCTTGATTTCGTTGTTTTGGTTGTCGGTTTGAGATGTTTTGGTTAACGATTTGACGAGTTCAAATAACTCACGTGGTCTATTGATAGCTTTGTTCAGTATGTTAGTGTGATGCTTTCTCTTTGCAGCGTTGACGTCATCTTTGTATTTTGCAAGAAGAGTCATGTATTTGGATTTGAGTTCAGAGGTTTTGGTTTGCCTCCATTTTCTCTCTGTTCTGCGAAGCTCTCTCTTCGCTCTAGTTAGAGCTTCTGTGTACCAGGGTTCTGAGATGGGCTTGCTTGGCTTTTCTGAGGTTTTTGATGTTGGGTTCGATGTACTTTGTATGCCTGTGTTCCATCTACTTGTTAGTTCATTGAGGTCTGTGTGATCCAGGTTTATATGTGATGAGATGGTTGTTATGAGGTGTTCCTTGTTGAATTTGTTGAACTTTCTGAGAGTGTGTAGTGTTCTTGTGTCTTTTGCGTTTTTGGGTATAGCTGGTAGGTTTATTTTGAAGTCAGTTTGGTGGTGGTCGGACCATGGGACTTGGGTTATCTTTATCATAGCTGGTTCTTCAAATGGATGGAGGATGGTGGGTATGAAGACCAGATCCAGGGTATTTCCCCTATCGTGGGTGGCGCCACTTACTATCTGTTGGTAGCCAAGCTGGTCCATGGCTTCAAAGAAAGTGTTCGCGTGGGTTGTGGGAATGGATGCTAAGTTTAAATCTCCCAAAATGATTTGGAATTTCTTGTTTTGGGTGTTGGTGATATTTTCCAGTGCTGTAGCTAGAGCTTCGTGGTGGGGTGAGGGAGGTCTGTAGATTAGGCAGATGGATGAGATCGCATTTTCCACTTTAAGTAAATCAAGGTCTGTGTTTGTGATTGTGGACGTGTTTGTTAGCTTCAGGCTGGTTTTAGCTGCTATGAGGACTCCTCCTCCCCTTTTATTGGATCGTGGGGAGTTGTATAAGTTGTAACCGGGTTTACTTAATTGGTTTATTGTTGCGGAGTCTGTGTCTGTGAGCCATGTTTCCGTTATACAGAGGATGTCTGGTTGTTCATCAGTGATGATGTTGTGAATGATGTGCGTTTTGTTCCTTATTGACCTAGCATTGATGAGGATGAGGATACATGTGTCGTATGCTGGGTGGGTAGACCGTGTGTGATTGTCTTGTATTGGTAGGGGTTTGTTTCTTCGGTTGTTTCTTGACATGATTTTAGGATGTTTCTGTGTTTTGTTTTGCTTGGTAGAGGTGCGTGTCTGTGGTAATATGAGTGTTGGTTGATTAACAGTGATGGGGATAAAATGTGTTGGTGTAGTAAGGGTATTGAGGGGGGGTGGTAATGGTAGATTGGGGTATATGTGTGCAGTAGAAAGTAGTGTGGGTTCGGGTTGAGACTGAGTGGGGAGACCAGTACGCACAGTATTAGGAGAGTGTAAAGGAGCTCCATTTTTGTGTGGGATACAGTGCAGCCAGTTGGATACGTAGGATCTCTCCGGGCCACTTGTTCCACGTGGGCTGTAACCTTCCCAGCTAGGCGTCTGCTGGCTTCAGCTTTAGGAGTATTATTCAGAGACAGTGTGCTTCCCTTTTCACCAGTACCATCCAGCAGCTGGAAGACAGACTTCCCTTGTCCTTCTCCTTTTCTTACTCTCTGAGCTCTCCCCTTTTTCTGAGTTCTCTCTTCCTCCTGGGAACTCTCTTCCTCCTGGGAATTCCACTCCATCAGAGATCTCCTCTTACTCAGGGACTTCTCTCCTTCCTTCAGGATTTCTCCTCTGCTCAGGAATTTCTTCCTCCTCAGGTAATCCTCTCCCTTTAGGTAATTCTCCTCTCTCTGTTCGACCTCCTCAGAGACCTCTTTCCCTTCAGGTTTAAAAACGTTTCCTAATCGTCTCTCCGGGCCAGTCCAGAACAGATGGGTAGTCTATCTCCCTCCTCTAGCAGCTGAGGATTGAACACTGATTCTTGTTGCTAGGATACCCTGCTCTCCCCTGGTCATAGAAGGCAGTCTTATTGTCCTCAGCAGCTGAGCTGGATGTGTGGGGCTCTAGCTCCCCACAAGAAGCCTGATATCTTTATTTCTCTTTATTTTATTTCTATTTTAGTGGAAGTATTCACACAGAAGTGATTGTGCTATGCCCTAGCAGGGTATTTCTGCACATGTGATGTCTTTTATGCTCTTAGTATATTTGCACTGCAGCGCTGGTGTCAGTTTGCCGAGAAACCGGCTCGGGGAATGAGGCAGAGCCTGTCTCCTCTTCTCTGTCAGTGGATGCAGGTAGGGAACAGACCTGGGAGCCCCAGTAGCTGTTTTTCCCTCCGTCCGTAGTGCTCCTTCAGTAACCGCTGGCAGCGGTTTTGTCTCTGTCGGGGCCTTGCGCATTGCTGGCATTGTTTAAGATTTTTCCCTCAGCGCGGGTGCTGCCGCGTGCGTTTCCCCTCCTTCCTCGATTAGTCGGGGCGGATCGCTCTCCGGTGCTCGAGCTTGAGTGTTCGGGGGTTTTCTTTTTTTTTTCGGCAGTTACAAGCTCTCCATAAGGGGGGGCAGGCGACCTGCGTTATGCAGGATAAGCAAGGCCTTCAGGGTGAGCAGTTAAACGGCCTTCAGCCCTCGGGGGAAAGCACGGGAACGGCGGCCATGTTAGGGGGTCAAGCCGTTTCGTCGGCTCCTCTACCTAAGACGGGCAAGCGTAAGGCGAAGTCTCGGCATAGCGCTGAAGGGCAGGAGCAGCCTGTGTTAACAGCGATACCAGAACCTCTGGACCCTCTCCTTTCCGCGGAGTTTATTTTGGCGTTTCATAGAGCTTATTTGCTTAAGAAAGCTCAGGCTCCTGCTGCAGTTGTCACAGACCCTGTGCAGTTTTCTCTGACAGAGGTCTCTGGTCTCTCAGATCCCGGTGAGGGGGTCTCCTCATTGAAAGCGCTTCGGGATTCCAAGGTTGAAGCTGCTTCTCTGGCTGCAGAGGCTCTGGGACCGGAAGAGGGAGAGCTTCTGTCGGATCCGGGGTTGGAGTCCTGGCCCGCGGACTTAGAGGAAGGTGAGTTAGGCCCCGGGGATGATCCTAATCTATTTCGGGTTTTTAGGAAGGATGAACTGGCAGCCCTAATTGCACAATCTCTGGCGGCACTTAATATCGTGCCTCCGGTGGTTCCGCAAGAACCTTTAGAGGATCCCCTGTTGCAGGGTTTCAAGACCGAACAGAGATGTTTCCCTCTACATAGGGTGATAAAGCAGATGATAGAGTCCGAGTGGGAGTGTCCTGAGGCTTCCTTGAGGGGGGCTAGGAATATGGCGCGTTTGTACCCCGTGCCCCATGAGGAGAAAGAGTTGCTGCGTATGCCTAAGGTGGATGCGCTGGTTTCTGCAGTCACTAAGAAGACTACTATTCCGGTGGAGGGTGCTACGGCCCTTAAGGATATTCAGGATCGCAGATTGGAGGCACTGTTGAAGCAGGCCTTTGATTCCAGTGCGCTGGCGTTGCAAGCGTCCGTGTGTGGGGCGTACGTGTCCAGAGCTTCTATTCGGTGGAGTCAGCTGGCTTCTGGACAGGAAGGGGACGCGGCTCCTTCTGGGGAAGGGGCTAAGCTGGAATCGGCGGCGGCGTATTTAGCGGATGCCTTTTATGATTTGATTTGCATTTCCGCAAAGGCCATGGCTTCAGTGATTGCCGCTCGGCGGTTTTTATGGTTGCGGAATTGGACGGCGGATGCTTCGTGCAAGGCGCGTCTCAGTAAGCTCCCGTACAAGGGTAAACTTCTTTTTGGGGAAGCGCTAGAGAAGATTGTTAAAGATTTAGGTGACTCCAAAGGGGGACGTCTTCCCGAGGACCGTCCTAAGGCGGCTAAACAGGGCTCTTTCCCGAGGGGTCAGGGGCAAGAGTTTCGCCGTTTTTGGGGGGCCCGCTTTACTCCTTATCAGCGTGGTCAGTTCCCCTCTCGGGGGCAGTCCTTTCGGGGAGCTAGAGGTTCCGGTAGAGGCTATTTTGGGGCCCCTTCCGCCACCATTAAGAAACCACAATGAAGTGAGGCAGGTCCAAGCGGAGATTCCGGTAGGAGGCCGGTTGCAAGAATTTGTCTCCGCTTGGGCCGCCATTACTACCGACAACTGGGTTCTCCAGATTGTCAGAGACGGGTATGCTCTCGAGTTCACATGTCCTCTGTCGGACGCCTTCGTTTTCTCTCCGTGGGGTCCTCTCACCAAGCGGAGGGCGATTCACGACACGTTGCAGCGATTGTTACGGCTTCGGGCCGTGGTTCCAGTGCCGTCCGACCAGTGCGGCTTCGGTCGATACTTGATCTATTTTGTGGTGCCCAAAAAGGAGGGGTCGTTTCGGCCCATCTTGGATTTAAAGCACGTAAACCGGTGTTTGCGCATCTCTCATTTCAGGATGGAAACCTTGAGGTCGGTGATTCGCTCGGTGTGCCCGGGGGAGTTTCTCTCCTCCATAGATTTGACGGAAGCCTACCTGCACATTCCCATCAAACCGGAACATCAGCGGTTTCTTCGCTTTGCGGTTCCCATGGGTCATTTTCAGTTTCGAGCTTTGCCGTTCGGTCTGGCGACGGCGCCGCGCACTTTCACCAAGGTGATGGTGATGGTAGCGGCAGCTCTGCGCAAAGAGGGAATTCAGGTTCATCCGTATCTGGACGACTGGTTGATTCGAGCGGCGTCGCGGGAGGAATCCGTCAGGGCGACCGCTCGGGTAGTTTCCTGTCTCGAGAGTCTCGGATGGATCGTGAACCAGGTGAAGAGTCGTCTGGAGCCGGTGCAGCGGCTGACTTATCTCGGAGCCCTCTTCGCCACGGACAGAGGGGTCATTTTTTTGCCTCTGGAGCGGGTTCGAAAGATTCTCTCTCAGGTGACCACTTTTTTGCGTGTTCGGGCTCCAACGGCTTGGAGGTACTTGCAATTGCTGGGGTCAATGGCGGCGGCCTTGGTTCTGGTGCCCTGGGCCAGGGCGCGCATGAGGCCGCTACAACAGGCGCTGCTTTCGCGGTGGTCTCCGCAGTATCATCCGCTCTCTCGTCGATTGGGTTGTCCCGATCTCGTGCGTGTCAGCCTTCAGTGGTGGTTGGATCCGGACCATCTGCAGGCGGGGGTTCCGCTGGCGCTCCCGGAATGGATTTTGGTGACTACAGATGCCAGTCTGACCGGTTGGGGGGCGCATTGTTTGGCTTACATAGAGCAAGGATCCTGGTCGACGGAAGAGAGCCTATGGTCCATAAATCGCTTGGAATTACGAGCAGTGTGTCTGGCGCTGATGGCATTTACCAGTCTTCTAGAGGGGAAGCCGGTGCGCGTCTTCTCCGACAACCTGGTGACGGTCTCCTACATCAATCGCCAAGGAGGCACGGGCAGTGTCCTTCTCCTGGAGGAAATTCAACAGTTGTTTCACTGGGCGAAATTGCACCTCGAGGCGCTTTCGGCGGCTCATGTGGCGGGGAAGGACAATGTTCAGGCCGATTATCTCAGTCGGCATGTGTTAGATCTCGGAGAATGGGAACTCAATGCAGACGTTTTCCACGAGCTCACATTGCGTTGGGGTCGGCCGGTCATGGACCTTATGGCGACTTTGAGCAATGCCAAGGCGGTGTGGTTTTTCAGCAGACGCAGAGAGCATATGTCGGAAGGGCTCGACGGCCTAGTTCAACCCTGGCCGTTGGGGCACCTCCTGTATGTGTTTTCCCCGTGGCCCTTAGTGGGTCGGGTCATTCAGAGAGCCGCAAGTCACGAAGGGCTGGTAATCCTCATTGCTCCGGATTGGCCCCGGCGTCCTTGGTATGCCGATCTAATGCATCTTCTGGTGGAGCCGCCTTGGAGATTGCCCGCTCGAGTCGACTTGTTGCATCAGGGGCCAATTCAGATGCCCCAGGCAGATTGATTCTTGCTTACGGCATGGCTCTTGAGAGGGCGCGGTTGCGCCGCAAAGGTTATTCGGCGACAGTGATAGCCACGATGTTACAATCTCGGCGGCGGTCTACGTCGTTGGCGTACATTCGCGTGTGGCGCGTTTTTGAGGCATGGTGTGCGGATCGAAACTTGCGGCCCGGACGGTCTTCCATTCCGGATGTTCTGGCTTTTCTTCAGTGCGGCCTTGAGAAGGGGCTCGCTCTTGGCACGTTGAGAGTGCAACTGGCGGCTCTTGTGGTATTTCGCGGGCCGGTTCACAGGACTCCTCTTTCCGCTCATCCAGATGTCCTGCGCTTCCTGAGAGCGGCCAAACAAATACGGCCTCCGATTCGGCAGGTTATTCCTCCTTGGGATTTGAATCTGGTGTTGGAAGCCTTGACAGAGTCTCCTTTTGAGACCCGTGCGTCCTGTGGTATCCGCGAATTATCCTGGAAAACAGCCTTCTTGGTGGCCTTATGTTCCGCTAGATGTATTTCGGATTTGCAGGCTCTTTCCTGTAGACCGCCGTTTCTTCAGTTTTCTGCGGAAAAGGTGGTTTTGCGCCCGGTTCCGTCTTTTCTGCCTAAGGTGGTGTCTGCGTTTCATCTGAATCAACCGGTTTCGCTGCCCACTTTCACGGTTTCGGGGGCAGGTTCTTTCGATCGATCTCTGCGGAAGTTGGATATGGGTCGTGTACTCCGTAGATACCTTAGGGAGACCGAGTTTTTTTCGTAAGTCTGACAGGTTGTTCGTTCTGTTTGGGGGTCCGTCCAAGGGTCAAGCAGCCTCCAAGGCCTCCATTGCTCGGTGGGTGAAACATGCGATTCGGGTCGCATACGAAGCCAGAGGCAAGTCCGTTCCTCATGGACTTCGAGCTCATTCTACCAGAGGTCAGGCTGCTTCGTGGGCAGAGTCAGCTTTGGTGCCGCCGGTGGATATTTGTCGAGCGGCGTCCTGGTCTTCTCTTCATTCATTTGCGCGACATTATCGGTTGGATGTGCAGGCCAGACAGGATGCATGTGTGGAGGCTTTGGCCGTGGTTGCGGGGCTCACAGGTCCCCCCCAGGGTTAGGTATTGCTTTGGTACTACCCATCTGTTCTGGACTGGCCCGGAGAGACGATTAGGAAGATGAAATTAGACCTTACCTGCTAATTGTCTTTCCTTGAGTTCTTTCCGGGCCAGTCCAGAACCCACCCTATTTGGATCTCATGTGAGGTGTTTAGGAGTCTGGTTTTGGTCTAATGAAGTTTTTTCTGTAAGAATTCTCCTAGAATTTGACGTCGGTCTCATGTTCTGGTGTTTTTGCGTGAAGCTAAATTTAAAATGAAAAATAAAAATAAAAAAAATAAAAAAACGCAAATTTATTTGAACCAAAAACGTTAAATTGAGCGTTTTTTATCTTAACTCTGACACACTCCTTAGTTTCAGGAAACAGCGCACGGTCAGCTACCTTCTGTGTTACTCTTCCAGTTCTTTTGCTTCTCTTACTTCTTTGTTGTTTTTTATCTGCTTGCTACCTTAAGACTGCCTTCTATGACCAGGGGAGAGCAGGGTATCCTAGCAACAAGAATCAGTGTTCAGTCCTCAGCTGCTAGAGGAGGGAGATAGACTACCCATCTGTTCTGGACTGGCCCGGAGAGAACTCAAGGAAAGACAATTAGCAGGTAAGGTCTAATTTCGTCTTTTCCTGACTGCCACACCCTTCTGTTTGCACATGTGCCTGTAATCAGCCTCCAAGCCTGGCTCTATGTCAGAGCTTGGGCGTGGCTTAGCTTCAGCAGAGAGCTTTTTTTTCTCATGCTTGTTTTTCTAGCTCTGTGCAAACCTGGCTTGTCACTCATTTTAAAGGTACAAACAGCATTTTCTTCTGTTTCCATTTTCTCATGGCAGCTCTCATCACAATATGTAAATATTCCTAATATACATGAAAAGAATGTAAAACTCTCAATAAGCTAACATTCATAAAAAGTCCAATAAATTTATTTATTTATTTATTTATTGCTTTTATATACCGCGCTCTTTAAAATCAGTGTGGTTTACAGATAACATTTATCCATCTCAGAGTGTCTGTTATGCACTTACAGTGAACGGGAGATACAACTTGGATTTCAATCTAGGGGAACTATTTACAGTATCTACAACTATGTACATTATAGCTGTGAGTTGTCTTGTGGCTTATCATTGTTTAGCTGGGTGTAAGATGGCTAAGGTTGGGCTGTGAGTAGTGTAGGAGAAAGAGGTGGTGTTTTAGTGCTTTTCTGAATTGAGCAACATCTGTAATTGCTCGAATGGAGGTTGGGAGCGCATTCCAGCAGATGGGAGCATAAAACTTAAAAGCTCTGCTCTTCGTTGTTTGGGTGCATTTGGTTATTTCATTGGGGGTCTGAAGGGTATTGATGGCGAATGACCTCCTCGCTCTGTTTGCTGGGGTAAGGTGGAGCAAATCCGTTAGGGAGGAGGAGGACATGTTGTTGATGGCCTTAAATGTCATCAGGATTACTTTATATGTGGTCCGACAGTAGATTGGTAGCCAGTGCAGGTCCTTTAAAATCGGGGTGATATGGTCTCCTCTGCAGGCTCCGTGTAGGAAGCATGCCACGGTATTCATTGCTAGTTGTAATGGGCTTAATGTGTTCTTGGGTAGGCCATGAAGGATCGCATTGGCGTAGTCAAAGTGGGGGGTCACAAGGGCCTGAAAGACTGTCCTGAAGTCGCCTGGTTGCAATAGAGGTCGGAGATGTCGCAGTGTTCGTATTTTATGGTGGATCTGCCTGATGATGTTGCTGATGTGCGTTTTGAACTCGAGCTGCTGGTCTAATGTGACACCGAGGTAGCGGATAGTGGGTCTGCTTGTGAGCTCAGCGTCTCTTGTCTTTAGTGTCAGTGGAGGGGAGAAAGATTGATTTCTTGTAATGAAGAGTACGTCTGTTTTGCTGAAATTTATCTTGAGGCCCTGTGCGTGGAACCAGTCCGTTACAGCCTCGAAACATTTTATTAGTGGATTATTAATCATTATCACAAAAAGAAAAGGCAACACAAAATAATAAAAATGAAAACAATCAAAACAATAAGGGGCATGTTTACTAAAGGTTAATGCCGGCCACCGCTGCCCTGATTTGGCATCCCACAGCACAGGGGAAGGGAACACAGGATTCTCCCGCTCCTGTGCTGCAGTAAGTCAGAGTGCACACCATCTTACAGACACAGCAAGCAGCAGATATAAAGGATCCCAGCAAAGGTGTGCCCGTGCCTGAGGGCCCTTTGGCATGGCCCTTAGGAGTTGACCGCAGGTAGAGACCGACAGAACTCTCAACGAGAACCTGACCTGGCCATCTGCAGACCATCCGACCATCCAACCAACTGGATTCCAAAAGCATAAAAAGGAAGCAACAAACCCAGAGCAACCCACGAGACAAAGGTATGGCAGAACTCATGCCTCCCTTTCAATTCGTACCACAATGGATAACTGCATGGCCACATCCACAGTACTACATGGCAATAAATGCATACAAAAAACAAGAAAACCGCCCGAGAGGAATAAATATCAATAACAAGAAGCACCACCCTCTCAGTAATCCACTAATCTAAAAATCAACTGTAATTTAATTTAATTTAATTTTCTATTTAATTTACTAAAATATCAGACTCTATTCACAATAGCACACTAGGTAATAATTGGACCTCAGGATTTACACACCCTCCATTTGGCGAAACTTATCACCATAGGGAAATGGTGGACACTTACATCATAGGTCCTATACCTTGACAAGCTTCAACAAACTTTAATTAATATTTAACCAAGACCTCTCAAAGAGAATAAATTACTATACTTTCCCTACCATCAGCTACACATAAGGATTCATTTCTCATTCATACCAACATCAAAAAATAAGAATTCACTAAGCCATTCATACCAACGTAGCAAAACCTACATACAGCCATACCATACACAAAACATACCACCAGTGTTAAAAGTGTCCAATATGTTTTCCGTAATTTACTATAAAGCAGAGAGTACAGCAAATAGCTTCTAATGCTTATATGAGGCGTAAGAATCAAGGTTTTTCATAAGAGTATCCAATCTCGATATCCACAGAAACTGCAAAAGAAAGTTGAAGGAATCTTAAGCCAATATACTGCAATTGCACCATATAAAGAGCAAGCTAGTACTTATCTGCTATAGAGCTAGTGACGAACACCTCTGCACGGCACTGTTAACTCCGGCAATATGCCCATAAGACCACTCGTCACGGTCCCACTGTCCTACGAAAGCTCCTGTTTCGCCACAAGGCTTCTTCAGGAACAAGGGATAAACATAATTCACGAGCTATGCTTTCTTCTTTTTCAGACACAAACAGCGTCTCCTCCAACAGCTCACTGGCGTCCTAAGTCAGCGGTCAAAAACAGGTGCCAATCAATTTACTTATACCATCAACCCCTTTCAACAACTTTATAGACAAAACACAAAACTAACATAAATAGATCATTAACAAAATAAAACCAAGAGGAGAGTAGACAGGAACTGCAATAGTCAACGTATTCTTTAGAAAAATAGAGCCCAGTCGATCTTATCATTTAAGCCGTCTGGATCTAGAGTATGTAAGGAATGAATCCACTTCTGTTCTTTCTGAAGCAACTGAAGTCCTCTATTGCCCCGTCGGATATTAAAAGGCACCACTTCTAAAACTGTGCAGCGAACATCTTCAAAAGTATGAGAAAATAAAGTCCAATGTTGCACCAAAGGAGTATCTAGATGAGCTTTAGATAAACTATATTTGTGCTCTGCCAGTCTAGTGCGTAGGGGACGAGTTGTCTTACCTACATATGTTTTCAAGCAGGGGCACCATAGAGCATAAATGACGAATGAAGTATTACAATTAGTATCTTGACAAAGACGCCGGAACCCCAAAGCAGGTGCTAGATGGATTGCAGTAGCCATACATTTACAAAAAGAACAACGTCCACAACTTTTATGAAGAAATTCTTGTGTTCTAGGGGGAGATCGAGGGACTGCTGAATAAAGTCGATCACGTAAGTTCTTACCTCGCTGATATGCTACTCTAAGAGAACTCCCAGCCAATACGGGATGAGACATAAATAATTTCCAACGTTTATGTAAAGCAGAAACTATGCGATTAGATAACCCCGAATAGGGGAGAACGCAGGTTACAGTAGGTAAAGCTTCTGAATTAGCACTTGTTGCACTGGTACCAGACGTATTCGGGCATAGCAGCCACTCACGATGGTTAAACATAGCTCTCTTATAAGCCTTTTTCAATACCGATGAAGGATATCCCCGCTCGCGGAACTTAACCAGCATATTGGCAGCCTGTGTTTCAAATTCTGAATTGGAAGAACAAATGCGACGACAGCGCAATAACTGAGAGTATGGGAGACTTTCTTTTAAATGAGATGGATGAAAACTTGCAAAATGTAGTAATGTGTTCTTATCAGTGGGTTTAGTATACACGGTGGTCAGAAATTTCTCAGAGCTCTTGATAACGGCGACATCCAGAAAATTAATAGTTATTAATAAATGCATACACACATCACAACCCAAAACAACCCACACACGGCACATTCCTAAATCAAACGACACCTTGTGTTGATCACCCACAGAGGCTCATTCATATCCCACTCGTAACAGGACACTCCTGTACTCCAGCTCACACACAAACACTCCATATCTCTCTCATAAATGCTCGATCAGGGAGAAATTAACTCCCCCCTATTCCAAGACCTCATCTCATATCATCAGACTGATATCCTCTGCATCCATGGAATAGTCTTCTAGTGGAGGTGGTAGAGATGAGGACAGTATCTGAATTCAAAGAAGCATGGGAAAAACACAGGATCTCTAAAGGTAAAAAGGGGACTGTTGCAGTGGTTGTTATGGAAGGACAGACTAGATAGGCCATGTGGTCTTTTTCTGTTGTCATGTTTCTAAGATAGGAGAGAGAAAGTGAGCTCTTCCCGGCCTCCCAGGGCACTGACATTACCGGAGTACCAAGGAGTGGACACTCAATACAGCCGGGAAGAGTCAGGCCCGCCCTTGCCTTTCAGCAATGGCTTGTAGTGGTAGAGATGGAGTGGATGAAGGCACTTAGAATTCACAGGAGGTTGTGTTTGCTTGACCTCCTTGCTCTCTTGTTGGGGGGTTGTTGCAAAAGAGGGTGCAGTATGTCTGCTGAGAGGTGGTGGATGGTCTTGAATATGGTTATAGAGACTTTGTATTTAATCCTCGTGTGGGTGGGGAGCCAGTGTAGCTGTTTCCGAGTGAAAGTGATATGTTCTCATGGTCCAGTCCCTATTATTCTGGTTACTGCGTTTTGGGCAATCTGCAAAGGGAGTGAAGTTGATTTTGGGAGCCAACATAAGATATGCCATACTGGGTCAGACCAAGGTCCATGAAGCTCAGTATCCTGTTTCCAACAGTGGCCAATCTAGCTCATACGTACCTAGCAGTTTCCCCAAAAGACACAGGTTCTGCAATGCTTGTACTAGGTCAAGCATTGATATCCTGGGTCCCTTCTTAATAATGGTTTATGGACCTTTCCTCCAGGAACTTGTCCAAACCTTTTTTTTAAACCCAGCTACACTAACAGCCTTTACTACATCCTCCGGTAACAAATTCCAGAGTTTGATTACACGTTGAGTGAAAAAATATTTTCTTTTATTAGTCTTAAATAGTTTACCCTTAGGCTTCATTGCATGTCCCCTAGTCTTTCTATATTCTGATAACGTAAACAGTCGATCTACGTTTACCCGTTCCACTCCGTTCATTAATTTATAGACTTCTATCATATCTCCCCTCAGCCGTCTCTTTTCCAGGGTAAAGAGCCCTAACCTTTTTAGCCTTTCTTCATAGGAGTATCCTTCCATCCCCTTTACCATTTTGGTGGCTCTTCTCTGAACCTTTTCTAATAACGCTATATCCTTTTCAAGATACGGCAACCAGAATTGCACACAATATTCAAGGTGCGGTCTCACCATGGAACGGTATAGAGGCATTATAATATCTTTTGTTTTATTTTCCATTTGCTCTCTTGGCTGCCGCTGCATACTGGGCCGATGATTTTAACATGTTATCCACAATGACGCCTAAATCTTTTTCCTGGGTGGTGGTTCCTAATGTGGAACCTTGCATCGTGTAACCATAGTTTGGGTTGTTCTTCCCTAGGTGCATAACTTTGCACTTGTCCACATTAAATTTCATCTGCCATTTTGATGCCCAGTCTTCCAATTTATCAAGATCCTCTTGCAATTTTCCACAATCCTCTTGGGTTTTAACAACTTTAAATAGTTTTGTGTCATCTGCAAATTTGATAACCTCACTCGTTATTCCACTTTCCAGGTCATTTATGAATATGTCAAAAAGCAGCGGACCCAGCACAGATCCCTGGGGTACACCACTAATCTCCAGGAACAAGCAGGAATGAGTCTTCACATGTGGGAGACGTCGCCGACGGAGCCCGCACGAGAATGCTCCCAGCATCCAATCAGAAAGCCTTTGGGAGCATCCCCCGCGCCTGCGCGGTGGCTTCCCGCCCTTCCTACTGCCTCTCCCCAGTTTTTCGTTTTCCGCGGAGCAGGCAGGATGTCCCTCCTGCCACTGCAGAAATTTTTTCCTTTGTTCTTGTTTCTGTAGTCGCGGCTTTTTCCCGCTGACGGTGGCACCTCCGTGCCCCTTTCTTTCTTGCTTTTCAATGAATTTTCATTTAAATTTCATTTAATTTTGGTCGCCTGGAGGGACCCTCCCCTCTGGGCGCCGAGGCCTACCGGGCTTACAGCATGGAGCCTTCTTCTCCCCAGCAGTGCCCTCACTGCGGGGACCTAATTTTCCAATTGGACTCCAATGCCTGGTGCCTCTCCTGTTTGGGGCCTGACCCTTCTTTCCCGGATTCCCCGGGCTACAGTGTCGGGAGAAGACCCTCCCTTTTTCGGATATCCCTCGACGACGTCTTCGCGCCCAATGCGCGGTCGTCGGGTTGTTCTTCTCTCCAGGATCAGGTATCCACACAACAGTCTGTTAAGACTAGCCGAGTCTTGAGGGGCGAGTCTCATGCGCGGCATGGCGACAGCTCCAGCCGACCCCTCAAGTCCCCCTTGGCTACTGTACCCCGGCGGGAGTCCTCGGGCTCCAAAGCATTTACGGGGTTTCGGGATGTTCCTGAGGTTAGCTCCTCACAGAACATTCCCGAGCCATGCCCGAGGGAGGTACCCGCTTCGAGCGGTGCCGATTCCCCGGCATCGGCGTCGGCATCGAGTGTTCCACTCTTCGCCAGGGATCGTCAACTGGTGTCCTCGGCGCCTTCGGGGCCGATTGACTCGACCGGGTCTGACCTCCCTACATCCCAGCCATGCTCGGGTGTGGTACCCGCTTCGGGCGGTACTGAGACCCCGGCATCGGCGTTGGTGTCGAGCGTTCCGCTCCTCACTGAGGATCGGCGGCGGCTGTCCTCGGCGCCTTCGGGGCCGATCGACTCGGTCCAGCCGGGCGTTCCTCCATCACTGCCATGCGCGGGGGTGTTACCCGCTACGTGCAATATCGACCCCTCGACGTCGGCACCGGTGTCGAGCATTCCGCTCCTCACCGGGGATTGGCGGCTGCGGTCCTCGGCGCCTCCGGGGCCGACCGACTCGTGCCGGTATGGCGTCCCTACGGGGGTGGTATCCGCTTCGGGCAGTGCCGACCCGTGGGGGTCGAGTAACCCGCTCCCCACCGGGGATCGCCAGCCGCTGCCCTCGGCACCTCTGGGGCCGATCGGCTCGACACAGCCTGGCCCTGCGTTCCGGCCATGCGCGGAGGCGGTACCCGCTTCGAGCGCGCCGGCGTCGATGGCTCCACCCCTCGCCGGGGATGGTCTCCTGGCCTCACTCCCCTCGGAGCCGCTCGCTTCGACCCGAGCTGGGTCGCCGGTACCCCAGCCCTGCGCAAGGGTGGTACCGGTTTTGAGCGGCGCTACTCCGCCGGCGACGGCAGGGGCGTCAAGCTCAAGGAACCGCCATCGACATTCCCCGGGGACCTCGGGGTGTGTCGACCAGCACACGGGCGACCCCCCCGGCATCGACGCGGCCGTCGAGGGCCCCGCCCTTTCCTGGAAAAGGGGCCTCGGGGTCTTCGATCGCCTCGATCCCACCGCAGTGGCCTTGCACTTCCCCCCCCCCACCCCCCCGCAGGGACTCGTCGGGTGACTTGGCTCCCCTCGGGGACGGGCCGTATGCCCCGGCAGTTTTTCCCTCGGCGCTGGCGTCAGATGACCCCCTCTCCACCGAGCACCGTCCTCGGGGGCCTTTGATGCTCGCGGCACCGGTCGGCGTGGTTCCGATCCACGCTCCGGGATCTTCACCACCGGCGCGGTCGCTCCCGCCGGGGTCCTCGAGGAAGGAGTCTATCTCCTCGCTCGGCTCGATGCCCAGCCTGAAGTCGTTGTCCAGCCTTGAAAGCCTGGCCACGGCACGTCTCGGGATCGGTCCCTGCCCCCTCGCGCAGAGCAGAGACCGCTGGCCCCTGCCCTCCGGCGGCCGCGGATTCGCTCCAGTCACGGGGGGAAGCGCCGCCCCCGGGTTCGGGACCGAGGCCGATTCCTGCAGCGCCATCGGTGCCATGACCCCTTCAATGCCTAGCTTGGAATCGATTCCAGGAGCCAACGACGCCATGTTGACTGCCCCGATCCGGGTCAGTTGGTCCCCTCCTCTGCCCAGCAGGCATCGGCCCGAGCGGCCTCTTAGTGCCCTGTCGGCCTCTCCCGCCATAGCTGCTCCGGCAGAGCCGCCTTTTCAGGATTTCCTCCTTGACATGGCGGACTTGCTGGCCATCCCTATCCCGGACCAGAGCCCAGGCCCTGCGAAGCAGGCAGCCGTGATGCTTCCTCTGCATCCCTTCCTGCAGGATCTCCTGCTGGGGGCTTGGCGGTCGCCTTTGAGGATTCCGGCGCCGTCGACTGCAATGCAGGCTCTGTACCGGGTGCCTCCGTCCCCGGGGTTTCAGCAGCACCAGCTTCCACATCGGTCCATTGTGATGGAATCGGCGCTGAGGAAGGCCGAAAGCTAGGAGAAGCATGCTTCTCGCCCTCCAGGCCGCGCCTCGAAGATGCTAGATACTCTAGGACGTCAAGCCTTCCAAACGTCTATGCTGGCGGCCAGAATCATTTCATGTATATTTTATATGAGTCTGTCGCTTCGGGAGGTCACCGAGAGGTTATCTCGGTTATCCACCTTCGTATCTGCAACCAAGGCCTTTGAATATTCCCTGCTTCTTTATCACTGCAGGAATATCTCCGGGTTCCTTTCTCGTGCTTCGCTGGACTCCTTCCGGTCGGTCAGCAGAGCCTCTGCTGATGCCATTAGAGCACGCCGTACAGCATGGTTGCAGGCGTCCAAGTTGTGTAGACGGGCACAGCACAACCTGGGTAATTCTCCCTGCGGCGGAGATCACCTCTTCAATAGCGAAGCCTTACGTCAGGTCGCACAGTGCTTCGCTAACCTTCCCAGAGTTAGCAGCCAGCCTAGGGCCCGGCTCCCCCCCCCTCCCCCCCGGCGGTGGTAAACGCCTCTCCAGACCCCCCTTCCCTAGGAAGAGGAAATGTCAGCCCTCCACCCACCCTCCAGGCTCGCCCAAGCAAGGGACCTCTCACCCCGGGTTGATGTCCCCGGGCCCGCGCCAGGACTCTCATACTAAGCATTTTTAGGCTCAGGTGGGCGGCTGCCTGCACTTAACCTCCTTACCAGAAGTTTAGAATCGAGCTCTACTCTGGGGCTCGTTCAGTTGGAAAATGGTTCGGGGACTTATCTAGAGGTTCAGGTATTCTCCTCCGTGGGAAAGGGAGACCACCTTACGCCGTGATAGCTATGGCCCACGGTCACCCTACTTACTCTTCGGTCCGTCCCCGAACCCCTCTCAGCCAGTATTCTCTTGCTGATTGCTTCTGTACCGGAATTCCCCTTCCAGCCGCTATAGTCCCCCAATACTCACCAGGGACTATACCCTCATGTCCCCCGATTATGCTCGGACAAGTTCTGCGTGCAGGTCCTGGGGACACATATAGGGCTTCCAACCCCTGCGGCATTCTACCGGACTGATGCTATCCTCCGTCCCCCACGCTACCGCGCTCTTAGCTCGCCGATCTGCCCTTGCCTTCCGGAAAAGATCCCTCCCCTGACGGATCTTGAGGCCACCTCTCCAGGTGGACGTTCTGGGGATCGATGGCAGATCCGCCTTACCAGGGTGCTGCTCATGGAGGTAGGCCCCCCGGCGTACCTGCGTTAGTACCGGAGGGGGCGTCCCCATGTCCACCGGCTTAGATATACTAGATATCACCTGCTTGGCAGGCGCCTATTGGGGGATGCCCACAGTACCTGTGTTCTACCGCCTTTTTCCCCCTATGGCCGGTACTCACCCCCCCCCCCCACCCCCCCGCGGACTGGTGGTACCCTACTGCTGTGAAGTCAACAGCTCCTTTTTTCAGTTAGGTCCTCCTCCCGGAGGTCCGGACCCTTGTCTCCCTATCTCTCGCTAGGGCAGACTGTGTACCCCTTCTGCTCCGGGGTACACCTCTACTCTGCTCCGGGATAGGCTCTCTAGTTCGGCCTGTCTTCCACTGTTAGTCCTCTGAGTTATGGACTCTACTCCTAAGGGAGTGCTCAGCTTGCCGTAAGCCCCCCTGGAAGACCTGCCGTCCTTCTCCTGACCCAGCTGACGCCTGGATCTCATGGCCTCCCGGATTTGGAACTTCCTCTTCGCTGCGGTGAAGTTTCCTTGATGACCTCGCTACTGCGTCTACAGTGCCTTCATCACAGGACTACTTCCGACAACCCTGTGGGTAAGCTGTACAGGGTTCTAAACCATTAATTCATTAAAACGTAATGGCTGGTAAGCTCTATATGGTACTAGGTCATTTACTCATTAAATGCTTAATGATTCTCTTCATGCACCCCTCTGACTACTCCCGTAGCCTGGGTTTTTTTTTGCTGTATCTTAATGGTACCTGTTCTGCACTCTAAAGACTTTCCTCCATAGTCTTTAGATTCGCTGTTCCTCTATTCAACTCCTGCCCTCCATCCCTCAGGGGATGCCGGGGATTCAGGTTGAGCAAATGCCATCCCGTCCTGGGCTGCGCTTATGGGATCTCCCCGGGCATCCTTGGCTAGGGAGTCCCCACGTGTGAAGACTCATTCCTGCTTGTTCCTGGAGATAGCACAGTTACTTACCTGTAACAGGTGATCTCCGGAACAGCAGGAATTAGTCTTCACAACCCGCCCACCTCCCCTAGGAGTTGTATCTCTTTTTTCTCTATTCCTTCCTCTCCTCTCCTCTCCTTCCGGCTCAGCTATGAAACTCAACTGGGGAGAGGCAGTAGGAAGGGCGCGAAGCCACCGCGCAGGCGCGGGGGATGCTCCCAAAGGCTTTCTGATTGGATGCTGGGGAGCATTCCCGTGCGGGCTCCGTCGGCGACGTCTCCCACTTGTGAAGACTAATTCCTGCTGTTCCGGAGATCACCTGTTACAGGTAAGTAACTGTGCTTTCACCTTTCTCCATTGGGAAAATTGGCCATTTAGCCCAACCCTCTGCTTTCTATCTTTTAACCAGTTCCTGATCCACAGTAGTACACTGCCTCCTATCCCATGACTCTTTAGTTTTGCCAAAAGTCTCTGATGAGGGACCTTGTGTTGTATAGTATAGTATAGTAGCATAGTAACATAATATATAACGGCAGGTAAAGACCTACAAAAAAACTATAACCAATACATATCAAAATGTGAATACACATAATATGAATCATATAAATAATCAAACTTAACAGTGTGTTAGAAACATTTTTTAATATTATCCAAAACTCCTTTCTACACAAATTCTTTCATACTACCTAAATTAACACATTCCTAATATTACATATATACATGATTGGACATGATTGAAAATTGAGGTGTATGGCATTGAAGACACTCCATTGGGTGTGGTTATTTATGAAATGTATTGTTATATATTTTTTGTTAGTATTATATCGGTTGTTTTTAAACATAGGGGTATGTTGAAAGGGTTCAGTCGACAGATGTCATTTTTTCATAAGTAGGGCAATAGAAAATATTATTGAAATTGGAAGTGATTTTTTGTATGTGGGGACTTCTGTATTTTTACTTGTGTTATTAAGTGAGATAGTTTGATATATATGTAATATTAATGTGTTAATTTAGGTAGCATGAAAGAATTTGTGTAGAAAGGAGTTTTGTTTATTAAAATATGTTTCTAACACACTGTTAAGTTTGATTATTTATATGATTCATATTATGTGTATTCACATTTTGTTATGTATTGATTATAGTTTTTTGTAAGTATATATTTTTTGCATTGTGTTTTTTATTCGCTTTGTTTATTTGCAAATTAGTGGTGATTTTCTTTATTGGCAGATAAATACCAACATGATCCATCTAGTCTGACCAGCAAGGCGGCAAGGGTAGGTGCACCTGCCTTTCCGTGCAGGTCGCCCCTCTCCATTCCTTTTTTTTAGGGATGTACCCACCACTCTGTGTAGGTCACCTCTATTTGTTGAGATATAAGAGATAGTTATGTTTGGTTTTGATTTTATCCTTTTGCTATAAAGGGATCCACTGTGTCTGTCCCGTGCTATTTTGAATTCCATCACAGTATTTGCCCCACCACTTCCATCAGGACGGCATTCCAAGAATCCACCACTCTTTCAGTGAAAAAGTATTTCTTGACATTGCCTTTCAATTTTACCCCCTTTCAGCTTCATGTTATGCCTTCTAGGTTTTTACAGCTTCCCCGTCTTTGGAAGAGGTTTGTTTGTTCATTAATATGCTTTAACTATTTAAAGGTCTGAATCATATATCCCCTGTTCCTCCTCTCCTCTAGAGTGTACATATTTAGGTCTTCAACTCCCTTCTCATAAATCTGACGCAGGCTCCAAATCATTTTGGTCACCTTCCTCTGAACCGTTTCCAGTCTTTTTATATCCTTTTCGAGATATGGTCTCCAAAACTGAACACACTATTCTAAGTGAGGCCTCACCAGGTACTTGTACAGTGGCATTAATACCTCTTCCTTTCTGCTGGTAATTCCTCTTTGTATGCAACCCAGCATCCTTCTGTCTTTTGCCACTGCCTTGTCGCACTGTTTCACCACCTTGAGATCCTCAGAAACAGTCACTCCGAGGTCCTTCTCCTGGCCCATGCACACCAACCTCTTGCCAACTATCGTGTACAATTCCCTTGGATTTCTTGCTTCCCAAGTGCATGACACTGCACTTCTTCATATTAAATCTTAACTGCTAAGCATTAGACCATTCTTCCAGCTTTTGTAGATCTTTCCTCATGTTCTCCACGCCCTCAGGGGAGTCCTCTCTGTTGCAAATTTTCATGTCATCTGCAAAAAGGCAGACTTTTTCCATTCAGTCCTTCAACAATATCACTCACAAATACATTGAACAGTACTGGTCCTAGGACCGAACCCTGAAGTACACCTTCTTTTCATCCAAGTGAGTTCCATTTGCTATCACCTTCTGCCATCTGTTTATATTATGTTTGCGTAACCCAGGATGGGGGTAATGAGGGCCTGGCAGATGCTTCCAAAGTCATAGTGATCCAGTAGAGGGCAGAGATGTTGTAGTGTTCCCATTTTGAAATAAGCGGCCTTAGCACCTTGTTTAATGTGGTGGTGGAAACTCAGGTGTTGATCCGGGCTTATGCCCAGATAACGTGCTTGTTATTTAACTTGTAAGGTTAAGTTGGCCAGGTTGGAGGGATGAAGACGGGGTGTTTGGTTATGTGAAGGACTTCTGTTTTGTTGGGGTTAATGTGCATGTTGTGGTTGTTGAGGCATTGACTGATAGAAGACTAGTCAGGGCTGGTGGTGGAGAATGGAGTGTAGATTAGGATGTCATCGGCATAAAGATGATAGAGAATCTTGTGATTCTTTGATTTTACATAGGGGCTGGATGAAGATTCTAAACAGCAGTGATGATAACGTGAAGCCTTGGGATAATCCTTGTAGTAGCTGGAAAGGTTTGGAAGTTTCATTTCCGATTCTGACCTGTTGAGATCGGTTGGATAGGTATGATTGAAACCACTGTAATATTGTACCTCTGAGTCCAATTGAATGGAAACGTGAGATTAGATGGGTGTTGGGGACTGAGTCGAAGGCTGCGGAGATGTCGAAAAAGATGAGAAGGAATCCTTGAGTGATCTTTTATGTGCCTTTGATCTGCGTATCTAAGAGGAAGGTCAGGAGAGTTTGTGTTTTGAAAAGGCTTGTATCTTTATTGGTGTTCGTCATGGGGGGCGTAGGTATTGTGATACCGCAAGCCCTCTGATGCAAGAAAGGAAACTTTTAAATCTTGAAAAAAACAGGATTTGCCTGCAATTACGAGAAGGGACACATAGAGGGAGCAGGAGAACAAACCTGAAAGTGGAAGAACCACACCTCTATGGGCAGGACTCAGAAGCAGCTGCTCTAGATTTAAGTAGGAACAGAGCACTGCAAGAGGGAGAGAGCCAAAAGAAAGAGAGCCAAGAGAGAGAGAGCAAAGAGAGGCAAAGGTGCCAGGAAGGCAGTCAAGAGAGCCAGAAAGGCAACAGAGAAACCCCGAAGGGAAGAACCCAGAGGAGAAGCACAGGAGGAGGCAAGGAGCTTGGCAGCGACCTTCATGTGGAGAACAGGAGGCAGTGCCAAGGGAAGCTCCAGAGGCCAGACTCAGAGACCGAGGTGAGGTCACTGACAAACCCAGCAGAGCTAAAGGAAAGGAAGCTACTGGGAGAGCAGGCCTAGAGAAAGGCCATACACAACTTCAAGGGGCAGTATCACGGACTGCAGCCAAGGAAGGAAGTGCTTATCCCTCCGGTTGGAGAAGAAACCTTCAAGAGAAAAAAGGTACTTTTAAAAGCTTTTACAAAAGTAACTTGAAAGATAAAGGAAAAGTTCATAGCCTTGAGAGAAAGGATATACCTGGAGCACAAAACTCTCAGACTAGGCCTCAAGCCTTTTTCAAGAAGCCTAGAGAGGAACAAAGGGCTAGTTTTTATCTGGACAATAAGGACTGTTTTAAACCAGATATAACTGATAAGTTTTACAGGAAAAAGTTTAATGTTGCCAGAGAATGGAAGGAGCAAACTTTTAGTCCTGAAACAACAGCAAGCCCAGGGAGATATACTAGACCTAAAAGCCGACGCCCCAAACTACCAAGCCAGCACTGGGATACAGTATGGCATGCTTTTAGGAAACCAGGTTTTAATATCCAAGAGATATCAGAGACCTCAGTGTCAGATCCCATAGACATGGAATGGCTGCCAGGGGAATCTGAGAGCACTGAAGATATAGAATCAATGGAATGTGACTTTTGCACAAGAAGATATCTTTGAGTAAAAGGCAAACAAATCTAATGTGTGCAAATTGTACTGGAAAGTTTATGCTTTAAGTTGGTGAAGGAACCATGTTATTTTGAGTGTTTTGCTGACTCACGTTTTGATGCAACTGAATTTATGTTCTGTTACTCATTACCTCATATTTTGAATTTCTTCATGCGAAAAGGGGAAATAAAAGCCTTTTTGTACCCTACACTTGGCAAGAGTTACTTTTTAGGTTGTTGACCCTGAGGCTGACAATGTGACCTGCTATCCCATTGACCCTCACAACAGATCAACCCTGAACCTTTTAATTCTTATGCGCTCCCCAGCCCCTGTGGAACCACTACGCCGCCACTAGAGGGGGCTGCGGGGGACATAAGTGGCGTAGTTGGCAGGATTTTTGAGGTACTCTTGAGTGTACAGAGCAACGTGGGCAACTACTCAAAAGAGAAATAGAAGCTCTTTTCTTTTTGAAAAAAAAAAAAAAAAAAAAAAAAAAAATTCAAGTAAAACCCGGACTGACCTGTATTAGAATCCGGATCGGAAGAGGAAAACCAGGAGACCGGAGCAGTTGCTAGAAAGTGGACCGGAGTTAAAAACCAGGAGTGGAGTCCTAGGAACCCGGACCGGAGTGGAAAAAGAAAGAAAAAAAAAAAAGGAGGAAAATCCTAAAGGTGAAAGATCATCTGGCGAATCCAGGAGCGGTGGAGCAACCCCTGGACGACCGCACTACATTCCCCAAAAGCTGATGCAACACTAAAGCAAGGTAAGGCGTAGATAACCCTACCTAGTGTTGGACACCTGGGGAAGTTGAAAGAAAAAATATAGAGGGTCTGAAAAATATATTTTGTGAAGAGCTGCACTTGGGTTTTTTTTCTCTTTCTGTTTTTTTTAACAGGTACAATGGAGCCCAAGGAGCTGTGTGCCTGGATGGCACACCAGTTCACCAAACAGGCTGAGCTGGCACAACGGAGCCAGGATCAGGCGCTAAAGGCGATGCAGGAGCAGCAGACGCCTGTCATAGAAACAATGAGCGCATGGATGGCGCAACAGCGAGAGGAGCTGGCTCAGAGCAGGAAAGAAGGAACATCACTCGTCGGACGGGTAAACCCTGAACTTGGACATTGGTCTTGTTCGGACTTAATGATAGGGAAGCTCAGTCCAAGTGACGATATTGATGACTTTCTAGACACTTTCGCTAGGATTGCGAATTCGGCTAAGTGGCCTGAGGAGCAGTGGGCCATACGCCTAGCGGCATCACTTACAGGTGAAGCGCTGGCGGCCTACAGGTCCATGCCCCCAGAGCTCGCAAATTCATATCAGGAGGTAGTAAACGCAATTAGAGATCGTGTTGGTCTTACGCCGGTGGCGTACAATAAAATGTTCAGAGCTGCTATGCTTAAGGTAGATGAAACACCTAAGGCATTAGGCCACAGGTTGCGTAGTCTTGCTTACAAGTGGCTACAACCTGAAAGGAGAAGTATAAATACGCTCATGGATGCGATAATTTTAGAGCAATATATGAATGCACTACCTAACAGGGTGCAGAATTTTCTGATGCTCCAAAATTGTAGCAATACCACTGAAGCTATTATGCTTACTGAAAGATACTTAGAGGCTGAAAAGGTGACACAGCCTAGTGTAAGTCCACGAAGTGCCATGGGATTGGAGGCACAAGGGAAGGGAAGTCCCTCACGTCCTCCAGCTGGTAGGTGGCAGAGTTATAAACCCCTGGAGAAAGTGAATACAAAAAAATGTTTTGCGTGTGGGAAAAAAAGGACATGTACAGTATGAATGTCATGCGAGAACAGCCTTGGTAGGAGAGTCACCAAGAATAGTGCATGATGGGTTTCTTGTCAATGTAAAAATACATGGCATAAGTGTACGAGCATTGTTAGATTCTGGAGCCGACCAGACTATGCTTTCAAAAAGGTTATGGTCGACCATCCAGGATCATGGACTGTCGGTCCCAGAATCACCCGAGGGGTATGTCAAGATTAAGTGTGTACATGGAGCAGCTACCCGCTACCCCATTTATAAGTTGTGGATAAAGGGGATGGGTATTGTGAAAGAGATGCCAATGGCAGTGGTGCCAAGATTACCGCAGGATTTAGTCCTGGGCCGAGATTGGCCTCAATTTAGAAAAACTTTGAAGAAAGAATGTTTACCTCCCGATAAACCAGATTCCACTGGCAGGCCACCTGACCTTGTTAAAAGCCCTAGATACATCTCTGAACCCGGTCGCGCGGAAGTTCGCGCACCTCAGCTGAATGGTATAAAGAGGGAATCTAACGCTCTAGTCTCTACAAGAGCCCATTCTCAGGATAAGGAGAGGCCTTCTTGTTCAAGAGAGATGACCCGGGATGATCTACCTTCGCATGACGAACTGATAGGGGACCCAGCACGAAGGGGACGAAAGCCTAAAGCTATGCGAAGGAAGGAGAGGAGAAGCCGATCCCAAGGGAGAGCCGAATTGGAGGCAGGAAAAAGTATGCCGTGGATACCCGCAGACGTGGTAGAGAAATTTCCCTCCTTTAAAATGGAGCAGAGGGCGGACCCAGCTTTGATCCGAGCAATCGAACAGGCTCAAGAAGACTGTGAGACCCACCCTCGATTTATAATGGACGAAGAACTCTTGTACAGAGAAAGTAGAAATCCACGGACGGGACTGATCCGTAAGCAACTGGTCGTCCCGAGCAAGTTTAAACTATCTGTCCTCCGACTAGCACATGACCATCCTACAGGAGGCCATAAAGGTCCACAAGGCACCCTGGACCAAATTTTAGAAAGATTTTATTGGCCAGGTGTTTTTCGGGAGACCACCCGTTTTTGCGAATCTTGTGCCTCCTGCCAGAGGGTTACAACACACCGGCCAGCGGGAGTACCGCTAGTCCCGATGCCAGTAATAGCTGAGCCCATTAGAAGATTGGCCATGGACATCGTCGGACCCCTTACCAAGACCCCGCGCGGTTTTCAATACATCCTAGTAATAATTGACCAGGCCACGCGATTCCCCTGGGCAGTGCCCCTACGGAATATCTCCGCTAGGACGATTGAAACGGAGTTGGTCAAACTATTCTGCGAGGTTGGATTCCCGCAGGAAGTCTTAACGGACAGAGGAAGCAACTTTCTATCGAAATACCTCGCCCAGGTCTGGGAGGCATTCGGGATCCATCATGTAAAGACGGCGGCCTACCATCCCCAATGCAATGGATTGGTAGAGCGTCTTAATCAAAGTCTAAAGCAAATGCTGAGACGAGCTTTAGACGGAGAGATGAAGGAGTGGGACAGCATACTACCCTTCATACTATATGCTTGCCGCAAAAGGAAGCAAAGTTCATTGGGCACATCACCATACGAGCTCATGTATGGACGCTCACCTAGAGGCATATTGGACGTTTTGAAGGAGCAGTGGGTTGAACCCAAGGAAGACGAAATAAGCGTACCCCTGTTCTTACGGAATTTAAGGACACGCCTCGAACGAACTGCCCAATTTGCTACGGAAAGGCTTAAGGAGAGCCAACAGAAACAGAAGCACTACTATGATCGACGGACGAAGCCGAGACATTTAAAGGTTGGCGAGAAGGTAGTGGTTTTGGTTCCTGGGGCGACCCCAAAATTTGAGTATCAATGGAAGGGTCCCCATACCATAATACACCCAGTAGGCACCACCTCCTATGTGGTGAAAAACTCAAAAGGTAGAGAGCAGGTCTACCATGCTAATCTCCTACGCCCTTGGAAGGAGCGAGACGCGCTTTGGACATATACTGAGCGCGGAGATCACCCCAACAAGTGGCCGGAAATCGGCAGACCTGCCACCTATGGTTGCGAGCAGCCGAGAAGAGCGGGCCGCAAGTTATGGATTACGTGCTGCGGTGAAGAGCTTTCCCCAGCCCGTAATATTTTGAGAAGGGGGATATGTGATACCGCAAGCCCTCTGATGCAAGAAAGGAAACTTTTAAATCTTGAAAAAAACAGGATTTGCCTGCAATTACGAGAAGGGACACATAGAGGGAGCAGGAGAACAAACCTGAAAGTGGAAGAACCACACCTCTATGGGCAGGACTCAGAAGCAGCTGCTCTAGATTTAAGTAGGAACAGAGCACTGCAAGAGGGAGAGAGCCAAAAGAAAGAGAGCCAAGAGAGAGAGAGCAAAGAGAGGCAAAGGTGCCAGGAAGGCAGTCAAGAGAGCCAGAAAGGCAACAGAGAAACCCCGAAGGGAAGAACCCAGAGGAGAAGCACAGGAGGAGGCAAGGAGCTTGGCAGCGACCTTCATGTGGAGAACAGGAGGCAGTGCCAAGGGAAGCTCCAGAGGCCAGACTCAGAGACCGAGGTGAGGTCACTGACAAACCCAGCAGAGCTAAAGGAAAGGAAGCTACTGGGAGAGCAGGCCTAGAGAAAGGCCATACACAACTTCAAGGGGCAGTATCACGGACTGCAGCCAAGGAAGGAAGTGCTTATCCCTCCGGTTGGAGAAGAAACCTTCAAGAGAAAAAAGGTACTTTTAAAAGCTTTTACAAAAGTAACTTGAAAGATAAAGGAAAAGTTCATAGCCTTGAGAGAAAGGATATACCTGGAGCACAAAACTCTCAGACTAGGCCTCAAGCCTTTTTCAAGAAGCCTAGAGAGGAACAAAGGGCTAGTTTTTATCTGGACAATAAGGACTGTTTTAAACCAGATATAACTGATAAGTTTTACAGGAAAAAGTTTAATGTTGCCAGAGAATGGAAGGAGCAAACTTTTAGTCCTGAAACAACAGCAAGCCCAGGGAGATATACTAGACCTAAAAGCCGACGCCCCAAACTACCAAGCCAGCACTGGGATACAGTATGGCATGCTTTTAGGAAACCAGGTTTTATTTAACATCTTTTATTTAACATCTTTTATATACCGCGCTATTTGTTTCAGTGCGGTTTACAAGTAATATCCAAGAGATATCAGAGACCTCAGTGTCAGATCCCATAGACATGGAATGGCTGCCAGGGGAATCTGAGAGCACTGAAGATATAGAATCAATGGAATGTGACTTTTGCACAAGAAGATATCTTTGAGTAAAAGGCAAACAAATCTAATGTGTGCAAATTGTACTGGAAAGTTTATGCTTTAAGTTGGTGAAGGAACCATGTTATTTTGAGTGTTTTGCTGACTCACGTTTTGATGCAACTGAATTTATGTTCTGTTACTCATTACCTCATATTTTGAATTTCTTCATGCGAAAAGGGGAAATAAAAGCCTTTTTGTACCCTACACTTGGCAAGAGTTACTTTTTAGGTTGTTGACCCTGAGGCTGACAATGTGACCTGCTATCCCATTGACCCTCACAACAGATCAACCCTGAACCTTTTAATTCTTATGCGCTCCCCAGCCCCTGTGGAACCACTACGCCGCCACTAGAGGGGGCTGCGGGGGACAGTATCTATAAAGTCCTGGGTCTGAAGCTGTACTGCCTTTTTGAAGATTCTGGCTAATGAGGGGATGTTGGAGATTTGTTTATAAGTAGACGGTGCTGAGGGGTCTTTTAGTATATGCCTGATGGAGGCTTGCTTGAGGGAAGTTGGCATATTAGCCTAGTGCTACTGATGCTTGGAAAAGGTGGAGGATGGTTGGGGCAAGATCTTGTTTGGCTATTTTAATCCAGAAGTAAGGGCAGGGGTCGTGAGATGAGGTGGTGCTGTTGAGATTCAATATGATGCCTACAAGCTCTTGGGTGGATAGGTATCTGAAAGTCGACCAGTTTTGTGTGCTTGTGGTGTTGGTGAGTTCGAAGGAAGGCTGGGGTTGAGCTGAAGAAGTTGATTGCCTGGCTTGGAGAAATTGCATCATATCATCTGGAGCTAGGGTAGTATTGGAGTTTGTACTGGTTAGGGTCTGGAGAAGATTCAGGGCTATGTTGAAACATTCTCTGGGACAGTTGATAGAGAAGTTAAGTAAACTAGAATGATATTCTTAAGTTGTGTGGTATGCAGGATTTATTGTTCATTGCTTGTTCTGCAACTGCTCTATCCTGAAGCTTCAGAACCTGCTCTCCTAGGTGACCGCCTAGTCTTTTCTATTGGTTGGGACGGCTTGCTTATTCTAAAAACCTCTTGATCATTATTGCTGCAAAAGAGGCGTTCCAAGTATTGTGTTGAGGGGTGTGAAGACTTAGAGAATTGAGACTTTTTGTTTCTTAATCTTAATTACTTTTGGACTAGTTTTATAATAGTTCTTTACATTCAAACTATAAAGTATATTGGGCAGATTAGTGAAACAAACTCCTGCCTTTAAGACATTTTGAATTGCATTTTCAGACAGCAGAATGTGAAAAAGCACAAGAGCGTGAAGACTTTTCCATGACATTGTACACCCTGGAACCTTTGGCTTCCCAACTCGAGCTACCTTAGACTTTATTGTCCATGATATGCTTGAATTTGCACCACAGAAGTGCAAGCAATGGATTGGCTATAGAGCTGGACACTGGCATCATGCCGAGCCCTGATGCAAAGGGCTATTCTGTTGCTGTCTGAGACTGGGGAAATGTCTAATTAGAGCAAGAGCCTCATAAGCCCTCGCCTAGGAAGCCCCCATGGCACAGAAAGAACTTTTTCACTGCACACCAGTTGAGAAGCACTGTCTTAATGTGTTGCTTTTTTTTGTATTTTCATCTTCCTCAGTATTATATCGCTTCCTGTGTTCATAGGTTTTTTATCCCAGTAAAGATGACACGAAGATACCCATGTTTATCATCCATAAAAAAGGAATCAAACTGGATGGTTCCCACCCTGCTTTCTTATATGGCTATGGCGGTTTCAACATATCCATCACACCAAGCTATAGGTAAGCAGCAATTTCTCTTGACAGTTCCCCATATGCAGCTATGTTTGTACCGTATGTTGATGTGTGCAGGCTTCCATGTACCAGTTCGAGTAGACACAGATTAACAGTAACAGAAAGAATTTAGAAATAGGTAGGTTTCTAGTGAAGTCATAGTTGTATGCTTCTTAAAAAAAGTCAAATGATCTTTCAAACTAAGTTCTTTCATGAGAAATCTCTTTAAAAGGCCATTCCATATTGTCCTGCTATACCAGTCCAGATAAGTGGGGCTGTGTTCCCCTACCAGCAGATGAGTGGAGACAGAGCCAATGAAATGTTCAGGTTTCAATGACATCCCTCCCATGCCTCTATCAGCCTGAGCCACTAAGGCAAAATCTGTGTTTTTCTGTCTCCAACAGATAGTGGTAGGATTTTTTTCAGCTCTGATAGAATTTGAACAAATACCCATGACTGAAGTGGTATTTAAAGGTGCGGAAGAATTGAAGGAAATATCGATACATCAGGAAGATGTCTTACAACTATTAGATAAACTGAAGAGTAGCAAATCACCTGGGCCAGACGGTATACATCCAAGGGTGTTGAAAGAACTGAAATATGAGATTGCAGACCTGCTATCAGTAATCTGTGAACTATCATTAAAATCATCTCTAATACCTGAAGATTGGAGGATCGCCAATGTAACACCAATTTTTAAAAAGGGTTCCAGGGGTGATCTGGGAAACTACAGACCGGTGAGCCTGACGTCAGTACCAGGAAAAATGGTAGAAACCATCATAAAGAATAAAATTACTCAGCATGTAGATAGTCACAACCTAATGGGAGACAGCCAACATGGCTTTAGACAAGGAAGATCTTGTCTTACTAATCTGTTATGTTTTTTTGAAGGAATGAATAAACAGGTGGACAAAGGTGAATCGGTTGATATTGCGTATCTGGACTTTCAGAAAGGCTTTAACAAGGTCCCTCATCAGAGACTTTTGGCAAAACTAAAGAGTCATGGGATAGGAGGCAGTGTACTATTGTGGATCAGGATCTGGTTAAAAGATAGAAAGCAGAGGGTAGGGCTAAATGGCCAATTTTCCCAATGGAGAAAGGTGAATAGTGGTGTACCTCAGGGATCTGTGCTGGGTCCGCTGCTATTTGACATATTCCACTTTCCAGGTCATTTATGAATAACGAGTGAGGTTATCAAATTTGCAGATGACACAAAACTATTTAAAGTTGTTAAAACCCAAGAGGATTGTGGAAAATTGCAAGAGGATCTTGATAAATTGGAAGACTGGGCATCAAAATGGCAGATGAAATTTAATGTGGACACGTGCAAGGTTATGCACCTAGGGAAGAACAACCCAAACTATAGTTACACGATGCAAGGTTCCACATTAGGAACCACCATCCAGGAAAAAGATTTAGGCTTCATTGTGGATACCATGTTAAAACCCTCGGCCCAGTGTGCAGCGGCGGCCAAGAGAGTAAATAGAATGCTAGGTATGATAAGGAAAGGAATGGAAAATAAAACAAAAGATATTATAATGCCTCTATATCGTTCCATGGTGAGACCGCACCTTGAATATTGTGTGCAATTCTGGTCGCCGTATCTTAAAAAGGATATAGTGATTTTAGAAAAGGTTCAGAGAAGAGCCACCAAAATGGTAAAGGGGATGGAAGGTTACTCCTATGAAGAAAGGCTAAAAAGGTTAGGGCTCTTTAACCTGGAAAAGAGACGGCTGAGGGGAGATATGATAAAAGTCTATAAATTAATGAACGGAGTGGAACGGGTAAACGTAGATCGATTGTTTACGTTATCAGAATATAGAAAGACTAGGGGACATGCAATGAAGCTACAGGGTAAACTATTTAAGACTAATAAAAGAAAATATTTTTTCACTCAACGTGTAATCAAACTCTGGAATTTGTTACCGGAGGATGTAGTAAAGGCTGTTAGTGTAGCTGGGTTTAAAAAAGGTTTGGACAAGTTCCTGGAGGAAAGGTCCATAAACCATTATTAAGAAGTGACCGAAGATATCAATGCTTGACCCAGTACAAGCATTGTGGAACTTGTGTCTCTTGGGGAAACTGCTAGGTACATATGACCTAGATTGGCCACTGTTGGAAACAGAATACTGGGCTTGATGGACCTTGGTCTGACCCAGTATGGCATATCTTATGTTCTTATGTTATGTATAAATAAGGATTTGACTGAGAGGAAAAAGTTTGATTTTGCTTGTGAATGGACACCTTCAGATGACACTCACTTGAGCGCGACATGGGAGACACCACTAGACTGCGGTCTTTTTGATAGTCATAGGAGGAGGGAAAATTGGTTCAGCTCTATGCTCTTATCCTGTTAAGGTTCTGTTGAGCAGCCTGAAGTAGGAAAGATTTGAAAGGGATTCAGCTGCCTCACACAATCTCGATGCCCGCTCTCCCTCAAAGATTGAAGAAGGCTCTCCGAGGTATGTTACTGCAAGCCATTGTAAAAGAAAAACAAATGGGAGAAAAACTGTGTCAGGGGAGTAGTGTTGAGCCCGTCATGGTTTTTCCTCCATGGAGCCTCCCAGGGGGCGAATACTAAGGCTTGTCCTCGTCAGTCCTTGTTGGGGGCTCCTGAACTCATCTATTTTGGGGCGTAAGTCAGGGTGGATCACGGGTGACCATTGGCGCAGCGTCTGGGATTCCCACCCTTTTCCAATGTGCGCTGTTAGCGTTTTCTATCTTGCGGTAGAACAGTCTTAGCGCACGTTCTGCCTGAGTGGCTCTCATGTGTTCCTGCCCAAGCTCCCATAACATGTGCTCCTATCTGCTCTTCGTTAACACACGCTCTTGTGGCTATGCAGCCATAGTGCATGCAAGTGTTTGCTTTGCCTTAGCTCTTTATGTCGTCTTCCAGGAAGCATTGTTTGACCTATGGCAAAAAAAAGTGCCTTGTTACTGGATTCTGGAATCTGCTCTTCATAAATGGCAGCCTCTGACTCATCTCTGAGAGGCCCATCTCCCCTTTTCCATCGAGGGGATTCGGTTGGCCCAGCTTTGCCCACCTCTATGCAGGAGGCGATGGCACTGTGGGTAAGGATAGTAGGCTGGCTACGAGTTCCAGTACTCACACTTTAGGCCGTTCCCCTTCTTCAGCTGTGTGCCTGTTGGGGGGTCATTCTCAGAGAGGGGAGCTTCCGGAATCCAGGTTGTCATCCCCAGAGTTCTTTTTATTTCTGCAGCAAGCCTGGTTATTTTGGTGTTGAAACTCTAACTCTGCAGCCTCTGGATTCCCTTGAGCTCAGTCACGTGAAGGAGAGGTAGAGTGTAGAAGCCAGACTCGAGTTTCGCCTCATAAGCAACCAGAGGTTGCATTCTGGATATGTGGATCAGTGGGGTCTGTCCAAGATTTGGATTTGTATTTTGGTTCTGACATCTTGGCTGAAGGATCTAATTTGGAGGAAGAAGTGCTTTCACCTTCAGAGGACCACGAGGAAACTGACATTATCTGCCTGTTCCGGAAGGAAGAACTGGCAACGTTGATTGTTTGTTTCATCAACCTTGAATTTGGTTGACATGTCAGGTATGGAGCAGGGGCCACAGGTCCATCCACTCCTACAGAGAATTCAGAAATCCACAACAGTCTTTCCATTTCCAGAGGTTATCAAGAACATGATCCGGTCAGAATGGGACTTTTCTGATTTCCTGCCTAAGGCGTTAAAGCTGTGTAAGAGGATGTACAGTCTCCCGGAGGAGAAATGTGTCATATGGTTCAGCATGCCTAAGGTGAATGCGCAAGTCATGAAGCAGAATATCATTCCCATGGAAGACAGATCAGCCTTAAAGGATACTCTGGCTTAAAAGGTGGACTCTCTGCTGAAGATTCAGTTCACAGCGGTGTCTTCTATTCTTCAATTGGTGCTGTATACAGGTCTGACATCTCAAGCTCTTCTCCAATGGATTCAATCTCTCCCACCGAATGATACTAATGCTCTTTTGGAGTTGGCTACTGTCTTCCTTTCTGATGCTGTGTGCTGTATGACCTAGTCTACTTGGCAGCTAGAAATATTGCCCTGTCAGTGATGCGGCATTGGATTTAGCTCTGCCACTGGGCAGTAGACACATCCTCCAAAGCCTGGCTAGCTCAACTGCCTTCAAGGGGCTCCTTTTTGGGGTCTATTTGGAAATGTTGGTGAAGGACTTGGGCGAGGGCCTAGGAAATGTACAGGGCTATTCCCATCCATCATGGACACACTAGACTGACTTTGGGGAGTCTGGGGACTCCTGTTATTGTCCTGGAAAGCTTTTCTTCTCATCTTCTGGATTTTGGACCCATACTCAGGCTTTTTGAAGGGCTCGTGGGCCCAGAGAGCATCCCTCTCATTCAACCCAATGAAGGTTTGGGGACCCGTTACCAGATGTCTCCAGTTGGGGGCAGGCTTCACCTTTTCTTTCAGGAGTGGGCTTGGGTCACCAAGAATCGCTGGGTGCTAGGCACCTTTCAAAATGGCTATATCCTGAAATGCAAAGATTCAATCCCAGAGGTGTTTGTCATCTCCCTGTGTGATTCAGTGGACAAAAGAGCCACTGTACAGGTCACATTAGCCAAGTTTCTGCACTTGAAGGTGGTGGTGCCAGTTTCCCCCATCTATTTTGTGGTGCCAAAGAAGAATGACTGCTTCCAATCAGTTCTTGACCTCAAGGAGGTCAATGCTCATCTACATGTGCTCACTTCCAAATGGAAACTCTGAGATCCATAATTCAGGTGGTCCGTTGAGGGGAGTTCTAGAGTCAGTGGATTTGGCCATTTATTTTCATATACCAGTCCAGGAGGATCAATAGATATCTGCTTTTTGCTGTGCTTGGCTCACATTTTCAATTTGTTGCCATTCCCTTCAACCTCTCCACTGCCCCAAAGGCATTCTCCAAGGTCATGGTGGTGGTGGCTGCTGCGCTATGGCCCCAAAGAATATGTGCGCACCCATATCTGTATAATTGGTTCATCCAAGCCTGTTCTCTATCAGAGGCATCTCAGGTGTCGGCTCGAGTGGTGGCCTTTCTAGAAAGCCTCGGCTGATGATAAATCGGGAGAAGTCGGTTGGAGCATTCTCATTCACTGGAATTCCTGAGAGCATGGTTCAATAAAGTGGGCAGTGTCTTCTGCCGGAGGACAGAGTGCAGAGGTGGTTGGAATGACTTGTGGTCTGTTCTCAACAGGCTCCCAGCTATCAAGATGCTGCCGTCGGTACATGCTCATATGAGGCCTCTCCAGGGGTCTTTGCTGACTCTCTGATTCCTGAGCTCAGGCATCAGCTCTAGCTTGAAGTGAGAGCCAGCTTCCATTGGTGGCAGCAGCCATGTCATCGGAAGAGGGGCATATCGCTGGATGATCACTTGTGGATTCTTCTGAAGCCTATTGTCAAGACTGAACAGCTCAGGGCCATTGGAGCCACAGGGAGCCAATGTGGCCCATCAACGTTCTAGAAACAAGGGCCATCCAGTTGGCCAACTTGCATTTCCAGCCGTTGATCAAAGGCAGGGTGGTGCGAGTGTTGTCAAAGAATGCCATAGCAATAGCGTATGTCAAATGGCAAGGTGGCACGAGGTGTGCCGGAGTGTCCTTGGAGATGACTCTCTTGTTCGCCTGGGCAGAAAAGAACCTCCTAGCTCTGTCAGCTCAGCACATTGCCGGGTGGACAATGTGGAGACGGACTTCCTCAGTCATCACTCTCTTGATCCCGGAGAGTGGGAGTTAAGTCAGGAGGTGTTTCAGATGATTCTCTGCCGTTGGAAGTCACCCCAAGATGGATTTAATGGTAATCCGATCCAATGCTAAAGCATGCTGTTTCTTCAGTTGCTGCACAGAAATAGAGTCCCAGGGTGTCGACTCCTTGGTCCAGTCCTGACCAAGGCAGTGCCTGCTGTATGTGATTCCTCCATGACTCTGGTGTGCTTCGGTGCATAGAGTGCCATCCAAGCTTGATTGTTCTGCTGGCGCCAGATTGGTTGAGGAGAACATAGTTTGGGAACCTGGTGCGGCTCCTGCAGGAACCTCCTCTTCATCTGTCCCCATTTTGGAGCCTGTGGCACCAAGGGCTGATTCTAGATGACCTTTCTTGCTTACAGCTTAGCTCTTGAAAGAAGTCGACTACTGCATAAAGGCTATTCTCCTGTAGTAATTTCCCCTCTTCTCAAAGTCAGGAGAGGTTCTACCAGTCTGGCATATGTGCAGGTCTGGTGCCTTTTTGAGCATTGGTGTGGGTCACAAAAGATTGTGTCTGAGACGGCAAAGATGCCTATTTGCTGGCCTTCCTTCAGAATGGTCTGGAAAAGGGCCTTTCCCTTAGCTCCCAGAAAGTCCAGGTAGCAGCTTTGTCCTGTTTCAGAGGTCTGGTGGCTGATGGTCTTTGATCTCACACCTGGATGTCTTGCATTTTATTCAAGGGGTTTGATGTCTGTGTCCCACCCTCCAGTCAATTGTCCTTTCCAGGGATCTCTGACTAGTGCTTAGGGCCCTGATAGCAGAGCCCTTTGTGCTTTTGAAGTGTGCTACTCATAAGGATTTAATTCTCAAGACTGTTTTTTTGGTTGTGATTTGTTTGGCTAGACAGATTTCTGAGCTTCAGGCTCTGTATTGCCGAGATCCATATCTGTCCTCCTCAGAGGAGGCCATCTTCATTCAGCCTATGCCCTCCTGTTTGCCCAAGATGCTATCTCCAGTACTCCAGGGATTGTGACCTTGTGAAATTCCGGAGGGTGATTCTCCAGTACTTGAGGGTTATGAATTCCTTTCATAAGTTAGATCATATGTTTATGCTGTTTGCTGGGCTGCAGAAGGGCCATCAAGTCTACAATGGGCTGCTGGATCGAGGAGGCCATTGCCTCGGCATATCTGTTAATAAACCGGCCAGTTCCAGAGGGGTTGCACACACATTCTACTCAAACCAAGCATCCTTGTCAACGGGAGTGTAGCTTGATAGCCCCCTCAGACATTTGTTGGGTGGCAGCGTAGCCATCACTTTCCATTCTTGACGAGCATTTCCGCTTGGACTTCCACGCTCAGGCAGACACAGCTTTTGGCTCAAGGGTTTTACGAGCTGCCCAGATGGAGGCATAGCTTTGGTATATCCCACTTGTCAGCACTCATCTAGCAGGATGATATGGAAGGTGACATTTTACTTGCCACATAATGTTCTTTTCTTCCTTCCAAGTAGGACCAGTCCAGGACCCGCCCCTGGAACTGTATTGGTCTGCTATAATGCAGTGCTGCCTTTAAGACCACTATAATCTGAGTGGTTGGTCCTGCGGGCTCATAACCTACTGACAAGTCTTCTATTCAAACTAATCCTGTGCATAGCTTTTGCTGTTTAGTTGAACATTATTACCCCCATTGACGACGTGTGAGGTTTGCAATTCCTTTCCATATGATTGGGTATGAATATTGATTTTTGCCTCTAGTGGCTGAGACTGGTAGAGGCATGGGAGTGGTCATTGAAACCTGAACATTTCATTGGCTCTGACTCCATTCATCTTCTGGTAGGGGAACACTACCCCACTTGTCTGAACTAGTCTAGCAGGACTCAAGGAAAGGACATTATCTGGTAAGTAAAATGTCACCTTTATTTATGTATTGTTATGGGGAAGGATAGGAAACTGGGAAGGGCAGGGTTTGCCTTCACTGGAAATGTGTGTTTAAAATGCAAATCTGAAGCTAGAGTTAAAAGGTGCAGTACTTTCAAGCAGCCATCCATGCACTTCCTGTGGTCTGGAAAGTCTCAGGCTGCACTCAAATTCACCTTGCATCCAACAGCAGCTATAAATACTTCATTCTCTCCTAGTGTTGCCCATGTTCATTATTCTGTATCATTAGTGGTGGTTCCATACAACTTTCATGGTATATGAGCATAAACTGGCGGGCAATTGGATCATCAGTATTGTCAATCCAGTTTTCCGTTCTGAGTCAAAATGGTTTGTATGAGACGCATTGTTGATATAACATATTTTTCCATGTGCATTCTCTTACCTACTTTTTTTGTGGACGTGTTACCTGACTAAGGTTACGTTGAGGAGGCAACATTACTTGTAGTTTTGCCTTTTCCAAACTTACAGCTCGATGACGAATCCCTGTAGTACAGGGTTTCCTAACGTAAGTTTAGTGCAGAAGCTTTGCTCAGCAATGCTGTAAGTAAACGGTATATAAATGAGCTGTGTGCAGACCCTCTCCACTAAACCAAACACATGCACAAAGGGGTCTCCATTATGTTTGACGCCAGGAGGTTCTTGGGGTGTCAGGAGTCCACTAGGGACACCAGCAATTTTATCTTTGACAGGGGGATGTTGGGACCCACTAGGGCCAGCAATGATTTTTATTTGTTTAATGGGGAGGGAGGAGGGATTGGGCTGTTCTTGGCACACTTGGGCCACCAGAGACTGTGAGTCATCTGAAGTGAAGTGTGACACTTTATCTCCATTGAGCATTTTGCTTCTGGCTTCATCTTTCAACCAGCCTGAGGCTGGCATAAAGACTTAGTACTACAAAAAAAAATGTGCCCTAGAAAACAGTTTTTTTGTATTAGGAACAGTTTCGTTTGCAGCGATTTGCATACGTTTTGCAATGCCCATTGTGCTACTCTTGAGCACAGTGGATTTATGCTGATCTTCCCAAGCTAATCTTTCTTACTGCAATGGGGAGTAACGTTAGTGTGGGAAAATCAAGCTTTAACTGCTGTACAAAGGGAAAGTGCAGCTTGCTGCATATGTGTTTTTGCAAAAGTATCTACAAAAAATGTAAATGTCTGTAGATACTTTTTCCTCTGGGAAATTATGCACATACGTTCTCTTTCAGAACTGGTACAAAATCTGAGTTAAGATACCCATGAACTTTGCAACTACCTGCATAGTTTGGAAAAAATGCCCCTTTAAGAATAATATAATTCTAATCTCTTGTAAAATAGTTCATATTTGATGACATAATCGGGGACAGAAGCGGGGCCGGTGCAAGGATATTGGGCACCCTCCTTTCACCATTAGGTCCCTGCCCCAAGATATGGATAATTAAACTTAGCAATCATGATTATCCCACCACCCTTCCCACAATAATCCTGTAAAAATGCAGCTCAACATCTTTCTGCTAGATACAGTATCAACCTTGCTTTGCATGTGTGTATACACCCTCTCTCTAGGTACGTATGACCTAGATTGGCCACTGTTGGAAACAGGATACTGGGCTCGATGGACCTTGGTCTGACCCAGTATGGCATATCTTATGTTCTCCCTGCAGGTAATAGAATGTGCTGATGGCTCTCTGAGGTGTGGCTGTCAGGATCTGTTGTTTTGCTTTGACTGATCTTACTGCTCTCTGCTCCTCTCAGAAGCAATTGACCTAGATGACTGCCTGATCTTTTCTGGTAGTTGAGCCTGACCTAGAAAGGAAGTTAGCTAGTAGTCAGAACCCTGGGCGGAGAGCCAGGGAAGCCAGGGTTCAATTTATGCTTCTGCCACTGACTCTTTGTGACCTTAAGCAAATCACTTTATCTTCCAATGCCTCGGAAACAGACATTTTGTACCTGAATGCTTCATCCACCGCTCTACAGTGCTGCGTATGTCCAATAATGCTATAAAAAAATAATGCCTGCTGTTGACATTCCTGCAAGCTGTGCACACATGGCCATACCCTTGACAGTAAAACAAGAGCATTTTAGCTTTCACTGTAATTTGCTGCTTTAACAATGAAGGTTTATTTGTTACAATTTTTTTAAAAATTTTATATTTATTGAATTTTAATTAAACCTTGGAACAAGAAAAACACATTCCATCATGTGTTACACAGTTCAAGAAACAAACAGTGGGTGAAAAAAATCACAGAATGCAAATAGTTCGCAATAATAAAAAGAGGGGATCCAAGAGCTTCAAAATCCGTGGGAAGACTGTAGGAAAAAAGAAAAACAACAAATAAAATAAAGAGTAGGATATACAGCAAAGCACTCCCAATTAGCCTATATAAATCCTAGGGTAGCAGTTACAGTCGTTTAGCATCCAAAAAGAAATGTAACTGTGAGGGCTCAAAGAAATGATAGGTTTTGTTTTGATAAGTACTACACATTTAGAAGGAAACCTTAATTGGAAACTCACCCAAAGCCAAGGCTTCAGCGCACAATTCCAAAAACGTCTTCCTCCTAGTCTGCGTCCACTTGGACACATCTGGGAAGATCTGTATCCTACCCCCCAAAAAGGAAACATCAGATTTTTTTAAAGTAAAGACATAACTATTCCTTATCCTGAAGAAAATACAAAAGACATCAACAATGTAACTTTAGCCTCAACCACTTCAGTGGACTTCTCTAACATCTCACGACAGGTTCCCCAAATCGAAGGAGTCAGATGAAACCTTCACCAGAAAGTCGTCAGCTTTCTGCGAAGCATCTTTGGTAGATGTAGAGGGGAGTAAATAAATTTTTTGAAGAGGAGGGATCCCGACTCAGGATAACTGAAAGACTCCTTAAGGAACCTAGCAAACAGGTCCCTGGGTGTACACAAAAAAACCTCATGGAAAATTCAATATCCGAAGATTTAAATTTCTCTGTTGATTTTCCAAGTTCTCAATTTTGCACTGAAATATCAGTCTATCTCAGTGGTTCTCAACCTTTTTTGTACCGCGACCCCTTTTACCATTGGTCAACTTGTGATGACCCCCAGTGATAAAATCAAATGCGTCTCTCTTCCTTTACCGTTAACGCATTGTCGCTGTAATCATTTGTTGAATTATTAATATATTAGACCTTTCCAATATGTTTTTATTTCTAAAATTTACTTATTTAAATCACAATAATTAATCACAATAAAAAGTAACAATATTTGATTTCAAAATTATGATGATTTTGTAGTCAAATCACTAATATGAAATAAAATTATTTTTTCTACCTTTGTTGTCTGACCAGTTTATTCTCTGATCATGCTGGTCCCGATCTGAGGCTTCTGCTTTCCTGTCTTCTCTTAGCTCTCTTTCTGTGATCTATGGCAAATCTGCCATTTCTTATCTCTTTTGTTTTATTCACTTCTTTCCATCAGCCTATTTCCAGCCCCCTTCTAGTCCAAATACGATGGCAGCCCCTCTCAGCATCCACTCCCTTCCAGTCCCATTCTCCCATCCCCTCACATCAGCCCATTTGTAGCCCTAGCCTCCAATTTTCTTACAAGGCCAGCAGCTCTATCCTCCCCTCCCCACCATCAGCCCATTTCCAGTTGAAGCCCCCCCAATCAGCTCACTTCCAGTGCTATTCCCCCCTCAACCCCATTACCAGTGCTAGGCTCCCCTAATCAGCCCATTACCCGTCCTACCCCCCCCCCCCATCAGCCCATTTCCAGATGAAGCCCCCCCCCCCCAAATCAGCTCACTTCCAGTGCTAGTCCCCCCTCAACCCCATTATCAGTGCTAGGCTCCCCTAATCAGCCCATTACTAGTCCTACCTCCCCCCATCAGTCCATTACCAGCCCTAGCCTCCTCTAATCAGCCCATTTCCAGTCCTAACCTCCACGATCAGCTCATTTCCAGTGCTAGCCCCCATCAGTTCATTACCAGTCCTACCCCCGTATCAGCCAATTTCCAGTCCCAACCCCCCCCATTGATTAGTCCATTTCCAGTCCTAGCCTTCCCTAATAACCCATTATCAGTACTAGCCCCCCCCCCGATCTGCCCATTACCAGTGCTATCCCCCCATCAGCCCATTATAATCCTAACCTGCACTGTCTTTCCCCTTTGTCCAGCATTTATCCCCTGTCTGTTCAGTATGTCCCCCTGTCTCTCCCCTCCCTCCATGTCAGCCCCCCTCCATACATGTCAGCCCCCCTCCATCCATGTCAGCCCCGTTGCAGGTTGCCTGCTACTGCCCTGTTCTTCTGCAGCCGCGGTTCTCTGTCTCTTAGGGAAACGCAGCTGTGCCGGTAAGGCTGTTGCAAAGCCTTCCTGTCTCTCGATGGGCTCCATGCAGCATTGTCCTGCCTCCAAAGGAAGTTGTTTACCACTTCCTTTGGAGGTGGGACAGTGCTGCACAGAGTCCGTCAAGAGACTAGAAGGCTCCAACATTTTCACAGGCACAGCCGCGGTTCCCTAAGAGGCAGGGAGCCGCGGCTGCAGAAGAAGGGAGGCGGTGAGTTTGCTGCTGCTGAGAAGCAGACTCGGCAGCGGCAGCAACTTATGCGCTTTTTTATTTTTAATTTTTTTTTTTTTTTAACTTGGCGGAGTGAGGCGACCCCTGGTAAATCCTGTGGTGACCCCCGTGGGGGTCGCAACCCACAGGTTAAGAACTGCTGGTCTATCCTATGCTAGAGACCCATGTTGTTCCTGGAAATGTTGAACCTTAACTTCGAGCCCAGTCAATCGTCTCTTTTGGGTATGCATAGTTTTTTCCAAACTCTCCAACTTAGGAGAGTACAAGGCTGAGACCTGCAACACCACAGCGCATACCTAGTAAACAGACTGCATCACATCCCAAATGGAATCCAGGGTCACCTCCTTAGGGACATACAGACGGTGGAAGAACAGGATAAGTATTTATTTATTTTATTTTTTATTTGTTTTTCTTATATACCGCACTATTTGCGATCAGCGCGGTTTACATAAAACAAAAGGTATCCGACAATGAACAAAAGTCAGGTCATTACATTGAACAGGAACAAGTAACTTGGAAAACAGGGAAAACTATATACATATGCGTAGCATTGAATAGGTAACTATATACATGTCAGATGGAGTTATTGGGTATTGATAAGTATAAGGTTCCTGGACAGCCACACTCCTTCAGACAGGGGATTCACCCCCAACCTGTGCACTGCTGGTTTCATCGCCTTCAGTCCCTGACGGAAACACTGTTGTGGCTGAGGCCAGCTGAGTTGTCACCTATTCTGACGTTAGGTGCTCCGTACTCAGTGCTCCCAGGCACTGGGGGGAATACATGAGCAGCCGAGCTCAGTGAAATGTCGCTGCCCAAGCCGGGGCTGTCCCTTACCCCAGCAGCAGGAATGCCTGATAGCTTCACCCATGTAAAGATGTCCATGGTGCGTTGTCCTGCCGGCACTGCTTTGGGCGTATAAGGGAAACCTCCCTTGCCCTTAGCCTTTCATTTCAGCATAGAAGAAAAGGTAATTGCGGATCCATCACCATCACAGCCTACTTCGATGCCATCTATGATCCACCCTATTTGTTACCATAAATAGCTTCCTGTGTACTGTTCATCAGGACACAAGCAGTTGAGCAATAGCCAACAAATAAATTAATATTAAAGAACATGTCCAAACTTCTGATACAGACACAAGAACAGAGCAGGAGGACAAAAAGCCACTGGAAGGAGCCAAAACTTTGATGAGGGTCTGCTCTACGTGTGTTTCAGTCCACTGGCTGCCTTCAGGGGATTATGACCACTAAAAGCATATAAACATATACATAATAAATACACAGAATCATAATCAAATACATAATATGTAAAACAGTTGAATTAAAAAAGTCAATTCAGTAAAAATGATGAATAATAACATCAAAATCTCTAATTAAATCAGTAGACTAATACTTGACTCATATATCCAATCGATAAACACAAAATTAATAAAATCCTAACTAGATAAAAAAAGCGTAGTTACTCACCTGTAACAGGTGTTTTCCAGGGACAGCAGGAATCGGTTCTCACATATCGGTGATGCCGATCTTCTGGAAACATCTCCTCAGCTTTCAAAGAAAGCCTTTGGGAGATGCCATCACGCATGCGTGGTCCCCCTTCCTGCCCAAGGGTGCCATCTTACTCAGTCAGATGACATAGCTAGAACTGACAAAAGATGATGACTAAGATTGTATAGCAACTCCAAGGGGAGGAGGGATGGTTGTGAGGACTGACTCCTGCTGTCCCTGGAGAATACCTGTTACAGGTGAGCAACTATGCATTCTTCAGGAACAGGCAGGAAGTCAGTCCTCACATATGGGACTCCCTAGCTACAGGCTATCGGGAAGAGTAGCCTAGTGGTTAGAGCACTGGCTTGGGAACCAAGAGACCAGGGTTCAAGTCCCACTAGCACTCCTTGTGACCTTGGAAAGTCACTTAACCCTGCATTGCTCAGAAAAATCCAAGTTATCAATGTCCCTGTTTAATGTACATTTACCACGTTTAAGTTACAATGTAAACCGCTTTGATTGAAATGATAAAGTGGTATTAAACTGTTAAATAAATAAAATCACAGCCCAGCCGTGAGCAGCTGCAAGTGAATCTGAGGACCCCAGTGTCCAGGGAGAACCATAGCTCCGGTAGCCTGAACCAGAAGGGTCGTTTGGCAGGAGTTGCCTAAACTCCAACAGATTATGGAGTACGGCCTGGCGGAAGGCACTGTCCCGTTGGGACTCCCTCTCCAGGCAGTAGTGAGCTGCAAAGGTGTGGCCTGAAGACCAGGTGGCAGCCTGGCAGATGTTTTCCATAGAGAGAGCGTAGGCTCACAACTGTGGTTGCTTTAGTCCTGACATTGTGTGCCATGACCCGGCACTCCAGCGATAGCCCAGCCTGGTTGTGGGCGAAGACAATGCAATCCGCCACCTAGGTGGACAGAGTCTGTTTGGTGACAGCCTCCCCCATTGACTGGGGTCTTATGAAACAAAAAGCTGTGAGGCTTTGCAGTGGCCCTGAGTATGCTGCAAGTAGAAGGAGAGGGCCCTTTTGTAGTCCAGAGTATGGAGAATGGCCACCGCCTTGTTGGTGTGGGGCCGTGGAAAGAAGGTAGGGAGCGCCACCTCTTGGTTGAGATGGAAGGTGGATACCACCTTCGGAAGGAATTTAGAGTGTGTGCGAAGCACGATCCTGTTCTTCTTGTTGTAGAACCTGGTGTAGGGTGACTTGGCCACTAAGGCCTGAAGCTCTCTGACTCTGCGAGCAGAGGTGAGCGCCATCAGGAAGACCACCTTCCAAGATAGGTAACGCAGATGGCAGTTAGCCAAGGGTTTGAAGGGCGGTTTGGTAAGCTGTGTCAGAACCACATTGAGATCCCATTCTGCCGGAGGCGGCCTGATGGGAGACTTAGAGAGCAGCAAGCCCCACATGAATCTGGTAATGAGGGGCTGCACACAAAGAGGCTTGTCCTCTATGGAGTAAAGGTTCACGGAGAGCACACTCAGATGCCCTCTGACGGAGTATTGAAGCACTCTTTGCAACGGGCAGGAGAACAGGTCTACCCATTGCTCCGTACACCATACCGAAAATCTGCACTACTTGAAGGCGTAGGCTCATCTCATTGAGTTCTTGCAAGAGCCAGGAGGACTCCTTCCACCTTCCTGGGGAGGTTGAGGGGCGCGAGGGTGCCCCATTCAGCAGTGATGCTGTTAATGACAGGGACCCCCAGATTGGGGTGGAGGAGCGAACCCTCCTCCTGGTTCAGTAGTCCTGGGGAACACCCCAGAGGGACCAGGAGCTCCATCGAGAGGCAGAAAAACAGGGGAAACCAAAGCTCTCTGGGGCACCGCGGGGCATCACTGGATCTGGCCTTCAATGGACCGCGGCTAAGGCTTGTCCGGAGCCAGAGGCACTTGCCGGGAAGGATCTCACTCCCGAGCACCGGGAGCAGGATCGAGACCCTCACCAAGGATCTGCTCAAGGCATGGGTCTCTCGAGGATTTCTTCAGCAGCCCAGGGAGTCCTCAGCATCGAGGTCCCTGCGGTCTCAGCACGTGCACTGGCGGGGCCAGGCATCAACACATGCTGCGAGGCAAGGAATGCAGAAACGCTGTGTTCCAATGCCACCATCCTGGCTTCCCACTCAGGGGTTGCAGCCTTTGACACCAACGCCAGGGTGACTGGTTCGGGTGTTGGGGAGGAGAGGGAGTCCTCCATAGGACAGGCCTCGAGGGTCCAAGATCCATTGACGGTGGCCTTGGCGTCTGTCCTGGGTACTTTGGCTGGCCACTCCCACTCCGATTCCTCAGAAACCTTCCGGGGGGCTGTGGGACCTTGTATAGGATTTGACAAACGTGTTCCCTTCCCAGGAAGAGGTCCTCAAAGATTTTTTCTTTTTCTTATTCTCTCCCTCCAGGGAACCCTTCTCGGAGTGTCCGCATGCTTGCTTGGGCACCGCGGGAGTTTTACATGACTCCGAGGATCTGTGCAGGACCTTAGAGCATGCAGCTACCGGCGATACCATGGCCGAATCTGACCTGTGGAAGATGTCATCCTGCTTCTGCCGGTGACTCTGGATGGCCTTAGCGGACATCTTTTTGCACAGAAAGCACACCTCTGGGTCATGGTCAGCACCCAGGCACCTGAGGCAATAATCGTGTGTATCGGTGAGGGACATGTTCCTAGAGCACTGTTCACATTTTTTAAATTCAGTGGCTAATGGGGCAAAAAGGGCCCCAGCGAGGACGAAGACCTTTGTGAAACTGAGCTGGGTGGAAAAAACTAACTAAACAGGTTCCGAGGCCGAAGCAATGGGGCTCGGAGGTGGGAAAGGGAGTGGTGCTACGGATAGCACACAGAAATGCATGAGAAAATCAACTTTTTTGGGGGGAAGAAAGACAATACAATTGTGTAACTCACCTACACAGATGGGAAAAATTATATGCTCTCAAAACTAATGCTCAAATCGTTGAAACTGAGAGAAAGAAAAAAGAATGCACATAGATCACCTTGTAATTGTACAAAACTTAAGCCAAGGAAGGTCATACACTAAACATAGGAAAGGAGGGGGGGAACTCTTGAAGGGGGAAATCCTCATATATAAAAGGAGGAGACAGACAGCTGGTAGCATCATAATATTAGAGCACCATCACAGAAAACCTTAAGGGAGTTTAAATTAAAAGCAGAAACTCATATTGCCAATCCAGTTATGGGTCAATTTAAATAAACAGGTGACTATGGAAGCATAATCTCATGGATACCCTGGCATTACAATCGCTGCTTCATACTGCCATCATGCAGAAGTGTAATTGTATCTTAGACGCTCTTAGAAACACACAAAACTCACTGGTATTGTATGCAATAAACTGATATCCAAAAAAATAAATATACCACATAAAACAATCTAATGGATATGTTGCTCTTCAAAACAGAACCATAAATGAACAAGATGCGTGAAGAAATTACACAATGCAAAGAGATAATATCTGTCCTCCGCTGTGATCCTAAAGGCATTTAGAATCACCATGGAGTACAGATATTCCCTCTGCATTCAAAGCGGTTCAAACGTCTTGGTGCGTTGTGTAATATCTTCACACACCTTGTTTGTTTATGCTTCTCTTTTGAAGAGCAACATATCCATTAGATTGCTTTATGTGGTATATTTAAATTGACCCATAACTGGATTGGCAATTTGAGCTTCTGCTTTTAATTTAAGCTCCCTTAAAGTTTTCTGTGATGGTGCTCTAATATTATGATGCTACCAGCTGTTGGTCGTCTCCTATTATAAATGAGCATTTCCCCCTCCACAAGTTCCCCCCCCCCCCTCCTTTCCTATGTTTAGTAACATAGTGTATGACCTTCCTCGGTCTAAGTTTTGTACAATTACAAGGTAATCTATGCGCATTCTTTTTTCTCTCTCTTCAGCGATTTGAGTATTAGTTTTGAGAGCATATCATTTTTCCCTTCTGTGTAGGTGCGTTACACAATTGTATTGCTATACACATTCTTCTGATTGATGCAATTCATTTACCACTATTTCAAATACATGATTATTTTTAAGGCATTATTGTAACCTCACCTTTGGCACTTTAGTGGCCTGTATACATTTTCAATGTATTGAGTATCTATATGTTTTTATCTATTTAGAATTTTATTAATTTATGGGTTCATTGATTGAATATATGAATCCAGTATCCTTAATTTTATATTCAGATTTTAGTCTACTGATGTAATTAGAGATTTTGATGATCATCATCATTTTTATTGAATTGGCTTTTTTAATTCAACAGTTTTACATATTATGTATTATTTAATTATGATTTTATGATTCTGTGTATTTATTATTTATGTGTATGTTTATCTGTTTCTAGTGGTCATAGTCCCCTTAAGAAGGCCGGTGGGCCGAGATGCGTGTAGGACAGACCCTTGTCAATAAAGCTTTGGCTCCTTCCAATGACTTTTTGTCTTCCTGCTCGGTTTTTGTGTCTGGCTTGTCTGCGGGTGTGGTGCCTCACTGTACTAAACTTACGATACAGCAGTATTCTGAGGGGTGGATGAGCCGAATAAGTCAAGATGGCATCATATGTTCTTCATGAACAAGCAAGAAGTAAGTCCTCATGTATGGGTGACATCACCGACAGAGCCCATGCAGAATGCTCTCCAGCTTCCATTGGGAGCTGTACCGCGCATGCATATCTGCCTTCCGGCCTGCCGCGGAGCCATCCTCTCCAATCGTCTATTTTTCTGGGAGCCTACAGGACGTGTCCTACACTAATCGAAAAATTCTTCTGTTATCTACATCTTTTTTTTTTGAGAGTTTTTCACCACCTGTCATTGGTTAATCAGTTTCCAGCCTTTATTTCTTTCGTCTGCCTTTTTTTGTATGCTTTTGTGGTTTTCCATTGTCCGGGCCTTTTTCCTGCTGTCACAGTTGAGGCCTTTGACCTCTCCAAGGCAGTCTTCCTTGATATGTCCAAGCCAGTGAGTGGCTTTAAAAGGTGCACAAAATGTGGCCACACCATTTCGGTCACGAACAGGCACAGTTTGTGTTTGCACTGCCTTGAGCCCAACCACCAGCCCGCGTCCTGCAACCTTTGTCTGCAGATGATGAGAAGGGGCCTAAAGGGCTGGGAAAAGCAGAAGGAGACCCTCTTTGGAACATCGGATTCAGCATTCTCTGCTCCAGCGCAAACCCCATTGCAGAGCCCTGCTGAGGCTTCAACTGGGCAGGGCATCCGAGCACAAGCAGAACAAGGGGGCTGGGGCATCGAGCGCAAGCTCAACATTTGACCAGAAGCAAGGAGGGACCTAACGCTAGTTCCATCAGCATTGAAAGAGTACTCTGAGCACTGGGACTAGCCCAAGGTGCAGCAGTCCTCCTCCGCACAATGTGGACACTGAGGGCCAGAAGTGGTCCGCCAAGCTTCCCTGGCAATAGGAATAGACTTCCAGATGGAAGGAATCAACCTCCATAACCCTGGAGGGCTGCTGTATGTCCTCCAGTGAGCCTGTCATCATGGAGTCCCCGCCAGAAGTATCAGCACTGGTGGCTGACGTTCCTATTACGGCCCCAGTCCCCTGTGAGACAGTGGGACTGGATGAATGCCTGAGGGCCCTCGAGGCTCACATGGTGGTGGTTTTGGCCTTGCAACATGCAGGCCCTGTAATGACGTTGACTTCGGCAGCGGCAGTGCCGCACTCCATCCATCCCTTTTTGGAGTCCCATGCACTGCCGACAGAGGCGGGTGCATCGGGGAGGGGGTGAGATTGGAATCAACACTGGTTCCCACAGCAATCTTGTTGAGCATATTGGGGTCCGATGTTCCAGGGCACCCCCAAATGCATGTGGGGTGCCACAGGTCCCACCGCCACCCACCCTCCATGCATGACCAGAGCAGGCAGTGGGAAGAAACTGCAGTACTTAATTTCCTCTCGGAGTCAGAGACCTGGGAAACCAAGGAGGGTTCGGCCATCTCGGATGGGCGGTCTTCTGACCTACCTTCGGACCCATCTCCTTCATATGAGTGGCACAATCCACCCCTGAAGGACATGTCCTTTCAGGATTTTATGCAGAATATGATGAAGGCCGTACCCTTAACCCCGAGGCTGAGGTTGAGCCAAGGGCAGAGGAGTTTGAGCCTCTAGAGTACCCTTTCGCATCCAAGGATGCAGTGACAGCGACGGTGACGGTGCGCCATGTCTTGCAGAGAATACTGCTACAGCTGTGAGAGTCGCCTCACGGTTCCTGCCTTCAGCCAGTCACTGGACTCAATATACCATGTCCAGAAGGCACTGGGCTTTGAGAAGCTCTAGCTTCCACATAATTCCATAGTGTTTGAGTCAGCCCTTAAGCATGTTAGAGCACCAAGACTCACTCCTCGATGCCCCCGGGGCGGAAGGCCAGGACCCTGAACTCCTTCAGCAAGGGATGCTACCAGGGCTCCAAGCTAGTGGCCCAGATTATGTCCTACCAGCTTTATATAGGCATGTTCCTGAAGGACATCATATTGGACCTGGTGGAGTTTGCCGCCCATGTCCCTCCTGACCACCTTGATTCCTTCCTGGAACAAGAAGAGACTATTCTGTGCTGATGGACTATATCTCTGTCGCAGTGAAAAGGATCCTAAATGAAAAATTCAGGCACTATGTGGACAGACATTTAAACTAGGGAAAGGAGATGACATGGAGAAGGACAAGTTCAAGACATCACTCCCAGCAAAAAGCATAATAACATTGGAATCGGCCACACTTTTAAACCACATATCAGTGGTAAGTGGGAAAAGGCATGTAGAACAAAATCCATGTAAAATAAAAGCAAATCAGTCAACAAATGTTGGAAAGCTGTGAGCACAAATGCTCAAAGCCTAGCCAACAAAGTTCCTGACCTGGAAGCCCTAATGGTAGAAATGGACTTGGACATTGTGACCATTACAGTAGTTTAATGAGTCGCATGAATGGGATATAGCCATAGTTGGCTATAATCTATTTAGAAGAGATAGAGAGGGTAGAAAAGGAGGAGGAGCAGCTCTATATGTCAAAAGCAATATGAAATCTTTTGAAATGCAGGGGACGTGGGGAAAAGAAGAACAGCTATGGATTGTATTGGAAAGAGGAGTTGGCACTGTCATCCATACTGGTGTAGTTTACAGGCCTCCAACTCAAACCGAAGAAATGGATTGCGAAGATAGCCATGAAGGCGGAAGTGATCATATTGTGTGACTTTAATCTACTCGATGTGGAATGGCGTATTCCTTCATAAATCTGGAAAGAAGTAAAAAAAATTGTGGATGCTTTGCAAGATGCATTATTTAGACAAATGGTGATGGAACTGACCAGGGAAAGCTCGATGCTGGATTTAGTGCTCACCAACAGAAATAGCATGTTAAATGTCCAGGTGGGGTGCCCATGTGAGCAGCAGCGATCACCACATGGTGTGGTTTGAGATAAAAGCCAAGGTGGAGTCCAATCATAGAACGCTCAAAGTCTAGACTTCAAAAACACCTTCTTCAGTAAAATGGCCAAGGTCCTGAAGGAGGAGTTGGCAGGGTGGGAGGGGGTTAGGGAAGTGGAATTGCAATGAGTTAAACTAATAGAGGTAATAAAAGGGGCAGCAGATACATATGTAAGGAAAGTAAATAAAAACAAGAGGAAAAGGAAACCTATTTGGTTCGCCAAAGAAGGGGCTGCAAAAATAAAGGCAAAAAACAGCCTTCAAAAATTCAGAAGTTCGAACAGAGGAACACAGAAAAGAATGCAGGATCAAACTAAAAGAGACAAAAAGAGAAATAAGGATAGCAAAATCAAAGGCAGAAGAAGGGATGGCTAAAGATGTGAAGTATGGCGACAAAACCTTTTTCAGGTATATTTGGGAGAGAAGGAAAGTCAGAGTTGGAATTGTAGGACTCAAAAGTGCCAGGAACGTATTTGTGGAAAGTGACATTGAAAAAGCGAAAATGCTAAACAAATACTTCTGTTCTGTTTTTACGAAAGAAAATCGTGGAGAAGGACCACCTGTGATTGTCAGATATACAAATGTGAATGTAGTAGATACCACACCATTCACAGAAAAAGATGTTATAACAGCTTGCAAAGCTGAAAGTGGACAAGCCATGGGACCGGATTGGATACACCCCAGGATACTGAAAGAGCTCAGAGAGGTTCTTGCAGGGCCGTAAAGGATGTTTTTAATAGATCCTTGGATACAGGAGACGGGCTGATGTGGTACCTCTTCACAAAAGTGGTAATAGAAAAGAAGTGACAAACTACAGGCTGGTAACTCTTACCTCGGTGGCGGTTAAAGTAATGGAGGTGCTCCTGAAAGAGTGAATAGTGGACTTTCTTGAAACCAACAGGTTGCATGATCCGAGGCAAAAGGACGATCTTACCAAATAAATCTGATTGAGTTCTTTGACTGGGTGACCAAAGAACTAGAGTAGGGCATTTATTTTATTTGTTTATTTGAATCCATTTTTGTACCACTCCTTCCAGTGATCACCAGCGGTTTACATTTTGACATTTAACTCTGCAAGGACAGCAGTTACATATAACAATATAGAACTATATACATAGCAAAGGTAGCATAGGAAATCAAACTCAAAACTATTTACATAGAGAACTGGGTATGTTCAGTTAACTATATACATAATATTTACATTGATGTACAATGGGAATGTCACATGTCTAATGGGCTTACATTTTAATATACTTTGTTGGGCTTGGTGTGTCATATGACGATGGAGTTGTTGGAATCCGTCATATGATTTATTCTTGAAGACAATTTGGTTTGTTATTTCTGACAGATTATAATATTCTTGGAATAAGTCGAGTTTTTTTCTGAATGATTGGAGGTCCTTGTTGACTCTTAGTGTGTCAGGGAGTTTGTTCCATTGTGTGGGGGCTAGGTAAGTGAATGTTCTATTGCTGGTATTCATTTTTACCTTGCGTATAGTGAGTGGAATCTGTAGAGTGTTTAGATTGTGTGTACGTCTGTTTCTGTTGGGGGGTTGTATTTTAATGTGTGGCTAGGAATTATGGGGCAATATTGTGAATTAACTTGAATGTTGTAATTATTATTTTGTATCTTATGCGTGCTTGGATAGGTAGCCAGTGACGTTCCATTAGAATGGGTGTGATGTGATCTGAAATCCGCACATTCATTAATATTCGAGCTGTGACGTTCTGGGCCATTTGGAGTATGTTGATTTTTTTTTTTAGGTAGTCTATGGAGGATGCTATTACAATAGTCCAGATGTGGAATTATGAGTGCTTGCACTATTCTCAAATCTGATTGTTCGATGATATTGCGTAGCGGTTCTAAGATTCTCAGTTTGTGGAAAATTGTTCTCTTTAATAGTCTTAGATGAGTTTCCATGCTAAGAGCCTTATCAAGCATTACACCTAGGTACTTTAATTCTTGCTTGATGTTGTAGGAAATATTGTTTAGTAGGATTGTGGGGGGATGTTTAAATTCTGGGTTTTTAGAGATAAACATTACTTCTGTTTTCTTATGGTTGATGTTCATGTTGTTTTGTTGGAGCCATAACTGGATTTCTTAAGGCAGGCTTCTATGTGGCTATAATCTGGGTTACATAAATCCAATTTGTGTATAAAGCATTATATCGTCTGCGTATAGATGATAATTAATTTTGTGCTTTTGAAATATTTTACAAATGGTATAAGTTGAATAGTATGGCAGATATTGCAGAACCCTGTGGAATACCTTGTGTTTGTGGGAAGGCATTGGATAAGTTTTGGTCAAAGTATACCTGCTGTACTCTATTGGATATATAGGAGGATATATAGGGCATGTGATGGATGTGAAGTACCTAGATTTCAGCAAAGCCTTTGATACTCTTCCTCATAGGAGGCTTATCATTGAATATCCTGGGGATGGATCCCAAGGTGGTGAACTGGATCAGAAATTGGTTGACTGACAGATGACAGAAGGTAAACGGAACTCACTCTGAAAAGAAGGTGATTAGCAGTGTGCCCCAGGGTTCAGTTCTGGGACCGGTATTGTTCAATGTATTTGTGAGTGATATTGCTGAAGGACTGAATGAAAAGTCTGTCTTTTTGCAGATGACACGAAAATTTGCAATAGAATGGACTCCCCTGATGGAGTGGATAACATGAGGAAAGATCTACAAAGGCTTGAAGAATGGTCTAATGCTTGGCAGTTAAGATTTAATGTGAAGAAGTGCAGTGTCATGCACTTGGGAAGCAGAAATCTAAGGAAATTGTATACAATAGAGGGCGAGAGGTTGGTGTGCACGGACCAGGAGATCCTCGAAGTGATTGTTTCTGAGGATCTCAAGGTGGAGAAACAGTGTGACAAGGTGGTGGCAAAAGACAGAAGGATGTTGTATTGCATACAAAGAGGAACTACCAGCAGAAACAAAGCGGTACTAATGCCACTGTACAAGTTGCTGGTGAGGCCTCACTTGAAATATTGTGTTCAGTTTTGGAGACCATATCTCGCAAAGGATATAAAAAGACGAAACTGTTCAGAGGAAGGCAACCAAAATGATTTCAAGCCTGCATCAGAAGACTTATGAGAAGAGACTTGAAGAACTAAATATGTACACACTGAAGGAGAGGAGGGGCAGGGGAGATATGATTCAGACTTTTAAATACTTATGGAATGTTAGTGAACAAACAAATCTCTTCCAAAGATGGGAAAGCTGTAAAACTAGAGGGCATAACATGAAGCTGCAAGGGGGTAAACTGAAAGCCAATTTCAGGGATACTTTTTCACTGAAAGGCTTGGAATGCCCTCCCAGTGGAAGTGGTGGGGACAAATACAGTGACAGAATTCAAAATGGCATGGGACAGACACAGTGGATCCCTTTATAGCAACAGGATAAAATCAAAATAAACTTAACTATCTCATATCTCAGTGAATAGGGGTGACCTGCATGGAGCGGTGGGTACACCCTTAAACAAAGGCATGGGGAGGGATGACCTGCATGGAGCGGCAGGTGCACCTACTCTTACCGCCTTGCTGGTCAGACTAGATGGACCATACTGTAAATGCTGTAAATAGTTTACCCCTGTTATCCAAGTTACTTGCCCTGTTATCTGTAAACTCTTACATGTTAACTGTACTGAGCATTTTTGTTCCATGTAAACCGCGCTGATGCCGAATAGTGCGGTATATAAGAGACTGTAAATAAATAAAATAAATAAATAATAAATACTGGTCTTTTTTGCCATCATATACTGTTACTATGTTGCTATGTTCTGTGCCCTGATAGACCACAGCAAGAATTTGTTCCACATATGCCATGCGAGCCATGTACAATGCCTTTGAGTCTGCCTGAAGGTTGGTGGCAGTGGACATCAGTGCCCAATGGTTGGCCTGTCTCCAGTCCTCTGACCAGCTGGCCAACACCCTCTGTACCAGGAAGAAAATGTTTGGGAAGCCAGTCAAGGGGAAAGCAGGCGAGTTCGAGAAGGAGCACACAATGCTCTCTAGACTCACGAGGAGAAAACTCGGATCCTGCGTGTTAAAAGTACCAGGGTAAGAAGGTTTTAAACCCACTGCCACGCCAGTATTATCTGGTGCCTCAGAGCACTCAGCCAAAAGCACAGGTCCCCCGCCAGCAGCGGAGGGAGAAGCCTCAAAAAACCCAACCAGCCCTGCAGCCCAAGCCAAGGGCAGGCTTTTGGCAGGTTCCTCAGGAGCATAGCCAACCATCTTGTACCTGCCAGAGTTCCCCTTCAGGTAGGGGGCGCATCTCGTCCATTATGCCCACAGGTGACCTTTCATCACCTTGGACGCCTGAGTTCTGAAGCTCATCCAGGAAGGCTACTCGCCGCCTCCCTTTGCCCAGGGAGGGTACCCCATTGACCCCCTGCACCAAAGCCTGTTGCAGGAGGAGGTTGCCACTACTGACTGACCTCGCCATCGAGCCAGTTCTGCCAGCTTAGGTCAGCAAGGGGTTTTATTCCAGGTACTTCCTGGTCCCAATAAAGATAGAGGTGTTTTTGACCCATTCTAGACCTCCTCAACTTCAACTGGTTTCTCTTGCACAAGCAGTTCAAGATGTTATAGCAGGTGATGCTGCTCCCATACCTCCTAAAGGAGGACTGGCTATGCTCCTTGGATCTCAAGGATGCATACATACACATCCCGATCCACCCATGTCATATAAAATACTTCAGATTCATGCTGGGAAATCAGCACTAATTATACCGGATGCTTCCCTTCGGGCTCATTTCAGCACCTCAGGTCTTCATTAAGTGCCTAGTGGTCATAGCCACCTACTTGCGTATCATGGGCATCTTCTTTTTCCCCTACTTAGCTGACTGGCTCATTAAAGTCTCCACACTGGGCACTGTTCAGCAGTCCATTCACCTCACCATACAGGTCCTTGAGCAGGTGGGGTTCGTCATCAACTACCCCAACTCCCACCTTCAGCCCACACAGCAGCAGGAGTTCATCGGGACCCTCTTCGATACCACTCAAACTGGGGCATTTCTACCACTAGACCGCATGCAGTGGCTGACGTACATGGTCAGCAGCATCTGGCATCGACACCACACCATGGCCAGGGGGATGCTGAAGGTAATCAGCCACATGGCCTCCACAGTACATATTACCCCCTTATCTCACCCATTCATTCGTCAGAAGCAATGTACCCTCTGCATGCAGTGGAAGCAGGCCACAGGCTGCCTCCAGCATAGGGTAGCAGTCACCGAGCCACTGGTGCAGTCCCTTGGCTAGTGGTTGGAGCCTCCGAAGCTGTTTTGTGGTTTCCCATTCCAACTATGGTTACACGATGCAAGGTTCCACATTGGGAACCACCACCCAGGAAAAATATTTAGGAGTCATCATGGATAACATGTTAAAAACCCTCCGCCCAGTGTGCAGCGGCGGCCAAGAAAGCAAATAGAATGCTAGGTATCATAAGGAAAGGAATGGAGAACAAAACAAAGGATATTATAATGCCTCTGTATCGTTCCATGGTACGACTGCACCTTGAATATTGTGTGCAATTCTGGTCGCCATATCTTAAAAAGGATATAGCGTTATTAGAAAAAGTACAGAGAAGAGCCACCAAAATGGTAAAGGGGGGATGGAAGGCTACTCCTATGAAGAGAGGCTACAAAGGTTAGGGCTCTTCAACCTGGACAAGAGACGGCTGAGGGGAGATATGATAGAGGTCTATAAATTAATGAATGGAGTGGAACGGGTAAACATAGATCGATTGTTTATGCTATCAGAATATAGAAAGACTAGGGGACATGTAATGAAGCTACAGGGTAAACTATTTAAGACAAATAAGAGAAAATATTTTTTCACTCAACGTGTAATCAAACTCTGGAATTTGTTACCGGAGTATGTAGTAAGAGCTGTTAGTGTAGCTGGGTTTAAAAAAGGTTTGGACAAGTTCCTGGAGGAAAGGTCCATAAACCATTATTAAAAAGGGACCCAGGATAATCAATGCTTGACCCAGTACAAGCATTGTGGAACCTGTGTCTTTTGGGGATACTGCTAGGTACGTATGACCTAGATTGGCCACTGTTGGAAACAGGATACTGGGCTTGATGGACCTCGGTCTGACCCAGTATGGCATATCTTGTGATCTTATTAAGCAGACTCCCCCCCCCCCTTTCCCCCGCTGGATGCTGGCAGCTATTGCATCCAAGCTGGGTGGGGTGCTCATCTGAACGGCCTGCAATTGCAGGGCCTGTGGTCCAAGCAGGAGAACCTGCACCAGATAATCTTCCTCGAGTTGCAGGCCATAGCAAATGCCCTCCAGGCCTTTTGGACAAACCTTGGCAAATCAGATTTGTCCTGATCCTGATCCAGATAGACCGACAGCCAGGTGGCAATGTTCTGTGTCAACAAACAGAGGGGTATGGGCTTATACCTCTTCTGTTGGGAAGCAGTCCAACTGTGGAAGTTTGCACTGGACACAGAGTGGAGCACCAGGCAACTTACCTGCCCGGTGAGTTCAACATCCTAGTGAATCAGTTGAGCGAGTCCTCCAGTCACACAAATGGACCTTCCACAGAGGGATGGTGGAGCGAATCGTCTGGGAGTGGGGCACTTTGCCATGTCGCAGAATGCTCAAGCAGGCCAGTTTTGCTCCAGGAGACCGTCATGTGAGCGACTGGCCTCTGATGCTTTTCTCTTCCACTGGGGAGGGGGGGGTCTGCTTTACGTCTTTCTCCTGATCCCCTTGTGAAAACTCTGCTGAAATTCCAGGCCAACAAGGGCACCATGATCCTCATTGTCCCGTTCTGATCCCGACAGCCATTGTTCCCTCTGTTGCTCCAGTTCTCTGGAAGGGAACCTCTCCGTCTGCCCCAGATCTCATCTCTCAGGACGGGGGGACTCTGTTGCACTCCATTGTCCGCTCCTTGGCCCACACAGCTTGAATATTGATTGGGTAGTCCTGTCTGAGCTTAATTTACCTGATAGCCTCCCATCAAACCCCTTCTGTGGCTTGGGATCTCAGTGTGGTCCATAAGTAGCTCAGGAGGGCTCTCTTTGAGCCTCTGGACTCTTGCCCTCTTAAGTATTTACTTATTTATTTAACAGCTTTTCTATACCACTTTATCCTATGGTCAAAGCGGTTTACATTGTAACAGAACATCATACATAGAGCCTGGAAGGTCCTGTTCTTGGTGACAATCGCATTGGCCCTCCATGTCAGTGAGCTCCAGGCTCTCGTGGCCCATCTGCCATATCAGGTTCCACCAGAACCGGGTGGTCTTGCGAATGCACCTGCGATTTCTGCTGAAGGTGGTCTCCGAGTTCCACCTCAACCAGTCAGTTGTCCTGCCGACTTTCTTCCCGAGCCTGCATGCCAACTGGGGGAAAGCAGCATTGCACACGCTGGACTAAGTGTGCCTTGGCCTTATCCATTGAGTGAACCAAGATCCACCGGCGGTCCACGCAGCTGTTCATCTTGTTTGACCCTAGTAACTTGGGGATTGCTGTCTCTAAGCACACGCTGTCCCTGTAGTTGGCAGATTGCATAAAGAATACATTTTAAAAAATACATATCTCCCTCATAAACATATTACAGTGATGTGTTTTCACCACAAAACTTAGATTTCAATCTTAAAGTGGGGAGGAATAGTAACTTAAGAGACAACATTAAAGAGAGAAATAATTAAAGTGAAGCAGAAGTGATTTTTGGCATATTTGTAGGCCAGACTGAGCCTCGAGGGTCATGTCATGGCTCATAGCATTCGAGCCATGGCCGCTTCTGTCGTTAACCTACGCTAAGCCTCTATGGAGGATATCTGCAAGGCTGCCACGTCACCTTTGGTCCCCACGTTCACAGCCCACTGTTGTCTGGATTGGGATTCCCAATGGGACAGCAACTTCAGCCAGGCCATGCACTGGCACGTACTACTACTACTGAAAATTTGTATAGTGCTACAAGACGTTCGCAGCGCTGCACAGACTCATTTAAAAGACAGACCCTGCTCATCGAAGCTTACAATCTAGTTGAGACAGGCAACACAGTAGCTGTAGACATGGGATTTGCTAGGGGGAATGGTAAGGAAACACAAAGGAGATCAAGTGAGTCAAGATCCGAAAGCGGTAGCGAAGGGGTGAGTTTTCAACCTGGATTTGAAAAGGGTCAGAAAAGGCGCCAAGTAAAATGGTAACATAGTATTAGGTCCAACTCCTGCCCACCAGCCCCTTCTTCTGTCCATCCAGGCTACCTGCAAAAGTTGACGAACCTCAGTACCTGCTGTACACTGAGAATGCTGAATAGATGGAGTCCCTAGAAGGGATTTCCTTCCTGTTCTCCAGTTCTGTCAACCCTGTTGGGCTTGGGTCTCCTTGGCTTTCGGTAGCTTGTAGCTTGGGAGTCCCATACATGAGGACTTCCTGCTTGTTCATGGAGAAAGCATAGTCACTCGCCTGTACCAGGTTTCTCTGTGAACAACTGAAATAAATCCTACCAACCCTCCCACCTCTCCGTGGAGATGTTTTTCTTGGCTACTGCTTTGAAATTTGACTGGAGAAGATGGTGCTGTGGCAGGCGCGCATGCATGATTCAGCTTCCAAAAGCTTCCAATGGAAGCTGAGGATAGTTCCGTGTGGACTCTGTTGATGATGTCACCCATACATGAGGACTTATTCCTGTTGTTCATGGAGAACACCTGCTATAGGTGAGTAACTATGCTATACTGGCTAAGCATCTTTGCTCCTGAGCCTACCTTATTTCCTTATCTCTAAGATCCTTTTGCAATTGTGTCACCCAAGAGGAAGGAAAAGGTGAGGGTCTGTCTTTCTGAGACATCTATATCTCTATTGGACTTTCCTGATCCTGATAGCCTTGTGTAGTGGCTTCCAGTTTAAAAATTTAAGTTGTAATGTACAGTATATCAGACGTATCACAGTTTGGCCCCAAATATCTCAGGGATAAATATAAACCGGAGTGTTTTAGAAGCTGAGTTCAGCACACGATTTTTGGTCATATCTTTTAGATTAGTGAGAACTGAAAAGAGCATCTTCTCAGGAGCCGTTCCAGAGATATAGAATTAAATGATAGGGGATTAGGTGGCTTTCCACCGTGGGCTGAAAACTGTTTTATTTAAAGGATGTATGTTGTAGTGAATGGAAGGAGAATTTTGGGAGGTGAATGTGGTGATGTAATATTATTTTACTTTATTTTATTGTGTAAGAAAACTGAATTGTATATAGAGCTCTGGAATCCATTTTGAACGTTCTGTTGAATAGCAAATGCAAAATGCAAGTTTTTAAAAATGAAGCTTAAATTACCTTTGCCGTTCATTTACCTCATCTTCTAGAGGGTTAGTGCCATTTCAGTGCCAGATGGAGGAATGCTTGACTCGCTGGGAAGTGCAATTTCACATTATCCTCAAGTGGTTCTTTCACCCCTATTTCTGAAGTGAAGCACAAACCTGAGTATTAAGCTAGCACAACCCCACGATGTCATCACTGAAGATACTGTAGAGAGAGCTGGTGCTCAGAGTACGTCTGTGCAGATAGTGCTGCTAGAGGCCATGGGTGAAAGTTTACTGACTGCAGTTGGAATTTCAAGTTGGTAGAGGATTGGAGCATGAGAGGAATCCTTGCCTGAAACTGAATTGTGAGACCTCGAGAACTGAGGGTTGGGGGGTCTTCCCTCAAAACCATCAGTAAAATGCTTGTTCCCTTTTTAAATCCTCTACTATGTTTATTTTATTTAACAGGTTTTCTATACCGCTTCATCCTTAAATCAAGGCGGTTTACATCTCAACTCAGGATTTAATGGAACAGTATGCTAACAGTATACTAAACAGCAACATAACAGGTGAATAGTAAGTTAACAAATATAAAAATGTTAATCCGAGGGAGTAAGGTTAGGTGCGGGTACCCTTAACTTGTGCCCTAAGGTATGTACAGTTTGTCTTTACAGTGGGTGATCATATTTGAGTTGTCATAGTTCTTTGATCTGTGTTTACATTGTTGTGCGTCATGGTGGAGTTGCAGTCTGTTCTCTCTCCATCAGCTATTGAGCAGGATACATAGGGGATTGTCATATTACCAAAGCAAAAATTTGCTTGAGATAATTAAAACAAAACAAAAGCACTTCATAATACTGTGAGATGCATACAAATTTCAATACCTTTAAACTATGAAGTTTCAACAGAAACGGCATGCCATTTTGGCAGCTTTGATAAGACCGGATGCCTTGGTGACTAGCTGTGCTACAGATATTAGTTTCTTTTTACAGAAGGTAAATTTAATGCCACATAAAAAAGGAGCCTGCTCTAAAGATCACTTAAGCAGATGGAGAAGTTGGAGAAAGATGTTAAAAATGTAGAAAGTGTTAATGCTGCCTTAGTACAAGCTACGGTGCTTCTCCACTGTAAGGTGGAACTAATAGAAAATCAGACTTGATATCTAAACCCTCCTCTTCCAAGGATGGCTATGGCAACTTCTGTTGATCTGTCTTCTAGGTAGATGTTTATTTCCTTAGGCCCCCTAATACTGTTTTCAGAATGCATTCAGTTATTGTCTTTAATAATTATTTCCTTGTATTTTATATGGTATAGGGGGTTGAAGTACTTCTGTCCACAAAAGAAGAGCAGGACCTAGGTGTGATTGTGTTTGATGATGTTAAAGTGGCTAAACAGGTAGAAAAGTTGACGGTGAAAGCTAGAAGGAAGCTTGGGTGCATAGGGAGAGGAATGGCCAGCAGAAGAAAGGAGGTGATAGTGCCTCTGTATAAGTCTTTGGTGCAACCTCATTTGAAGTATTGTGTGCAGTTCTGGAGACCACACCTTCAAAAGTGCAGAGGGTGGCTACTAAAATGTTTAGTGGTCTTCATTATAAAGCATATGAGGACAGACTTAAGGAGCTTAATATGTATACTTTAGAGGAAAGGTGGGATAGAGGTGATATGATTGAGACGTTTAAATACCATCTTGGCATAAAAGCACAGGAGGAGAGCATCTTTCATTTGAAAGCAAGCTCTGCTACAAGGGGACATAGGATGAGGGTGAAAGGGGATAGACTCAGGAATAATATGTGGAAATATTTCTTTATGGAAAGAGTCGTAGAGGCGTGGAATAGTTTCCCAGAGTTGGTGGTGGAGAAGAGGACTGTATCTGAATTCAAAAAAGCATGGGACAAACAGAGGTCCTCTAAAGGAAAAAAGGGGACTGTTGTAGTGGTTGATATGGAAAGGTAGACTAGATAGGTCTAGTCTGCAATAAAAACAAACTAGCAATACCAACTGACTTCAGGAAATCAAGGAAAATTACAAACAATAAAGCATTCTCCCACTTCGCCCCTAACCTCTGGAATAACCTCCCAGAACACCTAAGAGAAGCAAATGACCTCCTCACCTTCCAAAAAAAACTCAATACCCATCTATTTACCCTTCACTTTGGATCCTCTACTAACCTCAACTCCATTGATCCTCCTCCACTTAAACCCTTCTACATAAGTTGCCGCTCACCCCTCCCTATACCCTCCAAGAATGCTTCATTACTTTACACTGTATCGGTCTACACCCCTATCTAACACTGAAATGGTACATAGCTCAATATAATATAGTTCTATGTAAATCAGCCTTAACAGTTATTGTATATAGTTAAAGAGTTATTTGTAATTGAAGACGTACCTTTCACTGTACTATTCAAATTGTTGTTCATTGTAAACCACATTTGATCTTTAGGAAAATGCAGTATAGAAATTTGTAATAAATAAAATAAATAATGGTCTTTTTCTGCCATCATGTTTCTATTTTTTCTCTCTTTTGCCAATGTCACTCTGATGTAATTATTTTTGGAATGCATGAACAATAAATTAATTCAAAAAAAATCTCTGCCTCCCAGCTTGGGTTTGTCAGCATGAAGCGTGTATAAAGGTAGGTACCTAATGGAGGTTCTGAATATTATGGTGAGGCCTCTCTCCCTGGGAACAAAACACATTTTTTCTATGGAATGAAGCAAACCAGCAAACAGGGTGAGGAACTGAGAGCCCCAAAAGACATCGGCTCTAACCTCTTTGTTGGGAAAGTTGGTGCAAGAAGAACAGGGCAGAGCAGGATTTGGGCTTAATTATGTGCTTTTTCTTTTGTAAGACTTGAACCTTGTTTTTGGCTGAAAGAATCTGGGTTTATCTAGGTCTTGCTAAAATGATACAGGTAAGGAGGAAGCAGTATCTTGCAGTGAGATACTGTAGGATCATGGGGCCTCCTTTTTTTCTTTATCAGCATAGTGACATACATGGTTTTCTTTGCCGTTAATCAACTTAGATTCTTTATTAATAGTAGAAAGATATCTGGGCTTGCTCCTATGACAAAAGAGGGCATTAATGGTAATTATTACTGTCTTTAATGTTGTCTCCTAAGTTATTATTCTTCCCCCCCCCCTTTAAGATTGAAATCTAAGTTTTGCGGTGAAAACACATCACTATAATATGTTTAGGAGGTGGATATGTATTTTGTATTCATTTATTCTTTATTTCAAAAAATAATTACATCAAAGTGTCATTACATTTTATGGCATTTGTATATTATTAATATTGTGTTGATTTGTAAAATATATTTCCTAGGTATGATTACTTTGTTGTTTGATGGAGGTTTTTTCAATAGAATTTCGGCATTGTCATTTTATATTTGGAAAACCGAGGTAACGAAAACAATAGAAATAGAACAATGATGACAGATAAAGACCATAAGGCTTATGCAACTACCACACCAACTACCAAGCCTTTCAGTACCTTCTCCCCCACACTTGGAGATTCTCTGCATTTATCTCATGCCTTCTTGAACCCAGATACAGTCTTTATCTCCACCACCTCCACTGGGAGGCTATTCCACGCATTTACCACTCTTTCACCAATCCAGATAACAAGTACCTGGCAGGTTCTCAAAAAGGCACACAGGTTCCACAGTACTTATCCAAGGGCAAACAGTGGATTTCCCCTCCCCTTTCCCACTGCTGGTCCATCTTCCAACCCATTACCCTTCCAGAATTGACCAAGGTCCTTACTACTACTCGAAAAACCACCTGTCCCTCTGATCCTGTCCCCTCACAGTGGCTCTCTGAGCCCACTCTGGCCCTGCTCCCTTTGATCCTCTCCATCTTTAACACTAGTTTTGTGTCTGGCACCTTCCCCTCATAAGAACATAAGATATGCCATACTGGGTCAGACCATGGCCATCAAGCCCAGTATTCTGTTTCCAACAGTGGCCAATCTAGGTCATATGTACCTAGCAGTATCCCCAAGAGACACAAGTTCCACAATGCTTGTACTGGGTCAAGCATTGATATCTTCGGTCACTTCTTAATAATGGTTTATGGACCTTTCCTCCCGGACCGTGTCCAAACCTTTTTTAAACCCAGCTACACTAACAGCCTTTACTACATCCTCCGGTAACAAATTCCAGAGTTTGATTACACGTTGAGTGAAAAAATATTTTCTTTTATTAGTCTTAAATAGTTTACCCTGTAGCTTCATTGCATGTCCCCTAGTCTTTCTATATTCTGATAAGGTAAACAATCGATCTACGTTTACCCGTTCCACTCCATTCATTAATTTATAGACTTCTATCATATCTCCCCTCAGCCGTCTCTTTTCCAGGTTAAAGAGCCCTAACCTTTTTAGCCTTTCTTTATAGGCGTATCCTTCCATCCCCTTTACCATTTTGGTGGCTCTTCTCTGTACCTTTTCTAAAATCGCTTTATCCTTTTTAAGATACGGCGACCAGAATTGCACACAATATTCAAGGTGCGGTCTCACCATGGAACGATATAGAGGCATTATAATATCTTTTGTTTTATTTTCCATTCCTTTCCTTATCATACCTAGCATTCTATTTGCTCTCTTGGCCACCGCTGCACACTGGGCCGAGGGTTTTAACATGGTATCCACAATGACGCCTAAATCTTTTTCCTGGGTGGTGGTTCCTAATGTGGAACCTTGCATCGTGTAACCATAGTTTGGGTTGTTCTTCCCTAGGTGCATAACCTTGCACTTGTCCACATTAAATTTCATCTGCCATTTTGATGCCCAGCCTTCCAATTTATCAAGATCCTCTTGCAATTTTTCACAATCCTCTTGGGTTTTAACAACCTTAAATAGTTTTGTGTCATCTGCAAATTTGATAACCTCACTCATTATTCCATTTTCCAGGTCATTTATGAATATGTCAAAAAGCAGCGGACCCAGCACAGATCCCTGGGGTACACCACTATTCACCTTTCTCCATTGGGAAAATTGGCCATTTAGCCCTACCCTCTGCTTTCTATCTTTTAACCAGTTCCTGATCCACAATAGTACACTGCCTCCTATCCCATGACTCTTTAGTTTTGCCAAAAGTCTCTGATGAGGGACCTTGTCAAAGGCTCTCTGAAAGTCCAGATACACAATATCAACCGACTCACCTTTGTCCACCTGTTTATTCACTCCTTCAAAAAAACATAACAGATTAGTAAGACAAGATCTTCCTTGTCTAAAACCATGTTGGCTGTCTCCCATTAGGTTGTGACTATCTACATGCTGAGTAATTTTATTCTTTATGATGGTTTCTACCATTTTTCCCGGTACTGACGTCAGGCTCACCGGTCTGTAGTTTCCCGGATCACCCCTGGAACCCTTTTTAAAAATTGGTGTTACATTGGCGATCCTCCAATCTTCAGGTATTAGAGATGATTTTAATGATAGTTCACAGATTACTGATAGCAGTTCTGCAATCTCATATTTCAGTTCTTTCAACACCCTTGGATGTATACCATCCGGCCCAGGTGATTTGCTACTCTTCAGTTTATCTAATAGTTGTAAGACATCTTCCCGATGTATCTATATTTCCTTCAATTCTTCCGCACCTTTAAATACCACTTCAGTCATGGGTAACATCCCTACATCTTCCTCAGTAAAGACCGAAGCAAAGAATTCATTCAGTCTCTCCGCTATCGCCTTGTCGCCTCTTAGTGCTCCTTTAACCACTTTATCATCTAATGGACCAACTGACTCTCTCACAGGTTTTTTGCTACAAATGTACTTGAAAAGGTCTTTATTTCGCGTTTTTGCTTCCGCAGCAAGCTGCTTCTCAAATTCTCTCTTTGCCTGCCTTATCAATGCCTTGCATTTGACTTGCCAGTGCTTGTGCTGTTTCCAGGTTTCGTCGTTTGGCTCTTTTTTCCATTTCCTGAAAGATGCTTTTTTGGCAACAACAGCCTCTCTGACCTCACCTTTAAACCATGCTGGCAGTTTTTTGGACTTCTTCCAATTTTTTTAAAGCGTGGAATACAGCTGGTCTGGGTTTCCAAGATAGTATTTTTCAACAACACCCAAGCTTGATGTACGTCTTTAACCTTCGCAACTGCTCCTTTTAGTTTTTTCTTAACTGTTTTTCTCATTTTATCATAGTCTCCCTTTCGAAAGTTAAAAGGTAGTACTGTGGATTTCCTTACTATCCCTCCTCCACTAATTAAATCAAAGGCGATCATGCTATGATCACTATTGCCAAGTGGCCCCAACACCCTTATCTCTTGCACTAGATCTGGTGTTCCACTAAGGACTAGGTCTAATATGGCTTCCCCTCTGGTCGGTTCATGAACCAGCTGCTCCAAGAAGCAGTCATTTATTTCATCTAGGAACTTTATCTCCCTAGCATGTCCTGACGTGACGCTGACCCAGTCAATACTGGGGTAATTGAAATCACCCATTATTATTACTGCGCTGTAACATTTGTTAGCTTCCTTGATTTCTTTGAGCATTTCATCATCCATTTGGTCATTCTGGCCAGGTGCTCGATAGTACACCCCCACTGCCATCGCCTTCCCCCTTTTATATGGAATTTCAATCCATATAGATTCTACAGCAGATTTTTTTTCCTGCAAAACTTTAATCCTTTCTGAGTCAATGCCCTCTCTAACATAGAGCGCAACCCCTCCACCAATTTGATCAGCTCTATCATTACGATATAGTTTGTACCCAGGTATCACAGTGTCCCACTGGTTGTCCTCCTTCCACCATGTCTCTGATATTCCAATCATATCTAACCTTTCATTTAGTGCTATATATTCTAACTCTCCCACCTTATTCTTTAGACTTCTAGCATTTGCATACAAGCATTTTAGAGAATGTATTTTATTCATGTAAATTTGGCTATTGTTAGACATGGGTAAATTGGGATCTTTAAGTTCTGTCTGCTCCATACTTGAGGGCATTTGGGCTACTTTACTCTTTTGTGGAACCTCTCTGCTTTTGGTAGTATCCTTCAAGGATACATTCTTCCGAACCATCATCTCACATTGAAAACATGCCCTGATACGTCCCCTCCTGAAGAAAGCCTCTCTGGTTCCTTCTGTACCTTCTAACTGGCGTCCTATCTCTAATCTCCCCTTTCTATCTAAACTTCTCGAAAGACTGGTCTTCTCTTGGCTTTCTGCTCACCTCGAGGCCTCCCTGGTTCTTCACCCCCGTCAATCTGGCTTTCGTCCCGGTCACAGTACTGAAACTATCCTTATCTCCTTTCTTAATGAGTTGCATGTTGCTCAAGACCCCGGTTCCATATCTGTCGCTGTTTCACTTGACCTATCTGCTGCCTTTGACGTCGTCGATCACCGCACTCTCCTCTTGAGGCTTAGTTCTATTGGTCTTTCGGGTTCGGTCCTCCGTTGGTTTCACTCCTTTCTTTTTAATCGGTCTATTTCGGTCATCTCTGGTTCTGATTCTTCCTCCTCAACACCTCTTCACTGTGGTATTCCTCAGGGTTCTGTACTGGCACCCCTTCTGTTCAACATTTTTCTGGCCCCACTTATCCAGTAGCATGGTATCTAGGATGATATTATTCTTCTTTTTCACACTAGCTCTCTCACTGCTGATATTGGCCCCCTTAATGTCTGTCTCTCTGCTGTTTCGTCTTGGTTTTCAGAGACCTTCCCACATGTTAACTTGTCAAAAACCTCAGCTATTTGATTCACTGCTGGTGCTCCTACTCCTGATATTGGCCCTCTTAATGTCTGTCTCTCTGCTGTTCCTTCTTGGTTTTCAGAGAACTTCCTACATGTTAACTTGTCAAAAACCTCAGCTATTTGGTTCACTGCTGGTGCTCCTACTCCTACTCTTGTTCCATCTCTTTCTGCTGTTCCTATCCCTCTTGTTACATCTTTGCGTTATCTGGGTGTCACACTGGATTCATCTTTAACCTTCAAAGATCACATTTCTTCTGTCCAACGTTCTTTCTGTAGACTGAGGCAACTTCGTGCAGTCCGGCCTTTTCTCTCACCCTCTTCTCTAACTACACTGCTTCTTTCCCTTGTCGTTTCTCGTTTGGACTACTGTAACGCATCTTTGGCTGGTCTTCCTCTCGCTCAGCTCCGTCGACTCCAGTTAGTTCACCACACTGCTGCCCGTCTTCTGACTCACACTTCCCGATCTGCTCATGTCACCCCCCTTCTTATTCATTTACACTGGTTACCTATTCCATTTCGCATTCAATATAAGATCCTCATTTATGTACACAGATCTCTGCACACCGGTGTCCCACTATCTCTCTCTGATTTAGTTCATTTCCACTGCCCCTCCAGAGCTCTTAGATCGATTCATGCTAATCGCCTATTTCTTCCTCCTCCCTCACAGGCTCACCTTGAATCCACACGCTCTTCTGCCTTTTTCTTTCTCTGGAACTCGTTGCCATCAACTCTACGTCTGATACTCTCATTTCACACCTTCAAAGCCAAACTTAAGACTCACCTCTTTTGCACAGCTTTTGATTTCCCCCCCCCCCTCCTCCTTCCGCTGATAATTGACGGTGTTCCATCACTCTACTACTGTCTATTCTATCGCACTGTCTACTACTGCTATCCTTTTCTGTAAACAAATGGCGTTCCTTTCTTGTTTTCCTTCTTCTCCAGTAGTATCCTTTTGTTTTATTGTAAACCGCCATATACCTTTTGGTCCAGGCGGTATAATAAGTTTTAAATAAAGATAAAGATTTCCTGAATCCTCTTTAATAATGATTTATGAACCTTTCCTCCAGGAATTTGTCCAAACCTTTCTTAAACTCAGCTACACTAACAGCTTTTACTACATCCTCTGGTAATGAATTCCAGTGCTTAATTACACGTTGAGTGAAAAAGTATTTCTCCAGGAACAAGCAGGAAGTCAGTCCTCACATATGGGTGACGTCAACACGGACAGAGCATTTCCCCAGCTTTCAAAGAAAGCCTTTGGGACATGCTACCATGCATGCGTGGTCCCCTTCCCGCCCAAGGGTGCCATCTTGCTCAGTCTCCTTTTTTCCAATGAGCTCGATGGATGCTTGTCCTGCCACCTTCCCCCCCCCCCCCCCCCCCGAAAAAATCTCTTTAACTATCCTTTAAAAGTTGGGTTTTTTCCCTGGTTTGCATACTGGTTTCTCTTCTCACCTCGAACCGGCGCCGACCCCAGCACCGGTCTCTGCTCCTTCCTTTTTTAATTGAGGCTTGCCTTGACTGGCATTCATACCCTTTTTCACCTGGGGGCCGTCAACCCTGGCTGGGTGTCACCCACCATGTCTCCCGGTGGGTTCAAAAAATGAGACCGCTGCAGTCAGACCATGTCTGTCACACTCATGACTGCTGCCTATGTTGTGTGGGCCCAGACCATGATAACATGACCTGTGCCAGGTCATGACTCCAAAAACCAATAAAAAACATTCGGCGTTGCGGGAGAAGACCCCGGACCTTCCAAAAAAAAGGAAAAATCCTCAAAATCAGTCGAGTTTCCACCGGTGAAACTCTGTAAAGTCCTGTGGAGGGACTCTGGCGACTGAGCAGTACCCCATTAAGGTCTCTAAGAAGGAGTCCTCGGCCGGCAGAGACCGTGAGAGGCTCCTCAAGGCCATGGTCCTTGTCGAGGATGCACTCACGAGAGTGCCAGTGTTGGGCCCGAGACCCTCGGTGCCCATGCCCGAAAGCTGTGGAGCCTTCTGGCCTCGAAACCAGAATGGCGGCCCTGGAACAGAATATTTCTGCTATCCTGGCCCTGCAGCAGGCAATAATGACAGGTTCATCCGCATTATCTCCCTCAACAACCGGGCCCCCGACTGCAGGGGAGTCCCTGGGCATCAAGCCAGGCCCCGAGCACCACTGGCCTGAGGTGAGCCCTCGGCACCGATCAAGGTCCCGGTCCCAGTCCTCGGTTATCCGGTCCTCCCTTGCCAGTTTCCAAGAATTAAGCCTGAGATCCTCCATGGTGCCTGGTTCCTCTGGACCAGCCTCAAGACATGAGACTCCTTTGGAATCATCGAGGCCTTCCCTGAGCAACACAGAGATGTTCCCTTTGGAGCCGTTTCCCCTGGCGCTATTCTCCAGAGGACATGGCCTTCCACGACTTCATCCGGGATATGGCCCCAGGCTCTATCAGTCCTGATCAAGTCTGGAGAACCCGCGCACCGAAGAACTGGAAATCCTCCAGTATGAGTCCCTGTCAAAGGAGACTCTCACAGTGCCGGTGCAGCCGATCCTCGAGCGTTTGCTACTGAGAATTTGGGAGACCCCGGCTTCTGTGCCAGTAGTCGGCTGACGCCTCAATGCCATCTACCGTGTCAAGAAGGACCCTGGCTTCCATAAACCTCAGCTCCCACATAACTCCATAGTTGTGGAGTCATCCATGCAAAAGCTCAAGAGCCAAAAGAACTATTCCTCTGCCCCCCCCTCCCCAAGAGGTTAGAGCCCTTGACGCCTTTGGGCACAAGTGCTACCAGGGCTACATGCTCGGCTGCCGGATTCAGGACTATGAATTATACATAGGCATGTACCTTAAGGCCCTAATCCAGGAGCTCTCTGGCTTCTCAGCAAGCCTCACCAGGGGACCCCTAGAGCAGTTCCAATCCCTGACAGCCGGGATCAGATACTGTTCAAAGTTTCTGTCCCGAGCCGCCTACGACAGCTTTGAGTCAGCAGCCCAAGTGACAGCAGCCGGCATGATGCCTAGCGCCAGGCCTGACTGCAGACTTCTGAACTCAAGCAGTGGGTCCAAGAAAAATTGCTTGATGTCCCCTGTACAGGGGAAAACTTGCTTGACAAACCCATGGCCAACATAGAGGCCAAAGTCATGATCAGGCAGAGATTCTCAAAAAAGACCTCAGCCCTCCTCTGCAAGAAACCATTGGGGAAAAGACCCCTTTTCCTAAGGAAAAAGGGGTCTCTTCCATCAGAACCACCACCAGCCCTTCTCGGGCCAACAGCAGGGCCCTTAGCCTAAGGCCATGGGCCCGGAAAGCGCAAAAGCCACAAGCCTTGACTCCCACCCAATCCGGGGGAGCTTTTGACTTCCAGGGCAGGACTCCTCTCCCCTGTGAGACCCTCTCCAGCCCATGGGAGGCCGCCTGGCACTATGCCCACAGGTGAGCTGGGGTCACCTCAGACCAGTGGGTCCTGCAGGTGGTCAGAGAGGGGTATCTCCTCTGCCTCCAGCAAGTACCCCCCCCCCCCCGGGGTTCTTCCCAAGAGAGCCTGTGCAACCTCTCCTTCACCAGACCTTGCTCTTCTCAGAGCTCGCAGGTCTGCTCATGGACAGAGCAGTGAAGCCTGTCCCCAAGCATCTATGGGGAAGGGGCTTCTACTCAAGGTACTTCCTTATCCCCAAAAGGACCCAGGGATTTCTTGCCCAAAGTAGACCTGCGAAACTTGAACAAGTTTCTGGTGAGGGAGAATTTCAAGATGCTCTCCCTTGGAACACTGCTGCTCTACCTCCACCAGGGAGATTGACTGTGCTCCTTAGACCTGAAGGATGCATATACTCTCATCTTGATCCACCCCTCCCACAGACAGTACCTAAGGTTCGTGGTGGGAGGAGATCACTACCAATACAGGGTACTAACCTTCGGCATGGCCTCCTCGCCAAGGGTTTTCACAAAGTGCCTGGTGGTAGTGGCCGCCTACCTGCACCTACAAGGGGCCTTCGTATTCCCCTATCTGGACGACTGGCTCATCAGAGACAGTATCACCCTCGAGGCCAGCTAGGCCATAGGGCGGGCAATCCAACTCTTGCAGTACCTGGAGTTCATCATCAACTACCTCCAAAACCCATCTCTCCCTGGCTCAAGGCTTAGAGTTCATAGGTGCTTACTTGGATACGCTACAAGCAAGGGCGGTCCTCCCAAGAGAAAAGGCAGCACATCTCCAGCAGCTGGTAGGAGAGGTACAGTGCTGCCGGTCAGTCCTGGCGTGCCGCCTCCTCTGCCTTCTGGCCCACATGGCCTCGACTGTTCACATCACCCCCTCGGCCCGCCTGCATATGCAGACGGCCCAATGGTGCCTACACTCACGGTGGACTCAAGCCACAGACAGGCTGAGGGACAGGGTCAAGGTCACCTGCCAGCTGGCGGACTCTCTCAGTTGGTGGCAGAGCCTGCGCCACCTCTGGGCGGGAATGCCCTTCCAGGCACCCGCACAACAGAGGACCCTGACCACAGATGCCCCCCTCCTGGGTTGGGGAGTGCATTGCGAAGACCTATGCACACAAGGCAGTTGGTCTCTTGAGGAGTCCCTCTTACAGATCAATCTCCTGGAGCTCCAGGCGATCTTTTTGGCCCTCCGAGCATTCCTCCAATGCCTGCGGCATCAGCTGGTATTGATCCTGACGGACAACCAGGTTGCCACGTTTTACATCAACAAGCAGGGGGGCACGGACTCATACTCCCTCTTCCGGGAGCCAGTGGCCCTCCTTTCCTTTGCAGCGTACCACAACATGCTTCTGTGAACAGTATACCTCCCGGGCCAGGACAACTACCTAGAGGACAGGCTGAGCAGAGTCTTGCGGCCATACGATTGGCACTTGCACCCTAGGGTAACGAGACAGCTCTTCTACCTCTGGGGTAGGCCCATGATGGACCAATTCACCTCTCTGGACAAAACGCAGCTGACTTGCTTCTGCTCCCATCAGCTATACCTAGAGAGAGTGGCAGTGGATGCCATCCTAATCTCGTGGGCCAGGGGCCTACTCTGTGTTCCTGCCAACCCCCCCTAGTCACCAGGATTCTCTTCAAGATCCAGAGTGACAGGGCATCAGTAATACTGATCACTCCCAGGTGGCCCAGGCAACCCTGGTTTCCTTTGTTGCTCTCCCTGTCGATGGCACTCCCAATCCCACTCTTGCACCCCAATGTGGGGTCCCTGATGCTAACAGCATGGCTGCTGAAAGGGTAGCTTTGGCCCCTTTCAATCTTCCAAGGGAAGTCGAAGAGATCCTGCTGGCCACACGGAAGCCCTCCACCAAAAGGGCATATGCCTTTAAGTGGAAGAGGTTCTTCGTCTGGTGCACGGAAAGGGAGGAGAATCCCTTCTCTTGCCATGTGCAGCTCATCCTTCAGTTCCTGCTGCATATATCGCACACCAGACTAAAATCTAACTCTGGTACAGGTGCACCTGAACATCATAACCGTACACCACCACCCCATTGAGGGGAAACCCCTCTCCAACCAGCCCCTGGTCTCCAGGTTCTTCCAGGGCCTTCTGCTATCCAAGCCCCCTCTCTGCCCTCCAGCGGCAGAATGGGACCTCAAAATGGTGCTCTCCCAGCTCACTAGGCTGCTGTTCGAGCCCCTAGCTACTTGCTACTTGAGGTACCTATTGTGGAAAGTGGCCTTCTTGGTGGCCCTTACGTCCGCTCGAAGAGTGAACAAACCTCCAGAGCCTGGTGGCGGATCCGCCCTATACAAGGTTCTATAAGAACAGGGTGGTGCTTCGCACACACCCTAATTTCCTCCCAAAGGAGGTATCTTCCTTTCAGCTCAACCAAGAGGTAGTCCTCCCCACCTTCTTTCCACAGCCTTATGCCAGCAAGGAGAAACTAATCCATTACATGCTAGATTTTATTTATTTATTTATTTACATTTCTTTTATACCGTGCTATTCGACATCAGTGTGGTTTACATAAAACATACACGTTGCATATAATGAACTGTGTTTACAGTTAACAGGAAATAAAACTTGGATAACTTGGGGTAACTATTTACATCAGATTTTCATATTATACAGGCTATACTCATGAGTGTCTTATAGGGTAGATTTAGTCGTCATATCTATCTTAGACTGCAGGTGACTCTACTGTATCTTCATCCATCTTGTAGTACTGAATGAATAGGTAGTGTTTCACTGCCTTTCTAAATTGGACCAAGTCAGTGATTGCTCGTATGTAGGGTGGGAGAGAATTCCAGCTTCTTGGTGCACATAGCTTGAAAGCTCTGTTAACTGTAGCATGGGTGCAGTGGGTTATTTCTTTTGGAACAACTAATGTGTTGATAGCTGCCGATCTCCTGGACCTGTTGGATGGTGTGGTATGAATGAGCTCTGCTAGTGATGTAGAGGCTAGTCCATTGATTGATTTGAAAGTAAGCAGCAGAATTTTGAAAGATAGTCTGGACTATATGGGGAGCCAGTGAAGATGTTTTAGGATAGGTGTGATATGATCTTTCTTTGATGCTCCGATTGCAAGCGAGCCCTGTCCTTCTACTTGCAACAGACCCAGGCCCACCGAAAAACACCTCAGCTTTTCGTGTCTTACAACCCCAGTAGACTGAGGCTCCCCATGTCTAAGCAAACTCTGTCCGCTTGGGTGCCAGACTGCATTGCCCTTGTGAGTGGGCGAGCCTCTCCTTTGAGCACTGGATCACAGCACATCATGTGAGGACAATGGCTACGTCGGTAGCCAACCTCCGCTCTGTGCCTGGGACGGAGATTTGCAAGGCTGCCACATGGTCTTTGATTCATACATTCATAGCTCACTACTGCATGGAGAATGAGTCCCGCAGGGACAGTGCCTTTGGCCAGTCAGTACTCCGTAATAGTTTCGCTGGAAGCTAGGGTCTTGCAGAGACACTCAGTTGGGGACTCGTCTTCTGTAGCTGATGGGTCGGCGCTGGTGCTGTCGTGGTTCAATCCTCAGCAGCCTAGAGCTAGAGAGTCCCATATATGAGGACTGACTTCCTGCTTGTTCCTGGAGAAAGCATAGTTACTCACCTGTAACAGGTGTTCTCCGGGAACAGCAGGACTCGGTCCTCACAACCCTCCCTCCTCCCCTTGGAGTTGCCTCTATACATTTTTACTGCCATCTTAACTATGTCATCTGACTGAGAAAGATGGCACCCTTGGGCGGGAAGGGGACCACACGTGTGGCAGCATGTCCCAAAGGCTTTGTTTGAAAGCTGGGGAAATGCTCCGCACGGGCTCCATCGCACCGACATCACCCATATGTGAGGACTGATTCCTGCTGTTCCCGGAGAACACCTGTTACAGGTGAGTAACTATGATTTTCTCTTATTAGTCTTAAATGGGTTATGTTGTAGCTTCATTGCGTGTCCCCTAGTCTTTCTACTTTTTGATGGTGGAAACAACTGATCTACGTTTACCCGTTCCACTCCATTCATTAATTTATAGAGCTGTATCATATCTCCCCTCAGCTGTCTCTTTTCCAAGATGAAAAGCCCTAACCTTTTAAGCCTTTCCTCATAGGGGTATCTTTCCATCCCCTTTACCATTTAAAGAAATATTTCCTCAGATTACGTCTGAGTCTATCCCAGTGCTTTTCAAACTTTTATCCCTTATGACCCTATTTTAGCAACTGAAAATTTACGTGACCCTAGATCATGATGAAATCAAAATAGCAGGTCTGCAGCCTCCTTCCCCTACTGCCACTCATCTAAAAGCAGCAGCAGCAGTCAGCAGAGTCCCTTGTGTCAGTGTGCACTTACAGATCCAAGTACTCAGCAGAAGTTTCTAGTCTAACAGGAAACTTACCCAGGAGCGGGCAAGAGCCTATGAATGTTCACTGACTTACAGGCCACATGCTGGCTGGTGACTGCTGCTACTTGGCACAAGTCACAGTGAAAGTCCAGAGAGAAGGGAAATGGCCATGTTTCTGTGACCCCATCTATTGATAATGTGACCCCATTTGGGGTCCCAGCCCCAAGTTTGGGAACCACTGGTCTATCCCATTTCACATTTATCTTATACCCCTTTATTGCAGAGCTTTCTTTCAATTGAAAGAGGCTATCCTCCTGTATATTTATACAATGGAGGTATTTAAATGCCTCTATCATAGCTCCTCTCTCCTGCCTTTCCTCCAAAGTATACATTTATTTCTTTTATTTTATTTATTTAGACAGATTTGTATACATATTCAATGGTGAGACCGCACCTTGAATATTGTGCGCAATTCTGGTCACCGTATCTTAAAAAGGATATAGCGTTATTAGAAAAGGTTCAGAGAAGAGCCACCAAAATGGTAAAGGGGATGGAAGGATACCCCTATGAAGAAAAGCTAAAAAGGTTAGGGCTCTTTAACCTGGAAAAGAGACGGCTGATGGGAGATATGATAGAAGTCTATAAATTAATGAACGGAGTGGAACGGGTAAACAGATCGATTGTTTACGTTATCAGAATATAGAAAGACTAGGGGACATGCAATGAAGCTACAAGGTAAACTATTTAAGACTAATAAAAGAAAATATTTTTTCACTCAACGTGTAATCAAACTCTGGAATTTGTTACCGGAGGATGTAGTAAAGGCTGTTAGTGTAGCTGGGTTTAAAAAAGGTTTGGACAAGTTCCTGGAGGAAAGGTCCATAAACCATTATTAAGAAGGGACCCAGGATATCAATGCTTGACCTAGTACAAGCATTGCAGAACCTGTGTCTTTTGGGGAAACTGCTAGGTACGTATGACCTAGATTGGCCACTGTTTGAAACAGGATACTGGGCTTGATGGACCTTGGTCTGACCCAGTATGGCATATGTTATGTTCTTATTCTTTAAATCTGTCCCCTTGTACTTTATGATGATGCCCACTGACCAACCCTTTTGGTAGCCAACCTCTGTACAGACTCCATCCTCTTTATATCCTTTTGAAGATGAAGTCTCCAGGATTGCATTCAGTATTCGAAATGTGGTCTTACCAAAGACTTATACAGAGGCACTATCACCTCCTCTTTTCTTCTGCTGACCCATTCCCCTCTCTATGCACCCAAGCATCCTTCTAGCTTTTGCCGTCACCTTTTCTACCTGTTTAGGCACCTTAAGACCATCAGAAACAGTCACCCCCAGCAGGTCCTGCTCGTCTTTCATGAACAGACGTACTTCACACACTATACTATACCGCTCCCTTGGATTTTTGCAGCCCCAATGCATAACCCTATATTTTTAGCATTAAATCTCAGTTGTCAAATTCTTAGCCATTCTTCAAGCTTCACTAGATTCCTCCTCGTGTAATCGATACCTTCTTGGGTGAATACCTATTGCAGATTTTATTAGCATGTGCAGAGAGGCAAACCTTATCTGATAGCCCTTCCACAGAATCATTTACAGAATCAGTCCAAGGACTGATCCCTGCAACACACTACTGGTAACTTCCTTCTCAGAGTGAGATCCGTTTACCTGTATCCTCTGTTACCTCCTCTTCTAAGCCAGTCACTTTAGGGTCCATTCCTAGGATGCTCAATTTATTTAAAAGTGTCAAAAACTTTACTGAAATCTAAGTACAGCACATCTAGCACTCTCCCTTGGTCCATTTCCCTGTTTTCCCAGTCAAAGAAATTAATCAGATTGACTGACAAGACCTGCCTCTAGTAAAACCGTGCATCTCAGTATTATCAAGCATAATTTTTCTTTGCCTTTTTTGATGTTCTTCAGCAAATCTTTGCTTCGATAGTATCACAGCCTAATCTGTATCCTACTCAATGGCGGAATAAAATATTAACATGCCATGCATGGGGGGGGGGGGGCGGGGGGGTTGAAGAATGTTTGGGTTTTTTGGTAGGATGCACAAAGTATAAGTGAATACATGACAGTTTTCACAGAGAATACAGATGTCAGTCAGGAACAATCATTTCAGCACCTAGTCCATAGCCAGCAACAAGGAAGCTTGTGTGATATGTCTTGGTCATTTAATTGTGAGAAGCATTATGCTAGTCACCTCACAATGCCCTTCTTCCTGTGTCATGCATGCCATGACATTATAATTTTTCCAGATGACTGTGCAGAGGAAACATTGATAGACAGCATCTCTAGGAAGATGATAAAAGCACTGACAGGTAGGCCTAGCTCACAACATGAAAAGAATTGTTATTAAATTGTCCTTTTATAGCTACACAAAGTTCTAACAGCCAATTTACTATTCATTGTTGTTTACAGTTGTGATCAACATTGACACCTTTGCAGTTGAACCCCTTAATGTCCAGTATCTCAAAAATAAAGTGGCCAGTGAAGTAGCTTTGGACTATATATGCACACATATTTGACGCATAAAAGAATTTAAAAAAAAAAGACCAATTAAAAAAGGAAATAGTATAAAAACTGGGACATTCCCAGGTCATGATTATTGGCACTCTTATAATCAATTCAAATCAGTTTGAACAGAAGAACCACATTCCCATTACAGTAAAATTAGATGCACTTGTGAGCAGTTGTCAGTACTCACATGACTTGAATCAACCAATGAATGATACCTCAAATGTTTAAATTGACCACATTCACTCCCTGTTCCATTTTCACAATGGGGAGCTACCTGAGTCTGTCAGAAAAGCCGAGATCATCAAACTTCAAAGGGGTACAAGGCCATCTCCAAAGACCTTAGGATTCACAATGTTGTTAAGACGTTTTCTACTCATGGAACTCTTAAGAACCTTCCAGGACATGGTGGAAAGAGGAAAATTAATCCAAGAAGTCTTTGAAGGTTAGTGCGAACAGTTGGAAAAACACCATGTACGATGTCCAAAGAGCTTAAGGCTGACCTGGAGCAATCTGAAATGGTGGTTTTAACCCACACTGAACAAGAAGGGCTTCATGGGTAAAGGCCAAGGAGGACCCCACTGCTCAAAGACAGACATAAAAAGGCATGCCTGATCTTTGCCCAAACCCACCTTGAGAAACCACAATCCTGGGTTAATGTTCTGCTTTTTGACAATACAAATCAGTGATACATTTACAGATGAAGAAATGAAGCTTATAAGGAAAAAAACACCCTTCCTACAGTTAAATATGATGGATGTTCCATAATTTGATGGGGCTGTTTTGCTGCCTCATTAACTGGAGGCTTGTAATGTGTTAAAGGAATCATGAAGTCAGAGGACTACCAAGGTATTTTGGAGCAAAATGTGCTACCTAGTATCAGAAAGGTAGATCTGGGTTGAAGGTCATGAGTTCTCCAGCAGAACAATGGACCCAAAACATACATCCAAAAATACAAAAGAATGGTTAAAAAGAAGCAAACGGACTGTTTTAAACTGTCAGCAATGAGTCCTGATCTCAATTAAATTGAGAACCTTTGGATAGAGCTGAAATCTGCCATTGGTAAAAGGAATCCTGGAAACATTCATGAACTGGAACAAATCGCAGTTGAAGAGTGGGAGAAACTACCAGCAGACAGATGTACGAAACTTATAGATGGTTACAAGAAATGTTTGAAGGCTATCATCACCTCCAAGGGTTATGTAACCAAATATTAGTGAAAGATGCCATTAATCCTGTCCAGATCATATTTTTTTCTCAGAAATTACCACGTCTAAGTTGCACAAACATCTTTTTTTGTTGTATACTTTTGAACATATTATTAAAATATTATGACGACATACACTGGAATATTTCCAATTATTTCTCAATATATTGTACAAAATATACATAAAATGCAAGGGTGCCAATAATGTTGACCACAACTATATACACTGCATTGCAGTTATTGGAGCTCATCGTGCTGTAGAAAATCTGTCCAGCACCCATCCTTACATGGTTTAATGCCAATAATTTCTTTTCAGATAGCATGCAAAATTTTTGATATCTTAAACAAAATCTATTATGCCTCATGGGCTTATCTAATCATATCAATTTCTCTAACAAAACTGTTCTTCAATTTCCAGCAGGAATTTTGTTAACTAAAAGCAGTCTGTTTGCTGGGTTAATTTGGGGGAAAAAGAAAAAAGAAAGCTTTTTTAGCACATTATGATAACACTTTCTTGGCAAAATACATCCATGCTGATGGAGAACGGCCCAGGCTGATTTATAGCATACTAACCACCACATAGCTGATGACTACTTGCATTCTATGGCATTTGTTTTTGCACACAGTAGAAGTCTTTTTCTTGTTGAGCTGAGGTTTCAAAAGGGAGACTGTGTTAAAATGAGGAAAATGGTTAGAAAAAACCTAAAAGGAGCAGCTGCAAAGGTTAAGAGTTTACATTAGGCATGGAAGATGTTTTAACATATGACCTTGGAAGCCCAGACCAGATGTACTCCATGCTATAGAAAAGGTGGAAGGAAGGCAAACATTTGCTGGCATGGTTAAAAGTTAGTGAGAGAGGCTTTTAAAGCCAAAAAAAATAACTTTCTAAAAATGGAAAAATTATCCAAATGAAAAAACAGGAGACAGCATAAGCAGTGGTAATTTAAATGCAAAGCATTGATAAGGCAGACGGAGAGTTTAAAAAAAAAATTGCTGTGGAAGCAAAAACTTGAAATAGCTTTCTCGGGTTTACTGAAGCAAGACGTCTGTGAGGGAGTCAGTTGGACGAATAGATGATCAAGGACTAAAAGGTGAACTAAGGGAGGGAAAGGCCATAGTGGAGAGTTTAAATACATTCTTTGCTTCAGTCTATCTCCAGGAACAAGCAGGAATGTAGTCTTCACATATGGGGTATCGTCGGTACCGACGAAGCCTGCGCGGGAACGCTCCCCAGCATCCAATAGGAAAGCTTTTGGGAGCATCCCACAGCACCTTCGTGCTGCCTTCCCGCCTTTCCCAACTGTCCCTCTCCAGTTCTTCGTTTTCCGCGGAGCCGACAGATCGCACATCCTGTCACTGCAGAAAAATTCCCCGCTTATTCTTCTTTTTTGTGGTCACATCTGCCTTCCCTCAAAGCTACACCAGTACCGCTGGTGGTTCTTTTCTTTTTTTTTTTTTTAAAAAAAACCAAAAAACCTTTCTTTCTGGAGTCTTTTCCAGTAATTTTCTCCTCAGGTGCCGCGCGCCATTTTGGGCACTAGACCGTTTTTTTTCCCTCAAAATGGAAAAACCCGCTTTGGGTTTTAAAAAGTGTTCTAAGTGTGGCGGTACCATCTCAGTCACCAACACCCATGAGTGGTGCCTCAAATGTTTAGGTCCTGACCACTCTATTTCAGAGTGTGTTGCCTGTGGGATGATGTCAAAAAGGGGCCGGCAAAACCGAGCTACTAAACTTAGCACCCTTTTTCCCTCCGATGCAGCCTCCGTGGCATCAACGTCTGCCAGGGCTTCTTCTTCCTTCCATGGATCTCAAGTAACTAAACATAAATCTAGCCGGTCCTCAAAGGGTAGATCTCCTTCTAAACATCGAGATGCCTCTGATGTTGCCCTTGAGGGACTTTCACCGGCAGAATTGCCCCGGCGGGAGGCTTCGGCTTCCAAAGCACTAACGGGGCTCCAGGATGTTCTCGTGACTTCAACTTCGGCAGAACTACTGGTGCCATGCTCTGTGGTTCCAGCCACTTCATCTGGCACTGACACCCAAGCATTGGCAGTGTTGATAGACCTGAGATTCTTGGCTATTGAACGCAGTCTGGCGGCTCTTCTCACGGCCTCAATGCCCCCTGAAACCGCTTCAGACAATTCAACCGGTACCGGCACCGACTGCATCGACATCGGCAGGTATTCTACCGGGATCGAGTCATGCGTCTCTATCCGGCATCGACAAGTTGGTATCGGACCACTCCGATGCTGACTTCGATCGGTACCGGTACCGTGCCTTGAACAATCACCCAGATCGGAGATACTTCAAATCCTCGATGAGTCTGAAGACTCTGAAAGCTCTGCCAATACCAGAGTACTTCTTCCTGAGGATTCCTCTTCTCCTCAGCGTAGGATGTCTCCACAAGAGGATATGTCCTTTCAGGATTTTATCCGAGATGTGGCCCGAGGTCTTTCCATCACAGTGGCTTCTGAAAAAGAGCCTAGGGCAAAGGAATTAGAAATCCTACAATACCCTCAAGCTCCCAAGGAGGCAGCTACCTTACCTATTCATGAGATCTTGCATGATCTTATGTTAAGGATGTGGGAAACACCTCTGACCACATCTCCTCACTCTCGAAGACTCGACACCATGTATCGAGTTCCTCCTTGTCCTGGGTTTCAGAAGACTCAATTACCACACCATTCCATGGTGGTGGAATCAGCCATGAGACGGATAAAGAGTGCAAAAAGGCATGCATCTAATCCTCCAGGATGCGAGTGTAGGACTCTTGACATAAGAACATAAGATATGCCATACTGGGTCAGACCAAAGTCCATCAAGCCCAGTATTCTGTTTCCAACAGTGGCCAATCTAGGTCATATGTACCTAGCAGTTTTCCCAAGAGACACAAGTTCCACAATGCTTGTACTGGGTCAAGCATTGATATCTTCGGTCACTTCTTAATAATGGTTTATGGACCTTTCCTCCAGGAACTTGTCCAAACCTTTTTTAAACCCAGCTACACTAACAGCCTTTACTACATCCTCCGGTAACAAATTCCAGAGTTTGATTACATGTTGAGTGAAAAAACGCCTTTGGACGTCGATCCTTCCAGTCTTCCATGCTTTCTGCTAGGATCAGTTCCTATATCTTGTATATGGGAATGTTCCTTAAAGAGGTCACAGGAGATTGAGCTTTTCAGCCTCCACAGGGGCTTTGACTCCTGTCTAGAGAACTTTGCCTTCCTGGCCCTGAACGGCCCAGAACCCTCCACCATCCCAGGAAGGTTGTCATTTTGCCCTCAGATGGGGTCAGATAACAGCAGAAAATTGGACTCTGTCTATTGTAAGAGAGGGGTACAAGCTTCATTTCCTCAGTATGCCCCCTCCTACAATGGTAAGACAGTTCAATTCTCAGACCTCTCTCAACGACCGGTTAGGTCAAGAGGTCACTGTGCTCCTTGCTCAAGGGGCTCTAGAAGAGGTACCCATTCCCCAATGGGGTACAGGGTTTTACTCCCCCTATTTCCTTATTCCAAAGAAAACAGGAGGACACAGACACATTTTAGACCTCAGAGAATTGAACAAATTCCTGTTCAAAGAGAAGTTCAAAATGATTTCTCTAGGAACTCTGCTGCCATACCTTCAGAGTCAGGATTGGCTTTGTTCTCTAGATCTCAAGGATGCGTAATTCATGTTCTCATCCATCGAACTCACCAAAGGTTCCTTTGATTTCTGTTTCAAGGGAAGCACTACCAATATAGGGTTCTTCCTTTTGGCCTGGCCTCAGCACCAAGGGTGTTCACAAAATGCATGGCTGTGGTGGCAGCATTTCTCCGCACCCTGGGAATATTCGTCTTCCCTTACTTAGACAACTGGCTCATTCGAGCCCCTTCAGAGCCAGAGGCCAGGGTTGCGCTCTCTCACACAATGCGCATCCTTCAGTATTTGGAACTTGTCATAAACTTCCCAAAGTCCAACCTTGCTCCCACTCAATCCCTAGAGTTTATAGGAGCTCTGCTGGATACCAGACAAACGAGGGCCTTCCTTCCACAGCCCCGCTGCCTTCGCATTGTGCAGTTATCTTCCCAGGGAGTGCTAAACCCTCACCTCACTGCTCGGGAAATGTTACAGTTGCTAGGCCACATGGCATCCACCGTGCATGTGATTCCTTATGCTCGCCCTCCATATGAGGGCAGCCCAGTGGACCTTATCCACTCAGTGGACTCAGGCGTCAGGTTGCCTGTCAGACAAAATAGCAAACTCAGATCGCCTTATTTTGTCCCTCCAATGGTGGCAGTCACCCCAAAACCTTCTGGTGGGGTCTCCTTTTCAGCTACCCCCACCCCAAGCCACTCTAACAACAGATGCCTCACAGGTGGGTTGGAGAGCCCACCTGCAAGGCCTCTCTACCCAGGGTACCTGGACTCCACAGGAGGCCTATCTACACATCAGTCTCCTGGAACTCAGAGCAATTTTCCTTGCTCTTCGAGTATTCCACACCGAGCTCAGCTACAAGACAGTCCTAGTTCAAACGGACAGTCAAGTAGCCATGTTCTCTGTGAACAAGCAGGGCGGAACAGGCGCTCTGTCGCTCTGCAACGAAGCTTTGTGACTATGGGCCCTCGCCAGAGAGCATCAGATTCATCTCCTTGCGGTGTATCTTCCAGGCATTCAAAACTCTTGGGCAGACAGACTCGACTGAGCTCTGCTTCCACACGAATGGTCTCTCCAAAGTTTTTCAAATTTGGGGAACCCTGGACATAGACCTCTTTGCAAGTCCGCTGAATGCCAAACTTCCCCAGTTCTGTTCCAGAATTCTGGCTCAGGGTTGTCAGGCCAGGGATGCTTTCCTCCTCCATTGGGGTCAGGACTTCCTGTATGCCTTTCCACCCATTCCCCTAATTCCCAAAACCCTGTTCAAGCTTCAGAGAGACAGAGGGCATATGATCCTCATAGCTCCACGTTGGCCACGGCAAATGTGGTACCCTCTGCTCCTACATCTCTCAAGCTCCGCCTCTGGAGTTAGGATCTGCTCCATATCTCCTTTCTCAAGAGGACGGGATGCTGTGGCATCCTAATCCCCATTCTCTGCATCTCAGGGCCTGGTTGCTGAAAGCCTAGAACTTCATGGTCTTAACCTTTCCCAGCAGGTAAAGTATATCCTTTATGCCTCCAGGAAGCCTTCCACAAGACGCTCTTATGCATTTAAGTGGAAAAACTTTACCATATGGTGCTCATAGAAGGGTCTTAACCCTCTTGCGATACCTCTGGAATCATTACTGGAGTATCTACTTCACTTATCAAATGCAGGGCTTAAGACCAATTAAGTGAGAGTCCATTTGAGTGCTATTGCAGCTTCTTTCAAGCCTATTTCCTCTCATCCTCTCATAGCGAGATTTATGAGAGGCCTTCTTTTAACTAAGCCTCCCATTAAGCCTCCACCAGTGGCATGGGACTTAAATCTTGTACTTGGGCAGCTCATGAAACCGCCCTTTGAACCATTAGCCACTACCTCTTTGAAATTCCTTTTTGGGAAGGTTATCTTTCTTATTGCAATCACATCAGCACGTCGCATCAGTGAATTGCAAGTGTTGGTGGCTGATCCTCCTTATACAAGGTTCCATCATGATAAGGTAGTCCTTAGGACTCATCCACACTTTATGCCAAAGGTGATGTCGCCTTTTCATTTAAACCAAGAGGTTTTGGGAGGAAATGGGGGCGTTTCCAAGATGGTGGCAGTAGCCTTGGCCGTGTGAACACGCTTTTTCCTTATGGGAAAGAAACGTAAGGGCAAATTGGGGCCGTTGCCCTCGCAGCCCTCTGCTGCCTCAACACCGATTGCTGCTGTGTCCAGTCCTTTAGACACTTACCTATTGCATCCTACACAGAATTCATAGGCTGGTGGAGAGTGCCGAGCAGCTGTTTCGTCAGAGTTGGAATACTCGGCGTCCGCTTCAGTGTTATCTTCCTCCTCAGCATTGAGTCCAGTGCCAAAAGTTCCTCGTAGCTGCCTGTTGCCGAAGGGCTTCCTGGAGGTTCCCTCTCCTGTGTTGGCAGGAGAAGTTGAGCAACAAATAGTCTTCTAGAGACCTTTACAAAGAGGCCTTCTACCTAGGGGGCAAGAGACCTGTGAAACCTTTTCAATAGGTGTTAACACCAGGTGGCAGATCAAAAGGCCATTTTGAAAGACGACTCCTATCCAAGCAAGGACTGTTAATTACCCAGGAAGTTGGTCACAGCTTACCTCAGCAGCACAGGCATAAATAGCTCAACCAGAGCTCTGTGATCCTCTGTCTTGAAGGACTAGAAAAAGGGACTGTCACTTCTGGAGAGAGATCTGCAACTGTGAGTATATACTTCTGGTAATTTTCTAAAAGGAATTCTTTGTATTAAAGCTAATTAATCTGTGAACCCACTATTTTTTGTTAAATCAGTCAGGGCCTAGTAGCAGCAGTTTAAATTTAAAATACAGAGGAGAACTTTCTGGTTACATTTCATACCCAGCAGAGAGCTTGTAGTTTAAATTTAATAGTCACTCAGGGCCTAGTAACAGCAAAGTACTTTTAGCTTAAATTTAAAAACACAGAAGAGAGCTTTCTGGTTAAATTTAGAACCCAGCAGAGAGCTTGTAGTTTAAATTTCATAAGAAGTTAGAGCCTAGCAGCAGCTAAGAGCTATAATTTAAATCAAATCAGAATATAGCTTACCTCAGCAGCACAAGAGGGGGTACTGTGTAGCAGCCCTCTTTTAATAAGTGTTATTTCCCTCCCTCCCTCAACACACACACACACCCTTGCGATAATCGTAGCTTTATAGGTACTTACACATCTTAAAAGACAGGAGGTGCTCTCAGGTGAAGCTCATTACCCAAATCAGTCATACATTAAGGACCTGAGATTAGTTAAGCTTCAGGTGAACAAGGTATATTACATGTATTAGGTACAGTTTTATTAGTATAAATATCCATAGCAAGCCTTAGTAAGTAAAGAACTTAGATCTAAACACAAACTTAAAACTAAGATGCAGACAGCAGTCCAGCAGCGGGATGGGGGCTTTCCAGTCTTTTGCATTGAGTGTCACATGTATGATTTTCTCCCAATTGGTGAGAGGTCTTACGTGTGCTCTAGGTGCAAGGAGCTCTTTGCTCTCAGGGATCGAGTCCGTTCTCTAGAGGCTAAAGTAGCAGACTTGGAAAGCATAAGACAGACAGAGAGGTACATAGACGAGACCTACAGGGATATAGTCCTGAAGTCCCACCTCCAGTCTGGCAGCATCCCTGTTGCCATGGAGGAGAGAGGTCACGTGACAGGAGAGCATCACCCTGGTGTGGCAGGAAGTGATCCTGTAAATAGGACCTGTCCTCCAGGTGATGTAAATCCCTCTCGCACCGAGGAAGTTTCTCCAGGGCCATGTGCCCATGAGGGATGGGTTAGGACAGCCGTTATAATTGGTGATTCTATCATTAGGCATGTAGATAGCTGGGTGGCTGGTGGACGTGAGGATTGCCTGGTAACATGCCTGCCTGGTGCGAAGGTAGCGGACCTCACGCTCCACCTAGATAAGGTCTTAGATAGTGCTGGGGAGGAGTCTGCTGTCTTGGTACATGTCGGTACCAATGACATAGGAAAATGTGGTAGGGAGGTTCTGGAGGCTAAATTTAGGCTTTTAGGTAGGAAGTTGAAATCCAGAACTTCCAGGGTAGCATTCTCCAAAATGCTTCCTGTTCCACGCGCAGGACCCAAAAGGCAGGCAGAGCTCCGGAGTCTCAATGCGTGGATGAGACAATGGTGCAGAGATGAGGGTTTTGGATTTGTTAGGAACTGGGGAACATTTTGGGGAAAGGAGGGGCTCTTTCGAAGGGATGGGCTTCACCTTAACCGGGATGGAACCAGGCTGCTGGCATTCACCTTTAAAAAGGAGATAGAGCAGCTTTTAAACTAGATATTAGGGGAAAGCCGACAGTCGCCCAAGAGCAGATGGTTCGGAAGAATGTATCTTTGAAGGATACTACCAAAAGCAGAGTTTCCACAAAAGAGTAAAGTAGCCCAAATGCCCTCAAGTATGGAGCAGACAGAGCTTAAAGATCCCAAATTACCCATGTCTAACAATAGCCAAATTAATATGAATAAAATACATTCTCTAAAATGCTTGTATGCAAATGCTAGAAGTCTAAAAAATAAGATGGGAGAGTTAGAATATATAGCACTAAATGAAAGGTTAGATATGATTGGAATATCAGAGACATGGTGGAAGGAGGACAACCAGTGGGACACTGTGATACCTGGGTACAAACTATATCGAAATGATAGAGCTGATCAAATTGGTGGAGGGGTTGCGCTCTATGTTAGAGAGGGCATTGAGTCAGAAAGGATTAAAGTTTTGCAGGAAACAAAATCTGCTGTAGAATCTATATGGATTGAAATTCCATGTAAAAGGGGGAAGGCAATGGCAGTGGGGGTGTACTATCGAGCACCTGGCCAGAATGACCAAATGGATGATGAAATGCTCAAAGAAATCAAGGAAGCTAACATTACAGCGCAGTAATAATAATGGGTGATTTCAACTACCCCGGTATCGACTGGGTCAGTGTCACGTCAGGACATGCTAGGGAGATAAAGTTCCTAGATGAAATAAATGACTGCTTCTTGGAGCAGCTGGTTCATGAACCGACCAGAGGGGAAGCCATATTAGACCTAGTCCTTAGTGGAACACCAGATCTAGTGCAAGAGATAAGGTTGTTGGGGCCACTTGGCAATAGTGATCATAGCATGATCGCCTTTGATTTAATTAGTGGAGGAGGGATAGTAAGGAAATCCACAGTACTACCTTTTAACTTTTGAAAGGGAGACTATGATAAAATGAGGAAAACAGTTAAGAAAAAACTAAAAGGAGCAGTTGCAAAGGTTAAAGACGTACATTCTTTTTAACATCTTTGTTAGTGATATAGCAATAGCGGAAGGGCTGTCGGGTAAGGTTTGCCTCTTTGCGGATGATACCAAAATCTGCAATAGAGTAGACACCCAGGAAGGTGTAGATAACATGAGGAGGGATCTAGCTAAGCTTGACGAATGGTCTAGAATTTGGCAGCTGGGATTTAATGTTAAAAAATGTAAGGTCATGCATTTGGGCTGCAGCAATCCAAGGAGCAATACAGTATAGGAGGTGAAGTACTTTTGTCCACTAAAGAAGAGCGGGACCTAGGCGTGGTTGTGTCTGATGATCTTAAAGTAGCTAAACAGGTAGAAAAGGCGACGGCAAAAGCTAGAAGGATGCTTGGGTGCATACGGAGAGGAATGACTAGCAGAAAAAAGGAGGTGATAATGCCTCTGTATAAGTCTTTGGTGCGACCTCATCTGGAGTATGGTGTGCAATTCTGGAGACCGCCTCTTCAAAAGGATGTGAACAGGATGGAGTCGGTGCAGAGGGTTGCTACTAAAATGATTAATGGGCTTTATTATAAAGCATATTAGGACAGACTTAAGGATCTTAATATGTACACCTTAGAGGAAAGGCGGGATAGAGGTGATATGATTGAGATGTTCAAATACCTCCGTGGCATAAATGTTCAGGGAGAGAGCCTCTTTCAATTGAAAGCAAGTTCTGCTACGAGGGGACATGGGATGCGGGTGAAGGGAGATAGATTCAGGAGTGATATGCGTAAATATTTCTTTACGGAAAGAGTAGTGGATCCGTGGAATAATCTCCCAGTGGAGGTGGTAGGGATGAGGACAGTAACTGAATTCAAAAAAGCATGGGACCAACACAGAGGATCTCTAAAGGTAAAAAGTGGACTGTTGTAGTTGTTGTTATGGAAGGACAGACTAGATGGGCCTTGTGGTCTTTTTCTGTCATCATGTTTCTATGTTTCTATCAGGCTTGGCTGTTCTTGAAAAATACTATCTTGGAAGCCCAGACCAGCTGTATTCCACGCTTTAAGAAAAGTGGAAGGAAGTCCAAAAAACTGCCAGCATGGTTTAAAGGTGAGGTCAGAGAGGCTGTTGTTGCCAAAAAAGCATCTTTCAGGAAATGGAAAAAAGAGCCAAGCAACGAAACCTGGAAACAGCACAAGCACTGGCAAGTCAAATGCAAGGCATTGATAAGGCAGGCAAAGGGAGAATTTGAGAAGAAGCTTGCTGCGGAAGCAAAAATGCGAAGTAAAAACCTTTTCAGGTACATTCGCAGCAAAAAACCTGTGAGAGAGTCAGTTGGTCCATTAGATGATAAAGGGGTTAAAGGAGCACTAAGAGGCGACAAGGCGATAGCAGAGAGACTGAATGATTTCTTTGCTTCGGTCTTTACTGAGGAAGATGTAGGGATGTTACCCATGACTGAAGTGGTATTTAAAGGTGCAGAAGAATTGAAGGAAATATCTATACATCGGGAAGATGTATTACAACTATTAGATAAACTGAAGAGTAGCAAATCACCTGGGCCGGATGGTATACATCCAAGGGTGTTGAAAGAACTGAAATATGAGATTGCAGACCTGCTATTAGTAATCTGTGAACTATCATTAAAATCATCTCTAATACCTGAAGATTGGAGGATCGCCAATGTAACACCAATTTTTAAAAAGTGTTCCAGGGGTGATCCGGGAAACTACAGTCCAGTGAGCCTGACATCAGTACCAGGAAAAATGGTAGAAACCATCATAAAGAATAAAATTACTCAGCATGTAGATAGCCATGTCCTAATGGGAGACAGCCAACATGGCTTTAGACAAGGGAGATCTTGTCTTACTAATCTGTTATGTTTTTTTGAAGGAGTGAATAATCAGGTGAACAAAGGTGTCTCGGTTGATATTGTGTATCTGGACTTTCAGAAAGCCTTTGACAAGGTCCCTCATCAGAGACTTTTGGCAAAACTAAAGAGTCATGGGATAGGAGGCAGTGTACTATTGTGGATCAGGAGCTGGTTAAAAGATAGAAAGCAGAGGGTAGGGCTAAATGGCCAATTTTCCCAATGGAGAAAGGTGAATAGTGGTGTACCCCAGGGATCTGTGCTGGGTCCGCTGCTTTTTGACATATTCATAAATGACCTGGAAAGTGGAATAACGAGTGAGGTTATCAAATTTGCAGATGACACAAAACTATTTAAAGTTGTTAAAACCCAAGAGGATTGTGGAAAATTGCAAGAGGATCTTGATAAATTGGAAGACTGGGCATCAAAATGGCAGATGAAATTTAATGTGGAGAAGTGCAAGGTTATGCACCTAGGGAAGAACAACCCAAACTATGGTTACACGATGCAAGGTTCCACATTAGGAACCACCACCCAGGAAAAAGATTTAGGCGTCATTGTGGATACCATGTTAAAACCCTCGGCCCAGTGTGCAGCAGCTGCCAAGAGAGCAAATAGAATGCTAGGTATGATAAGGAAAGGAATGGAAAATAAAACAAAAGATATTATAATGCCTCTATATCGTTCCATGGTGAGACCGCAACTTGAATATTGTGTGCAATTCTGGTCGCCGTATCTTAAAAAGGATATAGCGATTTTAGAAAAGGTTCAGAGAAGAGCCACCAAAATGGTAAATGGGATGGAAGGATACTCCTATGAAGAAAGGCTAAAAAGGTTAGGGCTCTTTAACCTGGAAAAGAGACGGCTGAGGGGAGATATGATAGAAGTCTATAAATTAATGAACGGAGTGGAACGGGTAAACGTAGATCGATTGTTTACCTTATCAGAATATAGAAAGACTAGGGGACATGCAATGAAGCTACAGGGTAAACTATTTAAGACTAATAAAAGAAAATATTTTTCACTCAACGTGTAATCAAGCTCTGGAATTTGTTACCGGAGGATGTAGTAAAGGCTGTTAGTGTAGCTGGGTTTAAAAAAGTTTTGGACAAGTTCCTGGAGGAAAGGTCCATAAACCATTATTAAGAAGGGACCCAGGATATCAATGCTTGAACCAATACAAGCATTGTGGAACCTGTGTCCCTTGGGGAAACTGCTAGGTACATATGACCTAGATTGGCCACTGTTGGAAACAGAAATACTGGGCTTGATGGACCTTGGTCTGACCCAGTATGGCATATCGTATGTTCTTATGTTCTTATACTTCGCGAGGGCCAGGAGAAGGAGGGCTGGTGGAGCAAGAGCGTCGAGCTGGTAGCGAGCTCCGCTCCTTACAATCGACGGTGCTGGTTGGAGGGGAGCGTGCAGAGAAACCTTCTCTCCCTGCACGACGAGGTGGACCGCTGACGTCTATGGAGGCTGCAGGTTCAACAGCTGAATCAGAGGTGGTTGGTTTTTTTCCTTGCAACGCCCTATAAATTTCACGTTAGAGATGATATGGAATGCTATTGCCTTGTTGGGTGAAGCTTTACTTCCTCAAATCTCCTCTTTGACTGCTAAAGTGAATGTAGTGACGGGCTCTGTTACCGACTTGGAAAGGAAAATCTCGGATATGTCCACGGTGGTGGAGGGAGTACGAAATAGAGTGACTAATCTTGAAGATCAATCCTATGTGTTTAAAAAGAATTTTTTGTTGGTGCAATATGAATTAGAACAACTGGACAATCTTTCTCGTGCACATAATTTGTGTATTGTTAATTTTCCTAGGACCCCTTCTGTTACTGCTAGGGATATGTTTAAGGAGTACCTAGGTGAGGTATTAGGGGTTTCCCCTGAATTAATACCTCCTTTGGTAAAATCTATTATCTCCCTAAGGTGAAGAGGGTGTCTTCTGGTAGGGTCTTAGGGGGTGGTTTGGATCAAGGGGAAGAATTGAATGTTACAGATTTGTTGGAAAACTCTGGGCTTAATTCTCAGGAACCTTCCACTTTGCTTATAACATTTGCTTTACTGTCTGATAAAGATTGGATGTTAAGGCTTTTTTTTTCGGAAAAGGAAGCTTCCTTTTCGTGGCTTAGCAGTACGTATGTATCCTGATTTGGCTCGAGACACCCAGAAACGGTGCAGAGAGTTTCTCTTGCTCCGTCTTGGAGTCTTACAGCTGGCTGGGCTTTTTTTTCTTAAACATCCTTGCAAGTGCTTGGTGAAATATCAAGCGGTTTCTTATATATTTTTTTAGCCCTCTCAGCTGTTAGCCTTCATCAACGCCAGGCGATTAGAATCTTCAATTGATCCTCCTTAGGCTCATGTTAAATTTTCTCTGAATTTTGACTTCTGCCTAGTTTCTTCGTATATTTGGGTTTATATTTTACATGAATGATCCCCCTTCTGTAGTGTACTAGGGAGGTATGACGCTGTGTTTTCTATATTTCTTAATTGTATTTTGTTATATGTTTATTTTCTGAGTGTCAACCTGTTTCTGCAAGAAGGATTATATTTTCTTTCTTGATTATATTGTAAAATTTCATAAATATATAATAAAAAAATAAATAAACCAAGCGGTTTACCTTCCTGTATTCTTTCCAAGGCCTCACGCTTCAAATGTAAAATTGCTTTGGCCTTTTACTTGCAAAGGACAGAGCAACATAGAAAGTCCTCTCAACTCTTTGTTGTGTTTGATCCTAGTCATTTGGGACTTCCAGTCTCCAAGAGAACATTGTCCAACTGGATTGCACAGTGTATTTCTTTTGCCTATGAGAGTAAGAACCTTCCTCTTGAAGGCCATGTCACAGCTCACAATGTGAGAGCCATGGCAGCCTCAATGGCTCATCTTCACTCTGTGTCTATCGACGACATCTGTCAAGCAGCTACTTGGACTTCGGTTCATACCTTCACAGCCCATTACTGCTTAGACAAGGACTCCCGCCGGGATGCCTTGTTTGGTCAGGCTGTTCAACACCTGTTCCATACTTAATCAACTCCTACCCACCATCCTTGGTAGGATGCCAGAGATCCATGGGGAGAAGTGGAGCCCTTTCACAAGGGCACACAACTTCTGGGGTCTTCTCCCTGGCATCTGCAGCTACATGAAAACTACATTCCTGCTTGTTCCTGGAGATAGCATAGTTACTCACCTGTAACCGTTGATCTCCGGGAACAGTAGGAAGTTAGTCTTCACAACCCACCCACCTCCCCTGGGAGTTGTATCTCTCTCTCTTTCCCTCTCTCTTTTGTCTCAGCTTTAAACTCAACTGGAGAGGGATAGTTGGGAAAAGCGGAAAGGCAGCACACAGGCACTGTGGGATGCTCCCAAAAGCTTTCCTGTTGGACACTGGGTAGCGTTCCCGCGCAGGCTCCGTCGGTACCGACGATACCCCATATGTGAAGACTAAATTCCTGCTGTTCCCGGAGATCACCTGTTACAGGCGAGTAACTATGCTTTATTGAGCAAGCTGGTGGTGTATTGAAGACATACACCATCCTATTCATGAAAAAGGTATTTCATGATATTGACAATAACTTTTTTTTCATGGAAAAGAATGGTGGTGATCCCTTGAATGACACCTGTTGGAGATAAGGAATTCATTCAAAAAGGCCTGGGATAAACATAGAAAATCCCTATATAGGGAAAGGATGGAATTAAAGTAATAGAGCATTTCCACTAATAGCAAAACATAAATAACTTTCACACTTCTAAAAAGAATAGAGGAGGCAACCTGTATGGAGTGGCAGGTACCACCCTAGCCATCTTACTTGGCATACTGGATGGGTCATGCTGGGGTTTATATACCATTATTTACTGTGTTACTAGAAAGGAGGGGAAGGATTTTTTCCTAGGAGATAAAACTAACCTTTCATATCACAAACAAACAGGTTTAATTAAAACTTACATCACCATCAAAACACTAAGCCCAGAAGTTTGCAGAGTGGAGGAGTGGCCTAGTTGGGGCAAGGTACTTCAGGCCGGAAGGTCGGGGGTTCAAATCCCACTAGAGGACAGCAACCTTGGGCCGGAAGGACTGGGGTTTCTAGTCCCACAGGTGCTCCTTGTGGTCTTAGGCAAGCCACTTAACCCTCCATAGCCCATATTCCCTGTAAAATAGTTATCTCCAAGTTATAATGCCCTGTTCAATGTAATTTCAGTTTGTTCAATGTAAACCGCACTGATGCAGAATAGCGCAAGAATGTAAATAAATAAAATAAATAAATAAACTACTTTTCAAGTCACTGTTCTTGTAGATATGAACAAAGAGTCTGAGCTACTTTTGCGATCTCCACCAACGAAGGATCGTTTCCTGAATCAATATTTGACTATGGGCCTGCTATTTCTGTGCTGTACTCGGAAATGGGGGAATTGCTAACCTACACTGCCGTTTTTCTCCTATATCATAATTCTTCAAGATGGTTTTCTCTTTCTTCATTGTCTCTCTCCAGCTTCAAATGATTCTCATTGTGTGTGTTTTTTTCTGTAATAGCTTGTTCATATTAGATCTTCTCCCTGGATGATTTGTGCATACCACTCTCCTAGACTGCATGACCTATATGTGGTGCTGAAGTATTGTTTAAAACTTGAATATATCTAATTTATTTATTTTATAGAGGTTTTGAATTGTCTATCCTAAAAATAGATTCTAAGGTACATATGACAGAAGAAAACAATACAACTGCACAATTAATTATGCATAATAAAATTGTAAAAACACCAAAAAGAACAGGACCCATGCAAAGGTACTGAGCACCCTAGGCAAATCTTCAGCCCTGTGACCCACCATGAGAGTTTTATAATTAAATTTATTTATTTATTTAACAGGTTTTATATACCGCTTTATCATTTCAATCAAAGCGGTTTACATTGAAACTTAAACTTGGTAATGTACATTAAACAGGGACATTGATAACTTGGATTTCTCTGAGGCAATGGAGGGTTAAGTGACTTGCCCAAGGCCACAAGGAGTGCTAGTGGGAATCGAACCCTGGCCTGTAAAAATGCATAATTGGACATCATTATTTTTAATATTAAATTTAGCTTTGTATGTTTGCATGTATCCGCTTTCCCTGAAGATAAAAGAATGTGCTGATGGCTCTTTTGAATTTGTGTGACTGTCAAGATCTGTTTTGCTTTGATTGCAGTTGCTCCTCAGAAGCTGCTGCTCTAGGCGACCGCCTAGTGTTGCCTGATATTTGTGCTGGCCCTTAAAAGGAAATAATGCTCAAATCTGTGCAATAAAACATCACATAACATAACAAAACAAAACAAAGAGCCCATTAAGATGGTGAGCATGCTCTCAAAAGGCTAGCAACATTAGAAAACCCAATGTTTCAGTTAATCAAAGTAGAGACAAATTAGGCTGCCATTCCATATAAGCCATAGTTAAAATCTTTTGTAAAAAGCCAAGCTCAATGCATTTTTCTAAATGCAGATAAGTGAGGCACTTAATTCCTTTGGCATAATGTTCCAAGTACAGGGCCATAGCATGAGAGAGCTTCCCTGTTTGTTTTAAGATAGATCACTGGACAAGAAATTTGTTCAAAAGTTTTGCTTCCTGAAAAACTTTTGGTGATTATGATAGACAGCTTCAAGCTGAACACAAATATAATTTCAGATTGTGTCACGTAGGAATTTGGAGAAACATGAAATTTTGATTTTGATTGAATTTAGCATGTTTAATCACACAATGATTCTGACATATTGTACTAGTTTACTTGAGCTAAAAATGTTTGGCTCCTGATTTTTGTTTGTGCTCAGCATCTGATGCTTCTTGTCTGTGTCCAACAATAGCGGCCAGCATGGATGGGATCTAGTTGCCCTGATACCACTTTTCCATCATTGCAATGTCCTGGTGAAACCTTTCACCATGTTCGTCGCTGACTTGCACCAAGATTAGCAGGGAAGAAGTCCAAGTGTGAATGCAGAAAATGAATCTTCAGTGGTATGTTGCACTTGAAGCATGTTGTCAAACAACTGGATGCAGTTTGGTGCCCTGTAATTGCCAAGAACATTCTCGACAACATCCTTGAATGCCTTTTATGCGATTTTTTTCAGGCCCCACTAGCAGATCTTCGAACCACTTGTCATTGATGACGTGTCTGACTTGTGGACCCACAAAAATGCCTTCCTTAATCTTGGCATAAGTTATTTTTGTAAACATCTGTCTCAAATATCGAAATCCTTCACCTTCCTTGTTCATCACTTTCACAAAGTTTTTCATCAGTCCGAGTTTTATATTGGGAAAGCAAAAATATCTTGTTTCGACAAGTGGTTCATGTGCCACATTTTTCTGTCCTGGAACCAAACCCTTACAGAATGGCCAGTTCTTTTTAATGTAATGAGACTCTCTAGCATGGGAGTCCCATTCACAAATGAAACAGTACTTGGTATACCCGAGCTGCATTCCTAGTAGCAGTGCCACTACTTTTAGATCACCACAGATATTCCAGTTATAGCTGTAATGTATCTGTTTCAACAACAGTTCCGTGTTTTCATGGGTTTCTTTCATGTGCACTGCATAGGCAATAGGTATTGAAGGGTGGTCATTGCTGCATGCTTTCCTCTACCTGTTTAATTTATATGCAGAACAAATCATCTGAGAAGCAGGATTGTATGAAAACAACAGAGATGTGAAGATTGGTGGAAGACTCATCAACAACCTTCGTTATGCTGATGATACACATTACTGGCTGAAAGTGAAGATGATCTGAAACTTTTGCTTCTCAAGATCAGTGAACATAGTCTTAAAATGGGCCTGCACCTTAATATAAAGAAGACAGGTTCTGACAACTGGCAAAATCAATAAGTTCATCTTCGATGGAGAAGAAATTGAAATAGTGGACAACTTTAACCTACTTGGATCAACTATCAATAAAGAAGCAGCAAGCAGTCAAGAAATCTGACGACGCATTGCTTTTGGCAGAATGGCTATGAAGGATCTAGACAAGATTCTCAAGAGCAGAGATGTCTCTCCATACAAAGATTTGACTCGTTCAAGCCATGGTAGTTTCACAACATCATATGGATGCGAAAGCTGGACGGTGAAAAAGGTAGACAGGAAGAAAACTGATGCCTTTGAATTATGATGCTGGCGGCGAATACTGCGTATACCATGGACTTCCTGAAGAACAAATCAGTCAGTACTAGAGGAGATCAAACCTAAATTTCTTTAGAAGCTCAGATGACAAGACTTCAACTTTCACACTTTGGATACATCATGCGATGAGAGAGATCATTAGAGAAAGACATCATGCTTGGCAAGATAGGTCAATGCAAAAGAGGAAGGCCAGCAATGAGATGGATCGATACAATAACAGCAGCTACGGGTGCCAGTTTGTCAACAATGAGCCACCTGACTGAAGACTGAACACAATTTAGGACAACTATCCAGAAGGTTGCCATGAGTAGACACCGACTCAACGGCACTTAACAACAACATCAGTAGGCAGTGGTAATTTGGAATTTTTAAGCTCTATCTGCTCTGTACTCAAGGGCATTTGGGCTACTTTTGTCTTTATTGGAATGTCTCTACTGATACGCCCTAGCTTCATTCTTTTGCTAGTATCCTTCAAGGATACATTGTTCCAAACCTTGCACTCTTGGGCGACTGTCGGATTTCCCCTGTTATCTAGTTTAAAAGCTGCTCTATCTCCTTTTTAAGGGTTAATGCCAGCAGTCTGATTCTGTTCCGGTTAAGGTGGAGCCCATCTCTTCAGAAGAGCCCCTCCTCTCCCCAGAATGCTCCCCAGTTCCTAACAAATCCAAAACCCTCATCCTTGCCCCATTGTCTCATCCACACATTGAGATTCTGGAGCTCTACCTGCCTTTTGAGTCCTGTGCATGGAATGGGAAACATTTCAGAGAATGCTACCCTGGAAGTTCTGGATTTCAACTTCTTATCTAAAAGCCTAAATTTAGCCTCCAGAACCTCCCTACCACACTTTCCTATGTCATTGGTACCAACAAGTACCAAGACAGCAGACTCCTCCCCAGCACTATCTAAGACCTTGTCTAGGTGGCACGTGAAGTCCGCTACCTTCGCACCAGGCAGGCATGTTATCAAGCGATCCTCATGTCCACCAGCCACCCAGCTATCTAAATGCCCATTGATTGAATCACCAACTATAACGGCTTTTCTAACCCTTCCCTTATGGGCACATGGCCCTGAAAACACCTCCTTGGTGCAAGAGGGTTTTATATCACCTGGAGGACAAGTCCTAGCTACAGGATCACTTCCTGCCACACTAGGGTGATGCTCTCCAGTCACGTGACCTCTCTCCTCCATGGCAACAGGGATGCTGCTAGACTGAAGGTGGGACTTCAGTATTAAATCCCTGTAGGTCTCGTCTATGTACCTCTCTGTCTTCTTTGTGTCTTCCAAGTCTGCTACTCTAGCCTCCAGAGATCGGACTCGTTCCCTGAGAGCAAAGAGCTCCTTTCACCTAGTGCACACGTAAAACCCTTCACCAACTGGGAGAAAATCATACATGTGACACGCGATACAAAAGACTGGAAAACCCGCACCTTGCTGCTGGACTGCTGTCTGCATCTTAGTTTTAAGGTTGTGTTTAGGTATTTAAGTTCTTTACTTACTAAAGATTGCTAGGGATACTTATACTAATAAAACTAAACCTAATATGTTTAATGTACTTTGTTCACCTGAAGCTTAATTAATCTCAGGTCCTTAATGTATGCCTGATGAGGACAAACAGCTGCACCTGAGATGAATTTGGCACCTCCTTTCCTTCAAGAGATTTAAACACCTATAAAGCTATGATTATCCCAGGGGTGGGTGGGTGGGTGTTGGGGAGGGAGGGAAAGCTAGAATATATGTTGAAATAGGAACAGGATTTAGCTGTACAGTGGGAAGATGAAGTTTGGGATGGAATGATTCAGGCGACTGTGAGAATCTCCATAGCCACCAGAAAATGCATATAAAGTGCTTTCTAGGTGATATTGGACGCCAGATCCAAAGTGCATGTCAGGGTTGGCACAGTCAAATGCTGGAGGTTGCATGGGGGAAAGGGCACACTAATTCATATGTGGTGGGAATGTAAAAGAGTACAAATCTACTGGGCTATGATGATACAGGTCATAAAAGACATCTCGGGATATCAATTGCAAAAGAGCCCGGCCACATTTTTGCTTCATCAACACGATGAGAAGATACCAAAACGAATAGAGGGAGTGTTACAGCTAGATGCGAAATTGCAGCTTATTGGAATAGACCAATGCTGCCAAATCTGGCGGGATATGCTAAAAGAGTGGCAAATCTGTATTTGATGCATAAATTAACAGATTTGAAAAAGGGGAGAGAGTCACACAACAGTGGAAAGGAGTATGGAAATCGCTGGAGCACCAGCAAAGGGGTTAAAGACACCGAAGATACAGCGGCAGAAGGCATAATAAGGGGTGGAAGATTAATAGACTAAAGCTTCAGTGATAAATGTCACGATTGAAGAAGGGGGATGGAAGCGGGGGAGGGGGAAGGGAGGGAATATTATCAGGAGTTGATTGTCAGTTTTGGTTATTTATGACTTGTTTGGTTGTACAGTTGGAAAATTTAATAAAGTTTAAGTGAAAAAAAATACAGTACAGAACACTGCATGTCAACCTCTTGTGCATGCGGGAATGGGTTTTATATAATCCCTGCTGTACACCTGCAGATAAGTACATGCACCAATAAGAACCTATGTATTTGCATGCGTGCTGCATGTAGGCATTCCTAGGCCTGTAGTTTTGGCACAGCACGGGTGACCTTATGAAGTATGCATATATGTTATAAAGCATGCACACATTTTTACACATGCTTTGAAGAAAGCATACACATGTTTTTTATAAAAGCACATAGGCATCTTTTGTTATATGTATAAACTAAATATAAAATAGCCACCTTTTTAACAATTTCCTTAGGCATCCTGTTATAAAATTATCCTCTATGTCTACAGCAGGTAGAATCCAACATAAATGTTTCCATCATATGGTATATAATGCTATCTCCAGGAACAAGCAGGAATGAGTCTTCACATATGGGTACGTCGGTACCGACAGAGCCTGCGCGGGAACGCTCCCCAGCGTCCAATCAGAAAGCTTTTGGGAGCATCCCTCAGCGCCTGCGTGCTGCCTTCCCGCCTTTCCAACTGTCTCTCCTCAGCCGGCAGGACGTCTTCCTGTCACTGCAGAAAATGTTTTCTTTAATTCTTTAATTCTTTGTTTTCTTCTGGTCGCGGCTGTTCCCCCGACTCCACTGGTACCGCTGGTGGTTTTTTCTTTTCTTTTTCCCTAACTCAGGGAGATTTCTTCCCTCAGTTTCTGTTTAAGGTTTGGGCCTGTAAGGCCTCTCCATTATGGAGCCGCCTTCTCCTAAGAAGTGCCTTAACTGTGGAAGTACAGTTTTCTTTTTAGACTCCAATAACTGGTGTCTAACCTGTCTGGGTCCTGACCCTTTTCCTCCGGAGCCATCGGCTACAGTATTATGAGAAGAGATTTTCCATTTCGAGTTTCCCTCGATACCTAGTTCCCTTCCACTGTCAGGGCACCGACCATTTCTTCTCTACAGGACCAGGTAACCCACAAACAGTCTGTTAAGACTAGCCAATCCTTGAGTGGTAGGTCTCATGCCAAGCATGATGACGGCTCCGGCCTTGCCCTCAAGACCATATTGGCTTTAAAACCCCGGCGGGAGTCTTCGGTCTCTAAAGCCTTTCAGGGGTTTCAGGCTGTTCCTGGGGCTCACCCCTCACAGAACATACCTGAGCCATGCTCGGTGGTGGCATCCGCTTCGAGCGGTACCGATACCCCGGCATCGGCACTGGTGTTGAGCGATTCACTCCTCACCAGGGATAGTCATCTGGCGTTCTCGGTACCTTCGGGACCGATCGATACGTCCCAGATTGACTTTCCAGTATCGGCAGCACCGCCAATACTACCACTGATGTCGATATCCTCTAGACATGCATCGATAGACTCGCTTCCTTCGATGCCGAGTCTGGAATCGATATCTAGTCTGGAAGACTGGGTACCGACGCGTCTCGGAACTGACGCTTACCGATTGCGGTTGCGCGGTACCGAGGGTGATCACCAACAGTTTTCGGTTACCTCGGTACCGCTTGCGCAGCCTCCGATGACTGCTTCGATGTCGCTATCGCCTTCGATTCCGGCTCAGCTTCCGGTATCGGTATCGGTGCCGGCAGTAACATCGGGACCAGCTCCTTCCATGCTGTTTTCACCAGGGTCGCTCCTCTACCTAGTTTGGAGTCAATACCTGGCATGCACGATGCAGTACTGACTGATTCAGGTCATAACCGCCAGTACCAGTATTCATCCATTAGGGATCCTTTTCTGCACCAGACAAGTACATCCTCCGGTACCCAGGCTAGTTCTTCAAGTCTAACCTGTCCAGGGATGGTTCCCATTGGAGATCCTTCTTTTCAGAATTTTCTCCTTGACATGGCAACATTCCTTGCTATTCCTATCCCTGCCTATGATCCTACACAAGGCTCTTCTGGAAAAAAGGAAAATATAATGCTTCCTTTACATCATTCTTTGCAGGCTCTTCTTCTGAGAATATGGGAAACACCTTTAAGGGTTTCCTCACCTTCTACAGCAACTGATCTTTTGTATCAGGTGCCCCCTTCTCCAGGGTTTCAAAAGACTCAACTTCCCCATCATTCTATTTTGGTGGAATCAGCAATGAGGAAGGTGAAAAGTAAGAAGAAGCACTCTTCTTACCCACCAGGTCGTGAGTCTAGAACACTAGATGCCTTTGGACGTCAAACCTTCCAGACATCTATGCTATCAACAAGGATTCTCTCATATATTTTTTATATGAGTCTATCCCTTCAGGAGGTCACAAAGAAGTTGTCTCTTCTAACTCCTTTTCTTTCAGAGCCCAAGACTGCGGACTATTCCTTACTACTTAGTCATAGTCAAAATATCTCTTGGTTTCTTACTCGTGCTTCTCTAGACTCTTTTGAGTCTGTTAGCAGGACCTCTGCTATAGCCATAGGAGCACGACGTAGAGCCTGGCTCCAAGCTTCAGACTTAAACAGATGGGCACAACAAAGACTGGGTAATACTCCTTGTACTGGAGAAAATCTCTTCAATAAGGAGTCTTTACGTCAGGTTGCTCACTGCTCCACTGACTTCCCTGTCTCTGAGGCTAAGCCTTCTCCTTCCCCAGTGGGTAAGAAATGCCCTACCAAACCTTCTTTCCCTAAAAGAAGGAGGTTTTATTCTTCTCCTGCCCCTCATACAGATGTTCCCAAACAAGGGAAACCTCGCCCTGGTCTGAAAAATCCAAACTCAAGCCAGGAAAATTAACCCTCAATAGGGTTCTAATTAATCTCTTTATAACCTACAGTTCACTTCTTCTCAGCAGAAGTTTTTTCACTGTTTTTTCATTTAAAGCTCTACACATGGATTCCTGTTTCCAGGACATCCACTTGCTCTTAGGTAGGCTGAGCTGTCAGGAGATTCATGTCTATGGATCACAGGGTTTTCCTCCTCTTCCTTCCATGACGAGAGGTTTGCCAACTATCTCATGATAGTTTTTTCTGTACCACCATGAATTTTTTCCTTCTACAGACTTACCATATAGCAAGTCTCCCTTCAGCTCCTATTTTTCTTTACCCTCTTTTCCAGGGCTTCCCCTGTACGAGTGGTACCATACAACTGGAAGGCTTTCTTAGCCTTTCTAGTCTTCCTTTCCTTTCCAGTGTAGAGTTTTCTCTGGAGTAACCTCCCTTCTTTCATTGGGCAGCTCATCAGACATGATCAGGATTTTCTCCTCTTGTTCTGTCTGTTCTCTCTGTTAAAAGCAGAAAGATTTTCTCTGCTGTTCTATTCAGCAGCTGCCCATGCAGGAGTTCCAGTGATTGGACTACTGGTACTTTTCTACAAGTTCCAGTCTTGTCTTCCACTACTTTTTGTCTAGCCTTAGTAGTGCTTCCAAGATAGTACTTCATCTATCTTCGGTAATCCTTATCACTTCTTTTCTGCCATCTCCAAATCCCTGGAGTTGGCAGCATAATTGAAGTGGCAGCTGGTTTTCTCCAACAGCCAGTTTTATTTCCCATTTCTCCTGCATAATGCTCTCTGCAATCCTGCTGAGAAGCTTTCCACTATGGGCCCTTGCTAGAGAGCATGGGGATTTTTTCTCTAATTACTATCCTATATGGTTGAAAAAGGCTTCCTCAGTCATTCCTCATGACTGTAAGGGTTCTTTACACCCTTCTATTTCCTTTTAATAAAGGACATAAGCCTTCTCTACGTGACAGTCTAAAGAGTTTCCCAATTCCTACAGGAAATATGCTCTTTTTCCTTGCAGCTTGTCCTCATGGTATCCTAATCCTTCATGGACAGCACATATTTAACTAAACACATGATACCCCCCCCCCCTTGTTCCTCAAGTGGGTCAACCTGGTATCTCATCCTCTGCGTTTTCTGTCCATTCACCATGTTAGAGTTCTACCGGACTCAGGACTTGCTGTTTACAGACTGATATTATCCTCTGTTTTTCCACGCAACCATCCTGGTTATTTCACTGGATAGCATTCCTGCTCCATCTTAACCAGAGGGAACAGATTCTCTATATCTTCTCAAGTAGGTTCCACCTTCTTGTTATTAGATGAATCGTTCCTCTTCACATTTCCCCTGTGAAAGTTCCTATAGACCTATCTTTGTCTGCTTAATTGCAGACATTTATCTTTAGACCTATATATTCATATATATACATATGTCTATATACATTCTTTAGATACATATGTCTGTCAGCTATGTGTGCATATGTTATGCCCCGGGATCTCGCCATAAACCTATGTGTGTATATATATATATATATATATATATATACCCTTATATATATATACATCTACACACATATATATATATATATACCCTTATATATATATACATCTACACACATATATATATATATATACCCTTATATATATATACATCTACACACATATATATATATATATATATATATATATATATACCCTTATATATATACATCTACACACATATATATATATATATATATATATATATACCCTTATATATATATACATCTACACACATATATATATATATATATATATACATCTACATAAATATCTATACATAAATATCTGTGTGTATCTGTCGAGATACTTCCTTATAGGTAATTATGTATTTACATACTTATCTTTCTAACTGTCTGTGCTCATTAAGGTTTTTTCCTTCCTGTATCTTCCAGACAGTGGGCTTGCACATCTTCATTCTATTCCACAGTATGTTAGACTATTATGCACACAACCACTGCTGTGGTGCTGACAGCTCTTACCATAACCCTAGGTTCACGTATCCCTGAAGCTCCATATCCCAATAACTTCCTACCTCTCATCAGTTAGGAAAGACATGGTGGATCTTCAGTAGATCTGAGATTTTCAACTCCTCAGACATCTGTCCTTTCTTGGGCATACGGGGTTTCTCCCATACCCCTTCTTCCCTCAAGAACTAGGCCAGTTGTCTAAATCGGTCAGTCTTCCTCTTTTGCTCTTAACTATGATTAACTCTGTAGCCAAAAGAGTTTTCAGCTTTTTCCATAAAGCTTCCCACTAAAGACCTACCGTTTTGGTACTACCCCAGTTCAAACCTGGGGGCACCTGTCACTTCCAGTTTTTGACCTTCACCTTCGCTCCAGTGAGGTCACTTTGAAGATTCCTCTACTGGATCCCCAGTAGATACCGTCAGACTCTCTACTTCCTGCAATCCAGTAGGTGAGGTCCATATTGTAATTGTTCATTTCAATATATTTCATAATAATTATCATATGTACAAGGACTCCTTGTCTGTAGTCCTATCGTAGGTCAGCTGTTTTCTACAGCTCCTCTCTTTTCAACTCCTACCCTCCATCCTCAGGATGCCTGGCCATATGAGGTGTGACATGTTTCAATCTCCAACATGCTAGGGCTCCAGGCATCTGAGCTTGGGAGTCCCCATATGTGAAGACTCATTCCTGCTTGTTCCTGGAGATAGCACAGTTATTTACCTGTAACAGGTGATCTCTGGGAACAGCAGGAATAAGTCTTCACAACCCACCCACCTCCCCTAGGAGTTGTATCTCTCTATCTATCTTTCCTCTCTCTCTCTCTCTTTGTCTCAGCTATAAAACTCAACTGAGGAGAGACAGTTGGGAAGGCAGCACGCAGGCGCTGAGGGATGCTCCCAAAAGCTTTCTGATTGGACGCTGGGGAGCGTTCCCGCGCAGGCTCTGTCGGTACCGACGTACCCATATGTGAAGACTTATTCCTGCTGTTCCCAGAGATCACCTGTTACAGGTAAGTAACTGTGCTTTCATGTGTTTCCAGTGCATCCAGCAGCTCATTTAGCTCCTAGTATATTCTTGTGTGTGTTACCAGAAAACGTTCAAGTAAAAGTAACACAACTTTTCACTGTCCTGTTTTTCAGTGTGTCTAGACTGATCTTTGTGAGGCACCTGGGTGGTGTTCTGGCTGTAGCCAATATTCGAGGTGGTGGTGAATATGGGGAAACTTGGCATAAAGGTAAAGATTTTTACTTGGAACAAAATAGTTATCAGTCATGAAAGTTATAATGCACGTTTACAGTTACTTCCCCAGTTCGTCTCAGCTGGATGGTGGTTGTTTTTCTAAATAAAATATGGAAGCAGTCAGTATGGCTTTCCTGACTGCAGTGCTGTGAAACCACTAGCTAAGTTTAAAGCCTTGACATTGGCACTGTTTGCTCACAAGTTTACAAATTTCTGTTAATTTCAACATACTGGGAAGCTGGAGACCCTGTTTGAGGCAGACATGCAGCAGAAGAGCACTAAAACTACATATTACTGGGAATCTGTGCATAGTTAATGAGCTTCTGCTGAGAGTGCCATAACAAAGTGATAGGGGTTTACAGTGAGCAAAGCAGATTGCCCCAGGAATCCAAAATCTTTCTTAAATCCCCATGGTAAATTTCTGTTTTTGCAAAGTGAGTTTTACTGTATCACCTGAGATCACATTCAAAGTTGTGACCATAACTACTAATACATAAATCTTAAACTAGTTCTGTCCAGATGGCTCAGTTGTAGTGCTGTGGACTGCCATGTGCAAGCCCTGGGTTTGATTCCTTCAACAGCTGCTCCTAATTTGTATAGTGCTACATGGTATACACAGTGCATATATATATATATACATTGAAGAGCTTACAATCTGCTGAAGAGACAAACAACCCCACCTTTAACAACTTATCCGACTGCATTAGGGAAACTGAATCATGGCTAAACACCAATAACCTCAACATCAATTTCAAAAAAAATGGAAGCCATGTACATTACAAAAAATCAAAATCACACCCTCCCTTAAAATATCACCCCGAGCTCCATTGTCCTCCCAATCAAGAATGAGGTTAAGTACCTCGTATAACCCTCAATCAAACCTTCAGCATGCTCCCCCAATTGAAACAAACAGCGAAAACCATATTCTACAAGTTAAAGACCATTCAGCACAAAAGACCATTCCTAGAACAAACGATTACAGATCAGTAATCCAAGCAATTGTCACACCCCATTTTGACTACTGTAACAGTCTGTTACAGGGTCTACCCGCCGAAAACCTACACATTCTCCAACGAGCACAAAACATCAGAGCAAGAATTATTTGCAAAGCCCCACTGTCCAACCACATCACACCCATCCTATTCGACCTCCACTGGCTCCCAATACTGAGTCGAATAAAGTTCAAAATACTCATGACATCCTTCAAATGAATTAACAGTATAGTGCCATCCATCCTCTCAACACTCATTCATACCCCGCTGGACACAAGAACTAGAAGAAAAAATGCACTACGTTCCCTTGAAATCCCCAATACATTTCGGAAAACAAAGCAGACCACAAGCTCCAGGGCCTTCACATTCACCGCCCCTACCCTCTGGAACTCCCTACCACTATCTATCCGCTCAATTAAGGACCTCCAGATGTTTAAAAAATCGCTCAAAACATACTTCTTCACCGCACATTATGGAGCACAACACAAAACACCACCCCAAACTCACAGGCAAATTAATCACATACACAATGTTGACCTACAGACACCTAACCTCATTCAGAGATCAACATTTTGCACTCCAGGCAACACCTGTCGATAACCTGCTTGTACATAGTTACTGTTATGTTAAGTTTTCATACTTTTTAAAATTTACCATGTACCTGTTTTATATAACATGTTGGTTATGTGTAAACCGCCCCTGATCTCTGGAAGGGGCGGTATAGAAAAGTGTAACAAACAAACATAAATAAATAAAATAAGTAAGCAAACAAAACAGGAGACTAAGGTAAAACTAAGGGAAAATGGTTATAACACACATGGGTGGTAAACAGGAGAATAAGGGAGTGAGGATACAAAAGCAGCCTTGAAGAGGTATGTTTATTCTGGAGTTTAATAGGACCAGGAGGAGAGAGCGTACTGTAGTTACCCACCTGTAATAGGTGATCTCTGGGAACAGCAGGAACTTAATCTTCACATATGGGTGGGTGACATCAGGTACCGATGGAGCCTGTACGGGAAGCTCCCCAGCTACCAATAGGAAAGCCTTTGGGAGCACTCCATCGTGCCTGCGCCACTGTCTTGCCGCTCTCCTAACTCCCTCTTCTCAGTTGAGTTTGTAGCTGAAAAGGAGTAAAAAAAAAACCAACCCTACAACTCCAAGGGGAGAAGGATGGATTGTGAAGACTAAACTCCTGCTGTTCCCGGAGATCACCTGCTACAGGTGAATAACTACGCTATCTCCAGGAACAAGCAGGAATGTAGTCTTCACATATGGGGCTCCCAGATCTCAGAAGATTTAGACCAGGTTAGAAAGTCGGACAAGGTCAGGTTAACCTAGACTTCCCTGCCAAGGAGATCTGGTAAGAATATAGGGGCGGGGGGTAGGAGTTGTCATTATGTCCTAAAGAGATGTTGAAGGACCACCTGGCCGAAGGCTGCATCCTGGCAGGAGTCCTTGTCCAAGCAGTAGTGGGCGGCAAAGGTGTGGATGGAGGACCATGTTGCAGCCCGGCAGATTTCGTCCCTGGCTATTGAACGTAGGTTTGCTACCAATGTTGCCATGGCTCGGACATTATGAGCAGTAACGTGCCCAGTGAGGGTAAAGCCGGCTTTGTCATATGCCAGTGAGATAGTCTGTTATCCATCAGGAGAGCATACGTTTTGTTACAGGAAGACCCAAGTGGTTGGGGTCAAAGGACACAAATAATTGTGAGGATTTTTGGATATCCTGAGATCTCCAGGAACAAGCAGGAATGTAGTCATCACATATGGGTATCGTCGGTACCGACGGAGCCTGCGCGGGAACGCTCCCCAGCGTCCAATTAGAACGCTTTTGGGAGCATCCCACAGCGCCTGCGCCGGAGATCACCTGTTACAGGTGAGTAACTATGCTTTCTTTGTAGATAGAAGTCCACAGCCCTTTTGCAGTCAAGTGTGTGCAGGGTTGCCTCTGCACGAGATGCATGAGGTCTTGGGAAGAAGACTGGAAGGATTACTGACTGATTAATGTGGAAAGGTGACATCACCTTTAGTAAAAAGTGGGAATGTGTCCGAAGGACATAAGAACATAAGAACATAAGAAATGCCATACTGGGTCAGACCAAGGTCCATCAAGCCCAGTATCCTGTTTCCAACAGTGGCCAATCTAGGTCATACGTACCTAGCAGTTTCCCCAAAAGACACAGGTTCTGCAGTGCTTGTACTAGGTCAAGCATTGATATCCTGGGTCCCTTTTTAATAGTGGTTTATGGACCTTTCCTTCAGGAACTTGTCCAAACCTTTTTTAAACCCAGCTATACTAACAGCCCTTACTACATCCTCCGGTAACAGATTCCAGAGTTTGATTACACGTTGAGTGAAGAAATATTTTCTCTTATTTGTCTTAAATAGTTTACCCCGTAGCTTCATTACATGTCCCCTAGTCCTGCTATATTCTGATAGCGTAAACAATTGATCCACGTTTATCCGTTCCACTCCATTCATTAATTTATAGACCTCTATCATATCTCCCCTCATCCGTCTCTTTTCCAGGTTAAAGAGCCCTAACCTTTTTAGCCTCTCTTCATAGGAGTAGCCTTCCATCCCCTTCACCAATTTGGTGGCTCTTCTCTGTACTTTTTCTAATAACTCTATGTCCTTTTTAAGATACGGTGACCAGAATTGCACACAATATTCAAGGTGCGGTCGTACCATGGAGCGATACAGAGGCATTATAATATCCTTTGTTTTATTCTCCATCCCTTTCCTTATGATACCTAGCATTCTATTTGCTTTCTTGGCCGCCGCTGCACACTGGGCGGAGGGTTTTAACATGTTATCCACGATGACTCCTAAATCTTTTTCCTGGGTGGTGGTTTCTAATGTGGAGCCTTGCATCGTGTAACTATAGTGTGGGTTGTTCTTTCCTAGGTGCATAACTTTGCACTTGTCCACATTAAAATTCATCTGCCATTTGGATGCCCAGTCTTCCAATTTATCCAGATCTTCCTGCAGTTTTCCACAATCCTCTTGGGTTTTAACAACTTTAAACAGTTTTGTGTCATCTGCAAATTTGATAACCTCACTAGTTATTCCCTTTTCCAGGTCATTTATGAATATGTCAAAAAGTAGCGGACCCAGTACAGATCCCTGGGGTACTCCACTATTCACCTTTTTCCATTGGGAATATTGGCCATTTAGCCCTACCCTCTGCTTTCTATCTTTTAACCAGTTCCCGATCCACAATAGTACACTGCCTCCTATCCCATGACTTTTTAGCTTTGCCAAAAGTCTCTGATGGGGGACCTTGTCAAAAGCTTTCTGAAAGTCCAGATACACTATATCAACCGACTCACCTTTGTCTACCTGTTTATGCACACCTTCAAAAAAACAGATCAGATTAGTAAGACAAGATCTTCCTTGTCTAAAGCCATGTTGGCTGTTTCCCATTAGGCCATGACTATCTACATGCTGTGTAATTTTGTTCTTTATGATGGTTTCTACCATTTTCCCTGGTACTGACGTCAGGCTCACCGGTCTGTAATTTCCCGGGTCACCCCTGGAACCCTTTTTAAAAATTGGTGTTACGTTGGCGACCCTCCAATCTTCAGGTATTACAGATGATTTTAATGAAAGTTCACAGATTACCAATAGCAGGTCTGCAATCTCATATTTCAGTTCTTTCAACACTCTGGGATGTATACCATCCGGTCCAGGTGATTTGCTACTATTCAGTTTATCAAATAGTTGTAATATATCTTCCCGGTGTAGCGATATTTCTCTCAATTCCTCTGCAGTATCACCTTTAAATACCACTTCAGTCTTGGGTAACATCCCTACATCTTCCTCAGTAAAGACTGAAGCAAAGAATTCATTCAGTCTCTCTGCTATAGCCTTGTCTCCTCTTACTGCCCCTTTTACCCCTCTATCATCTAACGGTCCAATTGACTCTCTCACAGGCCTTTTGCTACGAATGTACTTGAAAAAGTCTTTATTTCGTGTTTTTGCTTCCGTAGCAAGTTTCTTCTCAAATTCTCGCTTTGCCTGCCTTATCAATGCTTTGCATTTAACTTGCCAGTGCTTGTGCTGTTTCCAGTTTTCATCATTTGGCTCTTTTTTCCATTTCCTGAAGGTTGCTCTTTTGGCAGCAACAGCCTCTCTGACCTCACCTTTAAACCATGCTGGCAGTTTTTTGGACTTTCTTCCACTTTTCTTAATGCGTGGAATACAGCTGGTCTGGGCTTCGAGGATAGTATTTTTAAATAACACCCAAGCTTGCTGTAAGTCTTTAACCTTTGGAACCGCTCCTTTTAGTTTTTTCCGAACTATATTCCTCATTCTATCATAGTCTCCCTTTTGAAAGTTAAAAGGTAGTACTGTGGATTCCTTTACTATCTGTCCTCCACTGATTAAATCAAACATGATCATACTATGATCACTATTGCCAAGTGGTCCCAACACCCTTATTTCTTGCACCAGATCTGGCGTTCCACTAAGGACTAGGTCCAGTATGGCTTCCCCTCTGGTTGGTTCATGAATCAGCTGCTCCAAGAAGCAGTCATTTATTTCATCTAGAAACTTTATCTCGTTAGCTTGTCCTGCTGTGACACTGTCCCAGTTGATACCGGGGTAATTGAAATCACCCATTATTACTACTCTGTTGTGGCTTTTGTTAGCTTCCTTGATTTCTTTGAGCATTTCATCATCCATTTGTTCATTCTGGCCAGGCGGTCGATAGTATACTCCCACTGCCATCACCTTCCCCTTCATAAATGGAATTTCAATCCATAGAGATTCTACAGCAAATTTTGTTCCCTGCAAAACTTTAATCCTTTCTGACTCAATGCCCTCTCTAACATAGAGCGCAACCCCTCCACCAATTTGTTCAGCTCTATCATTACGATATAGTTTGTATCCAGGTATCACAGTGTCCCACTGGTTATCCTCCTTCCACCATGTCTCTGAGAGTGCAATCATATCTAACCTCTCATTTAGTGCTATATATTCTAATTCTCCCATCTTATTGTTTAGACTTCTAGCATTGGCATACAAGCATTTTAGAGACTGTATTTTATTAATATTAATCTGGCTATTGGTAGGCATGGGTAATTGGGAATCTTTATGCTCTGTCTGCTCCTTACTCAAGGGCATTTGGGCTACTATACTCCCTTTTGGAACCTCACTGCTTTTGGTAGTATCCTTCAAGGATACCTTTGTCCGAACCATGCGCTCTTTGGTGACTGTCGGCTTTCCCCTATTTTCTAGTTTAAAAGCTTCTCTATCTCTTTTTTAAAGGTTAATGCCAGCAGTCTGGTCCCATCCTGATTAAGGTGAAGCCCATCCCTTCGGAAGAGCCCCCCCTTTCCCCAGAATGTTCCCCAGTTCCTAACAAATCCAAAACCCTCATCCTTGCACCATTGTCTCATCCACGCATTGAGACTCCGGAGCTCTGCCTGTCTTTTGGGTCCTGCACGTGGAACAGGAAGCATTTCGGAGAACGCTATCCTGGAAGTTCTGGATTTCAACTTCCTACCTAAAAGCTTAAATTTAGCCTCCAGAACTTCCCTACCACATTTTCCTATGTCATTGGTACCAACATGTACCAAGACAGCAGACTCCCCCCCAGCACTATCTATGATCCTATCTAGGCGGTGCGTGAGATCTGCTACCTTCGCACCAGGCAGGCATGTTACCAGGCGATCCTCACGTCCACCAGCCACCCAGCTATCTACATTCCTAATGATTGAATCACCAACTATAACAGCTGTCCTGACCCTCCCCTCATGGGGACATGGCCCTGGAGAAACGTCCTCGGTGCGAGAGGGTTTTACATCACCTGGAGGACAGGTGATGCTCTCCTGTCACGTGACCTCTCTCCTCCATGGCAACAGGGATGCTGCCAGACTGGAGGTGGGACTTCAGGACTATATCCCTGTAGGTGTCGTCCATGTACTTCTCTGTCTTTCTTATGTCTTCCAGGTCTGCTACTCTAGCCTCTAGAGAACGGACTCGTTCTCTGAGAGCAAAGAGCTCCCTGCACTTAGTGCATATGTAGGACCTCTCACCAACTGGGAGAAAATCATACATGTGACACTCAATGCAAAAGACCGGAGAACCCCCATCTCGTTGCTGGACCTCTGTCTGCATCTTAGTTTAAAGCTTTTGTTTAGGTCTTTTAAATTCGGTATATAATAAGGATTGGTGTAGATGCTTATACTAATAAAAGTGTATCTAATACCCCTAATACACCCTGTGTACCTGAAGCTTAATTAATCTCAGGTCCTCTGTGTATGACTGATTTGGATTAAGAGCTGCACCTGAGAGCAGCCCCTTTCCTCTAAGATGTGCAAGTACCTATAAAACTACAATTACCCCAGGGGTGGGTGGGTGCTGGGGAGGGAGGGAGGGAGATAAGTCCTATTAAAGAGGGCAGTTACAAGGTACCCTGTCCTGAACCCTCAGCAGGGGGATGGGGGTACCACACAAAGCCCAGTTAGTTGAGAGAGGCAAGGTAAGTACAGCTGAGAAGGCTGAACTAGCACACCACTAAGACAAACAATAAATAATTAAACAAACAGTTAGACAAACAGTAAATAATTAAATAAACAGCTAGAACTCACAGTAAGATGTCCCAGGAGGCAAATATCCACTCACTAGCAGAGCTCTGTAAAAGTACAGCCCTTCTCTGATCAGAGAAAAGCAAACTAACGACTAACGACCTTGTCATGATGGAATCTGGTATATGGTGGATGCACAGTTCACTGATGCGCCTGGCTGAGGTCAGGGCGATGAGGAATATAACTTTCCGACAAGTATCGTAGGTAGGCAGTTGCTAAGGGCTCAAATGGAGGTTTGAGAAGCTGAGCCAATACCGCATTAAGATCCCACGCTTCTGGAGTGGTCAAAGAGGTAGCTTGGGAGAAGAGTAGGCCTCTCATGAAACTTGCCACTAGTGGAAATGTGGAGATGGGTTGACCATCAACAGGTTTATGAAAAGCTGAAATCGCACTGAGGTGAACCCGTACTGAATTTGTTTTGAGTCCCGAAGAGGACAGATGTAAAAGGTATTGAAGAAGCATAGGTAATGATGTCTCAAAAGGATTGTGGTTATTTTGAGAGCACCATGAAGCGTATCTTTGCCATTTGAAAGAGTGCGTTCGCCTGGTGGAAGGCTTTCTGCAAGAAAAGAGGACGTCTTTCACAGCTGCCAAAGGTGGTAGATGTTGAAACATCATTCTCTCAGCATCCATGCAGTCAAATGGAGAGACGGCAGATTGGGATGCAGGACTCTGTTGTTCTGGGACAGAAGACCCGGGTTGGATCCCATTGGGATTGGAGGAGACTGTGTCAGCTGAAGTAGGAGGGGACACCAAGGCTGACAGGACCAGAGGGGGGCTATGAGGATAATAGTTCCCTTGTCTGCTTGGAGTTTGAGGAGGGTCTTCGGGATATGGGGTATGGGGAAAAGTTAAAAGCAGTTCCCAACCCCAGTGAATCATGAAGGCATCGGATGCCAGACTGAGTTTGGATGATATCCTTGAGGAGAACTGTGGAAGTTGAGAGTTCTGTGGAGTGGCAAAGAGATCAATGACTGGGATCCCCCAGGTTTTGAAGATCTGTGCCACTGTGTCCAGATTTCAGGTCCACTCGTGTGGATGTAAGATCTAACTCAGTTTGGATAAAAAACCAAGTGAAATATCTTGGTATCATCCTTGATCAAAACCTCTCCTTCACTGATCAGATTAAGAGGACCACTAACACAATATATGCTAAATTACGCACTCTACGGAACCTCAAACCTCTCTTAAGCCCTGACTCCTTTCGTGCCGTATGCCAGGCCCTCACAATCCCTTCTCTTGATTATTGTAACTTGATATACCATGGCCTTCCCAAGCACTGCTTACAACCCCTCCAACTGGCCCAGAACACGATAGCCATACTTTTATCCAACAGCCCTAGATGGTCCCACATCACACCTGTCCTCTACAATCTCCACTGGCTCCCTATTCAATACAGAGTTAAATTCAAGGTGCTTACCATTACACATAAGATTATCTCCAGTGAGTCCGCCCTATGCCTCTCCCCTCTCCTTTCCTCCACCAACAACACAAGAATACGTCGCTCCATTACCAATAACCTACTTACCATCTCAATAAACAAAAGACATAGCAAACAATTTACTAGTAACAGGGCCTTCTCCCTCTATGCACCATCCCGATGGAATACCCTTCCACATATCCTGCGAAACTGCTCCAGCCACTCCGAATTCCAGAAAAAGATAAAAACTTACTTATTCCTGGAGCACTTCTCCCAACCACCTTAATTCTTAGCCCCCTGCTCCCCTCCTCTTACCCATACTATCTCAATGTTGATTATAAAAAACCATATAGTATCTCTTACTCTGTATATACCTTGTACATAGTTACTCTCTGTAAATAGTTCCATGTATTGTTTCTAATTTCTGACACATATTTATCCTTGTTCATTGTTCCATGTAAACAGTTGAAACATACTGCTATATAATGTTCTATGTAAACCGTCCTGATTTGTAGAAGGTATATAAAAAATGTTAAATAAATAAATAAATAAAGTTTGTCCACCGAGTGATTGATCTCTCCTGGAATATAAACTGCACGGTGGTGCATGCAGTGGAGAATGGCAAAGTTCCATAGGGGACAGGCTTCTTCGCATAGAAGAAGAGAGCCCATCCTCCCTGTTTTACATTCTAATCCAGGCCATTTTGCTTGTGGAAATTGTCGGTATTGCACCTCCACTATATCAAGGGAACATTGGTTTGATGAACATGGGGGGCCATATGTTACATTCATGTTGGCATACTACGTGCACTTGGGTATATGTCATATATCTTATTATCTGCCTGTTCTCACTGTGTTACATTGGTTGGACAATTCACCCGATTAAAACTCGCTTGAGTGAACATGCATCCTGCCTTCGTACATCTACAATTTCAGTTCCTATGGTTGCATATTGTCGCTCTTTGAGCAGCTTTCCTGGCAGATACTTGACCACATTCCAGAGGACCCCGGCGGTGGCAATCGTGAACATCATATACAAAAGCGTGAACAATCTTTTATTTTTAAGCTTGATATAGTGGCTCCTTTGGGATTGAATGCCAATTTGGAGTGGTCAAATCTCTTGTGATTGTGGCAAATGAAAATGGGGGATTCCCTTTAATGATGTCATCTGGGCAGTCTTGATTTTGACTAACAGACAAGCAGGTGGTTTTCCTTTGTGATGGTCTCCTCCCCTAGTTTTCATTGGTCCTCTGCCCTTTTTGGAACATCGTGTCAGACATGGAGTATTTAAAAGTCAGCGAGTTTGACTTTTGGGCCGGTTGGTATATGAAAGGAAGCCTTCTGTCGGACTCCTTTAAGCATGAAGCAGGGCCTTCATTGGCCCAAAACGTGCCACGTCATGTGACAGATTCCTTTAATTTTTGGCAATTTCAGATAAGTTCATTTTGAGCTATTTGAACATTTCCTTATACGCAAATAAAATGATTAAAAAGGCGTCTCCATAGTAGAGGGTGTGTTTTCTTCTCTCCTCCTTAGATTGAGTTTTTGACAATTGTGTAAGTTACATCAGTGCTCGCTATGCATTATTTGGGGCCTTGTTTGATGTGATTGTTTTGGCAACCAATTGATTTGGGAATTTATTATTGATTTACACCATTGACATTAATTACAGACCCGAAGATCATACTCACATGACAGTTTTAACAGCTCTATTCAACAATTTCCCAATGTTGGGACCTCTTTGATAAGCAATTAGAGGCAATTCTTGAAACACAGCATGTAACCTTAGCATTTGCCAGTGTTGATAAATCAATCGTTACCTTATTAATTCCATGAGAATATGGGAGTACACAAATCAACCTTTCTTCCTGTTCTCTATATTTATATTGCAGCAGTATCTCACGCTGTGCATAGCATGCCCTTTTAAACATTCGTTGAATAGCCATCAATGGATAACAACTCTGTAAAAGTCTTGTTTTTAAGTCTTGAGCTTTGATCAAAAACTCCTCCAATGACTAGTGTAAGCATCTCAAGTGCAAAAATTGTCCTATTGATAGATTATATTTTAGATGATGAGGGTGAAAGCTAGAAAAACGCAATGTTCCTGTCTACAGAAGGGAGACTGGGATTGCGGTGACTCATCGACCTGCAGATAAGTGATGAGCTTTAAAACTTAAGAAGTATGAAAACTGGAAAAGACATATATAGATAGCTAGATAAATACAATTTAAAAAAGACTTAAAAGCAGATTCTGCTTTTGAAGAAACCGATGACTGAAATCTAGGATTTTATAACACATTTTTTCCTGTAGTATGCTGCAATATTTATATTAACAAAAGTTGAAAAAGTGAATGAAATGAAAGGTATATTATTATTATTGACATGTATTTTAATAAGAATCATGAGATTTATTGCAATCTATATTAAGCAGATTTGAAGTTTAGATTTGATTACTCTCCTTTCTAAATCCAAACTCAAAACAAGTCTTGTAGAGGTTCAGCAGGTATTTCCCTGTTTATACAGAGCACGTAATCTGAGAGCTAGATTTATTTGCACTTGTTACCATGTAATTGCACATTTATATATGTTAGTGTACAGCCTTTTGGTAAATAACTGAGTTTGCAACTGAAGCAACAGACAGTGAAATGACTCGCGCAAAGTCATAAGTTCTGTCAGTGGGAAAAGCAGTATTTGAACCTCTGGTTCTCAGCCTGATGCTCTAGCTGCTAGGCTGCTGCTTCAGTTGTCTGTGACATGTCTCCTAAACTAGTGGACTGCAGTATAAAAATGTATTTCCTTATTGTCCCTCCAGTCCAGTCCCGTCCCAAGCTGGGTAGTGTCACCCCACATGCAGCTTGGAGACTGAGCATGTCAAGCTTCTTGGCATCATACTACTGTAGATAGGCAGCTGGCACTGCCCACCAGCCTCCAGTATTTCAGTCTCCAAGCAGCTGGAGAGGGTGATCCCTGGGGCCAGGACTCATTGAAGGGGCAATAAGGTATAAAGCAAGCAGTTTCTGTGGGTTTAAATAGCCTATTAATCTCTAGCTGAGAGAGCTGCTGCCAGATCGGTGAAGTGCAGTTTTAAGAAGAAAAAAAAAAGCTGGCATCAGGCTGCAGTACAGGCAGTACACCGCCCCCCCCCCCCCCCCGAGTAGAGTAAGACTGCTTCTAAACATTCTCTCAGTGTGGCAAAATTTGGTCAGCAACATGGCGGCTCACAATCCCTTAGGTGGGTGAGGAGCTGCTGGTGTGCACAAACAAGGCAGGGGCCTTTGCTCCGGAGGACTCCCGCACCACCAAAGCTATCAGGATCAGCTGAGCAGTAAGGCAGTAGATCAGTTATGATGTGACTGCAGGGTGAGTTTTTGGGGGCTGCGCACAGGTTCCATTGAAGGGTTTAGTGTGCGGCTTTAGCTGGAGTGCAGTAGGCTCGCTTTCGCAGACCACATGGGGATTGGGTGCACCAGCTGCGGTGAGCGGGAAAAGAGGTGCCATTTTAAGCAAGGCAGTTTTGGCGGAGGAGAGCTCCAAAGCAGGTACAGACGTTGGGGAGGACCTTCTTAGCTGCACTTGCTTGTTTTTTCAGAGTTGCTGGACCGAGGAAGCTTATATACCGCTTTTCACTGGGTTAAAGTGGTGTGCATGAAACTCTGAATAATATATTACATCAAAGAGGGTAATAACTTAGGTACATAAAATGAGGAAGCAGCTTATATTTAAGATATTAACATACTAACAGGCGTGCAGTAGATACAAAGTTAGCTTATTTAACCAAAGTACTATGCTTGCTACTATGTAGGAGGACTATATTGTTCAATGATGAAGTAGGTTTTCGGTTGTTTACGGAAGGTGAGGAGGTCAGATGTGGCTTTGAGGGGGGTTGGGAATGTGTTCCATATGGATGGGGCATAAAGTTCAAAAGAAACGTGTGCAGGCTTGATTGTTGTGCTTTGCTCTGGCATGGGGGAAGATTAGGAGGGTGTTTATTGATTTTCTGGAGGTCCTGAAGGGTTTGAATTCTTGTACGGAGGTGACATTTATCTTGATAATGGATGGCTTTGTGTGTGAGGAGGAGGGTCTTGCATTTTAGATGGCTTTCAGGGGGATCCAGTAGAGCTGTTTTAGGAGGAGGGTGATGTGGTCGTATTTCGAGGTTCTTTGTATGATGTGTGCAGTTGTATAGAGGGCTCTGCATAGCAGGAAGAGCGAAGTAGACCCTGGTAGATTGAATTGCAATAATTGAGATGGGGTAGAATCATGGCCTGAAGGGTAGAGCGGAAGTCCTTTGGGTCTGTGAGCAGGCATAGTCGCTGGAGGGTTCTTGCTTTGTAGTAGATCGTCATGGTAGTTTTGCTTATTTGCTTCTTGAGGGAGAGGGTTTGGTCTAGGATGATGCTCGGGTACTTTATTTGGTGTTGAACTTTTATTTGCATGTTTTTCAGTGTTAGGTGAGTAGGTGGCATGAAGGTGTCATCCTTTGTTACGAATAGAACTTCTGTCTTCTTGTAGTTGATAGTGAGGTGGTTGTCTGTGAGCCATTTGGAGATGTCGACGAAGCATCGTAGGAGCTGCAGGTTTGTGGTTTGTTTGGTGATGAACTGACCATAAATCATAATGTCATCTGCGGAGATGTGGAAGTTGATGTCGTGGCTCTTATGATGGAGCAGAGCGGTTGCAAGTAAATGTTGAAAAGTATGATGGATAGTGTGGACCCCTGGGGGACTTCATGGGTTTGTTGGTAGGGGGGTGAGATGTCTGCTCCAGATTTTATTTGCTGGTGTCTGTTCCTCAGGTATAATTTGAACCATTGTAATACTATGCCTTGGATCCCATTTGTTTCAAGATGATGGAGGATGTCGTAGGCAACTGTATCAAATGCAGCGGAGATGTCCAGGAAGATGAGGATGTATACGTTTTTCTTGTTCTGGATCCCCTTGATAAGTGTGTTTATGAGGGCGACCATGAGGGTTTCTACTCCATGGAAAGGTCGGAAACTATGTTGCTGGGGGTCCAGGATGTTGTGGCTGTCGATGTGGTTCTGTAGCTGTGGCTGGATGGCTTTTTCTATGATCTTTGCTGTGAAGGAGAGGCTGGCAGTGGGGTGATAGGAGACTGGGTCTAGGGGGTTGAGATCAGGTTTCTTAAGAGTAGGGCGGATGGAGGATATTTTGAGGCATTCGGTCATGTAGCCTGATAGGAGTGATGTTTGTGTGAGGTTGGCCTGTAAAGGGCTAAGTTCTTGTTTGGCTGCTTTGACCCAGGTTACTGGGCAAGGGTCAAGAGGGGAGATGTAGTGTTAAGAGAGGCAATGATGGATTCAATTTTCCTCTTTGCCAATTGTTTCAAATGTGTGCCATCTGATGGGGGAGGTGTTCTGGGGCATGGAAGTGGATGGGAGGTTTGGTTGGGGGTGAAGTAGTTTATATTGATTTACCAGTTACTGGTGGCTGATTTGGATGTCTTAGTCAGAGGTGTTGGGGGGCTTTGTGAGCTTTTTTATCAAATCAAAGAGCTCATGGGGGCAGTTGAGGATTCCATTGAGTAGTTTGATGTAGTAGTTCTGTTTGGCGCTGTCTGTTTCAGTTTGGTAGTTCTTGAGCTTTTCCATGTATAATGTTCGGTCGGAGTTGAGGCTGGTTTTTCGCCATTTTCTCTCTAGCTTTCACAGATTGGTTTTGAGTTTCTGCAGAGTGGGCGTGTACCAGGGAGTCCTGGGAGCTTTGCTGGATGCTTTTTGTGGGACCATTGTTGCGGTTGCTACTTTGCTGAGGAGGATGTTCCATTGAGTTGCTAGATCGTTGGGGTCTGATGGTGCACATTGGAGCTGGGGCATGATGTCTTTGATGATGGTTTCTTTGTTGTAGGGTTTGAAATGTCTCTTTGGCTGTGGATGGTGGTGGTCGGACCATAGTACTTGTAGGGTTTTCATTGTGGGGACACTTCCTGTCCGAGTTGATTGGGTGTTGAGGAAGATTAGATCCAGAGCATTACCTTTGTCATGGGTGGGGGTCTGGATGATCTGTTGTAGTTCCATGGATTCCGTGGCCTCAAGGAGTGAGATAGCACATTTTGGTTGTGCTGAGGGAAGGTTGAAGTCACTTAGGATCATGTTGCCTTTGTCTGAGTTGGAGATGTCCAGTGCCCCTTTTAAAATATTGGAGAGATCTACTGTCACCATGGTGGGGGATCTATAGATGAGGCTGATTGTTAGTAGTTTGTTGGTGATAGTGAGGGTGATGCTCTCTTCAGTGCTATCAGTGCATACCTGTCGGAAGGCATAGGTGGTCTCTGGCCAGTATCAGCACTCCGTCTCTTCTGCTGCGAGTTTGTGGGCAGTGTAAGAGGTTAAATCTGTGGGAGAGGAGTTGATTTATGAGAACAGCATGTTTGAAAAAAAATAGATTGAAATAGGTAGATTGAAAAAAAATAAATAAATAAAAAGAAAACAGAGTCCTAAGTGCTTGCAGCAGAGTACTAATTCATTAGTGGGGAACTGTGGTAATTGACAGAAAAATGTTCATGAAGCCCACTAGGTGTAGCTTGTGGATCACACAAGGGCTCACTAACAGTGGAGGGGCTCTGTAAGGGTTGTGAAGCAGAGTCATGCTCCGCGGAAGAGGGGCTGCAAGAGGCACACTTGGGGGGGGGAGTGGGAGGAATCTCCAGGGGAGCTCAGTCTCCAGTGGCAGGGGCATCTGTGGGATCTGAAGAAATACAGGCCTTACCACTGCTGGAGGGGTTTGTGGGGCTTTTGTCACTCGGGCCTGCCTGCGTTGGGTGCAGGCAGTTACAGAGAATAGCGGTAACTCTCAGCAGTTTCCGACAGGCAGCTAAATTGGAGTCAGGAGCAGCCTACATGGCAGATGCCTTTTATGACCTAATCAGAGTTTGGCAAAGAGTATGGTGTCGGTGGTAGCCACGGAATTGGGCGGTGGATGTCTCCTCTAAATCCCATCTCAGCAAACTCCTGTTTCGGGACAAGCTCTTGTTCAAGGAAGATTTGGAGAAATTAGTGACTGATCTGGGGGAGTCCAAGGGAAGTTGGCTCCCTGAGAAGAAGCAGATGCTAGGGCACTGTTCGGCTCTGGAACAGAGAAAACCTTGTGATTTTTGGCGGTTCTATGCAGTGCGTTTTGTGCCCTATCAGAGGGGTCGCTTCCCCTCTTGGGGACAAGGTTTTTGTGGAGCAGGCAGGGGATTTTACCCCATGCCTTCTGTGTCCAACAGAAAGGCACAATGAGATAAGGATGGCCCAGACTGGGGTAGTTCCTGTGGGGGGTCAACTACAGGAATTCTACTCAGCCTGAGTCAGCATTACGTCAGATCAGTAGGTGCTAGAGATCATTTAGGAGGGGTATGCATTAGAATTCGCTCAACTCCTGATGGATGCCTTCATCAGTTCTCCCTGCAAGATACCGTGAAAGATCGCAGCGGTCAGGGACACGCTATGATGGTTGATAGCCTTGCAGGCCGTAGTGCCAGTGCCAACAGACCAGTGCAGATTGGTTGTTACGCCATCTATTTTGTGGTCCCCAGAAAGGAAGGATCTTTCAGACCCATCTTGGATCTCAAGCATGTGAATCGATGCTTGAGGGTTCCCAGTTCCACATGGAACCACTCCGGTCGGTCATAGCAGCAGTAAGAAAAGATGAGTTCTTAACTTCACCTGATCTTACGGAGGCTTACTTGCACATACTCATCCATCACGAACATGAGCAATTCCTGCGCTTTGTGGCGCTGATGGGACACTACCAGTTTCGGGCACTACCATTCAGTCTCGTGACGGCTTCCCATACCTTCTCCAAGGTGATGGTGGTGGTGGTGGCAAAGTTCTGCCAAGAGAAGATTCTAGTGCATCCCTATCTGAACAATTGGTTGATGAAAGCTAAGTCCAGGGAAGAGAGCAAGCTCACCATGGCAAGAGTACTCAAGCTGTGAGAGAGCCTCAGCTGGGTGGTCAACAGGGCCAAAAGCCATCTCCAGCCCACACAAGACTTAGTATATCTGGGAGCTCGATTTCGTACAGACACAGAGTGTGTGGCACTGCCAGTGGCCCGAATGCACTCCTTGCAGCAACAGGTAGGTCATTTTCTGCGGATGAAGAGGCCAACAGCATGGCATTATATTATAGGAATTGGGCTCTATGGCCACTTCTCGAGCTTGTGCCTTGAACATGGGCGCACATGCGACCATTGCAGAGAGTGTTGCTTCCAAGGTGATCGGTGCAGCGCCTACCATTCTCTCATCCTTTGTTCTGTCCAGGGGCGGTGAGGGCGGCCCTACTATGGTGGCTACAGCTGAGCAGGCTGCTCAGGGGGAAGGCCACTGGAGACTCCACAGGGGGTACGGCTGACAACTGATGCCAGTCTCTCAGGTTGGGGGATGCATTGTGAGGCGCAGGTGATTCGGTTTGTGTTCCCCGCAAGAGAGTGCATGGCAGATCAGTCAGTTGGAGATGAGAGCAGTGTTCTAGCACTGCAGTAGTTTCAACCACTCTTACAGGGGAGAGCGGTGAAAGTGTTCTCGGCCAACGCCACTATCATAGCAAAAAACCTGTGAGAGAGTCAGTTGGACCATTAGATGCTAGAGGGCTAAAAGGGGCACTAAGAGGGGACAAGGCGATAGCGGAGAGGCTGAATGAATTCTTTGCTTCAGTCTTTACTGAGGAAGATGTAGGAATGCTACCCATGACTGAAATGGTATTTAAAGGAGATGCTGCGCAAGAATTGAAAGAAATAGCGATACACGGGGAAGAAGTATTACAACTATTTGATAAACTGAAGAGTAGTAAATCACCTGGACCCGGATGATGTACATCCAAGGGTGTTGAAAGAACTGAAATATGAGATTGCAGACCTACTATTAGTAATCTGTGAATTATCATTAAAATCATCTGTAATATCTGAAGATTGGAGGATGGCCAATGTAATGCCAATTTTTAAAAAGGGTTCCAGGGGTGATCCGGGAAACTACAGACCGGTGACCCTGACGTCGGTACCGGGAAAAATGGTGGAAACCATCATAAAGAACAAAATTACTGAACCATGTAGATAGTCATGGCTTAATGGGAGACAGCCAACATGGCTTTAGCTAAGGAAAGTCTTGTCTTACTAATCTCTTATGTTTTTTTGAAGCTGTGAATAAACAGGTAGTCAAAGGTGAGTCGGTTGATATAGTGTATCTGGACTTTCAAAAAGCCTTTGACAAGATCCCTCTTGAGAGACTTTTCGCAAAATTAAAATGTCCTTGGATAGGCAGTGTATTATTGTGGATAAGGAACTGGTTAAAAGAAAGAAAGGACAGGGTAGGGCTAAATGGACAATTTTCCCAATGGAGAAAGGTGAATAGTGGAGTACCCTTGGGATCTGTGCTAGGTCCGCTGCTTTTTAATATATTCATAAAGGACCTGGAAATGGAAATAACGAGGGAGGTTATCAAATTTGCAGATGACACAAAACTTTTCAAAGTTGTTAAAACCCATGAGGATTGTGGAAAATTGCAAGAGGATCTTGATAAATTGGAAGACAGGACATCCAAATGGTAGAAGAAATTTAATGTGGACAAGTGAAAGTTCATGCACCTAGGAAAAAAAAACAGACTATAGTTATACAATGTCAGGTTCCACATTAAGAACCACCACCAGGAAAAAGATTTAGGCGTTATCGTGGATAACATGCTAAAACCCTCCGCCCAGTGTGCAGCGATGGCCAAGAGAGCAAATAGAATGCTAGGTATCATAAGGAAAAGAATGGAGAATAAAACAAAGGATATTATAATGCCTCTATATCGTTCCATAGTGCGACCACACCTTGAATATTGTGTGCAATGGTTGCCGTATCTTAAAAAGGATATAGCATTATTAGAAAAGGTAAAGAGAATAGCCACCAAAATGGTAAAAGGGATGGAAGGATACCCCTATGAAGAGAAGCTAAAAAGGTAAGAGCTCTTCAACCTGGAAAAGAGACGTCTGAGGGGAGATATAATAGAGGTCTATAAATTAATGAATGGAGTGGAACGGGTAAACATAGATTGATTGTTTACGCCATCAAAATATAGAAAGACTAGCAGGCATGCAATGAAGCTACAGGGTAACCTATTTAAGACTAATAAGAGAAAATATTTTTTTACTCAATGTGTAATTGAGACTGCTGGCATTAACCTTTAAAAAAGAGATAGAGAAGCTTTTAAACTAGAAAATAGGGGAAAGCCGACAGTCACCCAGGAGCGCATGGTTCGGACAAAGGTATCCTTGAAGGATACTACCAAAAGCAGTGAGGTTCCAAAAGGGAGTATAGTAGCCCAAATGCCCTTGAGTAAGGAGCAGACAGAGCATAAAGATTCCGAATTACCCCTGCCTACCAATAGCCAGATTAATATGAATAAAATACAGTCTCTAAAATGCTTGTATGCCAATGCTAGAAGTCTAAACAATAAGATGGGAGAGTTAGAATATATAGCACTAAATGAGAGGTTAGATATGATTGCACTCTCAGAGACATGGTGGAAGGAGGATAACCAGTGGGACACTGTGATACCTGGATACAAACTATATCGTAATGATAGAGCTGATCAAATTGGTGGAGGGGTTGCGCTCTATGTTAGAGAGGGCATTGAGTCAGAAAGGATTAAAGTTTTGCAGGGAACAAAATTTGCTGTAGAATCTCTATGGATTGAAATTCCATTTATGAAGGGGAAGGTGATGGCAGTGGGAGTATACTACCGACCGCCTGGCCAGAATGAACAAATGGATGACGAAATGCTCAAAGAAATCAAGGAAGCTAACAAAAGTCACAACAGAGTAGTAATAATGGGTGATTTCAATTACCCCGGTATCGACTGGGTCAGTGTCACGGCAGGACAAGCTAAAGAGATAAAGTTTCTAGATGGAATAAATGACTGCTTCTTGGAGCAGCTGGTTCATGAACCGACCAGAGGGGAAGCCATACTGGACCTAATCCTTAGTGGAACGCCAGATCTGGTGCAAGAAATAAGGGTGTTGGTTGGGACCACTTGGCAATAGTGATCATAGTATGATCATGTTTGATTTAATTAGTGGAGGACAGATAGTAAAGGAATCCACAGTACTACCTTTTAACTTTCAAAAGGGAGACTATGATAGAATGAGGAATATAGTTAGGAAAAAAACTAAAAGGAGCGGTTCCAAAGGTTAAAGACTTACAGCAAGCTTGGGTGTTATTTAAAAATACTATCCTCGAAGCCCAGACCAGCTGTATTCCACGCATTAAGAAGAGTGGAAGAAAGTCCAAAAAACTGCCAGCATGGTTTAATGGTGAGGTCAGAGAGGCTGTTGCTGCGAAAAAAGCAACCTTCAGGAAATGGAAAAAAGAGCCAAATGATGAAAACTGGAAACAGCACAAGCACTGGCAAGTTAAATGCAAAGCATTGATAAAGCAGGCAAAGCGGGAATTTGAGAAGAAACTTGCTACGGAAGCAAAAACACGAAATAAAGACTTTTTCAAGTACATTCGTAGCAAAAGGCCTGTGAGAGAGTCAATTGGACCATTAGATGATAGAGGGGTAAAAGGGGCAGTAAGAGGAGACAAGGCTATAGCGGAGAGACTAAATGAATTCTTTGCTTCGGTCTTTACTGGGGAAGATGTAGGGATGTTACCCAAGACTGAAGTGGTATTTAAAGGTGATACTGCAGAGGAATTGAGAGAAATATCACTACACCGGGAAGATATATTACAACTATTTGAATAAACTGAATAGTAGCAAATCACCTGGACCGGATGGTATACATCCCAGAGTGTTGAAAGAACTGAAATATGAGATTGCAGACCTGCTATTGGTAATCTGTGAACTTTCATTAAAATCATCTGTAATACCTGAAGATTGGAGAGTCGCCAACGTAACACCAATTTTTAAAAAGGGTTCCAGGGGTGACCCAGGAAATTACAGACCGGTGAGCCTGATGTCAGTACCAGGGAAAATGGTAGAAACCATCATAAAGAACAAAATTACACAGCATGTAGATAGTCATGGCCTAATGGGAGACAGCCAACATGGCTTTAGACAAGGAAGATCTTGTCTTACTAATCTGATATGTTTTTTTGAAGGTGTGCATAAACAGGTAGACAAAGGTGAGTCGGTTGATATAGTGTATCTGGACTTCCAGAAAGCTTTTGACAAGGTCCCCCATCAGAGACTTTTGGCGAAGCTAAAAAGTCATGGGATAGGAGGCAGTGTACTATTGTGGATCGGGAACTGGTTAAAAGATAGAAAGCAGAGGGTAGGGCTAAATGGCCAATATTCCCAATGGAAAAAAGTGAATAGTGGAGTACCCCAGGGATCTGTACTGGGTTCGCTACTTTTTGACATATTCATAAATGACCTGGAAAAGGGAATAACTAGTGAGGTTATCAAATTTGCAGATGACACAAAACTGTTTAAAGTTGTTAAAACCCAAGAGGATTGTGGAAAACTGCAGGAGGATCTGGATAAATTGGAAGACTGGGCATCCAAATGGCAGATGAAATTTAATGTGGACAAATGCAAAGTTATGCACCTAGGAAAGAACAACCCACACTATAGTTACACGATGCAAGGCTCCACATTAGAAACCACCACCCAGGAAAAGGATTTAGGAGTCATCGTGGATAACATGTTAAAACCCTCCGCCCAGTGTGCAGCGGCGGCCAAGAAAGCCAATAGAATGCTAGGTATCATAAGGAAAGGGATGGAGAATAAAACAAAGGATATTATAATGCCTCTGTATCGCTCCATGGTACGACCGCACCTTGAATATTGTGTGCAATTCTGGTCACCGTATCTTAAAAAGGACATAGCGTTATTAGAAAAAGTACAGAGAAGAGCCACCAAATTGGTGAAGGGGATGGAAGGCTACTCCTATGAAGAGAGGCTAAAAAGGTTAGGGCTCTTTAACCTGGAAAAGAGACGGCTGAGGGGAGATATGATAGAGGTCTATAAATTAATGAATGGAGTGGAACGGATAAACGTGGATCAATTGTTTACGCTATCAGAATATAGAAAGACTAGGGGACATGTAATGAAGCTACAGGGTATTACTATTTAAGACAAATAAAAGAAAATATTTTTTCACTCAACGTGTAATCAAACTCTGGAATCTGTTACCGGAGGATGTAGTAAGGGCTGTTAGTATAGCTGCGTTTAAAAAAGGTTTGGACAAGTTCCTGGAGGAAAGGTCCATAAACCACTATTAAAAAGGGACCCAGGATATCAATGCTTGACCCAGTACAAGCATTGTGGAACCTGTGTCTTTTGGGGATATTGCTAGGTACGTATGACCTAGATTGGCCACTGTTGGAAACAGGATACTGGGCTTGATGGACCTCGGTCTGACCCAGTATGGCATGTCTTATGTTCTTATGTTCTTATGTAATCAAACTCTGGAATTTGCTACTGGAGGATGTAGTAAAAGCTGTTAGTGTAGCCGGGTTTAAAAAAGGTTTGGACAAGTTTCTGGAGGAAAGGTCCATAAACCATTATTAATGTGGACCCAGAATATCCACTGCTTGCCCCAGTACAAGCATTGTGGAACCTGTGTCTTTTAGGGAAACTGCTAGGTACTTTAGAGCTTTAGATGACCTCACAGACTTCTGCAAAGACTTCAAAACATTGTTATTTATAGAAACCTATGAGCATTCATGCAACATCCCCTACCCAAACAGTAACACTACTACCTCCGCCAACTAAACACACACCCATCCTATCCGCACACACAAATATATCATACCGCATTATTAAATACCTTTATGTTAAATGTTACCTCAATTGTACTGTCTAAATACTGTTAAGTAACTGTACTGTCTAAATGTTTACATGTACCCTAATGTTAAATGTAACCCTCCAATTGTGATATGACGTGACCACCTTGATCGAAGGAAAAGGTGGCATACAAATCTGTCTAAATAAATAAATAAATAGGTACTTATGACCCAGATTGGCCACTGTTGGAAACAGGATACTGGGCTTGATGGACCATGGTCTAATCCAGTATGGCATATCTTATATTCTTATCCCTCTAATAAACATGAAAAGCACCTGCGCAACATCGAATAGGGCGTTCTCACTCTTTGCACCACAAATCTGGAATGCCCTACTGAACAACATCCAAACTACAAATAACCTTGAGGATTTCTGCAGAAAGTAGGACATATCTTTTCATTTTACACTTTGGCGATACCACTACCTAATCATGTCTTCACCTGTTATAAGCATTTACCTCAATCAAAATAAAAGAATCACCCAATGTGCAGTACACGACACTTTAATTGTCAGACCAAAGGGTCAAGAGAGAAGTTAAAAAAAAAATTCCTCCTCCTTTCAAATGATCATAGCATCCCTTTTAATCATATAGACATTCTAAACCACTGATAAATGCGTCATCACTTATCTGAAGAATAATCCAACCAGTATATGAGGCAATGTGTGGCGTGAAAATGATCCTCCGAAGTCCTTGTGACATGCATGTTTCAAGCCTATTCACGGCTCTTTATCAAGTGTGATCATTATTCTCCAAAACGGGATCAGCAAACTCCCAGCCAGCATTAAACCACCATCTGAATTACAGAAACCTTTGAAGTGCCTGCATGATTTCGTATAGGCTGCACAAGATGACATCAGCTGTTAGAACTACCAATCCTAACAGGGAATTCCCCATTGCATCGGGGAAGCCCTGTGTTGCTTGGTTAACGTTAGATCATAGTAACAGTAAATGACGGCAGATAAAGACCAGTATGGTCCATCTAGTCTGTCCAGTAAAATGGCAAGAGTAGGTGCACCTGCCGCTCCGTGCAGGCCACTTCTCCCCATGTCTTTGTTTAGGGGTGAACCCACTGCTCCGTGTAGGACACCCCTGTTTGTTGAGAAATTAGATAGTTAAATTAATTTTGATATTATCCTGTTGCTGTAAAGGGATCTGCTGTGTCTATCCCATGCCATTTTGAATTCTGTCACTGTATTTGCCCCCAACATTTCCATCGGAGGGCATTCCAAGCATCCACCACCCTTTCAGTGAAAAAGTATTTCCTGACACTACCTTTCAATTTACTCCCTTGCAACTTCATGTTGTGCCCTCTAGTTTTACAGCTTCCCTGTCTTTGGAAGAGGTTTGTTTGTTCATTATTTCTCTTTAAGTATTTAAAGGTCTGAATCATATCGCCCCATCCTTCCTCTCCTCCAGAGTGTACATATTTAGGTCTTCAAGTCTCTTCTCATAAGGCTTCTGATGCAGGCTCCAAATCATTTTGGTCACCTTCCTCTGAACAGTTTCCAGTCTTTTTGCATCCTTTGCAAGACATGGTCTCCAAAACTGAACACAGTATTCCAAGTGAGGCCTCACCAGTGACTTATACAGTGACATTAGTACCTCTTTCTTTCTGCTGGTAATTCCTCTTTTTGTATCCAACCCAACATCCTCCTGGCTTTTGACACTGCCTTGTCACACTGTTTTGCCACCTTGAGATCCTCAGAAATAATCATACCAAGGTCCTTCTCCTGGTCCATGCACACCAACCTCTCGCCCCCTATCGTGTACATTTCCCTTAGATTTTTGCTTCCCAAGTGCATGACACTGTACTTCTTCACATTAAATCTTAACTGCCAAGCATTAGACCATTCTTCCAGCTTTTGTAGATCTTTCCTCATGTTATGCACTCCCTCAGGGGAGTCCAGTCTGTTGCAAATTTTTGTGATCAAATTCAGTCATTCGTTTTCCAGATTTAAACCCCTAGGGCTGATGGTGTTTAGAACAAAACTCCACTTTTATTCCAGCCATTGTAGTCTAAAAGAGCAATCCCCACTGTGGGGATAACTTGGAGCATAATCAATAACTCTCCATCTTAATAGACAATGTTCAACCACAGGGGCTGAGCAGGTGGATGTCCGAATACGTGTAGCATGTTCCCCCAGCCGTACTTTTAAAAGGTGAATGGTGCAGCCAGTATACAATAGGTCGCAAGGACATTGCAGAAGATATACCACAAAGCTGATGGAGCAACAACTTTGCCATAAAAAATTGTAAGCACATCTAGAGACATGATCCTGCCAAGTATCCCCTTCCATGGTGGTGTGGCAATAATGGCAAGAGCCACAGGCAAAATGACCAGGGGTGATTCCCATCCATGTTTCCGGACGATCCGATGGAATTACGAACCTAACCAATAGATCCCATAGATTAGACCCTCTGGTATATGCTATGGTGAGAGGTTTACAAAAACCAGGATGAAGATGTAACACAAACCAATGTTTTCTTAACTGAACTACGCTAGAAGTGTGTTGCATGAATGGTAAAAACCCACTGACCTCTCATCAGATTGTCCAGAATTTGAAGAACCAACCTCAGTCAATAACAACTCACGATGGACATAACAAGCCCATGCATATGCTCATTTAGTAATATGTGGAGGATATCCTCTAGCCAATGACCGTTCCCGTAGAAAATGGGCTTGATGGCAAAATTCATCAATAGTAGAGCATATATGACTGAGTCGTAAAAATTGTCCAAACAGAAGCCCTCTGCGTAACGGCACTGGATGATGGCTATGGAATCTCGGTAAACTGTTCTGTTGGGCTGGAAGTAGGGCAGGGAAGCTAGTAGGCTTAAGGCCAGAAGACAGGCAGCCCATATAGTGGGGGGTAAGAACCAAGGAAGGATTTCTGGTACATCAAATGGCAGAAATCCAACGGGTGTTTAAAGAGTACTATATCGATCTCTATAAAAGTGAAGTAAAAGAGGGAAGGGAGAAGGGAAAGTAATTTTAAAGGAGTGTCAGCTTCAGAAACTGATGGAGGAGGAGCAAGCGACCCTGGGTAGGGGGATAACCGAAGAGGAAGTGCAGGTAGCTATTAAATCTCTAAAGACGGGGAAGGCTTCAGGGCTGGACAGTTTGACTGCAAAGTTTTATCAGGTGGCATAACAGTGTATCACCTCCCTCTTAACAAGGGTATTCAATGGAGCATTACAAGAGGAAGGGCTACCCCCATCAATGGATGAGGCGACATCACAGTTTTGCCAAAACCAGGGAAAGACAACATTGTATGTGGGTCATACAGACCCATCTCACTGATAAATGTAGATGCCAAGATTTTTGCCAAGATACTGGCAATGAGATGCTAGAGGGTTCTCCCCAAGCTAGTTCATCAGGATCAAACGGGGTTTATCCCGGGGCAACAAGGAGAGTACAACATCAGGAGGATATTGAATATAATTTGGCACTTACAGCAGATGAGGGACGAGGCAGTTCTCTTCACGGTCAACGCTGAAAAACCTTTCGATTGTGTAGAGTGGCAATTTATGTTCCAAACATTGGCGCACATGGGGCTGGGGGATACATTTATTAGAGGGATAGTGGCCTTGTACGAGAAACCCAAAGCCCGAATAAGAGCCAATGGCAGGTACTCTGATAGCTTTCCCCTGGGAAGGGGAACATGCCTTTGCTGCCCCCTATCACTTTTATTGTTTGCATTAGCGATAGAACCTTTGGCAGCGTACGTGAGGTAACACCCGGATATTAAGGGGATATAGTTGGGAAGGATGAACACTAAAATCGCTCTATTTGCTGACGACATAATTTACACATTGAGGCTACCAGAAACTATTTTACCAATCCTATTACAAGCCATTACAAGGTATAGTGAGGTAGCAGATTTTAAGCTGAACATGGGTAAATCAGAAATTTTGGGAATAAACCTGCCTGAAAGCTTGGAGGACAGGTTGCAAAGTGCTTTTCTCTTCAAGTGTGTCAAAACCAAGTTTAGATATCTGGGTATACAAATAGGGAAGAAGTTGGAGCATCTTAGAGAATGGAACTATAGTCCATTAATAGAAGACATACAGAAAGAGCTTTTTAGGTGGAAAGGGGCCTATCTTTCGTGGTTGGGGCAGATAGCGGTCATAAAAATGAACATACTGCCTAAACCTTTGTTGCATTACCCTATGAATTGCCGGGTAAAATGATAAAGCAGCTACAGAATATGACACTCTCCGTTATTTGGGTGGGGGGAAGTCCCCTAAAATAGCTGTGCTGTACAGGAGGAAAGAAGAGGAAGGATTGGGAGTCTCATGTTTAGCTACTTACTATGAAGTTGCACAGCTGTGCTCATTGTTTGAATGGAGGCAATGGGGGGGAAACCCCTCAGGTGCAGCTGGAGCAGGAGGGAGGGATGGGTTTAGAAGCACAGATATGGTATCCTTTTGGGGGAGCCAAAGTGGATAAAGGGGGAAATCCCTTTAAGCGAGTAACAATGCAGGTTTGGAGAAAAAGGAAGCATGAGCTATTAGAGGGTCGACGGTGGTCTAGGAGAACATTTATTAAAGGAATGGGTGACTTTCCCCCAGGACAGGATAATCCTATATTTGGAGAGTGGGGAAAAAAAAGGATTGACCTGGGTAGGACAGCTGGTAGGAGCGGAGGGGCGAATTAAAGCCTTTGACAAGCTGCAAGGAGAATTTCACTTAGCTGCAAGGGATCACTATGCGTATACCCAGTTGTGGTACTATCTGCAACAAGAAGAGATAAAAAGGGTGTTTAGGGCAACACCCACCACATTTGAGAGCTAATGAAAAACAAAAGAGTAGGAAGAGACTTATATCTATGCCGTACTCATTCCTGAGGGAAGGAGAAAGGGGAGCTTTGGTTAGCCAGTGATGTTGCAAGGAGGAATTAAGGGGACCATGGGATGAAGGGAGGTGGAAAGCAATATACAAGTATGTGTTGTCACCAGCTCTCCTTAAACCCCTGAGTAGAGGTTAAGGGAGTGGGTTTTTCCCTATTGAAATAGCTGTTTTACAGATCCTGGAGCAATGCCCCTTGGGAAATGTAGTCTTTTCACCCAATCAATAAGGAGCAGTTGTGAAAGAAGTGGTTAAGCAACCAAAGGATTTTATTTCCCCTCCCGGGGTGGATTTTACCATGAACAGAAAACACAATCCAGGTATTTACTGGTATTTGGACAAACAAAAGTTCCTTAACAGAAAAAGGCTTTCTTCAGCATTAACCAAGGTGAAAACAAACATTCAAACAAAACCACGCTGTTTCCTCACAGCTCTCTGTTTCCACGTGCTATCTGTGCTGTACTCTCTTTTCAAACAGGCTTTCAACGCAATGAAACTATTCCATTGGCCAGAGATAATGTACAGTCCATTATATCTATATCTTCTCCAGTATCAGTACACTCTGGTTCACAGTCCATCAATTCCTCCTGCTCATAAGGAAATGTTTGAACCGGCACTGCTGGTGCCATGCCCTTTCTTACTGCTCCAGGCTTTACACGATATGCTTGGGTCAAATACTGGCTTTCACACAGACTATCAGGCCCAGTATTCTTTTCCCAGCACCACCCTTCTGGGTACAAACAGTCACTGTAATTAAGTATATTCAAGCCTTTTGGCTTACCATTCAGCCTTACTGGTGGAGGTTTTCTCTGGTGCTTTTGAACAGCTGTAGGTTCCCAACCTAAGCCCTGCTCATAGCATTTCACTTGCCTCCTAGGCTTTCTGTCTCTCCCGTGCTCCCCAGGATATTGCAGACAATCTCCTTTGCCCTTGTTATATCCTGTCCTCAGGGTTTCTTTCTTTCTCCTCAAGAAGGAATCTGTCTCTCCTTTCCATAGAGACTCTGGCTTACTCTGGGCATAGCTGTCTTCAGTGTAGCTCTCAATGGCTTCCCTCTCCAGCTCATATGCCTCACTTCCTGCTTCTTCAGCCAGCTCTTCATTACCTCCTCCTCTGCGTAACTCCATAAGCTCCACTGCAGTTTCTTTAATAGGGTGAATTCTGGGGCCGTGCTCAACTTCACCCCCTAACAGGTGTCCTGCATTATCTTGTGATTCACCCCTTGACTGATAGCACCGGCGTTTCTCTTGCTTCCGTGCTTGGTTCCCATGGTAACCAGGAGCCATGTGCTTCTGTTTACAGCTCAGCTCTACTTTTGTTCCTGGCTTTTTAGCTTCATTACACGGGCTAGAAGGACCCACTATGTCACAGTGTACACCTTGGCACGCGGTACCCCCTTCTTAGAAAACAGTATTAAAATTTGATTGAGAATGTACTGGACTCCACTTAAGTTGCAGATGGTGTATAGGGAAGGAGGGGGTGAGTGTTGGAAAGGATGTGGGGGAAAGGGGGATTTGATTCACTTAATGTGGGGTTGCCCAAAAGTAAGGAGGTTATGGGAGGGAATGGAGGAGTTATTTAGGGTATTACGAAAGTGCAGATGCAGCTGTCAGTGTACAGCAACAGGATAAATCAAAATAAACTGAACCATCTAATTTCTCAACAAATAGGGGTGTCCCACATGGAGCAGTGGGTTCACCCCTAAACCAAGACATGGGGAGGGGTGGCCTGCACAGAGCGGCAGGTGCACCTACTCTTGCCATCTTATTGGACAGACTAGATGGACCATACTGGTCTTTATCTGCCGTCATTTGCTATGTTACTATGAATGAAGGGAGAGGGAATAATGCATTAGAGATCTTCATTGAGTATTGTGTAATATCAGCAAGAATAACACTGCTGGCATTGTGGAAGAGGAAAGGCGTTCCGGCATTGAGTGATGATGTGCGGAAGATTGGTTATGTTTAGGGCCTGTGTGCAGTGGGGACGTGCAGATATAATACGCCGAAGAACTATCAAGAGGTGTGGAGCCAGTATGAGCAGTGGCGGGAGGAGGGTTTGAGCCAGATACTGGGGGGGAGATAAAAGAGGGGAGGGAGGGAGGGAGGTGAGGGGGGAGGTGGAGGAGTGGAGATAAGGGGGGGAAGTAGATTTTGAGGAGAAGGGGGGCAGGGGAGATAGGAGGGGGAAAGGAGGGATGCGGTCTAGAAAGTTGTGCATGATTCCCCTTCATGCACTACTCAAATAGAAAATGGGGAAGAGAACTCTGGGAAGGTCAATCTGGGAAGTATTATGTATTGTGACGAGGAAGCTGCCCAGAGCCTAGAGAATACTGATAAAGGAAGGGAATTTACCCTAATCAAGGGACCTGTTTTGGCAGTTTACAGGAATAAAACTGCATATTTACCTAAAAGACAGGTTATTCCAGGCTGCAGTGGCCTGCAGAGAGCCTCTAGTGGAGATGAGGTGAAGGAGTATAAGCCCAGATTGAGAAACCCTTACGTCACTCCTAATTACTCAGCTGCCAGAAGAAAGTTTGACCACCAACACCTGAGGACTGAAAGGGAGGGGTTGGAAACTGGGAACTTTAAAACTAGAACAGAATATGCAGAGAGCAAGCTTAAGCCTGGGGGACGAGGAGAGCGAGGAGGCAATCTTGAGAGGAGGCTTGAAGGCAAGCGTGAGAGCAAGGAAAGAGGAGCTCTGAGAGATTCAGGTTCTTGGAGAGATTCCTGGGAGAAGCCAGCTTCAAGGGATTGGGGAAATCCAAAGGCTTGGAGAACTTCAGCTGGGAACCCTAAGAAGAGGTATGGAGTAGATGCCCTGAGGTCCAGGAATATAGACTGGAGGACAGGTTATAAAAGCTCCAATGCATACTGGCCAGAATACTTGAGAGGACAGCCTAATGCCAGCTTTAACCCAGGTATGAACTATGAACGTTTGTCTAACCTAAAGCAAGGCAAAGTGTTTAGACACAGTTCCTGTCCCAGTGAAGGTCAGTTAGTAAAGCCCTCTGATCCAGCTCCTGATATAGAACCTATGCAAATAGAAGAACAAGCTATAATTACAGAGGAAGACGATAATCTCATGGACTGTTCTTTATGCAAGGTTGCTAGCAAAGAGAAATCCTGAAAGGGGGATCAAACATAAAAAGGAAACGTTCTAGTAACTGGCACTAAAAGTTTGTGTAAATACTTGTGCAGAGAAGGAAAAGAACTGTTGATTGGAGCTTGTTAGCCAGCCGATATCAGAGCAGCACACAGCTCAGGCTATGCACACGTTGGATACAAAAGTGCTTTGAATGAGAAAAGGAAAGCTGTTTTTGTGAAGAAGCTTTTACTTTTGTTGGTTTCCTTTAAGCCAGCACTGCTGAGCAGGTTTGTCAGCAGTGACTGAGAAAGACTTTTGGTTGTTAATGGATTTTACAAACTACTTGCTTTACCTTTCAGTTGTATTGATATTTTGAATATAAAATCCTGGAAAATACATCCTAAGGTGTTACCAAGTAGAATCTGTGTGCATTTGGATTTACCTCATAAATAAATATTCTGTCACTGCCTTACACTCGAGCCAACTACATTGTCTTCATTTACCTCAAAGGCAAGCACCACATGACTGGACTGTTAAGTGCCGTTGAGTCAGAGTTGACTCATGGCGACCCTCTGGATAGCTATCCTAAATTGTGTTCGGTCTTCAGTCAGGCGACTCATTGTTGACAGACTGGCACCTGTAGCTGCTGTTGTTGTATCGATCCATCTCATTGCTGGCCTTCCTCTTTTGCGTTGACCTTCTATCTTGCCAAGCATGATGTCTTTCTCTAATGATCTCTCTCTTCTCATGATGTGTCCAAAGTATGAAAGTCAAAGTCTTGTCATCTGAGCTTCTAAAGAAAGCTTAGGTTTGATCTCCTCTAGTACCGACTGGTTTGTTCTTCGGGCAGTCCATGGTATACACAGTATTCGCCGCCAGCACCATAATTCAAAGGCATCAATTTTCTTCCTGTCTGTCTTTTTCACTGTCCAGCTTTCACATCCATATGATGTTATTGAAAATACCATGGCTTGAACAAGTCGAAAATTTGTATGGAGAAGGACATCTCTGCTCTTGAGAATCTTATCTAGGTCTTTAATAGCCATTCTGCCAAGAGCAATGCGTTGTTTGATTTCTTGACTGCTTGTTGCTTCTTTATTGATAGTTGATCCAAGTAGGTTAAAGTTGTTCACAATTTCAATTTCTTCTCCTTCAACGATGAACCTGTTGATCATGCCAGTTGTCATGATCTTTGTCTTCTTTACATTAAGGTGCAGGCCCATTTTGAGACTATGTTCTTTGATTGTGAGAAGCAAATGTTTCAGATCATCTTCACTTTCAGCCAGTAATGTAGTAGTATCAGCATAGCGAAGGTTGTTGATGAGTCTTCCACCAAGCTTCACACCTCTGTTGTCTTCATACAATCCTGCTTCTCTGATGATTTGTTCTGCAAATAAATTAAACAGGTAGGGGGAAAGTATACAGCCTTGTCTTACACCTTTGCTTATTTTAAACCATTCTGTTTCTCCTTGTTCCGTTCGAACTGTTGCTTCTTGATCAATGTACAGATTGCGCAAGAGAATGATCAGGTGTTCTGGTATACCCATGCTTCTTAATGTGCCCAGAGTTTCTCATGGTTTACACAGTCAAAAGCCTTGCTATAGTAGATAAAGCACAAATAGATATCCTTTTGGTATTCTTTAGTCTTTTCAAGGATCCATCTCACATCCGCAGTGATGTCTCTCGTTCCTCGTCCTTTCCTGAACCCTGCTTGCACTTCAGGTAGTTCTGGTTCCAGGTATGGTTGTAGTCTCTTTTGAATAATCTTCAGTAGAATCTTGCTGGCATGTGGGATCAGAGCGATTGTTCGATAATTCCCACAGTCAGTTGGATCACCTTTCTTTAGTATTGGTATAAACATAGATCTTTTCCAGTCAGTTGGCCATGATGTTGTCTTCCATATTTCTTGGCAGAGCCTTGTAAGTATGGTAACAGCTGCATCAGATTGCTGCAATACTTCTATAGGAATGCCATCAATGCCTGGTGCTTTGTTCTTTGATAAGGCTTTCAATGCTGCTTCAACTTCTTCTTTCATCACCAATGGTTCCCGATCATAAGGTACAGGTTGAAACGGCTGTTGGTCCACTTGATCTTTATCATATAAAAACTCTGTATATTCCTTCCACCTTTTCTTGATCTTCTCAGCATCATTCAACATAGAACCTTGAGCATCTTGTAACATTCCAATTCGAGGCTGAAACCTTTTCTTTAACTCTCGTAGCTTTAGGAAAGCCAATCTTGTTCTTCCTCTAATAGTTTCTGCTTCTATTTCCTTGCATGCGTCGTTGTAGTACTTTTCCTTGTCCTGTCTTGCTGCACGTTGGAAATCTCTGTTGAGTTCTGCGATTGTCTTTCTTTCTCCTCTGGCTTTAGCTTCTCTGCGTTTCTGGGCAATTTTCAGAGTTTCTTCCGTCATCCATTTTGGCCGTTTTTGCTTTTTCACCTTTTGTAGAGACTTCTCGCTTTCTTCCAACACAACCTTCTTGATGTCTTGTCAGACAAATCTGATTGATTTCTTTGACTGGGTGACCAGAGAGTTGGACCGAGGGAGAGCTCTAGATGTGGTGTATTTAGATTTCAGTAAAGCCTTTGACAATGTTCCTCACAGGCAACTTATAAACAAACTGAGCACCCTAGGGATGGACCCTAAAGTTACTGCTTGGGTTAGAAATTGGTTGGGTGGGAGGCGACAAAGAGTACAAGTAAATGGAGCTCACTCTGAGGAGAAGGATGTTACCAGTGGTGTGCCCCAGGGATCTGTCCTTGGTCCGATTCTTTTTAACATCTTTGTTAGTGATATAGCGGAAGGGCTGTCAGGTAAGGTTTGCCTCTTTGCGGATGATACCAAAATCTGCAATAGAGTAGACACCCAGGAAGGTGTAGATAACATGAGGAGGGATCTAGCTAAGCTTGAAGAATGGTCTAGAATTTGGCAGCTGGGATTTAATGTTAAAAAATGTAAGGTCATGCATTTGGGCTGCAGCAATCCAAGGGAGCAATACAGTATAGGAGGTGAAGTACTTTTGTCCACTAAAGAAGAGCGGGACCTAGGCGTGGTTGTGTCTGATGATCTTAAAGTAGCTAAACAGGTAGAAAAGGCGACAGCAAAAGCTAGAAGAATGCTTGGGTGCATACCGGAGAGGAATGGCTAGCAGAAAAAAGGAGGTGATAATGCCTCTGTATAAGTCTTTGGTGCGACCTCATTTGGAGTATAGTGTGCAATTCTGGAGACCGCATCTTCAAAAGGATGTGAACAGGATGGAGTCAGTGCAGAGGGTGGCTACTAAAATGATTAGTGGGCTTCATTATAAAGCATATGAGGACAGACTTAAGGATCTTAATATGTACACCTTAGAGGAAAGGCGGGATAGAGGTGATATGATTGAGATGTTTAAATACCTCCGTGGCATAAATGTTCAGGGAGAGAGCCTCTTTCAATTGAAAGCAAGTTCTGCTACGAGGGGACATGGGATGAGGGTGAAGGGAGATAGATTCAGGAGTGATATGCGGAAATATTTCTTTACGGAAAGAGTAGTGGATCCATGGAATAGTCTCCCAGTGGACGTGGTAGAGATGAGGACAGTAACTGAATTCAAAAAAGCATGGGACCAACACAGAGGATCTCTAAAGGTAAAAAGTGGACTGTTGTAGTTGTTGATATGGAAGGACAGACTAGATAGGCCAGGTGGTCTTTTTCTGTCATTATGTTTCTATGTCATTTCATAACTCTTCCGGAGCTCTGTCATTTGTATCTAAAGCAGCAAATCGATTTTGCAGGCAGTCTTTAAATTCCAGTGGTATATTCTCAAGGTCATATTTTGCTGCATTCATGAGTGGTTTGCTCTTTTTCAACTTTAGCTTGAGTTTGCATACTAATAGTTGATGATCTGTACCACAGTCAGCTCCAGGTTTTGTCTTTGTTGATGTTATAGAGCTTTTCCATCGTTAACTTCCACAGATGTAGTCAATTTGATTTTTATACAATCCATTGGGTGAAGTCCATGTGTACAGTCGCCGCTTGTGTTGCTGGAAGAAGGTGTTTGAGATGAATAGATCATTGGTCTTGCAGAATTCTATCAGTCTTTCTCCAGCTTCATTTCTGTTGCCAAGTCCATATTTTTCAACTACTTTGCCGCCTTCTTTGTTGCCAACTTTTGCATTCCAGTCACCCATGACTATCAGGATATCCTGTTTGCATGTTCTGTCAATTTCAGCTTGTACTTGTTCATAGAACTCTTCAATTTCATTCTCTTCTGCAGCTGTTGTTGGGACATATACTTGAATTATAGTTGTGTTGATAGGCAATCCTCGTAGACGAATAGAGATTAAGCGTTCGCCGACTGCATTGTATTTCATTACAGTTCTTGCAAGTTTCTTCTTTATTATAAATGCAACACCATTTCTTCTTTGTCTTTCATTTCCAGCATAGTAGACCATGTGATCATCTGATGCAAAGTGCCCGATGCCAGTCCATTTCAGTTCGCTGACACCCAACAGATCAAGTTGTACACGTTCCATTTCATTCTTGACCACCTCCAACTTCCCTTGGTTCATGCTTCGTACGTTCCATGTTCCAATGTGTAAGACATCTTTACAGCTTCTGACTCTCATTTCATGCGCAGCTGCATCAGCAGTCAGACTTCCCGAGGGCTTTGATCCAACCACATCATAAATGCTGGCTTTACTCTGAATAGTCTTCAGCTCTTCCCCAGTAGCTAGTTGAGTGCCTTCCGACCTGGGGGTCTCATCTTCCAGCACCATAGCACAATTTGTTTTGTTGTAACTATCCATTGGGTTTTCATGGCAAGATTCAGAAGTAGATTGCCGGGCCTTTCTTCCGCGCAGTTTAAGTTTGGTGGTGTTGCTGTTGTCACAAAAATGTGATCCTCCGCCGTCAACACTATTCCATTCTGCTGCTGTCCAGATGGGTGGTTTGTCTTGGTCTGGCACCTCAGCTGAGACCTGTCCATCTTGGGAGACCCTGCCAGTAGTTAAACTACCGATAGTTTAGCTCTCAGCATCACTGATTAACGCAAGCCCTCACAGCACGACAAGCTGCAAACCAAGTGAGATGACTGGACTACCAGTTACCATAATCCTTTGCAAGATAGCCAGTCTGGAACATTGCTTAATTGGGGAACTCTATCTAACAAGCACGCCCCTCCATACACATGTAAGGGGCTATGGGCGTGACAGTATGTATATGTACATGTATAGGAATGGATGTGAGGTATTCGGTTCCAAAGTTGTATATGTAAAGTTTTCAGGATTTTGCGTTTCGGATTAAGTGTGAAAAAGCAATACAAAACATTTTTAAAAAATATATATATACTGTCGAGAGGCCGGTGTCCCCGACAAAAAGCAAATCTCTGATGGCCCAACGGCCCTGATTCCCCCCCCTGCCCATCCGCCCAACTAAAAATAACTCTGGTGATCCAGCTGCCCCGATTGTCCCACCTGCAAATTAAAAAATAACCCTGGTTGCCCAGCGGCCCCATCCCCCCCACCTGCTCAATTAAAAATTACCCTGGTAGCCTAGCGACGCCGATTCACCCTCCCAACTAAAAATAAACCTGGTCACCCAGCGACCCCAATCCCCACCCGCCCAACAAAAAATAACATTGGTGGCCCAGCCACCCCAATTGCCCCACCTGCCAATTTAAAAAAAAATCCATGGTGACCCAGCAACAACAATCCCCCCCACACCCAACTAAAACTAAGCCTGGTGACCCAGCGGCGCCAAACCCCCAGCCGCCTCCCATTACCTTTTAAAGGAGAGGGAACATTGCCCATGCTCTCCTGTGCCGTAGTCTTGAAAAATGGCAGCGCCTGGCCCTGCGAGGTGCATCCTGGGATGCAGTGGGCGGAGTCAGACTGCCATATGGCAGTCTGACCCTGGATGCGCCACATGAGGCCAGGCATTTTTCAGGATGGTGGCGTGGGAGTACATGGGCAATGCTCTCGCTCCTTTGTAAAGGGGTTCAGGGCTGCTGGGCAACCAGGGTTAGTTTTTAGTTGGGCCAGGTAGCGGGGGGAATTAATTGCATGACCCTTGGGCTGCCCCTGTTGGACACATCATGGAAAAAGAGAGATCATTAGAGAGAGACATCATGCTCGGTAAAATTGAAGGTCAGTGCAATGACTAGCATTATGATGGATCAGTACAATAACAGCAGCTATTGGTGCCACTCCCCACAATTAGCCGCCTGACTGAAGACCGAACACAGTTTAGGACAACTATCAAACTTGATGGCATTTAACAATAACAACAAAACAAAGTGTTAAATGTCAAATTCCACTTTTAACATGACTAGGCGCATTTATGCAGCTTAGTATTTATTTATTTATTTATCTGCATTTATATCCCGCTTTTCACTGGGTCAAAGCGGTTGGGGGATACATTTAACACGAGGGGATATGAGACACATACACTAATACTTACAGCGAACATGGGCAATGGAGGGTTAAGTGGCTTGCCCAAGACCACAAGGAGCACCTGTGGGACTAGAAACCCCAGTCCTTCCGGCCCAAGGTTGCTGTCCTCTAGTGGGATTTGAACCACCGACCTTCAAGCCTGTAGTACCTTGCCCCAACCACTAGGCCACTCCTCCTTAAATAGACTCCTAAATGGGTACCTGACGTAAAGTAACTTTCCCAGTGTATCCACTCCAGTTATGCCATACTTGAAGTTACTTATGTGGTGCATGATATGTGAACACTTTTGTATGGGATTCATTCGCTCAGTGCATAGGATCTGACTGAACTCGCATCCAAACAGGTACAGGCAAGTTGCAGTAGGAAGCTAGCACAGTATGGCATGCAAAAAATAAATGTGTGCAAATGGCTGGAAAAACTATTGGAACACTAAGCAAAAAAGCCATTCCTCTGCTTTCAGAAACTGAACATGCATTATTTATAAATGTGACAGTTGTTGCTGAGCCCACATCCAACGGCACCTTTTCAGTATTTTAAAACACAGTATCTGCATATTTCTGACTTGAAAGGCTGTCTTGCTAAAGAAATAATGCTTAATGGTGCTCTTGCAGTAGTGATATGGATCTTTGGTTCAAGAACTTTCTTTATAATAGAGTTAAATGCTTAACGGTAGTTAATCCCACAAAAAAAATAGAAAACCGTGCACAAACTGATTTTATTGTAGGAGACAAAGCGACCGGCTGTAATATTTTTGTATTTGATCATGGTTTCTTTTTTTTTTCCACCAAGATTGTAATCACATTTATTGTGGCATGTAATATCCTTCTCAGTTGTTCTCATCTATTTAATCAAATTTCAGTTGGATTGCAGTAATGGTATTTGATCTCAAATGCATAATGAGGCATGAATCTGCTGTTTGTTAATTTCATGAGCAAATGTTCCGGATATCTCTTCTCTTGGCAAGTTGAATGGCTTGGAAAAGGTTCCTGGGTGTTCTGTGAATTAAGCTGTGCTTTTTTTCTCTTCTGCCACTGAAATAGTTTAAAGAGGAATCTCATATAAATCTCAGACAGAAGTGATTCATGCTACAGTATATTGTCTGTCTGTCTCTCTTTCACTGAAAGAACATAAGAAAAGCCATGTTGAGTCCGACCAAGATCCTGTCTCCAACAATAGCCAGTCCAGGTCTCAAGTACTTAGCAGATCCATAAAGTAGACTTATTTTCCCTGGTTCATTTCCAGGAATAAATGTGTGTCTGGCTAATAATTTTTTATGGACCTTTCCTCCAGGAACTGTTCAGTCGTTTGAATCTTGCATTGTTGGTTGCCTCGACCACACCTTCCAGCCACAAATTCCACAGCTTAATTATGAGTTGTAAAGGAAGTTGTGACGATGTGGCAATCCATAGGATCCACCACTGATACTACTTTCTTCTCTGGCACCAAAATTGATCGCTTCTTCTAACCCTTGAACGATGCCCACACCACTTCAGATACGCTCCAAAGGGGCAGGACCTGCCCCTTTGGACATGCTTCCGTGGATATGTGCCCTCACCGGGGCTGCTCTATCAAGGCCCTTCGCACTGCTGATTGGTGGCTTTCAGCTGCCTGGAACACCTCCAACAGCAAACCAGCACTTCCTTACTTTTACCACCACTCCTTATCTATCCGAAAACTGCTTGACTTTTATTATGGCTTTGACTGCCAGCTTTGACTTACACTTCTAAAATAGTATTTCATCTGAACCTCCCCTCACTTTTAACATCTGACCACTTGAATGTCTTTGGAAATGCTACCACTTTGATCTTTATTGAAACCACCTAGATATTTAACTATTTCTATCATTTCCCTTCTTGCATAGCTTTCATTCATTGTGTTTATTTACTTCACATTCTTATATACCACCTTATCTGACAATCAAGGCGGTTTACAATCAACAGAACAAATTACATTGAACATATTTAACTATGTAAGGGCTGTTAGTATAGCTGGGTTTAAAAAAGGTTTGGACAAGTTCCTGGAGGAAAGGTCCATAAACCACTATTAAAAAGGGACCCAGGATATCAATGCTTGACCCAGTACAAGCATTGTGGAACCTGTCTTTTGGGGATATTGCTAGGTACGTATAACCTAGATTGGCCACTGTTGGAAACAGGATACTGGGCTTGATGGACCTCGGTCTGACCCAGTATGGCATGTCTTATGTTCTTATGTACAATAACAGAATTAACCATAAGACTATTTACATTGGTTGGTCTGACAGGACTAGATAATGCAATGATAATTCAGGACTTCAAGGAAGAAGGCTGAGGGGGAAATGTGTACTAGTTAAATTGAGCAGGATGGGCGACGATAAGGTTGGGATGTGAAGTGATGTTAAGGTACCTTCTGATATGTAGGAAAGGATTCTCGGTAGGAATGACCATAGTGCTCATTAAAATGAATGTCTTTAATCTTTTTCTGAAATCAGTAAGGTCTTTTATTTCCTTTATAGCTGGAGGCAAGGCATTCCAAAGTGTTGGGGCATTATGAGAGAGAGATCTTTTGTTTGTTGTTTTGGTTGTCTTGTGGTAGTCGTTTGGATGACATAGTGAATTTTGTGTACAGCCCCTTATTAGTCTGGTATCTGGAGTTTTGGATATTAATGTGGTGATGTATGATGATGCTATGCCATGTAACAGTTTAAATATAATAACTGGGTTTTTGTATTTAATTTGACTGGCTATTGGGAGCCAGTGAAGGCTGTGTAGGATTGGTGTGATATGATCAATAGTAGATGCATGCATTATTACACATGCGGCTGTGTTTTGCGCAAGTTATAGTTGTGATAGTGTTTGCACTGGGAGACCGTGGAGGATACTATTACATTATTAACTACAGTGGGCCAACCAAGGCTTCTTGTTAATCTTCCTAGACATTTCATCGGCCTTCAATACCATGAATCACCAAATACTATTACAATGCCTTTGCTGATATCTGTTGGTGAGGTAGGTTCACATCCTACCTCACCAACAGATATCAGCAGATAAGGATTGGAATCAACTCTTCAACCCCATACAAGCAAACCCAAGGCGTCCCGCAGGGATCCATCCGCTCTGCTATGGTCTTCAACCTATACCTACGACCCCTCTACTCAATCATAAGAACACACAAACTGTGAAAGCATGGGACCAACACAGAGGATCTCTAAAGGCAAAAAGTGGACTGTTGTAGTTGTTATGGAAGGACAGACTAGATAGGCCATGTGGTCTTTTTCTGTCGTCATATTTCTATGTTTCTATGTTTCTATGTAACTGTACCTTCACATCTATGCCGATGACATTATGATTTATGGGATCACCAAGAATGCTTCACCGAAGTGACAAAATGGCTAACAGAAAACAACCTCCAAATAAACACATAACGAGACACTGCATTCACCCCACCCCCCACGATAACACTGAACAATATCACAATTAAAACCAAAACCGAGGTGAAATACCTAGGAATCACCATCAGCCAACACCTAACCTTCAAAATGCACATATACAAAACTACCCAAATAATTTAATTCAAGTCAGACATTCCAGTGCCTCCAACCACTTCTTGAACCAGAAGACCTCTGTATGGTATTCCAAGCATCAGTAATACCCCACCTGGATACTGCAATGCCATTTTCCAAGGACTGCCGCATTCCACACTCCTACCTCTTCAGACAGCTTTCCACTCAACAGCAAGAATCCTACAAGCAGCAACAAGAAAAAATCATATCACCCCAATACTCAAACAGCTGCCCTGGCTCCCCTTGCAGAGCTGCATAACATACAAAACCCTCATGCTCACTCACAAAGCAATTCATTCAAACCCCTCCACATACCTATGATCACTCATACAGCCCTCACAACCGCACAGAGCTAAGCGGACCTCAACAATGAATACCCTCAACATCCCCCACATCAGAACCAGATCAAATCAACAGGCGTACAAAAGAGCCTTCCAACTCTATTGAATAGACTACTGGACCAGCTCGGGAACATCACGGACCTCAAGACTTTCCGCAAAAAGTTAAAGGCACATCTCTTTACTGAACACTTCCACACCTGAAGAACAATGCACACCCACCTTGCAATAATTGTGTATATAAAGAAACCCGTATATAATTAAGAGCCAACACACTTTGCATGCTGTACATAGTTTAATACCAATGTAATACCCGGAGAAAGGTGGTATATAAATACAGCTAAATAAATACATAAATAACTCATTGAAGACTCTTTCGTGAACTAGGAGAAGTTTGACAAAGGACTAGCAAGTAGAGAGGTACTGAAGGAAGTTACTTTAGAATTAGTTTGGAAGGCTATTATAAACATGAAAAAAGATGTTATAACCCATATGGATACAATGAAGAACTTTGAGCTGGAACAAAAGTTGTAGCTCAAATTACTAGCATTGAGAAAATGTCAAAATATATCAAGTTAATCCAATTAAAAGGTATCACCTTATTTTTTTCTTTCTTTATTTTTGTTAACTTTTATGTATATGATTTCTCAGGAGAAGCTTGACACTAGTAGAGAAGGGAAAGGAGTGTAGAAAATATTTTTGAGATAGCATCAAGTGTTTCTGCCATGGGTATTGGTACTTGCAGACTATCATGGCTACAGGCATCAGACCTTCAATGTGTTTATGCAGGAGAAGCTGACTAACATGCCCAAGAGGGAGAATCAATTTGGAGAAAAGGTCAAGGGAGAGGTGGTAGATTAGATCAGAGGTCTCCAATTCCAATCCTGGAGGGTCGCGTCACGTCGCGTCGCAAACAGTCATGTTTTCAGGCTGTCCCTAATGAATATGCATGACATATATTTGCATGACTACCCCCATTGTATTCAAATGTATCTCATACATATTCAATAGGAACATCCTGAAAACCTGACTGGTTTGCGGCCCTCCAAGACCGGAATTGGAGAGCCCTAGATTAGATCAAAGTCCACTGTTCATTACTTCAGACATGTTTCCATAGATTTGCATGTTAAATCTTGTAAATTTAATTTTATTTAGATTTAACTAGCATCTTTTCATTGATAGCTCAAGACAGATTACATTCATGTACAGTAGATGTTTCCTTATCTCCAGAGGGCAAACAATCTAAGTTTGCACTTGAAACAGTGGAGGGTTAAGTGACTTGTCCAGTCACAAGAAATATTAGTGAGATTTGAACCCTGGCTTTCCCAGTTCTCTAACCACTGGGCTGGCCAACTCCATTTTTCTTTATTTTATAAAGAATCTTTCTTCTTTACATCTTATGTGTGCCAAGACAATTTATTTTGAGATTTGTTGAGGGGGTGCCTTAACTAGAAACATAGAAACATGACGGCAGAAAAAGACCACACGGCCTATCTCTCTGCCCTTCCTTATCAAGCACTACAGCAGTCCCCTTTTTTCCTTTAGAGATCCTCTCTGTTTGTCCCATGCTTTTTTGAATTCTGTCCTCATCTCTACCACCTCCACTGGAAAACTATTCCACACATCTATCACTCTTTCTGTAAAGAAATATCTCCAGGAACAAGCAGGAATTTAGTCTTCACATATGGGTATCGTCGGTACCGACGGAGCCTGCACGGGAACGCTCCCCAGCATCCAATAGGAAAGCTTTTGGGAGCATCCCACAGTGCCTGTGTGCTGCCTTCCCGCCTTTCCAACTGTCCCTCTCCAGTTCTTCGTTTTCCGCAGAACCGACAGGTCGCATACCCTGTCACCGCAGAAAATTTTGTCTTTAATCTTTGTTTTGTGGTCATGTCTGCCTTCCCTCTACACTATACCGGTACCGCTGGTTCTTTCTTTCTTTTTAAAAAAAAACTATAGTTTCTGAAGTGGTTTACTTCAGGAACTTTTTTTCCTTGGTGCTAGGCGCCATTTTGGGCACTAGGCCCAATTTGTCCTTAAAAATGGAAAAACCTACTTCAGGTTTTAAGAAATGTTCTAAATGTGGCGGTACCATTTCCGTTACCGACACCCATGATTGGTGTCTCAAATGTTTAGGTCCTGACCACTCTATTTCAGAGTGCCTCGCCTGTTGAATGATGTCAAAAAGGGGCCGGCAGAACCGAGCTGCTAAACGTAGCACCCTTTTTCCCTCAGACGCGGCGTCTGTTGCATCGACGTCCTCCAGGTATTCATCTTCTTCCCATAGATCTCAGGTAACTAAACATAAATCTGGCCGGTCCTCTTAACTAAACATAAATCTGGCCGGTCCTCAAAGGGTAGATCTCCTTCTAAGTATCGAGATGCCCCTGGCGTTGCCCTTGAGGAATTTTCACCGTCAAAACTGCCCCGGCGGGAGGCTTCGGCTTCCAAAGCATTAACGGGGCTCCAGGATGTTCTCGAGGCCTCAACCTCTGCAGAACTACTGGCGCCATGCTCTGGGGTTCCGGCTGCCTCTACCGGTACTGACACCCAACTATTGGCAGCATCGATAGACCAGAGATTCCTTGCTATCGAACGCAGTCTCACAGCTTCGCTACCGTTGAAACCGCTTCAGACACCTCAACCGATACCGGTACTGACTGCATCGACATCGGTGGGTATGCCACCCATACCGAGTCATGCATCTCTCACCGGCATCGACAGATCGGTACCTGAACAACCCGATACCGATTTTGATCGATACCGGTACCGTGCTTTGCACGATCACTGGGATCGGAGATATTTTGAATCCTCGGATGAGTCTGAAGACTCCGAAGACTCTGCCGATACCAGAGTACTTCTCCCCGAGGATTCCTCTTCTCCTCAGCGCAGAATGTCTCCGCCAGAGGATATGTCCTTTCAGGACTTTATCCGTGATATGGCCCGAGGCCTTTCCATCACAGTAGCTCCTGAAAAAGAGCCTAGGGCAAAGGAGTTGGAAATCCTCCAATACCCTAAGGCTCCCAAAGAGGCAGCTACTCTGCCTATTCATGAGATCTTACATGATCTTATGCTAAGGATGTGGGAAACACCTTTAACCACATCTCCTCATTCTCGAAGACATACCATGTATCGAGTTCCACCTTGTCCTGGCTTTCAAAAAACTCAATTACCACACCATTCATTGGTGGTGGAATCAGCCATGAGAAGGATGAAAAGTGCAAAGAGACATGCCTCTGGAGTTGGGATCTGCTCCAGATCTTCTCTCCCAAGAGGACGGGATGCTATGGCATCCCAATCCCCAGTCTCTGCATCTCAGGGCCTGGTTGCTGAAAGCCTAGAACTTCGGGATCTTACCTTTCCCAACAGGTAAAGGATATCCTTCATGCTTCTAGGAAACCCTCCATAAGACACTCATATGCCTTTAAGTGGAAAAGGTTTACCATATGGTGCTCGCAGAAGAGTCTTAACCCTCTTGCGATACCTCTGGAATCGATACTGGAGTATGTCCTTCCTTTGTCAAATGCGGGTCTCAAGACAAATTCAGTAAGAGTCCATCTTAATGCTATTGCAGCTTCTTACAAGCCTCTAAGTGGACAACCTATTTCCTCTCATTCTTTCATAGCGAGATTTACGAGAGGCCTTCTTTTAACAAAGCCTCCCATTAAGCCACCACCGGTGGCATGGGACTTGAATCTGGTGCTCGGGCAGCTCATGAAACTGCCCTTTGAAACATTAGCCACTACATCTCTGAATTTCCTTTCCTGGAAAGTCATCTTCCTCATTGCAATCACATCATCACTTCGCATCAGTGAATTGCAAGCATTAGTGGCTGATCCGCCTTACATAAGGTTCCACCATGATAAGGTAGTTCTTAGGACTCATCCACACTTTATGCAAAAGGTGGTTTCGCCTTTCCATTTAAACCAAGCGGTTTACCTTCCTGTATTCTTTCCGAGGCCTCATGCCTCCAGTGCAGAAAGGAACCTTCATACTTTGGACTGTAAAAGCACAGTTACTTACCTGTAACAGGTGACCTCTGGGAACAGCAGGAATAAGTCTTCACATATGGGTACGTCGGTACCGACGGAGCCTGCGCGGGAACGCTCCCCAGCTTCCCAAAAAGGAAAGCTTTTGGGAGCATCCCACAGCGCCTGCGCGCTGCCTTCCCGCCTTTCCTAACCGCCTCTCCTCAGTTCGAGTTTTAAAGCTGAGACAAAAGAGACAGAGAGGAAAGGAAAGACAGATAGAGAGATACAACTCCTAGGGGAGGTGGGAGGGTTGTGAAGACTTATTCCTGCTGTTCCCAGAGATCACCTGTTACAGGTAAGTAACTATGCTATCTCCAGGAACAAGCAAGAATGAGTCTTCACATATGGGGACTCCCTAGCTAAGATGCCTGGGAGATCCCCAAGGATATGAGACCCTGGGAAGGGTTCTACCTTCTCCTATGGATCTCAGGCATCTATCCAGGGAAGGAGGGCAGGAGTTGATTAAGAATGGAACAGGTGTTTGAGAACAGCCTGACCAAACAAGGCATCCCGGCGGGAGTCCTTGTCCAAGCAGTAATGGGCTGTGAAGGTATGAACCGAGGCCCAGGTGGCTGCTCGACAGATCTGGTCGATGGACACAGAATTTAGATGAGCCATAGAGGCGGCCATGGCCCTCACATTATGAGCTGTGACATGGCTCTCCAGAGAAAGGTTCTTACTCTGGTAGGCGAAAGAAATACACTGAGCAATCCAATTGGACAGTGTCCTCTTAGAGACTGGAAGTCCCAAATGAGAGGGATCAAAAGCAACAAAGAGCTGGGAAGACTTCCTATGTTGCTGTGTCCTTTGTAAGTAAAAGGCAAGAGCTCTTTTACAATCCAGAGTATGAAGATTCTTCTCTGCACTTGATGCATGAGGAGCTGGAAAAAAGACAGGTAAATATACCTCTTGATTAAGATGAAAAGGTGAGACCACTTTAGGCATAAAGTGTGGATTGGTCCTAAGGACTACCTTATCATGATGGAACCTTGTATAAGGTGGATTAGCCACTAAGGCCTGCAGCTCACTGATGCGGCAAGCTGAGGTGACTGCAATGAGGAAAATAACCTTCCAGGAAAGAAATTTCAAGGAGGTGGTGGCTAAGGGTTCAAAAGGAGGCTTTATAAGCTGACCAAGAACCAGATTTAAATCCCATGCCACCGGAGGAGGCCTAATGGGAGGTTTAGTTAAAGTTAGGCCTCTCATGAATCTTGCAATAAGAGGATGAGAGGAAATAGGTTGTCCATTGATAGGCTTAAGGGATGCTGCAATAGCACTCAAATGGACCCTTACTGAATTTGTCTTAAGGCCTGCATTGGAAAGATGCAGGAGGTATTCCAATAGAGGTGAGCTTTTAACCTGGATTTGAAGAGGGTCAGAGAAGATGCCTGACGTATAGCCAGAGGAAGTCTATTCCAGGCGTAGGGTGCTGCAAGGTGAAAAGAGTGAAGCCTGGAGTTGGCAACAGAGGAAAAAGGCATAGCAAGAAGCAGTTGGCTTGATGTAAGTCTTTAACCTTTGCAACTGCGCCTTTTAGTTTCTTAACTATTTTCCTCATTTTATCATAGTCTCCCTTTTGAAAGTTAAAAGTCATGCCCATGTACCTTGGCCTGCTGACCCTGCTGGAGAGCTGGGGAGGCCTAATACTGCGGGTTGTTTCTGTAAGTGGCTCCCTTTCTCAGGTAATAGGGCTTTTTACTTGAGCCCTTCCATCGGGGAAGAGTAGCGGTCTTCTTGGAGAGCCTGGTCCTCGTCATGAACTTGGTCTCAACTCAGCAGCCTTATCAGTCATGGGTTTGCCAAAGAGATTCTCTCCCTGGCAGGGAACATTAACCAATTTGTATTGAACCCATTGCTCCAGGTCGGAGGGCTATAGACAAGCCTGGTGTTGGGCACTGGTGCCCACCGTGGCTACTCTAGCCACCGACTCAAAGCCATCATACGCGGCTTGAGTCATAATTTTTGAGCACTCGCGGATGGCTTTGTTCAGGCTCCTGAACTGTTGTAGGGGCTCCTCAGAGAGACCAGCCAAGAATCTAGCAAGCTCCTTCGCTAGGTCCTTCAGGTTACATGCCCTGTACAGCTGGTTTGCCTAGATGCAGCTGATGAGCATCGAGCCCTGGTAGCACTTCCTGCCAAGTGAATCTAGGGTGCTGGCCTCCCTACACGGGGGCACTGAGGAATGCGTTTTCTGGTTCTTGAGCCAACACATAGCCGACTCCATCACCATGGAGTTATGCAGCAGCTGTGCTTTCTGGAAGCCTAGGCTCTGGCAGACTTGATATATCGAGTTGAGCCGTCAACTCACGATGGGCACCGATGCCAGTGTTTCCCACATGTGGAGAAGCAGCCATTCCAGGATGGATGGGATGGGCATTGTCAGTGCTTCCTTCAGTGGAGGCCTTGTATTGGAGGATCTCAAGCTCCTTCTTGCGAGGGTCCTTCTCTGACTCAGTGATGAATGCCAATGCCTTCAACATGTCCTGTATGAAGTTTAGGAATACCATGTCCTCAGGCAGGGATCAGCATCAAGACTCTGAGGGAGATGAGTCCGCGGGTACGTCACAGTGGTGACGTGACGGGTGTCAGGTGACTCCTCATCCTCGGTCTCACAGTCTGAGTAATCAGTGAAGGCGTCGAGGAAGGGCTGGGCCGGATGATCCGGCCCCGAGCCTTGTCCGGGTCCCTTGGAGGCTCTGCGGCCGAAGCCTTGGGCAATCGCCGGGGAGGAACTTGGTCCCGTGGAGCAGGACCAGGATTGAGACTGATTTCAAGGATCAACTAGAGGCTGCATGCTCTCAAGGATCGGCTTGACATCTGGGGATGTCCTTGATGTTGAGGGCCAGGTGGTCTGGGCAGATGACCCAATGGAGCCAGGCATCAGGGCCCACTGCTGAGCCATCGACAAACTGCGCTCCTAGGCCGCCATTCTGGTCTCCAGTTGCAGCATCGGCATGGGTACCAATAGACTCAGGCCCAACACCAGTTCCCTGAAGGGGAGGATCCAAGGCCGATCACTAGAGGATTCTTTCTGGGCGACCTTGGTAGGCTGCTCCCGCTCCGAGTCCTCAGACAAGTGGCATGAACTGCGGAATCTGGCTCAGGACTTATCCTCCTTTCCAGATCCGTCCATGGACACGGCCCTTGAGGGTTTCTTTTTCTTGTGTTCCCCAACCAGGGAGCTCCACTTGGAGGACCCGCAGCCCCCCTCAGGACCCACAGAATTACAATGGGAGTCCAAGGCCTTAGGAGAGGGCCTTGGAGCATGGTGTCACTGGAGACTCCGGGAAGAACTTGTAGTGCTGCTGCTGACAACTCTTGAGAGCCTTGGATGACATTTCCTTGCAAAGGCTGAGGTCCACAGGATCATAGTCTGGCCCAAGGCAATGGAGGTAGCAGTCTTGTGTATCGGTGAGGGACATGACCCTTGTGCACTGATCACACTTTTTGAAGCCACTGGAAGCCATGGGGGAAAAAGGGCCCCAGCTAAGTTGAATAGCCAAGGCTCTGCCAGTGGTAAAAAAAAAAAAAGGCATAAACAGAACCGAAGAAAAAGGAGAAAATTTAAAAAGACCCGACGTGATGCTGAGGCAGCGTACTTGGGGGCAGGAAGAGTACCAGTGCAAGACTGGAGAAGAGGAGTAAAAAACTAAAAAAAACTGATACTTTTTCAAGGGGACGGCAGATAGATGTCTGATGGGCTCTGCGGGGAAAAAAGGAGACTGAGGCAAGATGGCACCCTTGGGTGGGAAGGGGACTATCCATGTATGGTGGCATCTCCCAAAGGCTTTCTCTGAAAGCTGGGGAGATGCTTCCGTGAGGGCTCTGTCAGCACCGATGTCACCCTTATGTGAGAACTGACTGACTACTTGTTCCCAGAGAAAAATAGACTACCAAATTTCTACATTACTATACTGCAGTGCCAACTGCCAGGCACATTAGGAAGTACTATAAACCCTGCCCATTTAGAACACATAGCAAATCTGCCGTATCATAACAGCACTACCAGGACTCACAAAGCACCAAACCCTACCTATCAAAAGGCAACACTGCAAATATTAAGCCAATACATCTACTAGGGAAAGAGAACAAGTGGCACTGTCATATAGAAACTACATGAACAGAATACTGCAGCTCGGTTACACATGCAGAACATAGACCGTCATCAAACAAAGAACAAGGAATTAGTTTAGAAATATAAAGACAATAATTAAACTGGGAACCTCAAAAGCCAAACTTGGAATGTACAACAATACTGGAGAAATACATCTATAAATTAATTTTCTCTTGTACTAAACAAAACACAAAGACATTAGTGATGCACATTTCCCAGAGCTGACATATTCCAGTTAATAAATTCAAAATAAAGTATTTTTCTACCTTTTGTTTGGGCATTTTATTTTTCAGTTGTAATTGCTCCAGTTACTTTCTTCTAGCTTCTTCATGTCTTCTGCTAACTCTCAATTGTCTGCTGTCCATTTGTCCTTTCTTCTCTCTTCTAGTTTTTTCCATTCTCTTTCTACATCTGCTTTTACATACTGATCTTTCTCATTTTGATTTTTCCTCCATTTCTTTCTTTATTCCTTTTTCACACTCAAATTTCACCCCTCAATCCCCACTTACTCTCCCAATACCTGGCCAATCATAGATTTTTCTTTCCTCCCAAACAAAATATCTTTTCCCCTCTCCATCCTCACTCCCCCAGCCCCATCCCTGTCTAGTCCTCTCCCAACATCATCTGCCTTCTAGTCCCAGTCCCTCCCACATCCGTTGCCTTCTAGTCCCATTCTCCCATCCTCCCCCATCAGCCCATTTCCAGTCCTAGCTCTCAAGATGCACCGTGTGAGCCAGCACCATTTTTCAGGATGGCGGCATGGGAGCATGTGGGTACCGGGAGAGGAGTTGGGGGTTCAGTGCTGCTGGGCCACCAGGGTTATTTTTGATTGGGGGGGGGTTGCGCTGTGCAGCAGTGTTAGTTTTAATTGGGTGGGGGGATTGGGGCTGCTGGGCCACCAAAGATTTGATTTCCGTCAGGGGCATCTGCCACCCGACAGTATTTTGATGCCATCAGGGGCTTTCCCCGATGCCTGGATCATCTGAGGGGAAGTTTTGACCTTTCACTTCAGTTGATCCAGGCATCGGGGAATGTCCCTAATGTCATCAAAATACTGTCAGGGTGCATATGCAAATGAGCCACACAGTGTCCCTGTTTCTCTGGGAGAGCATGCCAAACTTCCACCGACTTCTGTGTGCATGTATTGGCCTTGTTCTCCCAGTTTAGCGATTAGCATATGTGCCCCCTTTGTGCATGCTGGTGCAGAAGTCGTGTGCTATTGGTGTGCTCCATAGAGGCGTGCACACTTGATAGCTCTAGACTTCTGAGCCAGATTTCTGACAGACTGTCTCATTCTGTGTTTCCATGGCAGCCTAGCACAGAATGTGGTGTCTCTTTTATAGTGACATACATTGTATCTGAAACTCTCCTGAAAACGCTAATATTCTCCATTATAAAACTGTTTTCCACTAAAAGAAAATGTTGCATTATCATGCTTTGTCTAAAACACAAACCTAGAGATATAGCACAGAAGCTAGCAGTATCCAATTTACAGTAACAATTGGAAGGCATACAGAGAGGTTTTGGCTAATACTATCAACTGTTGCCCACTTCGTAACAAAAAAACTGCAGGCAATTGTTATGGGAAAATGCCCTCAACCAGGGCCGGATTTACCTTGAGTGAGGCTCTATGCCAACAAAAATTGTGGGCCCCCAGCAGGGGCGGCCCAAGGGGGGTGCGGGGCCTCATTTGCATAAGGGGCCTCATTTGCATAAATATTTGCATAATGTTACCATATACTAACTTTTAGTAAACGTGCCTCTTAATGAGTGTATGGATAAAGAAAGACTAAAAGATTTCTACATTACTATAATTCAGTGCCAACTGCCAGACACATTAGGAACTACTACAAACACTGCCCATTTAGAACCCATAGCAAACACGCCGTATCCTAACAGCACTACCGGGACTCACAAAGCACCATACTCTACCAATCAAAAGGCAACACTGCAAATATTAAACCAATACATTTCAGAGAACAACAATACATGACCTACTGGGGAAAGAGAACAAGTGGCAATGTCAAATAGGAATTATATAAACAGAACACCTCAGCTCAGTTACACATGCAGAACATAGACCATCACCAAACAAGTAATCACAATTTAGAAACAGGAAGACAATAATTAAACTGGGAATCCCAAAAGCCAAACTTGGAATGTACAACACTGTAGAAATAAAACTATACATTAATTTGCTCTTGTACTAAACAAAGCGCAGACGTTAATGATGCACATTTACCAGAGCTGACATATTCCAATTAATAAATTCAAAATAAAGAGAGATTTTTCTACCTTTTGTGCATTTTTTTCAGCTGCAATTGCTCCAGCCACTTTCTTCTGGTTTCTTCGTGTCTTCTGCTAACTCTCCATCGTCTGCTGTCCATTTGTCCTTTCTTCTCTCTTCTAGTTTTTTTCCATTCTCTCTCTACATCTGCTTTAACATACTAATCTTTCTCCTTTTGCTCTTTCCTCATTCCTATTTCATCCACTCAAATTTTACCCCTCCATCCTCAATCCCCACTTACTCTCCCAATACCCGGCCAATTGTAGATTTTTTATCCCTCCCACACAAAATATTTTTCCCTTCTCCATTTTACTCTTCCAGCCCCATCCCATTCTAATCCTCCCCCAACATCAGCTCCCTTCTAGTTCCAGCCTCACCCAGCATCCATTCCCTTCTAGTCCCTGCATCAGCCCATTTCCAGTCCTAGCCACCCATCAGCCCATTTCCAGTCCTAGCAACCCCCCAACCAAATACCAGTCCTAGCCCCCCATCACCCCATTTTCAGTTTAAGCCCCCCCTATAACCCATTACCAGTCCTAACCCCCCATCAGCCCACTTCCAGTCCTAACCCCATCAACCCATTTCCAGTCAGCCCCCCATAGCCCATTGCCAGTCCTAACCCCCCCATCAGCCCACAGCCCATTACCAGTCCTAACCCCATCAGCCCACCTCCAGCCTTAACCCCCCCCAGCCCATTTCCAGTCCCAGCCCCCCCAATAGCCCATTACCAGTCCTACCCCTTCCCCCATCGGCCTAAAGTAAAATTTAATTTAAAAAAAAAAACTGCTGGCTGCCGCCGCGGGGCCCCCTCTGCTGCCGCGGCAGCATGGACTGACCCGCGGGGGCCCCCTCTGCAAGCTGAATCCGTCGGTCCCTCCCTCCGTGCAGGCTGTGAGAGGCGCAAAGGGAGGGTGTCTCCCTCGCGTCTCTGTTAAGACCGCAGGGGCTGATGGGAAATTTCCCATCAGCCCCTGCAGGCTTAACAGAGACGCGAGGGAGACACTCTCCCTTCGCGCCTCTCACAGCCTGCACGGACGGAGGGAGGGAGGGACCGACGGATTCAGCTTGCAGAGGGGGCCCCCGCGGGTCAGTCCATGCTGCCGCGGCAGCAGAGGGGGCCCCGCGGCGGCAGCCAGCAGTTTTTTTTTTTTTTAATTTTATTTTTAAAAAAAGCTAATTTGTTCTATTTTTGTGGGCCCTTGCCAGCTGTGGGCCCTACGCCATGGCGTACATGGCGTATAGGTAAATCCGGCCCTGCCCTCAACTAGTAGCAGAATAGAATATTCTGATACAATACTTCAATTGGAGATCAGGATGATAGGGCCTCAGAAATGGGGTACGTGGTGAGCTGCCTGAGGATTAACCCAAGCCTGTGCAATCTCACCTAAACTTCCCTTTTCACTAGCCAGAGAAGCCTCAGCTGGAAGACACAGTCAGTTGTTGACTCGAGTTTTGCCCGTTATCTTAAAGGGCTGTTTCAGGACATATCTAGGAGCAAAACAGCTGTTAGACATGCAGTCTTCCAGCTGAGGCTTCTCTGGTGATTCAGGAGCATTTATGATTCAGATAAGTGGTGTTTTTGATCATTTTAAATGCATTTGAAAATACAAAAATTACCCTTTGTCCAGTGAATGAAATATTAGGGGAAGTTTAGGTGAGATTGCACAGGCTTGGGTTAATCCTCGGGCAGCTCACCACGTACCCCATTTCTGAGGCCCTATCATCCATTGAAGTGTTGCATCAGAATATTCTATTCTACTACTAGTTGAGAGCATTTCCCATAACAATTGCCTGTACTGATATATTGTTACACTGTTGCTACAGCCTTAGTTTTTTGCTACATTGTTAAGTGTAGGCTGTGAGGAGTTTGGTTTTCTTTTGTTAGGGTCACTTTGTAATCTCGGCATTCAATTTTTATTCATAATATATTTCTCTGAGCTGAAAAGAAGTCCTGTTACAGGGCTTGTTAGTATGTATATAGAGTATGCTTGCATGATATCTATACGCATACTGAAAACATAAACGTATGCACTGATATATAGCTCTTAATGAAATATTTCTATGAGAGAGACTAAAATTAATGTATTTTTTTAAATTTGGTCTTTGTTATATAGCACATCAAAGTCAGACAGCAATGTCCATGGAGGCAGATGTGTTCTATAGTAGTCAAAATAATAATGTAATCATGTTCTGAAAATGTACATATTCTCAATAAGAAATGGAACTCGCTAAAACTCAAATATTTGTATAAATATCAGTTTTGCTGCAACAAAATAGAGATCCTTATTATGGCTGTAAGCCCACAGAGTGTTGGAATCTTCCAATCTAAAAGGAAAAATATGTAGAGCCTAAATGGAAGGCATGTGTGAGATTCTTGTCATGAAACTGAAAGAACAGCACACCATAAGTTACATTGCTAGTTCTGCATAATAGTTATTATGGAGACCATTCTTTTCTAGAATTAATTGCAGGATATATCTTCTTACAAGGCCATCTGCGCGTTTAATGTTCCAAGTATTCCATTAAGCCAGACCTCAAAAACAGCATGTGTGGTCTCTTATATAGAAAATGTGCAGTGCCAGGCTTTTAGCTCACGTTAAGGATGGCCAAGACTTCAGAACATTACCTTTTATTTTGTCCATCACATTGATGCTTTCAGAAGTACTAAATAATACATGTAGTGCCAAAGATACTGGTAGAATCATTGCTTGATTTCTGTCTATAAGGATTTTATTCTGGAGTGCATCAATAATAGAACACCTCTCAGAAGGCATATAAACATTATCTGCTGATAATTTCATTTTGCATGATTCAGTGAAAAATGTGATGGTTTGCAGGACGGGGTAATTACTCTGATTTTATTGTGTTCCAAGGTGGCATTCTAGCAAACAAACAGAACTGCTTTAGTGACTTCCAGTGTGCTGCTGAATATCTCACCAAGGAAGGATACTCGTCTTCCAAGAAAATCACAATTAATGGAGGTTCTAATGGAGGTCTACTAGTGGGTAAGAACTAATTTGCCCCTTCTGATTGAATAGGTTTATCTTACTCTGTTTGATATTTACACACACATAACATGTGGATAATAAGTTTTTGTTTGGATCTTTATTAAGTCGCGTTAACAATCTAATAGAACATGCCCCGAGTCTGACGACGCATGTTAAATTGAGGTTAAAGAGAAGCCAAGTGTCTCATAGGAAACACCAACTTCTTCTGGCCATATGATTGCATCATGGCAACCCTACTGCAAAATATCACAAGATATTTTCAGTTTCCTACATATGTACACCCACATGCACACATACTAAAACTTGTCAAAACCATTTCTCCAGATCATAAATTCCTGGTCTTTAGGTACAGGTGCTCTGTTTCACATATGCAATATATGACTTTAAAATATTTCAGCATCTTCAGAACATGGCTGTAAACATTTTTTATGAACCTGTTCCACAGTGTAAATTTATGATGACTTAAGGAACTATTTGGCATCAGAAAGCTACAGTATCTTCATGAAAGCCACAGGCTATCATCTCCAGGAACAAGCAGGAATGTAGTCTTCACATATGGGTATCATCGGTACCGACGGAGCCTGCGCGGGAACGCTCCCCAGCGTCCAATTAGAAAGCTTTTGGGAGCATCCCACAGCGCCTGCGTGCTGCCTTCCCGCCTTTCCCCTTCCCGCCTCTCTCCAGTTCTTCATTTTCCGCGGAGCCAGCAGGTTGTTTTCCTGTCACCGCAGAAATCATCCAATATTTTTCATCTTTTTTCTGATAGCGTCTGCCTTCCCCGACACTATACCGATCCGCCGGTTCTTTTCTTCTTTCTTCTTTAAAAAAAAAATATATATTTTTTTTTTTTTTTCCTCTAGGGTGCCACATGCCATTTTGGGCACTAGGCCCAAAATTTTCCTCAGTATGGAAAAACCCGCTTCGGGTTTCAAGAAGTGTTCAAAGTGTGGCGGTACCATCTCTGTCACCGACACTCAAGAGTGGTGCCTTAAATGTTTAGGTCCTGACCACTCCATCTCGGAGTGTGTTGCCTGTGGGATGATGTCGAAGAGGGGTCGGCAGAACCGAGCTGCTAAGCTTAGCACCCTTTTTCCCTCCGATGCAGCATCCGTGGCATCGACGTCTTCCAGGGCTTCCACTTCTTCTCATGGATCTCAGGTAACTAAACATAAATCTGGCCGGTCCTCAAAGGGTAGATCTCCTTCCAAGTATTGAGATGCCTCTGGCATTGCCTTGAGGAACTTGAACCGGCAAAATTGCCCCGGCGGGAGGTTTCGGCTTCCAAAGCACTATCGGGGCTCCAGGATGTTCTCGAAGCCTCAACCTCGGCAGAACTACTGGTGCCATGCTCTGGGGTACCGGCCGCTTCGTCCGGTACCGACACCCAGGTATCGGCAGCGTCAATTGACCAGAGATTCCTGGCTATTGAGCGCAGTATGGCGGATCTCCTTGCGGCATCGGTGCCTTCAGGACTGCTTCAGATGGTACAACCAGTATCGACACCGGTTCCAGCACCGATATCGGTAACGGTACCGACAGCATCGACATTGGCAATGGTGTTACCGACACCGAGTCATGCTATTTCCTCAGGTATCGACAAGCCGATACCGGATCACTCCGGTACCGACTTCGATCGGTACCAGTATCGTGCTTTACAAGAGCACCCGGACAGAAGATATTTTGAATCCTCCGATGACTCTGAGGATTCAGACAGCTCTGTCGATGCCGGAGTACTTCTCTCTGAGGAGCCTTCTTCCCGTAAACGTAGGATGTCTCCTCCAGAGGATATATCTTTTCAAGATTTCATCAGAGAGGTGGCTAGAGGTCTTTCTATCACAGTAGCTCCTGAAACAGAGCCCAGGGCAAAGGAGTTGGAGATTTTGCAATATCCTAAGGCTCCTAAGGAAGCTGCTACTCTGCCTATTCATGAGATCTTGCATGATCTCATGTTACGAATGTGGGAAACACCTCTTACCACCTCTCCTCATTCACGTAGGCTAGATACCATGTATCGAGTGCCTCCTTGTCCTGGGTTTGAGAAAACCCAGTTGCCACACCACTCCATAGTGGTTGAGTCAGCCATGAGAAGGATCAAAAGTGCAAAGAGACATGCATCTAATCCTCCAGAGCATGAATGTAAGACTCTTGATGCCTTTGGGCGTCAAACTTTCCAGGCTTCTATGCTTTCTGCCAGGATTAGTTCCTACATCCTATATATGGGAATGTTCCTTAAAGAGGTCACAGGAGATCTAGAGCTTATGAGCCCTCTCCTTCCTGATGATAAGAGACAGGATTACCTTATCCTTGTCAAACATGCCCAGGATGTCTCTAAGTTTGTCAATCGTGCAGCTTTTGACTGCTTTAAGTGTATTACCAGAACCTCTGCCATTGCCATAGGAGCTCGCAGAATTGCCTGGCTCCAGGCATCTGACTTAGAGTTCTGGGTACAGGACAAACTGGGGAATATCCCCTGTACTGGTGAAAACCTCTTTGGCAAAAATTGGCAAGAGAAAGCTAATGAGCTGGATGCTGATAGCACCACTCTAGATAGATTATCTAAAGCAACAGCTGATCCTGCAAGAAGGAAATCTTACAAGAAACCATTCTTCTCTAAGAAGAAGAGGTTTTACCCCTCCTATGCCCAGCAGGTATACTCTGCAGGTCAATCTGCCAGAAAGGGACAACCCCCAAAGCAAAGGAAACCAAAGCCTGCTAAGCCTCAACCGGCCCAGCAGACTCAGCCTCCGCAGGGGCTTTGACTCCCATCTAGAGAACTTAGCCTACCTGGCTCTGAACAGTCCAGACCTTCCACCATCCCAGGAAGGTTGTGTCACTTTGCCCCCAGATGGGGGCAAATAAGAGCAGAAGAATGGACTCTTTCCATTGTAAGAGAAGGGTACAAGCTTCATTTCTTCAGCATGCCCCCTTCTACAGTGGTAAGACAGTTCAATTCTCAACCCTCCCTCAACACTCAGTTGAGTCAAGAGGTCAATTTACTTCTTACCCAGGGGGCAATAGAGCATGTGCCCATGTCCCAACAGGGCATAGGGTTTTACTCCCCTTATTTTCTTATTCCAAAGAAAACAGGGGGACAAAGACCCATTTTAGACCTCAGAGAACTGAACAAGTTTCTGTTCAAAGAGAAATTCAAAATGATTTCTCTAGGAACTCTACTGCCATACCTTCAGAGTCAGGATTGGCTTTGTTCTCTAGATCTCAAGGATGCATACACTCATGTTCTCATCCATCCAACTCACCGAAGGTTCCCTCGGTTTCTTTTTCAGGGAAAGCACTACCAATATAGGGTGCTTCCTTTTGGCCTGGCCTCAGCACCAAGGGTGTTCACGAAATGCATGGCTGTAGTGGCAGCATTTGTCCGCACTGTAGGAATATTCGTCTTCCCCTACTTGGATGACTGGCTTATTCGAGCCCCATCAGAATCAGAGGCCAGGATTTCTCTAGCTTGTACAATGCGTATCCTCCAGTATTTGGGCCTAGTCATAAATATCCCAAAATCCAGCCTAACTCCCACTCAATCTCTAGAGTTTATAGGAGCTCTGCTGGATACAAGAAAGGTAAGGGCCTATCTTCCACAGGCTCGCTGCCTTCGCATTGTGCAGCTAGCCTCCCAAGCAGTGTTAAAAACTCATCTCACTGCTCGGGAAATTTTGCAACTACTAGGCCACATGGCTTCTACGGTGCACGTAGTTCCCTACGCTCACCTTCATATGAGAGCAGCCTAATGGACTCTATCCACTCAGTGGACTCAAGCATCAGGCTGCCTATCAGACAAAATAGCAAACACAAGTCGTCTTATTTTGTCCCTACAATGGTGGAGGTCAACCCAAAACCTGTTGGTGGGGTCCCCTTTCCAGCAACCCCTACCACAGGTCACTCTAACAGACGCCTCACAGGTGGGTTGGGGAGCTCATCTCCAAGATCTCTCTACCCAAGGTACCTGGTCTCCACAGGAGACCCACTTACATATCAATCTCCTAGAACTCAGAGCAATCTTCCTTGCTCTTCGAGTGTTCCATACCCAGCTCAACTACAAGACAGTCCTAATTCAGACGGACAATCAAGTAGCTATGTTCTATCTGAATAAGCAGGGGGGAACAGGCTCTCTCTCGCTCTACAACGAAGCTTTGCGACTATGGGCCCTCGCCAGAGAGCATCAGATTCATCTCCTTGCGGTGTATCTGCCAGGCATTCAAAACTCTTGGGCAGACAGACTCAGTCGGGTTCTGCTTCCACACGAATGGTCTCTCCATGCAGACCAGGTAGCAAAAACTTTTCAAATTTGGGGAACTCCGGACATAAACCTCTTTGCAAGTCCGTTGAATGCCAAACTTCCCCGGTTCTGTTCCAGAATTCCGGCTCAGGGATCTCAGGCCAGGGATGCTTTCCTCCTCCATTGGGGTCAGGACTTCCTATATGCCTTTCCACCCATTCCCCTAATTCCCAAGACCCTATTCAAGCTTCAGAGAGACAGGGGCCACATGATTCCCATAGCTCCACATTGGCCTTGGCAGGTGTGGTACCCTCTGCTTCTACATCTCTCTCAAACCCCATCTCTGGAGTTAGGATCTGCTCCAGATCTCCTGTCTCAGGAGGACGGGATGTTGTGGCATCCCAGTCCCCACTCCCTGCATCTCAGGGCCTGGTTGCTGAGAGCATAGACCTTCATGGTCTTAACCTTTCTCAACAAGTAAGGGATGTCCTTTGCGCTTCTAGGAAACCTTTCACAAGACGTTCTTATGCATTCAAGTGGAAAAGGTTTTCCATTTGGTGTTCGCAAAAGGGTCTTCAGCCCTCTGCGATACCTCTGGAATCACTACTGGAATATCTCCTTCATTTATCTAATGCAGGACTTAAGACTAACTCAGTAAGAGTCCTTTTAAGTGCTATTTCAGCTTCTTTAAAGCCTCTAAATCAGGGATTCTCAACCCGGTCCTCAGGACCCACCTAGCCAGTCGGGTTTTCAGGATAACCACAATGAATATGCATGTGAGAGATTTGCATATAATGGAGGCAGTGTATGCAAATCTCTCTCATACATATTCATTGTGGTTATCCTGAAAACCCAACTGGCTAGGTGGGTCCTGAGGACAGGGTTGAGAACCCCTGCTCTAAATGGTCAACCTATTTCCTCTCATCCTCTCATAGTGAGATTTATGAGAGGCCTTCTTCTAACTAAACCTCCCATAAGGCCACCTCCAGTGGCATGGGACCTGAATTTGGTGCTGGGGCAGCTCATGAGGCCGCCCTTTGAACCTTTAGCTACTACCACATTGAAATTTCTTTCCTGGAACGTTATCTTTCTCATTGCAATCACATCAGCATGTTGCATCAGTGAATTGCAAGCATTAGTGGCTCATCCTCCTTACACGAAGTTTCATCATGATAAGGTAGTCCTTAGGACTCATCCACACTTTATGCCAAAGGTGGTCTCACCCTTTCATTTAAACCAGGCGGTTTACCTGCCTGTATTTTTTCCAAGGCCTCATGCTTCCAGTGCAGAAAGGAATCTTCATACTTTGGACTGTAAAAGAGCACTTGCCTTTTACTTATAAAAGGACACAGCAACATAGAAAGTCTTCCCAACTCTTTGTTGCTTTTGATCCTTCTCATTTGGGACTTCCAGTCTCCAAGAGAACCTTATCCAACTGGATTGCACAGTGTATTTCTTTTACCTATCAGAGTAAAAACCTTTCTCTGGAAGGCCATGTCACGGCTCACAATGTGAGAGCCATGGCAGCCTCAATGGCTCATTTACACTCTGTGTCTATTGACGATATCTGTCGAGCAGCTACTTGGGCCTCGGTTCATACCTTCACAGCCCATTACTGCTTAGACAAGGACTCCCGCCGGGATGCCTTGTTTGGTCAGGCTGTTATACAACACCTGTTCCATACTTAATCAACTCCTACCCACCTTTCCTGGTAGGATGCCAGAGATCCGTGGGGGGAAATGGAGCCCCTTCACACGGGCAACAACTTCTGGGGTTCTCCCTGGCATCTATAGCTAGGGAGTCCCCATATGTGAAGACTACATTCCTGCTTGTTCCTGGAGATAGCATAGTTACTCACCTGTAACAGGTGATCTCCAGGAACAGCAGGAATTTAGTCTTCACAACCCACCCACCTCCCCTAGGAGTTGTATCTCTCTTTTCTTTCCTTTCCCTCTCTCTCTCTTTGTCTCAGCTTTAAAACTCAACTGGAGAGAGGCATTTGGGAAAGGCGGGAAGGCAGCATGCAGGCGCTGTGGGATGCTCCCAAAAGCTTTCTAATTGGATGCTGGGGAGCGTTCCCGCGCAGGCTCGGTCGGTACCAACGATGCCCATATGTGAAGGCTAAATTCCTGCTGTTCCCGGAGATCACCTGTTACAGGTGAGTAACTATGCTTTGTCAACCTGCTGCAGCTCTATTGAAGTTGTGGGAACTGATGTCAAATTTTATGCAGTTCCCAACTAAATCTTAGATTTACTACAAGTGGAGGAGTAGCCTAATGGTGAGAGCACTGGCTTGGGATCCAAGAGACCAGGGTTCAATTCCCACTAGCACTCCTTGTGGCCTTGGGCAAGTCACATAACCCTCCATTGCTCAAAAAAAAAAATCCAAGTTATCAATGTCCCTGTTTAATGTACATTGCCAAGTTTAAGCTACAATGTAAACCACTTTGATTTAAATGATAAAGCAGTATAAAAAACAGTTAATAAATAAGTAAGTAAGTACTCTAGTCCCTCGCTATAACAAATTAGCTAGAAGCATTTGACTGCTAAAATAAATGTTGTGCAAGAATTATTTTAGGGGAAGGAGAAAAAGAAGGGATATGTTAGACCTTCAGATACAATAGAGGAATAAGTAATGTGCAAGAAGCAAATCCATTTTAATGGAAAGTGTTAGGAGGAGAAGTCAAAGGAAGCAGGCCAAGGAATAACATGAGGAAATATTTCTTTGTGGAATGCGTAATGAATGTATGGAACAGCCTCCCAGAGGAGATAAAAACCATAACAGAATTCAACAAGGCCTGGGATTAATCCAGAACTACTTACAACAGGAAAGACTGAGATCAACTGTGATCTATAGCACAGCAAACGGTTGTTTAATTTTTGTAGATATGATGGGTCTTATAGCTATATCTGCTGTTATATTCTGTGTTCCACTATATAGGTGAGACTTTTGGTATAATAACCAATATTTACTTTTGATCTCATGCTATGCACTAAAAATAAACTCAAAGTGCTTTACAATTTTAAAAAGAAAATCACAATCCAACAGAACCATAATAAATCACAATCAGTATAGAACATAACCGTAGTTAACAGAATAGTTGAGTTGTGGCAATCTAGTAGTGACAATTACAGTGGTGTGAAAAAGTCTTGCATAGGTAGTGCCGAATTGGCAGCTTTTAGTTATTTGGATCATAGGGACAAAATGTGTTACAATTTACAACCCCTTCCGCATGCCATTTTCTTTCCTTTTGTCTTTTGTACAAATCTGACAAATTTGCCACAACTTAAGCATTCTTTTATGATTGTTTAATACTAAAGTTCATTTGGTTGTGAACCTGTGTACAAAAAAGGATGTATGCCCAAGACTTTGTTGTGTTTTCTGTTCCGTGTATGTTAACAGTGTACATGTTTTCTTCTTAATTTTATTAGGTAGCCCTGAAAAGGGCTGGTTTTTTGTTGTTGGTGGCCATTAATACTTAATTGGCCAGCCCTTGCTCTTTCTCACCAGACGACATTTGTCTGGCATGGAGTGGACCAGTTTGATGAGGTGTTCTCACGTTTTGATTTGATTCCAGGCTGCAATCAGTGACTCAGTCAGTTCTCACTTGGTCCGCGGCTGCTTCTTGGCAATCTCAACTGATACCTTGTACCAAACATTCTCAATTGGGTTGAGATCGGGTGATTGAGCTAGCCAGTCAGTTGGCTGAACTCCATTTATTTTCTTCCAGTCTGCAACAGTTTTCACTCGGTGGCAAGGTGCATTGTAATCCTGGAAGAAACATCTGTTAGGAAACAGTTGCTCAGCTAATGGCAACGTGTACTTCTGCAGAATTCCTATGTATTTCGCTGCATTTACCATCCCATCAATGGTATAGAGTCTTACAAAACCACTGGCTGCAATGCATTCCTGGATCATGACCTTATTTGGATGCTTCATTGAGATATTCAAGCACTCTGGTTTGTACTCTAAATGAGGAAACCTCCTCAAATAGGTTTTACCCTGGTAACTCCGAATGCAGAACATGCTTTCATCACTGAACAGAACTTTCTCCCAGTGGGCCTTGCTCCATTTTGAGTACTTGGATGCCCACTCAATGTGTCTCTTCCTCTGTTCCACTGTTAGTAGTGGCTTCCTCTGTGTACTCCAAGCATTGTTTCAAACAGTACTCCAAGCATTGTCTCCTCACAATGGAAGTGCAAACTGCAACGGAACACTTTCCACAGAAGCCAATTTCCACAGAAGCTCAGGGGAGGTTAGCTTGCAGTTGCCAAATGATGTCCTTATCAAGGGCCTATTGTCCCTCCTGGTTTACTTTCTAGGCCGACCTCTACGATGTCTGTCCTGCATATTCTCCGGGAACAAGCAGGAAGTCAGTCCTCACATATGGGTGACATTGGTGCCGACGGAGCCCGCGCAAAGCATCTCCTGAGCTTTCAAGGAAAATCTTTTTGAGATGCACCACGCAAGCGTGGTCCACTTCCTGCCCAAGGGTGCTATCTTGCCTCAGTCTCCTTTTTTCTGCGGAACCCTTTGGACATTGTTCTTGTTTCTCCGGAAAAGTCTGATTTTTTTTTTTTTTAATATAGTTTAAATTTGTCCAGTTTGCTTACCAGTTCCTTCCCGCCCCCGAGCCAGCTCGCCTCAGCGTTGCTCCTCAGGTTTGTCTATCCATTTTCCACTTTTTTTCATTGAGTTCACCTTGACCGGTGTTCACGCCCTTTTTCAGACAAAAGACTCGGACCCCCGCCAGAAGGCAGGGACCCCTTTTTCTGATGGCCTCAGGTAGCTTCAAAAAGTGTAACCAATGTGGTAAAGCTATGCCACTCACTGATGCCCCCTCCAGAGGTTCAAGTCACTGACCTCGATGGTCAAAGATTGCTCGAAGTTCCTGTCTCGATCAGCTTATGACAACTTTGAGTGGTCAGCCAGGGTGTCTGCTGCCGGCATTGGGGCACGGGGCTGCAATCGTCTGACCTTGAACGATGGGCTCAGGACAAACTTATTGATGTCCCTTGCATCGGAGAGAACCTCTTCGGGAAACCCACAGCAGACAAAGCAGCAGAGATCGAGACTGAGTTCCTAATGAGGAACAGACTCTCATAAAAGACCTCTGTGCAGCCCCGCAAGAAGGCCCCAGGAAAGAAACCCTTTTTCCTGAGGAACAGGGATGGCTTTGGCAGTCCCTCACAGTTCCAGGCCTGCACGGCCAATGGCATAAGGGGCAAGGGCACAGCCCCGATAAGCAAAAGACCTTGAAGTCCCAGGCACTGGCCCCGGCTCAGCCTGGGGGGAGCTTTTGACTCCATGCTTGTGACCTCCTCTCGCCCAGGAGGTCTCCTACAGCCCACAGGGGGGGCAGCTGGCCCTATTTGCCCACAGGTGGTCCACCATTATCACCAACACCTGGATCCTACAGGTGGTCAAGGAGTGTTACCTCCTCCACCTATGACAGATGCCACCCTCATACTTTCCAGGACAGCACATAAGACCTCTCCTTCACTAGATCCTTCTCCTCACTGAGCTTGCAGGTCTCCTCGAGGACAAAGCCATGGAGCCAGTGACGAAACATCTCTGTGGTAATGGCTTCTGCTCCATGTATTTCCTTGTCCCCAAGAGAACAGGGGGCCTCAGGCCCATCCTGGATCTGCGGGGTCTAAACAAATTCCTGATAAGGTTAAAGTTCAAAATGCTCTTCCTTGGAACATTGATGCCATTCCTCCAGCAGGGAGATTGGCTATGCTCCTTAGACTAAAGGAGGTCTACACACATATCCCAATCCACCCCAGCCACAGTAAATACCTCCGGTTCATGGTAGGAGGAGAACACTATCAATACAGGGTGCTGCCCTTCGGGCTGGCCTCATCTCCAAGTCTTCACCAAGTGCCTTGTGGTGATTGCAGCCCACCTACGTCTCCAAGGGGCCTTTGTCTTTCCCTACCTGGACAATTGGCTCATAAGGGGAGGCACAGCGGCAGAGGCGCAATGCACCACAGGGCACACCATCAACGCCCTGCAGCAGCTGGAGTTTGTTATCAACAAGGTACTTCAGGCCGGAAGGTCGGGGGTTCAAATCCCACTAGAAGACAGCAACCTTGGGCCAGAAGGACTGGGGTTTCTAGTCCCACAGGTGCTCCTTGTGTTCTTGGGCAAGCCACTTAACCCTCCATAGCCCATGTTCCCTGTAAAATAGTTATCTCCAAGTTATAATGCCCTGTTCAATGTAATTTCAGTTTGTTCAATGTAAACCGCACTGATGCAGAATAGCATGGTATATAAGAGAATGTAAATAAAATAAATAAATAAAAACTACCCCAAGTCCCACCTCTCTCTGGCTCAACACCTGGAATTTACAGGGGCTCAGCTAGACACTGTCCAGACCAAGGCCTTCCTCCCTCAGGAGAGGTCAGAACACCTCAGGGGACTGGCCGCAGAAATACAGCGACACCAGTCATTACCTGCCCGGCTTCTCCTCCACCTGCTGGGCCACATGGTCTCCATAGTTCACATGACCCCATACGCCTGACTGCACATGAGAGGCGGTCCAGTGGTGCATCCACTCTCAATGGACACAAGCCACATGCAAACTCCAGGACAGAGTGAGTGTGTCCCACCAGCTAGCAGACTCTCTTGGATGATGGCAGATCCCTTGTTATCTCCAGGCCAGATGCCCTTCCAGGCACCCACCCCCCAGAGGGTCCTCACCATGAATGTCTCCTTACTGGGCTGGGGAGTGCATTGTGAGGGCCTCCAGACGCAAGGCAGCTGGTCCTAGATGGAGTCCCAGATGCAAATCAATCTGCTGGAGCTCCAGGCAATATTTCTGGTTCTCCAAGCCTTCCACTACCGGCTGCAGCCCCAGTCTGTGCTCGTCCAGACCAACCACCAAGTCGTAATGTTTGTTTGTTTTTTATTTATTTCTTTTTTATACCACGCTCTTTAGAATCAGTGTGGTTTACATGTATATTCCGTAATCCCCCTGCATCAGGTCAATCCACTGTACGGCAAACAATTGACCTGATGCAGGGGGATTACGGAATAAACCCCGAAACGTGACACGTCGTTGGATTCTCTGCTGTCTGTGGTTAGGTTGATGCAGCCTATATAATTATCATCATACAGCTAAGTGAATGCTGCTGTTTTTAAGTGTATTTGTTTAAGTAAAATGGAAGGGCCACAGTGGTGAGGGGAAGGTTCCCCCTTCACTGGGATGGCTGTTCCGACAAAAAATTGAGGAAATTTAAACATTGGTTTTCTCTTGTTTTCTTTGATGGTTACATTGTTGGACTGGGTTTCATTTTTTTGGTGGGTGATTTCTTGACCTGGTGTTAGGTATTGGGCGTTTTTTTTTCTGAGTCTGCTCCTGCCAACTGCACCCGTCCCGGGTTTTAGCAGATGCGTTCCTCATTCCATGGACGGAAGGCCTCTTTTATGCTTTCCCGCCGACACCACTGGTCGTCAAGGCCTTCTTCAAGGTCCAGCACAACAGGGCATCACTAATACTGATAGCTCCCTGGTGGCCCAGGCAACCCTGGTTCCCACTGCTCCTCTCCCTGTCAGCGGCGTCACCAATTCCCCTGGGCCAAGCAGTAAGGCTTCCACAAGAAGGCCATTCACCTTCAAGTGGCACCGATTCTCGGTGTGGTGTGCCAAACGTTGGGCGAACCCATTATTCTGCTCGGTACAAGTGGTACTCCAGTACTTGCTCCACCTGTCACAGGTGGAACTAAAGTCCAACTCGGTTAGCCTGCACATGAGCACAATCGCAGTACACCACCATTCCATTGAGGGCAAACCCCTCTCGACTCAATTCCCTTGTATCTTGGTTCTTGCGGGGTCTCATGCTATCCAACCCCTTCTGTCGGCCCAGCCCCCCTCCCCCCCCCCCCCGATGGAGTGGGATCTCAGTGTGGTACTCTCGCAGCTCATTAAGCTGCCGTTTGAGCCCATGGCTACTTGCCACTTGAGGTACGTCTCCTGGAAGGTCGTCTTCCTTGTGCCACTCACTTCAGCTCGCAAAGTCAGTGAGCTGCAGACTCTGTTGGGAGAGCCTCCCTACACGAGGTTCTACAGGAACAGGGTGGTGCTCCGCACACACCTCAGGTTTCTGCTGAATGTGGTCACATCGACCGTTCTCCATACTTTTGATTGCAAAAGGGCCCTGTCCTATCTGCAACAGACCCAGGGCTACTGCAAAGCGCCGCAGGTTTTTGTATCCTATGACCCCAGTCGTCTGGGGCTCTCAGTGGCTAAGCGAACTCTGTCCATTTGGGTGGCGGACTGCATTATCCTTGCCTATGATCAGGCAGGGATCTCACTGGACCACAGAGTGTCAGAGCGCACCGCATCAGGGCCATGGCTGCCTCTGTGGTAAACCTGTGTTCGTACCTATGACAGAAATCGGTCCACCAACTGGTCTTTGGTTCATCCCCTTGCAGCTCACTACTGCCTGGAGAGGGAGTCACGACGGGACATCGCCTTTGGTCAGTCCATACTCTATAATCTCTTTGGGGTTTAGACAACTCCTGCCCTCCGATCCTTCAGTGTTCAGGCTAACGGAGTGCTGGTTCTCTGCCAGACACTTGGGTCTTGCGAGAGTCTCTCAGTAGGGGCTCAACTATTGCTGATCACAGCTCACGCTTTGCAGGTCACCGTGGCATTTTTATAGGTTCTTGGTAGTCTGTAGCTGGGGAGTCCCATATGCGAGGACTGATTTTCTGCTTGTTCCGGGAGAAAGCGTAGTTACTCACCTGTAACAGGTGTTCTCTGGGGACAGCAGGAATCGAGTCCTCACAACCCTCCCTCCTCACCTTGGAGTTGCTTCTTTAACGTATTTTAATTTTTTGCCATCTTAGCTATGTTATTAGACTGAGGCAAGATGGCACCCTTGGGTGTGAAGGGAACCACACATGCGTGGTGCAGCTCCCAAAGGCTTTCTTTGAAAGCTGGGGAGATACTTCTGCGTGGGCTCCGTCGGTGCCATTGTCACCCATATGTGAGGACTGATTCCTGCTGTCCCTGAGAACACCTGTTACAGGTGAGTAACTATGCTTTCTGGCAGAAAATGATAAAAATGAACAATATATAAATTGATAAATATACATCAAGAGATCTCCGAACTCTTTCTACCTTGCCAATGCAATTCATTAAGTTGGAAGCGGCACCCTCAAGCTTACGGGATAGACAAATATTGTGCCACCAAAAGGTCACGTTCCAAGTGGATAAGTTTTTCCAACAACACGACATGCTGTATAGCAATTGGTACCATAATATCCAGAAGTGCACTGTTGTATTTAGATAGTTCAGCTTTTACACTTAAGAGAACAGAAAAAGACAACCTGAACTGATATGGGGAAATCAAGTTGAAGAATGTCACAAATGTATTTCCATATACCTTCCCAGAATGGTTTGACCATTGGACAACCAAATATCATATGGTTTAGTGTCCCAATGTCAGTGGTGCATCTTCAACAAACATTAGACTGCATCTGGGTTACTTTTAACTTTATTAGAACCTCACTATCAGGATGCCCAAACTTCCCTCTTTGGCTAGTATTTTTCAAGGATACATCCTTCTGAACCATGTGCTCTTGGCGACTGTCTGCTTTCCTCTATTATCTAGTTTAAAAGCTGTTCTATCTCCTTTTTAAGGGCTAACGCCGCCAGCCTGGTGGAGCCCATCCTTTTGGAAAAGCGCCCCTCCTTCCCCAGAATGTCGCCTTGTTTCTAACATATCCAAAATCCTCTTCCTTGTACCATCGTCTCATCCACCCTTTGAGACTCCAGAGCTCTGCCTGCCTTTTGCTTCCTGCACGTGGAAAGGGAAGCATTTATGAGAATGCTTCCCTGGAAGTTGTGGATTTCAACTTCCTACCTAAAAGCCTATATTTGGCATCCAGAAACTCCATCCCACATTTTCCTATGTCATTGGTACCACCATGTACCAAGACAGCAGGCTCCTCACCAGCACTATCTAAAACCTTATCTACATGGCATGTGAGGTCCACTACTTTTGCACCAGGCAAGCATGTTACCAGTCAATTCTCATGTCCACCAGCTATCTCCATGCCTAATGATCGAATCGCCAGCTATAATGGCCAATGTAGCCCTTCCCTCATGGGCACATGGCCCTGGAGAAACTACCTTGGTGTGAGAGGGTTTTTCATCACCTGGAGAAAAGGTCCTGGCTACAGGATCAGTTCCTGCCACACCAAGGTGATACTCTTCTTTCATGTGATCTCTCCCCTCCATGGCAACAGAGAGCCTGCCAGGCTGGAAGTGGGACTTCAGTACTACGTTCCTGTAGGTCTCTGTCTTCCTTAGATCCTCTAAGTCTGCTACTCCAGCCTCCATACTCATTTCCTTAGAGCATAGAGCTCCTTGTACCTAGTGCACACGTAAGACCTCTCACCAACTGGAAGAAAGTCATACATGTGGCACTCAGTGCAAAAGACTAGATAACCCACATTTCACTGCTAGACTGCTATCTGTATCTTAGTTTTACTACTGAACATTTATAAAGCACTACCAGTCATACACAGCGCTGTACAGACATATAAGAGTGATAGTCCCTGCTCGTCAGAGCTTACAATCTAATCGAAATGAAAAATACACGGAGCAACAGTCTAGTTAGGGCAAAAACCAGGTTGGCTGTCTCCCATTACTACTACTAGTACTACTGTGCATTTCTATTTAAATAAGAGACAGACACAGTCCCTGCTCATCAGAGCTTACAATCTAGTTAATACAAACACAGAGGGAGCTTATGACCTAGTTAAGACAAACACAGAGGTGGAGGTAGGGGTGGCTAGGGGGGGAAAGGAGATTAGGTAAGTCAGTGGATTACATTACAAGCATTACAAGCAGCATTTACTACAGGCTATGCAGCACAACTACACGCACTATAAATAAATACATTACAAGCAGGCTGGGCATCGTGGGTTACATTACATTACAGCAAGGGTTACATTACAGGCAGGCTGGGCATCATGGGTTAGATTACATTACATCATGGGTTACATTTGGAGGATGCTTACATGGTTCCATTTCTCATGGTTCCATTGCCTCTGGTCTGTTCTTCCGTGGAGTTGATGAAGTGGGGAGGAGGAGGAGGATGCGGTTATTCCACAGTGCCGTGCCTAAGGGTCATGCCAAAGGGCCCTTTGGCGTGGGCCCGCCAGATGCGGGCGCACCTCGGTTTTTAAAAGTTGGTGCCGGTGTGATTCTTCAGCCTGATTGGCCATGCGGTGGGGAGCAGGGAGGAGCATACCTGCCTGCTCCCTTCCCCATTGCCGATCAGGCCGGTGGCTGGGTGTCCCGTACTCAGGAGCACCTTAATTTTTAAAAGCTGGTGCTTTATTTAACTATACCTAATGAGTTTAAGAGACTTTGTTCACCTCAAGATTAATTAATTTTAGGACCTTAATTAATCTATTCCTGATGAGGATAATCATCTGAACCTGAAAGTGAATTTGACTCTCTTTCCCTTTAATAGGTTTAAGAGCCTATAAATCTAAAATTATGCCTGGGGTGGGTGGGAGGGAAAGAAACACATAGTAAAAGCTGGCTTGCTACACAGTGCCCTGACCTGTGCTTCTAAGGTGATCTCTTAACAATTCCCTGGGTGATTCACACAGCCTTTCAAATTACCCCTTTGATCTCTCACTTGGCTTTAACACCTATTTAAAACAATTTCACAGGTTTCTTGCCATCATTTAGTATGTTACACCTCTTGTCCCTGACAAGGTTCAACCCTCCACCACCAATCCATCCAAATTTTACTTTACTGATTCCTCAAATACTTGCCTGTCTGACCTCCCTGATTTTGTCAACAGTTGAAAAAGGAGAGCAGTGAGAAGCTTCAGACCTTGCCCGTTTGCTCTACCACTTAGGGCTCTGCCATTCTTCTTCTTTGACTGCTTATTCAATTCAGTAGGAATGAGAGAGGTATGTATGGGAGGAATAATCATTTCTGGGAAGGGAGAGGAAAGTGCGCTTTGGAGATGAAAACGGTGATCAGCTGCTACGAGTGATGATCATTTTTCATTTCATGGAGGAGTTTGGCTGTTTTCATTTTGTTATTTTTTGTTTTTCATTTTTATTTTGAGTGCATGACGTAAACATGTTGTTTGGGGGGGGGGGTTATATCTCCTAGTTCCTTTCCTAATGACCCATTTGTTGTATTTGTCTTGCATAGATTGTGAGCTCTATTGAGCAGGGTCCGTGTCTTGCATGTATGTGTACAGTGCTGTGAATGCCTTGTACTGCTATACAAATGATAAGTAGTAGGTAGTGGTAATTATCACCATTCAGATAAAGACCAGTATGGCCATCTAGTCTGCCCAGTAAGGTGGCTAGAGTGGTGGTAACCGCCACTCCGTGCAGGTCACCCCTCCTCTATTTATTGAAGTATGAAAGATATTTAAATTTGCTTTGAATTTATAGCAAGAGGATGAAATTAAAGCAGGGTTATTTTTAATTGGATGGGTGGGGGTTCAGGGCCACTGAGCCACTTTTAATTGAGTAGGTAGGGATCGGGGCCGCTGGGTCGCCAGGGATTTGGTTTCTGTCAGGGGGTTGTGTCAGAGGCACTGGATCATTGGAGGTGACGTGTTGAATTTCCACTCAGATGACCCTTTTTCTCTGAGAGAGCATGCCAAACTTGCACCAACTTCTGTGCGCATGTAATTGACTTGCTCTCCCAGTTTAATGCTGACATTTGCGCCACAGTTTAATGCATGGCTAATTTGTATATGTGTCCCTTTCTGCATGCCAGCAGTGAAGTCGCCCACTATTGGTGCACTGCATAGAAGCATACATATTAATAGCATGCAACTTCAGAGCCAGCTTTCTGCATCAGCCTGTAGGTGTATCTATGCTTTTGAGTAGAAGAGATTTTTGAGGATGAGTCTCAAAATGGCAGATATTCAAACATGCCACTTAAATATTCAGCGGCAGTATTCAGATAGAAGCTGTCACTGGATATCTAGACTGAATGGCACTAGTTGGATAAATGGTAACCTTATCTGGTTAAAGGCCATTTTCAACCATCACTTATCCAGCTTCCAAATTAGGACAACTTTTTAAGCAGCCTAAGTTGGCCAGATAGGTGGCGACTGAAAATCTTGCTAACCAGATAGTCTCCATTTATCCAATTAGCACAACACTACCCTTATCCTACCCGTGTTCCGCCCCTGCACTAACCAGATAGTTCTGAGGTGATTTGTGGAGATATTCACTGGTACTATCCGGATAGAGCTGCTGAATATCATGGTGTGCATTCTTAACCAGCCGACCTGTTGGCCACCAGCTAAGGACTTTGTTTTCATTTGGTGCATCACAAATGATCACAGACCTATTATGTGTCTGCCTACCACAATACTCCGGTACTTTGCCATTTATTTCATCTTGGTCTCCAGACATCTTCTATCAGGGTACATTTTGGTGTTCTCCTCATCTGTCAAGCTCCAGTGGATATCTTCCAGTATCTGTGCCCTATCATTTCACATTTCATGAAAGGATTTCTCCATGTCAAACCTCCATTGTAGAAGCTCCCTGTACTAAGAGATCTTAATCTTATTTTATTATTTATTTATTTGAGAGGCTTTTTATATAACATCTTTTTAACACGTTATTTAAATGGTTTGCAATTAAAATAGCATCATTCAAAGTTAGAATCCATCTGAAGATAGAAAGTTACCGAGATAAGACATCCCAAATCTTCCTCTCTTTTCCAACCAAATGCCCAGCTTTTTACTTAGCCCTTTTAGCCAACCTTGGCGATAAACATTTTCAAGCCTTTCTTAAAGGACATCAAATTTGTTTCCTCTTCTGAAGGACCAGGCAAAGTACCTGTCAAATGTAACAAACCCTGGAATCTCCAACAGATTCCCTGTGAAGAGCGCAGCATTCTCCGAGAACAAGCAGGAGGTCAGTCCTCACATATGGGTGACGTCTTAGCTGACGGAGCGCACGCGGAAGCATCTCCCCAGTTTTCAAGGAAAGCCTTTGGGAGATGCACCATGCATGCGTGGTCCACTTCCCGCCCAAGGGTGCCATCTTGCCTCCCTTTTTCCGTGGAACCCTTTGGATGTTGTCCTTTTTTTATAGTTAAAATTTGTCTGGTTATTAGGTATGTTCCGTCCTCTGCCATCTCTTGCTATGTGGTATGTTGGGTTTTTTTCCTATATAGTTCTGGGGAGTTTCCTGCCCTCAGTACGTTTGTTTTATGCTGTCTCCCTTCCTTGTAGAGGACTATTGATACTCCTGTAATATGTATTCTTATGTTTTTTGTGTTTCTTCTTTATTTTTACAAGGATGTATCTTTCTGTACAAGCATGTTGCTTGATATATTGTTAAAATGCATAAATATAAAATTTAAAAAAAAATTTGTCTGGTTTGCATACTGGTTCCATCCCGCCCCCGAGCCAACTCGCCTTGGCGTAGCTCCTTGGGTTCATCTATCCATTTTCCACTTTTTTTCATTGAGGTCCACCTCGACCGGCATTCGCACCCTTTTTCAGCCGAAGGCCTCAGGCCCCTGACGAGAGGCAGGGACTACTACTACTTACTACTATTAAACACTTAAATAGCGCCACGCACGTAGCGCTGTACAGACATACATACAAGAAGACAGTCCCTGCTTGTCCGAGCTTACAGTCTAGTCAAGACAGTACAAACATTAATCAATTTGATGGGTTTTACAGTTCGGTCATGAAAATGATGGGGTTAGGTTAAGATGAGGGATAGAAGTCAGGTTCTGAACGCAACAGTGAAGAGATGGGTTTTTAAGCTGGATTTGAAGAGGGCTAGGGAGGGACCCTGATGTATAGACACAGGTAAGCTGTTCCAGGCATAGGGTGCAGCAAGGTGAAAGGAGCGAAGTCAGGAGTTAGCAGTACGAGTGAAAAGCCTAGATAGAAGTAATTTGTTAGTGGAGCGAAGTTCCCGAGCTGGGATGTGGGGGGAGATAAGAGATGAGAGGTATTGAGGGGCTGCAGAGTGAATGCACCTATAGGTGAGTAGGAGAAATTTGAATTGGATGCGGAATTGGATGGGGAGCCAATGAAGTGACTTGAGAAGAGGAGTAATGTGGGCATGGCGGGACTGGCGGAAGATTAGTCGAGCAGCATAATTTTGAATGGATTGAAGGGGGAGGAGATGGCTCATGGGAAGACCAGCAAGGAGTAGGTTACAGTAGTCGAGGCAAGAGGAGATTAAGGAGTGGATAAGCGTTTTGGTGGTGTGTTCCAACAGGAAGGGGTGGATTTTGCTAATGTTGTAGAGAAAGAAGCGACAGGTTTTAGCAACGTGCTGGATATGTGTGGAGAAGGAAAGAGAAGTGTCAAAGATGACCCCCAGATTGCGGGCCGAGGGAACAGGAAGGATCATAGATCAATCCATGGAAACTGAGAAAGGGGGAAGAGGAGGAGAAGAGTTAGGGGGAAAGAGGAGGAGTTCAGTCTTGGCCATGTTCAATTTCAGGCGGCGATGAGACATCCAGACGGCGATGTCAGAAAGGCAGGCAGAGATCTTGGTTTGGATTGCTGGAGAGATATTAGGTGTAGAAAGGTAGATTTGGGAGTTGTCAGCATAGAGATGGTACTGAAAGCCATGGGAGGAGATAAGCGCGCCAAGGGATTGGGTATAGAGAGAGAAAAGGAGGGGGGCCCAAGACGGATCCCTGGGGAACACCAACATGGAGCGGAGTGGGAGAGGAGGAGGATCCACCAGAGCACACACTAAAGGAGTGATGGGAGAGGTAGGAGGAGAACCAGGATAATACGGAGCCCTTGAAACCCAGCGAGGAGAGGGTGGAGAGGAGAAGATTGTGGTCAACAGTGTCAAAGGCAGCAGAGAGCTCGAGAAGGATGAGAACAGAGTTAGAGGCACTTAGATTTAGCGAGGAATAAGTCATTGGAGACTTTTGTAAGAGCCGTTTCGGTGGAGTGTAGGGGACGGAAGCCAGATTGTAGTGGGTCCAGGAGGGCCTGGGAGGTGAGGAAGTGGAGGCAGCATAGGTGGACTGCTCATTCTAGAAGTTTAGATATGAAGGGAAGGAGGAAGATGGGTCGATAATTAGAAGGACAGGTGGGATCGAGTGAGGGTTTCTTGAGGAGAGGTGTGACAACGGCATGTTTGAAGTCGATGGGGATGGTTTCAGTGGAGAGTGATAGGTTGAGAATATGAGAGATAGAGGGGATAATGGTGGGGGAGATGGGGTGTAGAAGATGGGTGGGGGTAGAGTCAGAGGAACAGGTGGTGGGTTTGGAGGAGGAAAGGTACAGTTTCCTCTTCAGAGATCGTAGGGAAGGAGGAGAGGGTAGCAGAGGAAGTCATGATGGGGGGGGATTGGGGAGGAGGGAGGTAGATGAGGGTGTGGGGAATTGGAGGGTAATCTTTTGGATTTTGTCATGGAAATAGTTGGCAAGGGTTTGGGCAGAGAGTGAGGGCGGGACTGGGGGCAGGGGCACCTTGAGGAGAGAATTGAGGGTATTAAAGAGGCGGCGAGGATCAGAGGCTAGGGAGTTAGTCAGATGGATGAAGTAGTTTTGTTTGGCAAGTGCTATGGCTGACTGGAAGGAGTCAAGCATGAATTTGAAGTGTAGAAGGTCTTCAGGGGAGTGGGATTTGGTCCAGGCACATTCAGCAGAACGGGTACAGATGCATAAATAGTGAGTAGTAGATGAAAGCCAGGGACAAGGGGTGGGCAGGGCAAGAGTGTCAAGAGCCGAGGATAGTGCAGCATTATAAGAGGCTACTGCCTCGTCGACAGATTTGGAGGACAAAATGGAGGAAAGAGATGGTGGAGGAGAGTGTCAAGGGATCAATATTATGAAGGTTTCGAAATAGGTTAGAGGAGACGGGACGGGGTTGAGACAGATTGAAGGTTAAAAGGTGATGGTCAGATGAGGGAAGGATTGCGTTGTGTAAGTTTAAGGGAGAAGAGTTAGAGAAGAGTATCGGGTCAAGGCAATGGCAGTGCAGGTGGGTGGGGCAGTGGAGCAAAGTTGGAGGTTAAACGAGGAAGTGAGGGCGAGGAGCTTTAAAGCATGGGGATCAGAGGGGTTGTCGACGTGAATGTTAAAGTCGCCAAGAATAAGAGTGGGGGAAGAGGGGTCGAAGTCAGTAAGGAAGGTTGATTTTGATTTGTCGGGTGGGCGATAGATAACAGCTACATGGAGGGGGAGTGGTGTGAAGAGGCGAATGGAGTGGACTTCAAAGGAGAGGGAGGAGTGTGATTGAGGCAGCAGGAGAGGTTGGAATTGGCAAGAGAGAAAGTAGGAGCTCAACACCACCACCACGGCCAGTGAAACGAGGTATATGGGAGAACTGGTAGCCTCCGTGGCAGAGAGCAGCAGCGGATGTGGTATCGTCTGGGAGGAGCCATGTCTCAGTTAGGGCAAGAAGATGTAGTGCATTAGAGATGAAGAGATCATGAGTAAAAGGAAGTTTGTTAGCAAGTGAGCATGCATTCCATAGGGCGCATGAGAATGGGAGAGCGGAGGGGAAAAGGAGAGGGATATGGATAAGGTTGGATAGGTTACGTGAGGACTTCTTTTCACAATGAGGCAGCAGTCTAGGGGGGCTGTTACGTGATGATCTATTGCCAGAGTAATACAGAGGTCTGGAGGAACCAGGGTATGGGTGGGTGTCTCTGGATGAATGTGCCCTTCAGGAGGGGCATGAGGGAGGGGAACTGAAAGGGGAATGAAGGGGAATATTGATGATATCAGATAGGACATGTGAGGATTTCTTTTTAGAATGAGACAGAACTCGAGAGGGGATAGGGTTGGGGTTTGGGTTGATATCTCTGGTTGAGAGATTGGGGCATGAGTGAGGGAGGGCAGAAAGGGGGAGGAGAGGGATATGGATGAGATTAGATAAGGTGGGTGAGGAGCTCCTCTTAGAATGAGAAAGAAATTGAGGGGGGCCGGGGTTGGGGTTGATGAGAGAAGGAGTAGTAGAGAGCGGGGTAAGGCGGAGGCAGTACAATGGAAGCGAGGGTGGGGTTGCCTTAACGAGAGAGGGGCTGGTTGAATAAGGGGGAGGGTGGAGATATAGCTCAAGGGCAAATGCAAGATTAGGAGACAGAATGGAGGGAGAGGTGAGAAAGGTGGAGGGGAGAGTAGGGGGGAGAGGAGTGAGGGTGTTGGTAGCAGGGGATGCAGTTGGGGAGTATGAGAAAGAGAAGGACAATGTGATGTGGGGCCATAGCAGAGGAGGAGTGGGAGCTAAGCAGCGTGAGTTAACTTGCAGGGGATGAGATGGCTTCGGATTTTAGGATTTTAACACTATGCAGTATATGTAGGGTTACAAGTGGGGATTACGCACCATGCATATGGGTTGTGGTAAGGGTAAGGTAAGGGTAGTAGAGGGACTGAGGCCAATGCAGCAAGGTTTAGTGGAAGCAATGGGTAGCCAGTACAGTGCAAGCAATGGGGTAACCAGCTCGGAGCTAGCAATGGGTAACCAGATCAGTGGAGGCAATGGGTAACCAGATCAGTGGGGGCAATGGGTAATCAGTTCAGTGGCAGCAATGGGTAGGCAGTACAGTGCAGCAATGGGTAACCAGTTCAGTGCAAGCAATGGGTAGGCAGTTCAGTAACCAGTTCAGTGCAAGCAATGGGTAACCAGTTCAGTGCAAGCAATGGGTAATCAGTTCAGTGCAAGCAATGGGTAATCAGTTCAGTGCAAGCAATGCGGTAACCAGATCAATGCAAGCAATGGGTAATCAAATCTCCAGGAACAAGCAGGAATGAGTCTTCACATATGGGTATCGTCGGTACCGACGGAGCCTGCGCGGGAACGCTCCCCAGCATCCAATAAGAAAGCTTTTGGGAGCATCCCACAGCACCTGTGTGCTGCCTTCCCGCCTTTCCCAACCGCCTCTCTCCAGTTCTTCTTTTCCGCGGAGCCAGCAGGTCGTGTTCCTGTCACCGCAGAAGAAGTTCTTTATTTTTTCTTAATTCTTTTGTGTCGCGTCTGCCTTCTTCGACGTTGGACCGGTACGGCAGGTCTTTTCTTTTCTTTCTTTTAAAAAAAAACAAAACAATTTATTTTTTTCTTCACTGTGCATTTTCAGTTTTTGGGCCTTAGGCCTAAAAATATTTTCCTCATGGAGAAGCCCGCCTCTGAGTTTAAAAAGTGCACAAAATGTGGCGGTACTATTTCTGTCACCGACACCCATGACTGGTGTCTAAAATGTTTGGGGCCTGACCATTCCATTACGGATTGTATGTCCTGTACCATGATGTCTAAAAGAGGTCGGCAGAACCGAGCAGCCAAGCTCAGTACCCTGTTTCCCTCTGATGCAGCTTCGGTGGCATCGACGTCTTCCAGGGCTGCTTCTTCCTCCCATGGATCTCAGGTAACCAAGCATAAATCTAGCCGGTCCTCGAAGGGTAGATCTCCCTCCAAGCTTCGAAATGCCTCCGGGCTTGCCCTCGAGGATTCCGCACCGGCAAAATTACCCCGGTGGGAAGCTCCGGCTTCCAAAGCATTGTCTATGGGGTCACAGGTTGACATCGATGGCTCGGCCTCGACAGATCACCTGTTGCCGTGTTCTGGGGTACCGGTGGCTCCCACTGGTACCGACATCCAGACATTGGTGGCGTCGATGGATCAGAAGATTCTGACCATGCAGCGCACCCTAACGGCATTCATACAGGCTGCGATACCTCCGGTACCGCAACAATCCCCGTTGTCGGTACCGGCACCGGCATCACTCCTGGTGCCGGTACCGATTGCATCGACATCGGCTTCGGTGTCGACTGCAACGGTACCCTGTCCTATGATGCCCATCGGTACCGAGCCGGTACCGGTTACTCCCGATACCGATCCTACTCGGTACGGCTATCGGGCTTTACAGGAGCATTCCTCTGAAGACTCTGAGTCTGAGGGTTCTGTCGAGGCATCGATACTTCTTCCTCAGGAGTCGTCTTCTCCTAAACGAAGAATGTATCCTCCAGAAGACTTGTCTTTTCAAGACTTAATTAGGGAAGTGGCTAGGGGCCTCTCCATCACAGTGGCCCCTGAGTCAGAACCCAGAGCCAAGGAGTTAGATATTTTACAATATCCTAAAACTCCTAAAGAGGCAGCTACTTTACCTATCCATGAGATTCTGTATGATCTCATGTTGAGGATGTGGGAGACACCTCTTACCACCTCTCCTCATTCTCGCAGGTTAGACACCATGTATCGTGTCCCTCCTTGTCCTGGCTTCCACAAGACTCAGCTTCCTCACCACTCTATTGTGGTAGAGTCTGCCATGAGAAAGGTAAAGAGTGCAAAGAGACACTCATCTAATCCTCCAGGACGTGAATTCAGGACCCTAGATGCTTTTGGCCGAAGGGTTTTTCAAGCTTCTATGCTAGCTGCCAGGATCAACTCCTATAGTCTCTATATAGGAATGTTTCTAAAAGAAGTCGCAGATCATCTGCAGACTTTAACCCCTTTCATTTCGGAGGATAAAAGGCAGGAGTTTCTCACTTGGCTCAAACATGCCCAAGATGCCTCCAAATTTTCCAACCGTGCAGCCTTTGACTCTTTTGAGTGTGTAAGCAGAGCCTCGGCTATTGCCATAGGGGCACTCAGAATTGCTTGGCTACAAGCTTCTGATTTGGAGCTCTGGGTCCAAGATGAATTAGGGAATATCCCTTGTACAGGTGAAAACCTTTTTGGTAAGGATTGGCAAGCAAAGGCCAATCAGATGGATGCTGAAAACTCTGCTTTGGATCGACTTTCAAAGTCTACCTCTGCTCCTGTTAAGAAAAGATTGTTCAAAAAGACATCTTTTTCCAAAAAGGGAAGATACTATCCTGCTTATGGTCAGCAGGCATCTTCTGCAGGTCGTTTTGCTGCAAAGCGTCAGCAACCACCTAAACAGGCCAAATCAAAGGCTGCTAGGCCTTCCATGACCCAGCAGCCTCAGCCTCCTCAGGGCCTTTGACTTGCAGCTAGAGAACTTAGCCTTTCTGGCTCTGGAGGAACCAGAGCCCCTTACCATTCCAGGAAGGTTGACTTACTTTGCTCCCAGATGGGAACAAATCACAGCAGAGTAATGGACACTCTCTATCATAAAGGAATGGTACAAGCTTCATTTCTTAAGCCTTCCCCCTCACACCATAGTGAAACAGTTCAATTCTCCAACATCTCTCCTCAACCTTCTGGGTCAGGAGATTGCCACCCTTCTTGCCCAAGGGGCAATAGAAGAAGTACCTCTTCTTCAACAAGGCACAGGGTTCTACTCCCCTTATTTTCTTATCCCAAAGAAAACAGGGGGCTACAGACCCATCTTAGATCTCAGAGAATTGAACAAATTTCTATTCAAGGAGAAATTCAAGATGATTTCTCTCGGTGCTCTGCTTCCATACCTTCAGAGTCAGGACTGGCTTTGTTCTCTAGATCTCAAGGATGTGTACACCCATGTCCTCATCCATCCAACACACAGAAGGTTCCTTCGGTTCCTTTTTGGAGGAAAGCACTACCAATACAGGGTGCTTCCTTTCGGTCTGGCCTCCGCACCAAGGGTGTTCACGAAATGCATGGCAGTAGTAGCTGCATTTCTGCGCACTTTAGGAATATTCGTTTTCCCATATCTGGACGACTGGCTCATTCGAGCTCCCTCTCAGTCAGAGGCCAAGACTTTTCTAACCTGCACAATGTGTGTCCTTCAGTATTTGGGACTGGTAATAAACATCCCAAAATCCAATCTCACCCCTACTCAATCTCTGGAGTTTATAGGGGCTTTGCTGGATACCACAACTGCAAGGGCCTATCTTCCTCAGGCTCGTTGCCTACGCTTGGTGCAGTTAGCCTCCCAAGCACAGTTAAAGTCCCATTTAACTGCTCGAGAAATGTTACAACTCTTAGGCCACATGGCATCCACCGTGCATGTGGTTCCATATGCTCGCCTTCACATGAGGGCAGCTCAGTGGACTTTGTGCACCCAATGGACTCAGGCATCAGGTTGCCTGTCAGACAAAATAGCAAACTCCAGTCGCCTTTTTTGGTCTCTCCAGTGGTGGAAGTCCTCTCAAAACCTGTTGCTGGGGTCCCCTTTTCAGCAGTCACTACCCCAAGCAACCCTTACAACAGATGCCTCTCCAATGGGTTGGGGAGCTCATCTGCAATATCTCTCCACCCAGGGCATCTGGTCTCCACAGGAGACTTCTCTACACATAAATCTCTTGGAACTCAGAGCAATATTCTTAGCTCTCAAGAGTGTTCCACTCCCTGCTCAGCTACAGGACAGTCCTCATCAACACGGACAACCAAGTAGCCATGTTCTATGTGAACAAGCAGGGAGGGACTGGCTCTCTGTCGCTTTGCAACGAAGATTAACGACTGTGGGCCCCTTGCCAGAGAGCATCAGATTCATCTTATGGCAGTATATCTTCCCGGCGTTCAAAACTCTTGGGCAGACAGACTCAGTCGAGTTCTGCTTCCACACAAGTGGTACCTCCACATGGACCAGGTAGCCAGGATTTTTCGAATTTGGGGAACCACGGACATAGACCTCTTTGCAAGTCCGTGGAATGCAAAACTTCCCGGTTCTGTTCCAGAATTCCGTGTCAGGGAGTTCAGGCCAAGGATGCCTTCCTCCTTCACTGGGGTCAAGACTTCCTTTATGCCTTTCCACCCATTCCCCTAATTCCCAAAACACTTTTCAAGCTTCAGAGAGACCGAGGTTCCATGATCCTCATAGCACCACATTGGCCACGCCAAGTGTGGTACCCTCTATTTCTGCATCTCTCTCAAGCTCCTTCCCTGGAGTTGGGCTCTGCACCAGATCTTCTATCCCAGGAAGACGGAACGTTGTGGCACCCAAACCCCCAGTCTCTCCATCTCAGGGCCTGGTTGCTGAAGGCCTAGACCTTCAAGTTTTTCATCTCTCTCAGCAAGTCAGAGATATTCTTCATGCTTCTAGAAAGCCTTCCACTAGACGTTCTTATCCCTTCAAATGGAAAAGATTTACCATTTGGTGTTCAGAAAAAGGTCTTAACCCTCTTGCAATACCTTTGAATTCTTTACTAGAATATCTTCTGCATCTATCCCATGCAGGCCTTAAAACAAATTCAGTAAGAGTCCATTTGAGTGCTATTGCAGCGTCCCTCAAGCCTCTCAATGGACAGCCTATTTCCTCTCATCCTCTTATAGCAAGATTCATGAGAGGCCTTCTTTTAACTAAACCTCCCATTAGACCACCTCCAGTGGCATGGGACTTAAACCTGGTTCTTGGCCAGCTTATGAAGCCACCCTTTGAACCCTTAGCCACCACCTCCTTGAAATTTCTTTCTTGGAAGGTTATCTTTCTCATTGCAGTCACCTCAGCACGCCGCATCAGTGAATTGCAAGCCTTGGTGGCTAATCCTCCTTATACAAGGTTCCATCATGATAAGGTAGTCCTCAGGACCAATCCACACTTTATGCCCAAAGTGGTCTCGCCTTTTCATCTGAACCAAGAGGTATACTTACCTATCTTTTTTCCAGGACCTCATGCATCAAGTGCAGAGAGGAATCTTCATACTTTGGATTGTAAAAGAGCTCTCGCCTTTTACTTACAAAGAACACAGCAACATAGAAAGTCTTCTCAACTCTTTGTTGCTTTTGATCCTTCCCATTTAGGACTTCCAGTTTCTAAGAGAACACTGTCCAACTGGATTGCTCAGTGTATTTCTTTCGCCTACCAGAGTAGGAACCTTTCTCTGGAGGGTCATGTCACAGCTCACAATGTGAGGGCCATGGCAGCCTTAATGGCTCATCTAAACTCTGTGTCCATCGACCAAATCTGTCGAGCGGCCACCTGGGCCTCAGTTCATACCGTCACAGCCCGTTACTGTTTGGACAAGGACTCGCACCGGGATGCCTCATTTGGTCAGGCTGTTCTCAAACACCTGTTCCATTCCTAATCAACTCCTACCCACCTACCCTGGTTGGATGCCAGAGATCCATGGGGGGAGGTAGAGCCCTTTTCAAGGACACACAACTCTGGGGTCTCTCCCTGGCATCTGCAGCTAGGGAGTCCCCATATATGAAGACTCATTCCTGCTTGTTCCTGGAGATAGCACAGTTACTTACCTGTAACAGGTGATCTCTGGGAGCAGCAGGAATAATTCTTCACAACCCACCCATCTCCCCTAGGAGTTGTATCTCTCTATCTATCTTTCCTTCCCTCTCTCTATCTTTCCTTCCCTCTCTCTCTCTCTTTGTCTCAGCTTTAAAACTCGAACTGGAGAGAGGCGGTTGGGAAAGGCGGGAAGGCAGCTTTCTTATTGGACGCTGGGGAGCGTTCCCACGCAGGCTCCGTCGGTACCGACGATACCCATATGTGAAGACTTATTCCTGCTGTTCCCAGAGATCACCTCTTACAGGTAAGTAACTGTGCTTTCAGTGCAAGCAATGGGTAGCCAGATCAGCGCAATGCAGGATTAGTTGCAGGTACAAGGGTAGAGGTAATGAGGGAGCAATAGGTAGCAATGGAGACATTTGGCTGTGGGTAGCAGTAGCAGTGGAGTGATTACTTCGTAAGGAACTTGGTTAGGATCAGGCAGCAAGGTGTATAGGAGCATCGGGCTAAAGCACCTTGGTCTCTGGCGAGGCCCTACAAGCAATGAGGCGGCAATGGAATGTTCAGGCAAAGCAATAATGTTAACCTGCAAGCAATGAGATGGGAGTGAGGCGGAGGTGGGTCCTGTAGGCTATGCTGTGTAGAATTTGTTGAGCTGCTTACACGTGGTGCTTACCGGTGGTGACACAGTCTGGGCATCTTGTCCTAAGGTGGATGGTTATTGTTGGGGCGCTGTATCAGGTCCCCGATGTTGGGCGATTCAGCCCCCGCTACAACTGTTTTGTTCTCGTGACAGGGCTCCCGCCTAAAGGCCATGCCAAAGGGCCCTCTGGCGAGGCCCTAAGGCACAGTTGCACCAAGGGGCACAGTGGAGTGTGTGTGCTGGCGTTGGGCCTGATTGGCCTTGTGGAGCTGAGCGGGGAGGAGCGATCCTCCCGCTCGACTCCCCGACGCTGTATCAGGCCCCCGATGTCCTCCGGTGCTTGAGTTTCGCGCCTAGGGACCCCCTTTATCCATTGGCCTCATTTCAAAAAGTGTGACCAGTGTGGCAAAGTTATGTCATTCACCAATTCACACGACTGCTGCCTCCGATTGGCCCGGAGCTCGACTCCTACTGCGAGCTCTGTAGAACAATGACCCCAAAGACCTTAAACAGTCACCATCAGCAGCAGGAAAAATATTTTCATAAGTCTGACACTGTCCCGGAGTCTCCAGTAACACCATGCTCCAAGGCCCCCTCCAATACCTTGGTGCCCTTCGAAGCCAGAGCCTCCTCGGAGTCCTGCGGCCACGGTTTTTCTGAGCAGAAGTCCCCAGAGGTGGAGCATAAGAAGAAGAAATCCTCAAAGACTGCCTTGGAAGACTGATCTGGGAAGAAAGTGAAATCCCACCCAAGGTCCCACAGCCCCAGACGTGAGTCTGAGAAGTCGGGGCAGGAGCGACCCTCCAAGTTGCACCTCAAGAAGTCGTCTGCTGACAGGCCTTGGGCCTCCAAGGCCATCCTCACTGAGGACTCCTCCTCGACAGTACCGACACTGGGCCCGAAGTCCGCGTTGAAGTCTTCGGAGCCAACTGGCATGGAAGCAGCCCTAGAAAGCAATATATCTGCCCTAGTGGCCATGCGGCAGGCATTTATGTACGGCTCATCCAGTTCATCCATCCCAACGACCATCTGCCTCGAGAGAGTCCCCGGCTCCGGACCCATAATTCGGGACACCGTTCTTCCCTAGTGAGCACCCATAACTCGGACCAGTGATGCTCCAGAGGTCCTGCACTGCGGAGAGCAGTCCTCAATCAAGGTGATCGTGCGGCATCGGACTCGTACTCCGATTTTGAGTCCAAATGAGAAACCGAGGACAAAGAATCCCCGGAAATGAGGCAACACCGTGACATGCCCTTGGACCCTTCTCCCCCAGTGACCCGATGCTGCTCCCCACCCGAGGATGTTGCATTTCTTGATTTTGTGAGAGATATGACCAAAGCTCTCGCGATCAAGACTTAGGCTGAGGAGGACCCACAAACTGAGGAATTGTAGATACTCCAATACGAGGCACCCCCGAAGGAAACCCTTACAGTCCCAGTGCCCCCGATCCTTGACCACCTCCTCCTCCAGATGTGAGAAACACCAGTGTTGGTACTAATTGTCAGCGGGCACTTGGATGCCGTGTACCGGGTATGCTGGAACCTTGGGTTCCTTCCAAAACACCCAGCTCCCACACAACTCAAGGGTCGTGGAGTCGGCCATACGCTGGCTTAAGAGCCAAAAGACACACTTGTCGGTACCACCCAGCAGGAAGGCCCAAACCCTCGACGCCCTCGGCCAAAATGCTTTTCAGGGCTCGATGCTAGCATGCCGAATCCACTCATACCAGCAATACTTCAGCATGTACCTGAAGGAACTGTCGAGGGAGCTTGAGGAATTCTTGGCAGGCCTCGATGAAGAACCGTTACAGAGCTTCAAGACCCTAACCTCAGCGGTAAAGGAATGTTCAAAGTTCCTATCCCGAGCAGCCTATGATGGCTTCAAGTCATCGGCTAGAGTGGCCACCGCAGGCATTGAGGCATGGCTGCAATAATCTGACCTGGAACAATGGGTACAGGACAAACTGATCGATGTCCCCTGCACAGTGGAAAAAGGTGAATAGTGGTGTACCCCAGGGATCTGTGTTGGGTCCGCTGCTTTTTGACATTCATAAATGACCTGGAAAAGGGAATAACGAGTGAGGTTATCAAATTTGCAGATGACACAAAACTATTAAAAGTTGTTAAAACCCATGAGGATTGTGAAAAATTGCAAGAAGATCTTGATAAATTGGAAGACTGGGCATCCAAATGGCAGATGAAATTTAATGTGGACAAGTGCAAATTTATGCACCTAGGAAAGAACAACCCAAACTATGGTTACACGATGCAAGGTTTCACATTGAGAACCACCACCCAGGAAAAAGATTTAGGCGTCATTGTGGATAACATGTTAAAACCCTCGGCCCAGTGTGCAGCGGCGGCCAAGAAAGCAAATAGCATGCTAGGAATCATAAGGAAAGGAATGGAAAATAAAGCAAAGGATATTATAATGCCTCTGTATCGTTCCATGGTGCAACCGCACCTTTAATATTGTGTGCAATTCTGGTTGCCGTATTTTAAAAAAGATATAGCGTTATTAGAAAAGGTTCAGAGAACAGCCACCAAAATGGTAAAGGGGATGGAAAGATACCCCTATGAAGAAAGGCTAAAAAGGTTAGGGCTCTTTAACCTGGAAAAGAGACGGCTGAGGGGAGATATGATAGAAGTCTATAAATTAATGAACGGAGTTGAACGGGTAAACGTAGATCGATTGTTTATCAGAATATAGAAAGACTAGGGGACATGCAATGAAGCTACAGGGTAAACTATTTAAGACAAATAAGAAAAAAGAATTTTCACTCACCGTGTAATCAAACTCTGGAATTTGTTACCGGAGGATGTAGTAAAGGCTGTTAGTGTAGTTGGGTTTAAAAAAGGTTTGGACAAGTTCCTGGAGGAAAGATCCATAAACCATTATTAAAAAGGGACCCAGGATATCAATGCTTGACCCAATACATGCATTGTGGAACCTGTCTTTAGGGGAAACTGCTAGATTGGCCACTGTTGGAAACAGGATACTGGGCTTGATGGACCTTGGTCTGACCCAGTATGGCATATCTTATGTTCTTATGTTCACAGGTGAAAACGTATTCGGGAAACCCATGGCAGACAAAGCAGCAGAGATAGAGACCGAGTATATGACGAGAACTAGGCTCTCAAAGAAAAACCTCGGTGCAACCCCAAAAGAAAACCCCGTTGCAAAAGCCCTTCTTCCTGAGGAAGAAAGGGGGCTTCAGTACTACTCCACACTTCCAAGCCTTTTTGGGCCCTCAGCAGGCCAGCAACAAAAAGGCCAAGGACATGGTCCCAGAAAGCATAAAGCCCCAGGCACTGGCTCAGGCCCAGCCCGGGGGAGGCTTTTGACGGCCTGGGCATGACCCCTACACTGTCAGGGGGCCCTTTGCTGCCCCTAGGGGGCGCCTAGCTCTGTTTGCCCACAGGTGGACAGCCATCACAACCGATGCCTGGGTGTTACAGGTGGTCAAGGAGGGTTACCTCCTCCACCTACATCAGGCACCACCCCTGTTCTTCCCAGGAGAGCCCACCAGGCCTCTCCTTCACCAGACCCTGCTCCTCACCGAGCTAGCAGGACTACTCCGGGACAAAGCAGTGGAGCCAGTCCTAAAACACCTCTGGGGCACCGGCTTCTACTCCAGGTACTTCCTCATCCCCAAGAGGACTGGAGGCCTCAGGCCCATCCTGGACCTGTGAGAGCACAACAGGTTTCTGATAAGGGAGAAGTTCAAGATGCTCTCCCTTGAAACACTGTTGCCATTCCTCCAGCAGGAAGATTGGCTTTGCTCCATAGACCTAAAGGATGCTGACACTCATATCCTAAAATACACCCCATCCACAGAAAATGCCTCCCATTTGTGGTGGGGGGGACAACACTACCAATACAGGGTACTGCCCTTTGGGCTAGCCTCATCTCCAAGGGTCTTTACGAAGTGCCTCGTGATGGTTGCAGCCCACCTCAGACTTCAAGGGGCCTTTGTCTTCCCCTACCTGTTTGACTGGCTCATAAAGGGGGCCACAATTGCAGAGGCACAATGCGCCACCGGTCGCACCATAAACACCCTGTAGCACTTGAGGTCTGTCATAAACTACCCCAAGTCCCACCTCACTCCCGCTCAGAGCCTAGAGTTCATAGGGGCGCAGCTGGACACCCTTCAGGCAAAAGCCTTCCTCACTCAGGAGAGGTCAGTACACCTCAGAGAACTAGCGACAGAGGTGCAATGGTGCAGGACACTACCCACCTGGCTTCTCATCCGCCTGCTGGGACACATTGCCTCCACGGTCCACATGACCTCAGATGCCCACCTACACATGAGAGCAGCCCAGTGGTGCTTCCACTCTTAGTGGACCAAAGCTACAGGCAGGCTCAGGGACAGGGTGCACGTGACCCGCCAGCTACCGGACTCCCTCATATGGTGGCAGAATCCAGGTACCTACAGGCCGGGATGCCCTTTCAGGTACCCACCCCCCAGAAAGTCCTCACCAAGGACATCTCTGTAATGGGCTGGGGAGCGCATTGCGACAGCCTCCAGACGCAAGGCTGCTGGTCCCAGAGGGAATCCAAGATGCGGATCAACCTGCTGGAAATCAGGGCCATATTCCTGGCCCTCAAGGCCTTCCGCCACCAACTACAGCACCACGCGGTGCTGATCCAGACCGACAAACAGGTCTCGATGTTCTTTGTGAACAAACAGGGAGGAATGGGATCATACCCCCTCTGCCAGGAGGCGGTAGCCACTGATCTTATGCCACACACAGCGGGATGCTCCTGAGAGCAGTCTACCTCCCGGGCCAGGACAGTATCTTGGCGGACAAGCTGTGCAGGGTACTCCAGCTGTACGAGTGGTGCCTGGAGCCAGCAGTGGCCTCAAGGCTGTTTCATCTCTGGGGCATCCCAGTGATGGACCTGTTTGCCAGCCCAGACAATGTGCAATTGCCCTGTTTCTGCTTCCACTGACCGCACCCATCTTGGGGAGTGACGGATGCATTCCTCATCCCATGGTCGGAAGGCCTCCTGTACGTCTTTCCCCCAGCACCCCTAATAGCCAAGAACCTGTTCAAGGCTCAATGCGACAGAGCATCGCTTATGCTCATAGCCCCTCGGTGGCCCAGACAGCCCTGGTTCCCACTGCTCCTCTCTTTATCGAAGGTACTGCCGATGCCCCTGGGCCAAGCCCCAGGACTACTCTCGCAGGAGCAGGCCACTCTCCTACACCTCAACCTGGGGTCCCTCTCGCTCATGGCTTGGCTGCTAAAAGGGTAGCACTAGCCTCCTTCAACCTTCCACAGGACATGGAAGACATCCTCTTGGCCAGAGTACATCTAAGCGCCATCGCAGCACATCACCACTCCGTCGAGGGGAATGCTCCTCGTGTCTCAGTTCCTATGGGGCCTTATATTCTCCAAAACCCCCGTCCGCCCTCCAGTGAAAGAATGAGACCTTAATGTGGTATTCTCACACAAACTTCACCAAACGTCCATTTTAACCTTTAGCTACCTGAGGTACCTCTCCTGGAAGATTGCCATCCTGGTAGCACTCACATCAGCTCACAGAGTTAGCGAGCTCGAGGCTCTGATGGCAGAGCCTCCTTACATGAGGTTGTACAAGAACAGGGTGATGCTCCGCACACACCCTAAGTTTCTGCCGAAGGTGGTGTCCTCATTCCACCTCAATCAGGAGGTGGTGCTCTCCACCTTCTTTCCCAGGCCTCACGCTGACAGGGCGGAGACCGTTCTCCATACTCTGGATTGGAAGAGAGCCCTGTCCTTCTATCTGCAATGGACCCAGGACCACTGCAAAGGTCAACAGTTATTTGTATCCTATGACCTCAGCCGACTGGGGCTCCCAGTAACTAAGCAAACCCTATCTACCTGGGTGGTGGACTGCATTACCTTTGCCTATGAGAAGCGAGGAGCCCACTGCACCAAAGACTCATGGCACATCACGTCAGAGCCATGGTTACTTCCATGGCCAATCTGCGTTCCGTCCCCATGATGGACATTTGCCAGGCTGCCACCTAGTCTTCAGTCCATACCTTCGCAGCTCACTACTGCCTAGAGAGGGAGTCCCAATGGGACAATGCCTTCGGCCAGGCTGTACTCCGTAATCTTTTTGGGGTGTAGACAACTCCTGCCCTCCTCCAACCCTTCTGTGTTCAGGCTACCAGACTGCTGGTGTTTACTGGATGCTTGGGTCTTGCAAGAGTCTCTCCCTCGGGACTCGACTGCTGCTGGTCACAGCTCTCCCTTTGCAGGTTGCCATGGCAGTTTTCTTTTGGTTACAGGTTCTCTTTAGCCTGTAGCTGAGAGTCCCATATATGAGGACCGACTTCCTGCTTGTTCCCAGAGAAAGCATAGTTACTCACCTGTAACAGTGTTCTCTGGGGACAGTAGGAATCAGTCCTCACAACCCTCCCTCCTCCTTCCTCCCCTTGGAGTTGCTTCTTTACCATCTTATATTTTTGCCGCTTAGCTATGTCATTAGACTGAGGCAAGATGTGTCACCAGCTCTCCTTAAACCCCCGTATATAAGTGAGTGGGTCTTCCCCACTGAAGCAGCTACTTTACAAATCCTGAAGCTGGGCTTTTTGGGAAATGTTGTCCCTTCACTGAATCAATGAGGAGCAGTTGTGGAAAAGTGGTTTAAGCAACCAAAGGATTTTATTTCCCCTCCCGGGGTGGATTTCACCATGAACAAAGTAACACAAACCAGGTATTTACTGGCATAAGGACAAATCAAAGGTTCTTTAACAGAAAAGGCTTACTTCAGCAATAAACAGGTTGATATCTAGCATTCCAACGTAACAATGCTGTTTCTTCACAGCTCTCTGCTTCTCAATGCTAGTAGTGCTGTACTTTCTCTTTCAAAACATGCCTTCAGCGTAATGAGATTATTTCATTAGCAAGCGATATCGTACAGTCCATGATATCTTCATCAATATTCACACACTCAGGTTCAAAGTCCATTAACTCTTCCTGGCTAGAAGGAAATGTTTGTAACGGCAATCCTGATGCCACGCCCTTTCTAACTGCTTCAGGTTTCACCTGATATTCCTGAGTTAAATACTGGCTTTTACAAATGTTATCAGCACAGGTATTCTCTTCCCAGCTCCAACCCTCTGGGTAAATACAGTCACTGTAACTATTTTTATACCAGCCTTTTGGCTTACCTTTTAGCCTAGCTGGTGGAGGTTTTCTTTGTGGCTTTGGACTGGCTGTAGGTTCCCAACCTAAGCCTTGCACAGAAGATTTCACTTGCCTTCCTGGCTTCCTTTCACTTCTGTGTTCCCCTGGATACTGCAGGTAATCCACTCTGCCCTTATTATATCCTTCCCTTGGGGTTTCTTTTCTTTTCCTGAAGAAAGACTCTGTCTCGCCCTTCCACAGAGACTCTGGCTTTTTCCTGGCACTGCTGTCTTCACCGTAGCTCTCATTAGCTTCTTTATCCAGCATACATGCCTCAGCTCCTTCTTCTAACTCCTCTTCTCCTCCTTCTCCTTCCTCTAACTCCATAAGCTCAACTGAAATCTCTTTATCAGGGTGAATTCTAGGGCAGTGCTCAACTCCACCCCCTAGCAGGTGTCCTGCATTAGCTCGTGACTCATTCCCTGAATGGTAGCAGGGGCGTTTCTCTTGCCTCTGTGCTTGGTTTCTAAGGTAACCAGGAGCCATGTGCTTTTGTTTACAACTCAGCCCTACTCCTGTTCCTGGCTTTTTAGCCTCATCTAACGGGCTGGAAGGACCCACTATGTCACAGATTGGCACCCTTGGGCGGGAAGTAGACAACACATGCGTGGTGCATTTCCCAAAGGCTTTTCTTCAAAGATGGAGAGATGCTTCAACGTGAGCTCCTTTGGCGCTGATGTCACCCATATGTGAGGACTGGAGTGGAGGAGTGGCCTAGTGGTTGGGGCAAGGTACTTCAGGCCGGAAGGTCGGGGGTTCAAATCCCACTAGAGGACAGCAACTTTGGGCCGGAAGGACTGGGGTTTCTAGTCCCACAGGTGCTCCTTGTGGTCTTGGGCAAGCCACTTAACTCTCCATAGCCCATGTTCCCTGTAAAATAGTTATCTCCAAGTTATAATGCCCTGTTCAATGTAATTTCAGTTTGTTCAATGTAAACCGCACTGATGCAGAATAGCGCAGTATATAAGAGAATGTAAATAAATAAATAAATTCCTGCTGTCCCCGGAGAACATCTGTTACAGGTGAGTAACTACACTATCTACCCGATCTATATCGCCAGAGTCTCTTTTCCAGATATTGTGGTTTACCTAATTTAATTGATTTCAAAACAATAGTTAAAAGCTTAAAACACCACCTCTGCTTAATAGGCAGCCAGTGTAACTTTTTCAATAAAGGCCATGCACTTTCATTCTTCTCCCCCCCCCCCCCAAATAAAAGTCTAGCTGCTGAATTTTGCATCACTTGTGGTTTCCTTAGCCACTTATTTTTCAAACCCATCTATAGAACATTACAATAATCCAAAACACTTAACAGTAAAGATTGTACTATAATGCGCATTTCCACTATCCCCAAATATGGTTTCAGTTGGTAAATCCTCTTTAATTTATAATAGACTGAGCGGGTGACAGCTGCTACCTGCTTCATCCCAATTCCAGTACCTTCTATTATTCTATCTAAGGATCGCAACTCTTTTTCTGAAGTCGTCCTTTGAACCACTGAAGTCCACAGCACTTAATCACCTTACATGAACAGTACTTTTCCTATTAACTGTTACCTCGGCTAGAAGAGTAAATTGTATTTATTTATTTTATCTCATTATTGGATATGCCACCTTTCAAAACAGCACTGAAACAAGTACACGATTGAAACAGTAGACAGAAAAATAAAATAAAAAGTAAAATAAGCTCTCAACACAAACCCATATGCCACACTATGGACTAAAAGCACATTAAGGAGAGGTAGAATAGTACACCAATAATTTCTTTCAGACTTCTGTGCCTGCAATCCACAAAAGGGAAGGGAGAGATAACAATAGATAACTGGCCCACTGAGAGCAACTGCTTGAATATCTGTGTTTTAGACACTGACAAAGGTAAGAGAGTTTCTGGCAGAACCAAAGAACAGAGCCTTTGTTCTACGCACCCACTTGCTGGAACGAGTTCCCAACTACCATCCGAGCGATCACTGACCTTGCCCATTTCAGAAAGGCACTAAAGCACCACCTTTTTCTCCTACACTACTCACAGGCCAACAACACAACCTCACCCGCCATACCCCCAACCAGCTAATTGTAAATAATAGACAACCCTGTAAATAAATTACATCCCTGTACATAGCTCTTAGGGTAAGCCATGTCGCTACAACTGCACAGTGACATCCTGCTTATACTGTATATAGTTACCCCAGTTCTAAATCCAAGTTGCATTACCCGTTCACTGTAAGTGCAAAGCAGGCTCTGCCTGCTCTGTACAAAATGTTATCTGTAAACTGCACTGATTTTAAAGAGTGTGGTATAGAAAAGCATTAAATAAATAATAAATAAATAACCTTTAAAGGATGTATTTAATAGATCCTTGGAGGTTCCCTGGGATTGGTGAAGGGTTGATGTGATCCCCTCTTCACAAAAGTGTGGTAACAGAGAAGAACTGGCAAACTACAGGCCAGTAAGCCATTCCTCAGCGGAGGGAAAGAACTGATAGTGCCTTTCACTTTTCATGAAGTGGAGGGAGTTGCCTAATTTATTTATTTATTTAGTATACATTTTGTATACCGCTACTTCCAGCGATCAGCAGCGGTTTGATTACAGATTGGAAATTGTCAAATCATGACAGGAATTTTTTTTTTTAATGGTTAGAGAACTGGCTTGGGAACCAAGAAACCAGGGTTTAATTCCCACTAGCACTCCTTCTGGCTTTGGACAAGTCACAACTCTCCATTGCCTCAGAAAAATCCAAGTTATCAATGTCCCTGTTTAATGTACATTACCAAGTTTAAGTTACAATGTCAACTATTTGGACTGAAATGATAGACTGGTATGAAAAACCAGTTAAATAAATAAAATAATGGTGATCTTTCTAGAATCCAGTGGGTTGCAAGATCTGGGGCAACATGGTTTTACTAAGGAAAGATCTGATTGATTTCTTTGACTGGGTAACCAAAGAACTAGATCAAGGACATGCAATGAATAGAATCTACTTGGATTTCAGTAAACCTTTTGATACTTTCCCTCAGAAGAGGCTTATGAATAAACTAAGCAGACTGAGGATGGATTCCAAGGTGCTGAAATGGATCAGAAATTGGTTGACTGACAACTGAGGGGGTGGTAATTGGAATTCATTCAGAAGAAAGGAAGGTGAGGTGTAGAGTGCCTCAGGGATCAATCTTGGAACCGTTTCTGTTCAGTGTCTTTGTGAGTGATATTGCTAAAGGGCTAAAAGGAAAGGTTTGCCCTTTGGCAACAGAGTGGACACCTCAAAGGAAGTAGACAACATGAGAAAAGATCTTCAAAAATTAGAAGAATGGTCTAAGGATTGGCAGTTAAAATCTAATGTCAAGAAATGCAGAGTGATACATATGCGATGCAAAAATCCAAAGGAGTGGTATGTAATAGGGAGCGAGAGGCTGATGTGCATGAATCAGGAGAGGGACCTCAGGCTGATAGTGTCTGAGGATCTCGGTGGCGAAACAGTGTGAAAAGGCAGTGACCAAAGACAGACCTCTGCATTTGACAACGTTGACCATAACATTCTCCTATCAAGACTTTCACACCTAGGCTTAGCTGGAACAGTGTTAAAATGGTTCAAATCATACATATCCAACCGCTTCCAATTTCTAAAAATCAATCATGAATCTTTCTCTACATTCCCTCAAGAACAAGGTATTCCCCAAGGCTCTGCACTTTCTGCACTACTGTTTAACTTATACCTCCAACCCATATGTACAATCTTCAAGAAACACAACATCAAATACCACGTCTATGCAGACGACATAATGTTATATACTCCAGTTGACATAAAGAATCCTCATTAGAACAACATTATCGACTGCTTAACTGAAGCAGAATCATGGCTCAACACAAACAACATGCAAATAAATTTCAAAAAAACTAAAATCCTATTTGTAACAAAGAATCAGAACTTCACACCCCCCACCACCTTCAAATTCTGTAATATTTGAACTACCTGTCAAGCAAGAAGTAAAATACCTTGGTATTATTATTGATAGAGCCCTCAGCATGTCTGCACAAGTCAAACACACTGCTAGGACAATATTTTTTAAATTAAGGACTGTACAGCACCTTAAACCAATCCTAGAAACACACGACTATGGCCTATCTAGTCTGTCCTTCCAAAGAAACAACTACAACAGTCCCCTTTTTTTCTTTAGAGATCCTCTGTGTTTGTCCCGTGCTTTTTTGAATTCACATACTGTCCTCATCTCTACCACCTCCACTGGGAGACTATTCCATGGATCCACCACTCTTTTAGCAAAGAAATATTTCTGCGTATCACTCCTGAATCTATCCAATTTCACCCTCATTCCATGTCCCCTTGTAGCAGTACTTGCTCTCCCCCTGTGCATTTATGCCACTTTGGTATTTAAACGTCTCAATCATATCACCTATATCCCGCCTTTCCTCTAATGTTTACATATTAAGATCCTTAAGTCTCTCCACATATGCTTTACAATGAAGACCACTAACCATTCTAGTAGCCACCCTCTGTACTGACTCCATCCTGTTTACATACTTTTGAAGGTGTGGTCTCCAGAATTGCACACAATACTCCAAATGAGGCCGCACCAAAGACTTATACAGAGGCAATGTCACCTCCTTTTTTCTGCTAGCCATTCCTCTCTGTATGCACCCAAGCATCCTTCTAGCTTTTGCTGTCACCTTTTCTACCTGTTAAGCCACTTTTAAGATTTTCATACACACCCATGCCTAGGTCCCGCTCTTCTTTAGTGGACAAAAGTACTTCAACCCCTATACTATATTGCTCCCTTGGATTGCTGCAGCCCAAATGAATGACCTTGCATTTTTTAACATTAAATCGCACTTGGACTGCTGTAACAGTGTGTTACAAGGCCTTCCTAAAAAGACCTTCCATACACTTCAACTCGTACAAAATGTGACTGCCAGAATAATCTCCAAAGCAAACCTTACAGACCACATCACCCCAATACTCTACAACCTCCATTGGCTACTCATTGCATCTGGGGTTAAATACAAGATGATTAGTCACAACATTCAAACTATACCATAGCATCTCACCGTCCTACCTCTCCACCCTTATCCACGCACAATCTGATATCAGAATCAGAAGAGCAAGCACAAAGGACCTCCTATCCATACCCTCTTCAGTACGAAAGACCAGACAAAGCTCCAGAAATAGGGCCTTTAGGTATTCAGCTCCCACCCTCTGGAACTCCTTTCCTGACTATAATAGATCTATAAAAGACCTAAAGTCCTTTCGTAAAGAATTAAAAATCCTTTTTTCAGAATATTACAATTCTGCCACTGCCACTACCCGCACAGCCCCCACCTCCCACCTGCGCCGCCCTCCTCCTGGCAGAAACACTCCTCCATAACTTGTTCCTGTCACCAGTTTGTAAATAGTTCAAACTCAGCATTCAGAAAGTCTATGTATAGGTACCTAGCTGATATGTAAATTGTTTATTGTATCATTGTATTATAGTTTGACACGTTCTCTGTAACCAAGTTTTGAAATTCTGTTCAATGTAAACCGCCCCTAATCGATGGAAGGGGCGGTATGTAAAAACATTTAAATAAATAAATAAATAAAATTCCATGGTGCGACCGCACCTTGAATATTATGTACAATTCTGGTTGCTGTATCTTAAAAAGGATGTAGCGGAATTAGAAAAGGTACAGAGAAGAGCCCCCAACATAGTAAAGGGGATGGAAGGATATCCCTATGAGGAAAGGCTTAAAACGTTAGGGCTCTTCAACCTGGAAAAGAGACGGCTGATGGAAGATGTAATAGAGGTTTATAAATTAATGATTGGAGTGGAATGGGTTACACCATCAAAAAGTAGAAAGACTATGGAATACGCAATGAAGCTACAATCTGTAACCCATTTAAAATTAGAAAATATTTTTTCACTCAATGAGTAATCAAATTCTGGAATTCATTATCAGAGGATGTAGTAAAGCTGTTAGTGTAGCTGGGATTAAAAAAAAGATTTGGACAAGTTCCTGGAGACGACAAAGTCCATAAACCATTTTTAAAGAGGATCCAGGAAATCCATTGCTTGCCCCGGGACAAGCATTGTGGAACCTGTGTGCCTTTTTTGGAACCTGTCAGGTACTTGTGACCCAGATTGGCCACTGTTGGAAACAGGATACTGGGCTTGATGGACCTTGGTCTGACCCAGTATGGCGTATCTTACGTTTCTTATCTTCCTATGTTCCTAATAAATGAATCCCACTTAGTGTCTGAGAGTGAAATGTCTGCATCATTCTGCCAAGCTACTGAAAAATGTGCTACTATGTGAAAAGCTCTGCATCCCTGCTCAGTTATACTAAGGCATTCTGGTCTTGCAAGTAAAAACTTTTATTTCCTATCCAAAATGCTATTCCATATCATCCTGCTAGACCAGTCCAGACAAGTGAGTTGTATTCCTCAAACAGCAGGTTGGTGGAGACAAAGAAACAATGAAAGCCCAGATTTCAATTGCATCACTCCTATGCCTCTGTTCACCTCAGCTATCAGAGGTCCTTTCAGTATTTCTTTGTATCCATCAGATGGTGCATGGACTTTCTTCACTCTGAAGAAAATTCTGGGTATTTAAGAGTAAACTAGTTGATTCGAGCAAAGTCCAGGGATGAGAGTGTGCGGGCTACATCCTGTGTGGTACAGCTTCTGGAAAGTCTCAATTGGGTAGTCAATATGGCCAAGAGCCGGTTGATTCCCTCTCAGGACCTGGAATACTTGGGGTCCACTTCAACACGCGAGTGGGCACAGTCTTCCTGCCAGAGCAGTGAGCTCTGGGGCCGCGTCACTTAGTGCGCAGTTTTCTGAGGTGGTCAGAACCGACGGCCTGGCAGTATCTGCAGGTGTTAGGAACAACAGCAGCTAGTCTAGAAGTACTGCCATGGGTGAGAGCACACATGCATCCATTGCAGAGAACCTTGCTCTGTTGCTGGTTGTACCAGATGGACTCTGTCATAGCGGCTTCCCTGCCTGCGGGGGGTCAGGTAGGTGCTCCAGTGGTGGCTCTGTCCGGAAAATTGGCAGCAGGCATACTCCTCGAGCCGCCGCAGTGGATCCCAGTGCTGACCGATGCCAGTCTGGCGGGTTGGGGGGCCCATTGTGGGGAGCTGTTTGCTCAGGGGTGATGGAATGAGCAGGAGGCCGGTTGGTCAATCAATAGACTAGAAATGCGGGCAGTGTCTCGGGCGCTCAGCACCTTTGAGCCAGGCTTGCAAGGAAAGGTATTCAGAGTCGTCAGACAATGCGACCATGGTGGCTTATCTCAACCGTCAGGGGGGCACAGGCAGTGCGGCCCTCGAGGAGGAGGCGGGAAGGTTATTCAGCTGGGCAGAGCCTCGTCTCCAGGCGTTGTCAGTGGCACACATTGTGGGAGTCGATAATGTGATGGCGGACTATCTGAGCCGGGTCCGCATGGACCCAGGAGAGTGGGAACTTCACTCGGAGGTCTTTGTGCAAGCAGTACGCAGGTGAAGGGCGCCCATTATGGATCTGATGGCGATGTTTGAGTCCGCCAAGGCAAGCCGTTTCTTCAGCAGGAGATGGGAAAGGCTGTCTGAGGGACTAGATGCTCTGTTGCAGCAATGGCCTATGGAGGGGCTTCTGTACGTCTTTCCACCTTGGGCTCTCATAGGCCGTGTGGTACAGCGAATCGAGGCGCATCGCAGGCAGGTCATACTGATCGCCCCAGACAGGCCATGGCACCCGTAGTATGTCGACTTGGTGCGTCTCCTGGAGGATCGGCCGTGGTGCCTTCCACTGCGGGAGGACCTTCTGTTGCAGGGGCCACTTGAAGCTTACAGCTTGGCCCTTGAAAGGGCGTGGTTAAGGCGGAAGGGGTATTTGGGGCCTGTAATCTCAACCTTGCTGAAGGCGCAGAAAAGGTCTACCTCTCTGGCCTACGTCCGCATATGGTGTATTTTTGAAGCACAGTGTACGGAGAAGCAGACACGGCCGGCCTCAGCCACTGTCCCGGAGATCTTGGCCTTTTTGCAGTACAGGTTTGATAAAGACCTCACAGCCAGCTTGTTGCGGGTGCAGCTGGCAGCAATTGCTTGTTATCGTGGGAAAGTCCAGAGAGTTCCTTTGAGCTCTCACCCAGACATGTTACGTTTTCTGAGGGTTGTGACCTGTTTGCACCTGCCACGTAGGACAGTGGTTCCGCCATGGGACCACAATTTGGTCCTGACGGTACTGACTAGGGAACTCATTGAACTTTTGAGCCGGGCTTCGTTGAAGGACTTAACTCTGAAAACAGTCTTCTTGGTAGCGATCTGCTCCACGCGCAGGATCTCAGAGCTACAGACCTTGTCTTGCCAGGAGTCGTTCCTTTCCTTTTCGCGGGAAAAAGTGGTTCTCCATCCGGTTCCGTCATTCCTGCTGATTGTGATTTCGGCGTTTCATGTGAATCAGCCTGTCTCCCTGCTGGTTCTGGAGGGCTCTGGTGAGAGTGCCTCCAGCTGCAGCCTTCACTTGCTGGATGTGAGGAGGGCCCTCAGGTGTTGTTTGAGGATGTCGGAGATCTTTCACAAGTGGGATCGCTAGTTCGTCCTCTTTGGGGATCCGCGCAAGAGTGAGACAGGTGCTAAGGCTTCCATTTCCAGATGGATTCGGGAGGCAATCGCACCAGCTTATATTTTGCAGGAGCGACAGGTGCCTTTAGGGTTGCGAGCCCATTTCACTAGAGCTCAGGCGCCTTCGTGGGCCAAGTATAGTATGGTGCCTCCGGTAGAAATCTATAGGACGGCTACCTGGTCCTCCCTTCATACCTTCAGTAGACATTATCGCCTGGATGTCCAGGCAGCGGGGGAAGCCTGTTTCGGATCGGCGGTCCTACATGCCGGTCTGGCAGGTCCCTCCCATTAAGTTACTGCTCTGTTACATCCCAGAAGTGCGTGACTGGACTGGGTGACAATAAGGAAAGCAAAATTAGACTTACCTGCTAATTGTTGTTCCTTGAGGAACTCCAGTCCAGTCCCGGATCCCACTCAGGTTTTCTGCTATGGCCAATTTGTCTAAATTTCGGTGCGCTTGCTGCTGGCGGGGGGCTGGGGCAATGGGGAGTCACAAGAGTTTCAACATTTAGGAGTGGACCAAGGGGTCTTCCGCCTCTCATGAGCAGCACGCTGGTGACCGAATATTTTCCAGGAGGCCTCTCTCTTTCTTTCTTGCTCTCTTTCGCGCTCTCGCTCTCTCTCGGGAGTGGAGGAGTTCCTCCTTGAGTGCAGGAGGGAGGAGATGGTAGTTTGTTTTTTGTTTGTCTAACTACTTATTTGTTGCTCCTGTGAGTCTGTTTTATCAATAGGTTACTGGGAGCTGGTGGGAGGTGCCAGCAGTATTAGTACTGGTGACTTAGGTGGCATGCTCAGTTTCCAAGCTTCTGGAGGAGGTGCACTACCCAGAGGTGCGGGACTGGACTAGAGTTCCTCAAGGAACAACAATTAGCAGGTAAGTCTAATTTTGCTTCCATGCAGGTCTCCCACACCTCTGTACCTGTGTTTAGGGTTGTACCTGCTGCTCCGTGCAGGTCAGCACCCCTCTATTAAAAGCCTGGTCATCTAAGGAAAGGCATGCCTCTGGATGATTTCTCCTGGGTCCTCCTGAGAGCAGATGCCAGTCTCTTGGGTTGGGGAGCCCATTGCCAGGACCGTATAGCCCCAGGATTGTTGGAACCACAGGAAAGCGGTGTGGTCCATCAACTGCCTCGAGGCAAGGACCATCAGGTTGGCTCTTCTGTGTCTCCAGCCCCTGGTCAAGGGCCAGGCAGTTCAAGTGTTTTCAGACAATGCCACAGCGGTGGCTTATGTCAATTGGCAAGGTGGCACGAGGAGTGCCGGGGTAGCTCTGGAGATGGCTGTCCTGTTTTTATAGGTGGAGAAGAACCTTCTAGCCTTGTCAGCTCAACACGTTCCTGGGGTGGACAATATGGAAGCAGACTTCCTCAGCCGGTACTCTCTGAATCCTGGGGAGTGGGAGTTGAGTCAGGAGGTATTTCATTAGATTCTGTGCCACTGGAGCCACACCCCAGAATGGATCTGATGGTGATCAGCTCCGTTGCCAAAGTTTGCCGCTTCTTCAGTCATCACATAATGATGGGGTCTGAGGACATTGATGCCCTGACCCACCCTTGGCCAAGTCAGCACTTGCTGTATGTGTTTTTCTATGGCCCCTAGTGATTCAGTGCCACCCAGGCAGGGTTGTTCTGGTGGCACCATATTGGTTGAGGAGAGACCTGATAGGGCTCCTGCAGTCACCTCCTCTTTGGTTGCCTTCATCTCGGAGCTTATTGTGGCAGGAACCAATTGTCCTGAAGGACCCGGTTCCCTTCTCACTTACAGCTTGGCTCTTACTACTACTACTACTACTACTACTACTACTACTACTGAACATTTGTATAGCACTACAAGGCATATGCAGTGCTGTACTAACACATGTAAAAGACAGTCCCTGCTAATCAGAACTTGCAGTCTAGTCAAGACAGACAACACAAAACAGCTGAGGACAAGGATACATCTAGGGGAATGGTAAGGAAACACATAGGAGACTGAAAGGAGACAGCTAGCCGTAAGGGTTACTGTGTGGCTGTGGTCCACTCTGCTTGGAGTCTGGAGACGATCTACCAAGATACTATATGTGCAGATCTGGTGCCTCTGGCAGTTGGTGCCTGAGGCAGCCAGGATGCCCTCTCTGCTGGCCTTTCTACAGGATGACCTGGAGAAGGGCTTCTCCCTTAGCTCCCTGAATGTTCAGGTAGCAGCTTTGGCCTGTTTACAAGGTTCGGTGGCTGGTAAGTCTCTAGTGTTGTACCCAGACATCTTACACTTTCTCCAGGAGGTTTGGCATCTTCGTCTTCCCCTTCGGTCTGTGATACCTTCCTGGGATCTGTGTCTGGTGCTCAGGGCCCTTTCATGTGAACCAGGTGTTTTTCCTGCTCTCCTTCTCTAAGAAGCAGTGCCGGGGGAAGGATAAGGATCTCTGCTTTGTGGATGTCCGGAGAGTGCTTCTCCAATACTTGTAGGTTACAAATTCTTTTTGCAAGTCTGACCATCTTTTTGTGCTGTTTGCCGGCCTGCACAAGGACAAGGTAGTGGCTAAGTTGACTTTGGGGCACTAGATTAAGGAGGCCATTGCCTCAGCATATCTGTTGCAGAACCAGCTGGTCCCAGAGGATGTGCATGCCCATTCTATCAGAGCACGTGTGTCATGGGCAGAGCTGAGTTCGGTAGCCCTGCAGATATTTGTCGAGCAGTAATGTGGGCATCACTTTCCACTTTTCTCAAGCATTATTGCTTGGCTGTCCACACACAGGCAGACACTGCCTTTAGCTCCAGAGTTTTGTGAGTTGCTATGTCTTCTTCCTGTCCAGTGGAGTTGTAGCTTTGGTACATCCCACTTGTCTGGACTTGTCTAGCAGGACGATATGGAAGGTGACATGTTACTTATCAGTTAATGTTCTTTCCTTGAGGCCTGCTAGGCTAGAGCAGTTCAGGGCCCACCCCTGGAATTGTATTGCTCTGATCTTCTGCTATGGCAACCTTGGGTCCACTATGATTTTTATACTTGACTCTGCAGGTTCATCTTCTTCTGACAGCCTTCTGTTTATGCGTTCCTGTACATAGGTGTCTACTGGTTGATTACTCATTGTTGCCCATGTTGAGGTTGTGTGAGGCTTGCCATGTTTCTCACATATGCTTTGAGATATATACTGAAGGGATCTCTGGTGGCTGAGGTGAGTAGAGGCATAGGAGTGATGTCATAGAAATCTGGGCTTTTTATTGGTTCTTTGTTTCCACCTATCTGCTGGTAGGGAAACACAACCCACTTGTCTGGATTGGTCTAGCAAGACTCAAAGAAAGGACATTAACTGGTATGTAAAATGTCACCTTCTGTCCTAGAACTTAACTTAAGTTTGTCTTTTTCAGCTTAATCTTTATCTGTACCTCATAAACCTGGGAAAAGCAAAAAGTATTGTATATATAGAGACAGTATTGTAGCAGTGTGGCAATGAGTTTACAGTACTTCCTGGCTGTGTTGTGATATGGAAGGCCGCCTGTTTTCTGAAGCATACTGCCTTGAATTAACAAGTGTGAATTGTTGAGTTCATTTCTGACATGAGATCTAAGCTCATCATTGATGTCCTTCATCTGTTTCTTTAAGCTGCATGTGCCAATCAGCGCCCCGACCTGTTTGGTTGTATTATTGCTCAAGTGGGAGTAATGGACATGCTGAAGTTTCACAGATTTACCATTGGTCATGCGTGGACAACAGATTATGGCTGCTCAGAAAAGAAAGAACACTTTGAATGGCTATGCAAGTAAGTTTATATATCCATTTTCTCTTATCCACTGTACTGTTCACAGACTTTATGTAGCAGATTCTAGTTCTGCCCTTGCTTCTGATGAAGTGGACACTTGTCTTTGACAACTCATGCCACAATAAGTTTATGATGCTATCAGCCTCTGTCATTTTTGCTGCTAAAGCTAACAGGGCTACCCCTCTGTAGTTTTAAAATTCCAGGCGTTTCCTTATGTTCAGAGGTTAATGCCTTCACCTTCAGCATTATATGCATGTCCTAAAGTGGTGTGTTCCAGTCATAGGCACATCTGTCAGGTTTTTCTCTAGTCTTTACAAGTCTAAAAAAAAAAAAAGTCTAAAATATTTCACGGAGTCTGTTTGTCAGGCCTACAAAACCTGTATGTATAGCAGCAAAGTTACCAGCTGCTTCTGCCCTGCACATCTGATTCCTCTCATAAACATCAGGGCTATTTTAGCAGTGTGTCTGGAAGCAAACAATTCCTTACGCACAAGTGGTTCAGTGGCATCATCCCATCCAGATTTCTGTGCTAGGGGTGGGATCTTTGAGTGCAGGATAACTCAGTCCCTGTGCTCACTGCCTTCTTGTGACAGCACCACCAAAGACCTGATGTTTGTGGGAGGGAATGGATCAGAGGTTCAGGGGCTGAGCCTGCCCAGTTCAGACATCTAAGGGGAGGTTTAAAGGATGCAGCACCAACAACAGAAGCGCCTAGGAGTGGCAAAAATCTGAAATTCATCACTGTTCATTATAATAGCATATCCAAGTCTGGATGCTGACATTGTGTTTGATACTGCTCCTCCACTGTTTAGTTGTGTATGGGGATGACTCGAGGATGTGGGCGTGCATGCCAGGGCCAGCTGTGTGCATGCATGTGTTTTGGGTCTGTGTGTGTGTATGTGTACACCTAGACTGTCATGCAAGGGTGTACCTAGTCTGTCTGCATATGTGTGTGTTTGTGTGCTGGGGCTGGGTGCATGTGTATGCATGCATATGTCAGGGCTGTGTGTGCGTCCATCTGTGTATTTGTGTGTTGGGGCAATGTGCACCTGCCTGTGTGTGTACACGGGCTGCTTGTGCCTGCATGTATGCACACACACAGGTACATACCCGTGTGCACCTGCCCGTGTGCTTGTGCATCACAGTTGCATGTGCCTATGTGTATTTTTATGTGTCTGGACTGCATGGGTGCTCTGCATGTGTCTTTGTGTTTGTGTGTCCAAGGCTGCATGTGTGTTGCGCATGTGCACTGAATACATCTTCTAGCGTTATACAAATAAGTAGCACTAGTAGTAGTGTTGGGGCTATGTGAGGGTTGGGCTGCATGTGTATGTGTGTTAGGGCTGTGTTTCTGCATGCGTGTTTCAGGACCATGTGTTTGTTGGATCTGCATGCCTGTGCGGGTGTTTCTGTGTGTTGGGCCTATGTGAGTGTCAGGCTGTGTGTGTGTGCACAGCTTTCTGCGCAGCTCCTCCTCTATTTCTGCCAGTGGGACCTGGGAACTTTCACTAGCTCTTTGTGCTCCCGCTCTAGCATGTAGTGTGAAGTATTATGCATGTGTATCTCCAGGAACAAGCAGGAATGAGTCTTCACATATGGGTATGTCGGTACCGACGGAGCCTGCGCGGGAACGCTCCCCAGCTTCCCAAAAAGGAAAGCTTTTGGGAGCATCCCACAGCGCCTGCGCGCTGCCTTCCCGCCTCTCCTAACCGCCTCTCCCCAGTTCTTCTTTTCCGCGGAGCCAGCAGGTCATGTTCCTGTCAGCGCTGAAGAAGTTCTTTGTTTTATTTTATTTATTTGCTCGCGCGTCTGCCTTCTCCGACATCGGACCGGTACCGCCGGTCTTTCTTTCTTTTCTTTAAAAAAAAAAAATAATAATAATATTTTTCCTCACTTAGTGTGTTTTTCCTCTTTTGGGCCTTAGGCCTCACGAAAAATTTTCTTCATGGAAAAACCAGCCTCCGGGTTTAAAAAATGCTCTAAGTGCAGCGGTACTATTTCTGTTAACGACACCCATGAATGGTGTCTCAAATGTTTGGATCCTGACCACTCCATTTTGGATTGTTCGTCCTGCTCCTTGATGTCCAAACGATGTTTACAGAATCGAGCAGCCAAGCTCCATGTTCTGTTTCCCTCTGATGCAGCTTCAGTGGCATCGACGTCTTCCAGGGCTTCTTCCTCCCATGGATCTCAGGTAACCAAAAATAAATCCAGCTGGTCCTCGAAGGGTAGATCTCCTTCCAAGCATCGAGATGCCTCCGGGCTTGCCCTCGAGGATCCTGCACCGGCAGAACTACCCCAGCGGGAAGCTCCGGCTTCCAAAGCTCCACCTATGGGGTTACAGGTTGACATCGATGGCACGGCCTCGACCGATCACCTGTTAGAATGCTCTGGGGTACCGGCACAACCGTCCGGTACCTAATTCCAGGCATTCATGGCGTCGATGGATCAGAATGTTCTATCCATGCAGCAGGCTATCACAGCCTTCATTCAAGCTGCGACGCCGCTGATACCACAACAAACTCCGTTGTCGGTATCGGCCCAGGTACCGGTACCAATGCCGATACTGGTACCGACTGCATCGACATCGGCCATGGTGTCGTCTGCAGCGGTTCCCTGCCTAGGGATGCCTATCGGTACCGAACCGGTACCGATAACGCCCGATGTCAATACGGCTCGGTACGCGTATCAAGCCTTGAAAGAGCACCCTGACAGTCGATACTTTGATTCCTCCGAAGATTCTGATGCATCGGAGGCATCTGCTGAAGTATCCATAGCCCTTCCTGAAGAGCCGCCTTCTCCAAAAAGAAGAATGTCTCCTCCAGAAGACTTGTCCTTTCAAGACCTCATAAGAGAAGTGGCTAAAGGGCTCTCTATTTCAGTAACCTCTGAATCAGAGCCTAGAGCTAAAAAATTGGATATTTTAGGTTATTCTAAGGCTCCTAAGGAGGCAGTCACCTTGCCAATTCATGAGATTCTTTATGATCACATGATTGACTTACGGGAGACTCCTCTCACTATCTCTCCTCATTCTCGTAGGTTGGACACTATGTACCGTGTCCCTCCTTGTCCTGGTTTTCATAAAACACAGCTTCCTCACCATTCTATTGTGGTGGAGTCAGCTATGAAAAAGATAGAGTGTAAAAAGACACTCCTCTGCTCCTCCAGGAAGAGAATGCAGGACCTTGGATGCTTTTGGTAGGAAAATCTTCCAAGCCAGTATGCTCATTGCCAGAATCAACTCCTATAGTCTCTATATGGGTATGTTTCTGAAAAAAGTTGCAGATAAGCTGCACACTTTCCTCCCTTTTCTTCCAGAAGATAAAAGGGAAGAATTTCTTATTTGGCTTAAGCATACTCAAGATATTTCAAAGTTTTCCAACCATGCAGCTTTTGACTCCTTTGAGGGTTCCAGCAGAGCTTTGGCCATTGCCATAGCTGCACGCAGAATTGCTTGGCTCCAAGCTTCTGATCTAGAATCTTGGGTCCAGGATGGCTTGGGAAATCTTCCCTGTACAGGAGAAAACTTGTTTGGCAAAGATTGGCAAATAAAAGCCACTCAAATGGATGCAGAAAATTCTGCTTTGGATAGACTTTCAAAGTCAACCTCCATTCCTGCCAAGAAAAAAACCTTTCAAGAAGTCTTTTTTCAAGAAAGGCAGATTCCATCCTTCTGGACAACAATCATCTACAGGTCGTTTTGCTGCTAAGCGTCAGCAACCTAAACAGGCCAGGCCTAAGCCTACAGGGACTGCTGCAACTCAGCAGACCCAGCCTCCTCAGGGCTTTTGACTTGATGCTAGAGAACTTAGCCTTTCTGGCTCTGAAACAGCCAGAGCCTCTCACCATTCCAGGAAGGTTAGCTCATTTTTCTCCCAGATGGGAGCAAATTACAGCAGAGCAGTGGACCCTCTCCATCATAAGGGAGGGCTACAAACTTCATTTCTCAAACCTTCCTCCTCACACCATGGTGAGACATTTCAATTCTCCAACATCTCTCCTCGACCTTCTAGGTCAGGAAGTGGCTGCCCTTCTTGCCCAAGGAGCAATAGAAGAAGTGCCTCTTCTTCAACAAGGATCAGGGTTTTACTCCCCCTACTTTCTGATACCAAAGAAAACAGGGGGCTACAGACCCATATTAGATCTCAGAGAATTGAACAAATTTCTATGCAAGGAGAAATTCAAGATGCTTTCTCTGGGCACTCTCCTTCCATACCTTCAGAGTCAGGATTGGCTTAGTTCTCTAGATCTCAAGGATGCGTACACACATGTCCTCATCCATCCATCTCACAGAAGGTTCCTCTGTTTTCTTTTCCAAGGAAAGCATTACCAATACAGGGTGCTTCCTTTCGGTCTGGCCTCTGCTCCAAGAGTGTTCACCAAATGCATGGCAGTAGTAGCTGCATTTCTACGCACTCTGGGAATATTTGTATTCCCATACCTGGACGACTGGCTCATCCGAGCTCCATCTCAGTCAGAGGCCCAGACTTCCCTGGACTGCACAAGGCGCATTCTGCAGTATCTGGGACTTGTGGTGAACCTCCCAAAGTCTCAGCTCACCCCTACTCAGTCCCTAGAATTCATAGGGGCCTGGCTAGATACTACCACTGCAAGGGCCTATCTTCCTCAGGCCCGTTGCCTACGCCTAGTGCAGTTAGCCTCCCAGATTCAGTCAAAGAGCCATTTAACTGCCCGGGAGATGCTACAACTGCTAGGCCACAATGCATCCACAGTGCATGTGGTCCCCTATGCTCGCCTTCACATTTATTTATTTTATTTATTTATTTAACATCTCTTACATACCGCACTATTGTCATCAGCGCGGTTTACATGGAACAAACATATACATACAGAGAACTGTAATGCATTTTACAAGTAACAGGGTTTTTGAACTTGGGATTAAAAAGGTAAACTATATAGGCTAACTAACTATTTACAGAAAATTCAAATACATTAGTCACATTTGGATATCGTTTGGGGAATGTCTTGGTCAGAAAAAGTGTCTGTAGTATTTTCATGTGCAAAGATTAGATTGGGAAATAGCTTAGGAAGAGGTAGTATTTGAGGCTTTTTCTGAATTGTGTTAGGCTGGTTATAGCTCTCAGTTCTGGTGGGAGGGCATTCCAGGTTATTGGGGCATGGATACTGAAGACTCTTTTAGTTGTTTCCTTAGTGTATCTGACTGTTTGTTTCGGGATTATTAATGTATTTATAGCAGTTGATCTTCTGGATCTGTTGGGGGTCTGTAAATGTACAAGGTTGGTGACAGTTGATGGTGCTTGGTTGTTTATGGCTTTGAATGTAGTGATCAGTATCTTGTAGTGAATTGCATTGGTTGGTAACCAGTGGAGTCTTTTTAGGACTGGGGTTATGTGATCTGTCTTTGATATTCCTTCAAGTACTCTGGCGGCAGTGTTCATCGCCAGTTGAAGAGGATTTAATGTTGCTTGAGGGAGCCCGTATAGAATTGCATTTGCAAAGTCGATGTGAGGCATTATCAGGGCTTGGTAGACGGTTCTGAAGTCTGAGGGTTCAAGTAAGGGTCGCAGGTGGCGTAATGTACGTATCTTGTGATATATTAGTTTTGTTATGCTTTTATGTGGGCTTTCATATTGAGGCGCTGGTCGAGGGTTATACCTAGGTAGCGTAATGTAGGTTTTACTGTTAATTCCTTGTCCTTTATCTTTACGGAGGTTGGAGGTGTGAAGTTTTGGTTCCTTGTTATAAACATCACATCAGTCTTGCTGTGGTTGATTCTTAGATTTTGTGAGATGAGCCAATCTTCTACTGCTTCGAGGCATGTTGTCAATGGTGTATAATCGGGGTGGTTGATGGAGAATGGCATGTATAGTAGAATGTCGTCTGCATATGCTAAACAGGTGACATTAAAGGAACGAGTGAGGTCGCAGATGGGTTGCATGTATATATTAAACATCAACGCTGACAGAGAAGATCCTTGTGGTACCCCTTGATCTTGAAGAAATGGTTCAGATGCAGTTTCGCCAATTCGTACTTGTTGCCAACGGTTAGTTAGATAGGATATACACCAGTCAAGTGCGACACCAACTATTCCTTTTTCCTTAAGGCGATCGATAAGTATTTGGTGGCTTACTGAGTCGAACGCAGCTGAGATGTCCATGAATATAAGTATGAATCCTTGGTGAATGTTATCTATTCCTGTGATTAGTGTGTTGAATAGTGTGATGAGGAGGGTCTCAACTCCATGAGCCTCTCTAAAGCCGTGTTGTGCAGGGTCAAGTGGAGCTTCAGTGTCTATGTGCTGTTGTATTTGCCGTTGGACCACTTTCTCAATTATTTTTGCTAGGAGTGGGATACTGGATATTGGCCTGTAGGATTCTACTTTTAGGGGGTCTAATTTGCTGTTTTTTAATAATGGTCTAATTGATGTTTGCTTGAGGCTTTGAGGAAAGGTTCCAGTTGAAAAAGATTGTTCAAGGATATTCTGTATGAAGAAGCTTACTTCATGTTTAAGGTTTTTTATCCAAGCTGCTGGACATGGATCACTTGCAGCGGTGGTAGCATTTATTGATGCGATAGTGGTTTCAATTTCTTTGATTGATAATGTATTAAACTTGGTTAATGTGGTTGAGAGCAGCTCAATGGACTTTGTCAACCCAGTGGACTCAAGCATCAGGGGCTCTGTCAGACAAAATAGCAACCTCCAGGCGCCTCTTTTGGTCTCTCCAGTGGTGGAAGTCCACCCAAAATCTGTTAATGGGGTCCCCCTTCCAACAGTTGTTGCCCCAGGCAACCCTCACAACAGATGCCTCCCAAACAGGTTGGGGAGCTCATCTGCAAGACCTCTCCACTCAGGGCACTTGCTCTCCACAGGAGATCTCTCTACATATCAACCACTTGGAGCTCCGAGCAGTTTTTCTAGCTCTCAAGGTCTTCCATACCCTGCTCAGCTACAAGACAGTCCTCATTCATACGGACAATCAGGTAGCCATGTTTTACATAAACAAGCAAGGAGGAACTGGCGCTCTGTCGCTTTGCAACGAAGCTTTAAGATTGTGGGCCTTCGCCAGAGAGCATCAAATGCATCTCCTGGCTGTATACCTTCCAGGAATCCAAAACTCTTGGGCAGACAGACTCAGTCGAGTTCTGCTTCCACACGAATGGTCCCTGCACATGGACCAGGTACTCAGAATCTTTCAAGAATGGGGAACCCCGGACATAGACCTCTTTGCAAGTCCGTGAAATGCCAAACCTCCCCAGTTCTGTTCCAGAATTCCGTGTCAGGGAGTTCAGGCCAAGGATGCCTTCCTCCTTCACTGGGGTCAAGACTTCCTGTATGCCTTTCCACCCATTCCCTTAATTCCCAAGACTCTGTTCAAGCTCCAGAGGGATCAAGGATCTATGATCCTCATAGCTCCACGCTGACCACGCCAAGTGTGGTACCCTCTACTTCTGCATCTCTCTCAAGCTCCCTCCCTAGACTTGGGAGCTGCTCCAGACCTTCTGTCCCAGGAGGAGGGGACTTTGTGGCACCCAAACCCCAAGTCCCTTCACCTCAGAGCTTGGTTGCTGAAGGCCTAGACCTTCAAGGTTGGAATCTTTCTCAGCAGGTGAAGGATATCCTCCATGCTTCCAGCAAACCACCTACTAGACGTTCCTATGCTTTTAAATGGAAAAGGTTTTCCATTTGGTGTACTGAGAAGGGTCTTGACCTTCTAGCACTACCTTTGAATTCTCTATTGGAATATCTCCTGCATCTCTCCAATGCAGGCCTTAAGACAAATTCAGTAAGGGTCCATTTGAGTGCTATTGCAGCATCCCTTAAGCCTATCAATGGACAGCCTATTTCCTCTCATCCTCTTATTGCAAGATTCATGAGAGGCCTAACTTTAACTAAACCTCCCATTAGGCCTCCTCCGGTGGCATGGGACTTAAATCTGGTTCTTGGTCAGCTTATGAAGCCACCTTTTGAACCCTTAGCCACCACCTCCTTGAAATTTCTTTCCTGGAAGGTTATTTTCCTCATTGCAGTCACCTCAGCTCGCCGCATCAGTGAACTGCAGGCCTTAGTGGCTAATCCACCTTATACAAGGTTCCATCATGATAAGGTAGTCCTTAGGACCAATCCACACTTTATGCCTAAAGTGGTCTCACCTTTTCATCTTAATCAAGAGGTGTATTTACCTGTCTTTTTTCCAGGTCCTCATGCATCAAGTGCAGAGAGGAATCTTCATACACTAGATTGTAAGAGAGCTCTTGCCTTTTACTTACAAAGGACACAGCAACATAGAAAGTCTTCTCAACTCTTTGTTGCTTTTCATCCCTCTCATTTGGGACTTCCAGTCTCTAAGAGGACACTGTCCAATTGGATTGCTCAGTTTATTTCTTTCGCCTATCAGAGTAAGAACCTTTCTCTGGAGGGCCATGTCACAGCTCTATGGCTCTGGAGGGTCATGGCCACCTCTATGGCTCATCTAAATTCTGTGTCCGTTGACCAGATCTGTCGAGCGGCCACCTGGGCCTCGGTTCATACCTTCACAGCCCATTACTGTTTGGACAAGGACTCCCGCCGGGATGCCTTGTTTGGTCAGGCTGTTCTCAAACACCTTTTCCATGCTTAATCAACTCCTGCCCTCCTTCCCTGGATGGATGCCTGAGATCCATAGGAGGAGGTAGAACCCTTCTCAGGGTCTCATAACCTTGGGGATCTCCCAAGCATCTCTAGCTAGGGAGTCCCCATATGTGAAGACTCATTCCTGCTTGTTCCTGGAGATAGCACAGTTACTTACCTGTAACAGGTGATCTCTGGGAACAGCAAGAATAAGTCTTCACAACCCACCCACCTCCCCTAGGGAGTTGTATTTCTCTATCTTTCCTTTCCTCTCTCTCTTTGTCTCAGCTTTAAAACTCGAACTGGGGAGAGGCGGTTAGGAAAGGCGGGAAGGTAGTGCGCAGGCGCTGTGGGATGCTCCCTAAAGCTTTCCTTTTTGGGAAGCTGGGGAGCGTTCCCACGCAGGCTCCGTCGGTACCGACGTACCCATATGTGAAGACTTATTCCTGCTGTTCCCAGAGATCACCTGTTACAGGTAAGTAACTGTGCTTTATATGTGTGCAAGTGATGACAGACCCTCCCCAATAAACGTCATCACTTATGCGACATACACCTAACAGTGATACCCTTAAGAAGCAGCAGTAACTCTGGTGAATAATTTTGATAACAGCCTTTTATGGGGAGTAGACACCACGTAAAGAAAGTGTAGGGGTTGTATTCATACAAAATTATGTTTCACTGAAGCCAGATAAATTGAGCTCAATGAAATGTCATGTACATTAATGCAAACATTAGATGTACTTTCCAGTTTCTCAAAGGATCTCATATTTCCTTTATCTTTGGATGACTGATTGTCAACACTAACTGCAGACTGGATGGAAATGGCAGTGCTCCCTATTCTGTTTCAGTGCAGTCAGTATATTAAATTACTGCACTGGCAGAAAGCCCCACAGTGCAGCATGACTTAGTGCAACAACACATGGTCATGACCTGGTAGTTTGGAAGCAAGTTCCAGGGGGATGAGGTTTTGGTATTGTAAGGGACATCAGGGTGAAAGCTTTTTTGCAGGATGGAGAAGGGGTGACTATTCTGTAGAATTTTTAGTGATTTTATAATTGGGAAGAATTTCTATTATCGTCTTAATTGTAATTTGCCATAGAGACTACCTTGGATAGTCCAAATAGCGATGGTCAAATAAATGTGTAATAAGGAGGAGGACGGAGCAAGATTGTGGCACGCTGCATGGAGACGCATCTCCTCCATTTGCTCTTTTGCCTTCAGTTCAAATTTCCTGCGTTCCTTTGCCAAGAAGGGAGAAAAGGAAGGGCCGAGTTCATTTACCTCCTGCAGCCTCAACCATGACCCAAATGCGGGCTTTTATGGATTAGTTGTTCCTGCACACCACGGCAGTAAAAGATCCGACACACAAGCACAATTCTGACACATGCATGCATGTGCACTCACAGCCCTGACACACACATACATGCATTCACAGCCCTGACATATGCACACACCCACATCACACATGCACACACCCACGCACATATATTCACAACCCTGACACACACACTCACACTCACAGCCCTCAAACAGATGCACACACACTCACAGCCCTGACACATGTACACGCACCCACAGCCCTGGCACGCACACACACACTCTCTCATAGCCCTGACACTCGCAGCCTTATCACACCTACACATGCACGCACACTCGCAGCCTTATCACACCTACACATGCACGCACACTCGCAGCCTTATCACACCCACACATGCACACACGAATGCATGCGCACACTGCTCTATCTCAAATGCACATGCACGCATGCACACTATGCACTCATAGCACCACACACACAAAGAGCCCCTGACCTGCACTTAGACATGCATGTTCATACACATCCACATGCACGTGCACACAGGCCCCTCACACACGTACATCGAGTCCCTGGCATGTTCACATACCAATCACAGAGCCCCCAGTGCACACCCATATATATGCACACATACAGCACTCCAACAAATAACACATGCTCCTGCACGCACACATACAGAGCCCTAGATGCATACACATGCAGACTTCCCAATGCATGTATGTGCACACCCACACACAGTCTGACACATACAAACACATGCACACACACAGCCACCTAATCAAGTGCATACATGAGTGCATGCCTGCATACAACCCTCCACATGTGCGCACGCTCACAGCCCCCAACAACACAGACATGCATGCACGCCCATGCATGCACACACAACAACCTCAATTCTCCACAGATAAGCTCTCTCCATGGAAACAGGTCTGCACACTCTATCACTTATTCACAGATGTGTATGTAGTTCACATAACACTGTCAGTCACTATGCACAGTATGCACCTGCTCACACATTCCCTGCTACCCTACTAAGACACACTTTACCATGGCTGCAGTTTGTTTATTTGAAACTTTTAGAGCTATCTAAAATTCTAGGCAGGGAACAACAGAACATGCACAAAAATTAAAAAAGACATACAATACAGATCAATCCATTTTCCTTAAATATTTACAGCAGTAAACTAACATATCGACTAGCTAACTATCACGTCACAGAAAAGGCCATAGTAAAAAAATAGCTTTTAACTTCTTCCTAAATGTTAGTACATGAGTAAGCTTTCTTAATTCAGATGATAAAGAATTCCATAATCGAGCAACAGCAATAGAAAGTGCATGAGTGCATGCTTCGGTTGAGAAAATATGTAAAATATGTAAAAATGAGACTGCCAAAAAAGACTGACCAACTGGCCATGAACCGCACCCAGGAGAATAACTCTGCAATGCTGAAGTAATGCATTGTGGAGCTTCTCCACCTAAAGCCTGAAAAGCCATTACCAAAACTTTAAACCTTACTCTCCATAAAACTGGAAGCCAATGCAAGGATGGCAGTATGAGGGTTATGTGCTCATAACGATTTACCCCTGCCAACAGATGGTATGCTGTATTTTGTACAATCTGCAAGACTCGAATAGAACATGTAGATTACCCAAAAATAAAGACCATAACAGTAATCAAGATACATCAGCACCAAGGTCTGCAAAACTGTATGAAAATCCTCATAATCCAAAAAAGGCTTAAGACGACAAACTAACTTCAATTTAAAAAAAGCCAGCCTAACTACAGAATCTGTTTGTAGCTTTAAGGTTAATATTGAATCTAACAAAACACCTAAATCCACAGACATGATCTGTCCTGGAATTGACATACTATCGAAAACAGTACTCTCTGGTCTTGGTTTTACAAAAGACCTAGATAATAACAAAATCTCAGTCTTACCAACATTCAACATCATCCTAGCATTAAACATCCAATCCTTCGCTACCACAATCGAAGACTGAACCTACCGAATCGCTGTAGAAAAACTCTGATCAGTAGGTATAAGAACTTGAATATCAGCATACACAAAATAATGCAAACCCAATCCTGCTAGAATTTTGCACAGTGGTCAGAGATACAGATAAAATAATACAGTGGACAGGGCAGATACCTGCGGAACACTTGTTTTGATAACATACCATGGAGAACAATCCCCTTTATTGCTGCTGTCTATGCCATAAAAAGGACTGAAACCAAGCAAATACCTTTCCCGACACTCCAATAGCAGCCAGCTGCTGCAATAAAGTATCCTCATCTAATATATCAAAAGCTACTGTCACATCAAGCAGAGCTAAAAAGAAATGAGCTCCATGATCAAAATCCCTTAAAACAATATCTAAAAAAAACATCAACAAAATTGAAAAAGAAGTTCAGAAACAGCTACAAGATCACATTGACCTACATGATCCACACCAACATGGCTTCCGCCCCAACCACAGCGTTGAGACTCTCCTAACTCACTTACTCGACACAATATTCAGAGGAATTGACAGTATAAAAACTGGCTTCTTACTTATTTTCATCGACATTTCCTCAGCATTTGACACTGTATCTCATAGCATCCTAATAGAACGTCTAGCCAGTATTGGTGTACTTAATACCACACTCAACTGGTTTCAGTCCTATCTAAGTCACAGAAAGCAAACGGTCAGAGTTGGATCAATCACCTTCACTCCAATCAACAACATACAGGAAGGCCCTCAAGAGTCTGCTCTGTCTGCTCTCCTGTTCAACATATGCATACAGCCAGTCTGCAACATCTTCAAAAAGCATACGATCCTATATGCTATCTACACAGACGATGACATGGTCTACACACCAATCCTGCTTGACAAACCAGACTATACAGCAATCACAAACTGCTTACATGAAATGAACAATTGGCTATCCTCCAACAATCTACTCGTCAACTTCAAGAAATCTGAAGCACTATTCATCTCACGTGACACCTCTCTTACTCCCCCCCCACAACTTCTATCCTACTATATGATATGCCAATCTCAGTAAAGGAAGAGGTCCGATACCTAAGTGTGACCCTTGACCGAGCCCTAAATTTACAACCACACATCAGCAGAACCACCAGAAATGCATTCCACAAACTAGCCATCATTTGTAGACTAAAACCCCTCCTAAGCAAGGAACACTTCCTCACTGTTTGCCAAGCCATTATCACCCCCATTCTCGACTACTGTAACTCCCTCTTCCAGGGTCTCCCAGCACAATCCACAAGACCTCTTCAACTAGTCCAGAATATTGCTGCCCGTCTTATAACAGGATCTGCCAAATATGAACACATACCTATTCTATTTCAGCTCACTGGCTTCCAATGACTTCAAGGTCCAAATTCAAAACGGCGTTAACCATCTTCAAGATCAGAAACGAAACATCAGCCGGAATCCTACAAGAACTCCTAAGTGCAAAACACAATAACAGACCTAAAAGACAAAACACAAGAGAAACAATACCAACTCCTGGATCTTTCACTAAAACCAATAAATCAACTTCAATGAGGGCTCTCTCACTCGCAGCACCTACAATCTGGAATTCCTTGCCGGAGAAGATAAGGACAACCAAAGACATTAAGGACTTCAGAAAACAACTAAAACCTTTCCTGTTCTCCGAATACTTCAAATATGAAATTAAGTACACTCCCTAACGACTCACATCTAATCAATTCCATGCACAAATACATCTGTTTTAAATAAGATATGCTACCTAGCCATCACCTGCATGTCACCCCTTCCCACATTTTTAAGAGTTCTCTGTATTGTTCTGTTGAAGTTGTAATGTAAACCGCTTTGATTCCATGAAAGGCGGTATAGAAAACTTGTTAAATAAATAAATAAATATAATAACAGACTCTTGGGTTGAAAATCAAACTGAAAAGAATCCAAAACTTGTTTAGTGATTAAAAAATCATTCAACTGGGTCAAAACTATTTTAGCCAAAACTTTGGCCGTGAATGGAAGTGATGAAATAGGATGAAAACAATGGCTTGTTTTGCTCAAACTTGGCATTCTTCAGTAGAGGACAAATATTAGCCGCCTTTAATAAATCAGGGACTAAACGCTCATTTGGAGATTTATTAATAATTTGTCATTGAGTCCATCAAAACATCACTCATAGATTTCAAAACTACTGTAGAACATAAATTAAGCGGACTAGAGGAACAATTCAATCCACCAGTAACTTGCAACACATCATCCATAGACACTTCTGAAACAGAGGATGAGCATCTCATACTGTCTTACTCAGCGCTATCCTAATCAAAAGTTGGTACTTGGGGAAACTGGGCACAAATTACTAATCTTAATCTGAAAGGAATCTCCAAGCTCTTTTGCTGTCACAGAAGAACATTCCACAGATAACCCTCCCTTCAGAAGGCCATTAACCACCTCAGAAAGGGCTTTTGGACGATTACCTACCAAACTGATCTTAGAAAAACATAATTTCTTTACCACCTGAATTGACTCCTGATAACTCCTTAAACCAACATTATAATAAGAAAGGGCAACAACGCGCATAAACCTAATGACATTGCGTTCTAACTGCTGCAAATTACTCTTTTGGGCTTGCAACTCCATTATAAATTATGGGGCTATAGACTGTTGATGAATTTTAATCTCTACAGTAAGGGGCAATCATATCCAAAGTGTCCTCTAACAAAGAATGCCAATGATCAACTGTAGAAACAACATCTAATTGATTACACATATCCAATTTAGGGATCCACAATTGCTGTAGTTCCTCAGTATAATAAGTCCTTCATCTGGTCACAGTCCTCTAAAAGACATTAGTTTGAACAAATTTGAAGTTTAATAACACTGCTAATTTAAGTAGGCTATGATCAGACCAAGGAACTCTCTCTTTCTTCAAAACATAATCACCAGATGAATACAATAATTTGCCTAAAAAAATAAGATCCAGAACATTCTAGCAGAAGGAGTTGGTTCAGTAACAATTTGCTCCCAGCCTAATTAATTCAAAAGGTGAAGAAACTCTTCATATGTTCATACAGAAGATGTATCAAAACCGAAGATATTAAAACCACCTAGCAAGATAACTTTCTGTGGGTCTATCTTAGAAAGAGCTAAAGTTTCAAAAAATTGTGAAAAATCACTCAATATAAGTCCAGGAGGGAAATAAATAATACACAAACCCCATAAAGGGATAGATACAAATAATAAATCAAACGAGGAGGAACAGTCAAGATCTATAACTGATAAATCTAAGTCTTTCCTAAAAACGACCAAGACTCCCCCACCCTTTTTTCCCTCCTGTGTCTTGGAAAAACTTCCAAAGCCAGGGGGAACAAGTTGGAATAGTAAAACAATATCAGAGGCAGTAAGCTATGAAACAGTAATACATAAGACATCCAGGACATTTCAAAGCAACATATGAAATAAATCAAATTTTATTACAAATTGAGTGTGTATTAACAAACCAAATGTTTAACATAGTAAATTGTGAAGATACAGTAGAAAAAGATACCGACCTTATCTGGGAGAGCTGGCAAGGACAATTTCTTTTCTAAGATATGGTTGTTGTTGTTAAGTGCCATTGAGTCAGTGTCGACTCATGGTGACCCTCTAGATAATTGACCTAAACTCTGTTCAGTCGTCAGTCAGGCAGTTCATTGTTGATAGAGTGGCACCCATAACTGCTGCTGTTGTATCAATCCATCTCATTTCCGGCCTTTCTCTTTTGCATTGACCTTCTACTCTGCCAAGCATTATGTCTTTCTCTAACGATCTCTCTCTTTGCATAATGTGTCTAAAGTATGAAAGTCGAAGTCTTGTCATCTGAACTTTTAAGGAAAGCTTATGATCTAGTACTGACTGATTTGTTCTTCAGGCAGTCCATGATATACACAGTATTCATCGCCAGCACCATAATTCAAAGGCATCAATTTTCTTCCTGTCTATCTTTTTCACTGTCCAACTTTCACATCCATATGATGTTATTGAAAATACCATGGCTTGGACAAGTCAAATCTTTGAATGGAGAGGATATGGTAATATGCCATAATACCCATAACCTCTTATTACTAGAATAACCTCTATGAGATATACTAAAACTTAAAATAAGTTACACAATAATGCTATAAACAGCACTAACAATATTTATGATTATAAACCAACTACCTAAAGTAGGAAGACCACTCTAATAATAATCCCCTAATATTACATTAAATCACGAAGGCAAAGGTAGAAACATGACTACAGAAAAAGACCACATGGCCTATCTAGTCTGTCCTTCCATATCAACAACTACAACAGTCCCCTTTTTTCCTTTAGAGATCCTCTGTGTTTGTCCCATGCTTTTTTGAATTCAGTTACTGTCCTCATCTCTACCACCTCCATTGGGAGACTATTCCACAAATCCACTACTCTTTCCGTAAACAAATATTTCCGCATATCACTCCTGAATCTATCTCCCTTCACCTTCATCCCATGTCCCCTCGTCGCAGAACTTGCTTTCAATGGAAAGAGGCTCTCCCCCTGTACATTTATGCCACAGAGGTATTTAAACATCTCAATCATATCACCTCTATCCCGCCTTTCCTCTAAGGTGTACATATTAAGATCCCTAAGTCTGTCCTCATATGCTTTATAATGAAGATCACTAACCACCCTCTGTACTGACTCCATCCTGTTTATATCGTTTTGAAGGTGCGGTCTCCAGAATTGCACACAATACTCCAAATGAGGCCGCAACAAAGACTTATACAGAGGCACTATCACCTCCTTTTTTCTGCTAGCCATTCCTCTCTGTATGCACCCAAGGTAAAAATAAACCACCTGTCCCCTCAAAGGAGCTCCTTGGTCATGCTCCTTTATCGGCGCACAAACCCTGGCTATTTAATTTGTGCACCCTCCAATGATGTCACTGGGGGGACAGAGCTTAGAGTTGTCCAGCTCGGGGTACAGCTTGAATCAGCTACAGGAGGAAAGGCAAACACTTCAAGGCTGTACAAAGGATGACAAGAGTACTCTGCAGACATATGGAACTGGGAGAGCAGCAGGCAGGCAGTCTCTCTCCCTCCAACATGGACCCTGCTGTTTAACTCAGGCACCCATGATGATGCCACCAGGAGCAGAGCTTAGTCCGGCTCAAGATACAGCTTTAGTTGGCTGTTCTGAAGCTCTCACAGCCAGCCATGTTCATTGTGGTTATCCTGAAACCATTCCTCTGGACCTATCTCTAGTGGTATCTTGCCTTCTGCCCTATGAATCTTTGTTCTCTACATGTAGAATAGGGCAAACTGTACTCCAATCACCAATCACAGGAGTAGACAGCTTGTCAGATGGGCGACTGCACAGAGTACAAAAGGCCTAAAGAGGCAAAGTCCGACAGAACTACTTCTTCATCTTTACTTTTCTCCCCATGCATACCCCGAGTCTGGGAATGGAGGAAAGGGTTAGTGTGCAATTACTTCACACTCTTTTCAACTTGTGTTGGATTTTCCATAGTGTTATGTGTATTATGAGCAGGAATATGTAGCACAGCTCCTTACAGATTTGGCCTGGAGTGTTTAATGGTATTTTTATACCAGGCATCTATCTCACTGCTTAGAACTTTCAGCCCATTCACTTTTGCTAAGGACTGAATCAAGCAAACTTTGGCCTTGGGTTGTGGTTTTGTTTTCTCTTTTTTTACTTGCCACACTATTTTGAAGTCTTCCTTCTTTTTGTGACTAATTAAGCCGATCATAAAAGATTGGGTGTATATAGCTTCTGTGCAGTGAGAGGCTTAACATTTTCCCTGAGCTCAATACACTAATCTATTACAGATCAAAATCACTTTTTTTGTACTTTTGCCAGCTCTGTGATTTTTCCTTGTAAATATTTCCATGAATGCTAGATGAGAAAGGAATAAACTTTGGCTCTTGTCCATTAATGCAAACAGTAATTGACAAGTCTATCTGCCCTTCATGCAATATAGGATGATTTATGCAGTGTGGTGCACACTTTGTTAAAAGCTGGATCGGGCTTTATAAATGGGGTTCAGGAGGTTCACTCACTGAATATATGCTCATTGTTTCAGGTATTCCCCCCTTCACAACATAAAGTTACCAGAAGATGATGGAATCCAGTATCCAGCCACATTGCTGCTCACGGCAGACCATGATGATCGTGTGGTACCCCTTCACTCGCTGAAGTTTATCGCCACTCTCCAATACACTGTGGGTCAGAGCCAGAAACAGACCAATCCACTGCTCATTCATGTCGACACCAAGGCGGGTCATGGGGCTGGGAAGCCAACAGCCAAGGTCATAGAAGAAGTGTCTGATATGTTTGCTTTTATTGCGCGATGCCTAAATCTTGATTGGGTTGAATAAAGCATTTTCTGTTCCTGTCTCTGAATCTGAAAACAAGGGCTTTCGCAGCATCTGAAGAAGAAAAAGAAACATATGGAGTCCTTTTAATTTAACTAATTACATCTTCAATTCAAATCATATTTATCTCCTATCTTTCAAACCTAAAATGCTCAAGGCGAGGTACAATCATAATAAAAAGCTTAAAAAAGTTCACAATAAAAGATCTAGGTCATAAAAAAGCCCTGTAAAATATAGAATAATTAGTTTACAACCATAATACCATTGTTCAATAAATCAAATGAAGTCCATGTTAATATAGTATGCAGTAATATATAAAGTTTATATGAAAGCATAATCCTATAAAATCCTGTTCAATAAACAGGTTCTCAATTAACTTTCTTAAGATAAATATAATTTTCAGCTCACCTTCCTTAAGTGAGTTCTGTAAATATGGACCCATACATGTTAATCTCGTCAAACAACGTGATGACACTTTTTACAGTGTGTCATTTGCAGAGTATGAACAACAGGTAAAGATATATGAAATTAGTCACTTTTTCAAATATGATGGGTCCAGTGCCTTTTGGGTTTTAAAAACTAATAATCATTTTTTAAGCTGGCTATGCTGACCCAACAGCAGTCAGCATAATTCATTAAGAATAAGTGAAATTGTCTGAGAAAGTTTTATACTAGTTAATAAGCAGCAGCATTCTGTATGTGAAATGACCTTCTTGGTGTGTTTGAGGTATGCCCACATATAGAAAGTGTAATGTGGAGAGAGTTAAAGCGGGCAGGAGTATAGTAAAAGGGGACATAAATGTCACTGCTGGTGTAACTGAAAAAAAAGGCTTCTGTAGATAAGTTAGAAGCTAAAATAACCTCTTAATGTCGTGCCCAACCAAAACGGAGAGAGCAGTTGCATCAAGAGTAAGTTCCTATCTACAGGCATCAGTGCATGCATTATCTACCCCTAAAACTTAAGTTTGTGTGGTTTTAACTTCAATCTATTCAACGTCATTCAATATACCAGACAGGTGTTCAGTTTAGTCGGGGGTTTGTCTTGCTTTAATCCCATGGTCAGGTGTAACTGAAGTCATCAGCAAAAAAGTAACCAACACTACACTCTTGAATAACTGCTCCTAAAAGTGAAATAGAGATGCTAAACTAAAGTAGTAACCAAACCGAGCCCTGAGGAAAGAAGTTATGTACAGAAGTTCAAAGGAAGAAACCTCTATTAATAAGTGATAACTTCCTCCGTGTAGGGCTGTAAGTGATCAATCCCATGAGAGCAAGCAAGCAACTGAAATAGAATGTCCTGAGGGTATCTAAAATAAGTTAAGAGCATTTATATTTGTGAAATGGCTAATTGCAAAGGGCTTAATGCTTTTAGAACTTGTACATTTAAGAAGTCTTATTTGAAATTTTATATATTTATAATGTTAGCAGCATCTCAGCAGTAAGTTCTAGCAGGCATCTGTTGTCAAATAATACCCGCAGCCTCTTGCCATTTGATTATTGGAAACATTTGTGTTTTATAACACTAGATAAACTACCTGTAATGCAAACTAGCTGTCTTAAATAAAGACAGGGACAACCAACAAGATCAGAGGCAAAATACTCAGGCAAAGGAAGCCTCTACCAGGGGAACAGGTTTCCTGTCTATCAAAACACTGTGAAACTCACAGCTGATGCTCTGTTGCGCTTCCTGGTTCTTAATCCTATTTAGAGATTGCATAAGCAGTTTGCCAGATATTTTCTCTACCATTTTGGTCCTTTTTTCATTATGCCAGTGATGTCCTTCGGCTAAAAAGCAATGCATCTGTCTATTTAGCTGGTCTGCATGGAAGATACAGCTGAGAATACTGAATGACTTGTTGGGCGGCAGCAGAATGACTTTTATGAGGACGGAAGTCACTACACACTTCCAAAGGGATCAGCACTTTTCCAGTATAAAATTAAAATAATGTCCATTTCTATTAGTTTTTCTATATATTCCGGACAGCATAGGAAAATTGTGCTTTGTTTAATGTCATCACAGGCAGTGTTACATGAATTACTTTCTTCTCAGAGGGAAACAGTTCATCCTGTTTTCAGTTGAAGGAGCGAGTCCTTTTAGAAATTATTGCTCAAGCAGGGAATCCATGTTTGCAAATGCTGTTGAGCAAGCCAAGAAAGGAAGCATCATTGAAATGGCACTCGGAGCCCTGAAGAGTATGGAGAAGATAGAGTAGGGTGTATTATTCTATAGCCCATGGTGGCCCCAAGAGTAGCTTTTCAATCTGGAAAATCTATTGGCCTCCTTAACGTCTCTTTTAATACACATCAGAACCAATATTCTAATCACTATGTGGGCTTCTGAAAAATTCCAGATTTTGAAAGCAGCTGACAGAATAATACTACTTAATTTTTTACCTGTGCTGTAATTTTACATAGGAAAAAGCTCTATCTCCAGAGGCTAAAAGCTGCCATATAAAGGCATTGTGCTGTCATAACTGAGCAATTCAGTGTAGCTGAATTTTTATTTTTTTGTTAACTGAGGATTATTTATTACATTTGAATCTGATTATTTGCTTATTTACAATGAACCTACAGCAAATCATAGGTAATTACTGAATGTATATAACATGACTTGGAAGTTGAAGCACTTCTCACCTGATCTTCTTAACAAAAAAGTTCATTTTTCTCCTCTCTCATTCAGAGGAGTAGCCATGTTAGTCTTGCACAGCAGAAACGGCAGGTGCGGGTGGTGCCTTATAGTCTTATCGTTTTGAGACATGAGCTTTTGAGGGCAAGAGCCCATGTGGTCAGATGCATGGCTAATATAGAGCTTTCAGACCTAGAACTTGACATAAGGAGGCAGCTTATCACTGACCCCTAACTGCACAAGACTTCTTCAATAAAAGATAAGCCAAGACGAAAGAAGCAAAAACTATCCAGGATCCTATGTACCGTACCAAGCCAAGCCAAACAACAGATACCCCAAATAGCACCAACATTATTGGTCTGTCCAACCATGCACAGAAAGCTCTCTTTACACAGGGATTCTCCTCTTGCCTGACCAAATCATAACGACATAAGATATGCCTTACTGGATCAGACCAAGGTCCATCAAACCCAGTATCCTGTTTCCAGCAATGGCCAATCTAGGTCACAAGTACGTAGCAGTTTCCCCAAAAGACGCAGGTTCCACAATGCTTATATTGAGTCAAGCAGTGATATCCTGAGTCCCTTTTAATAATGGTTTATGGACCTTTCCTCCAGGAACTTGTCCAAACCTTTCTTAAACCCAGCTACACTAACAGCTTTTACTATATCCTCTGGTAACAAATTCCAGAATTTGATGACATGTTGCGTGAAAAAATATTTTCTCTTATTAGTCTTAAATAGGTTACCCTGTAGCTTCATTGCATGTCCCCTAGTCTTTCTATATTCTGATAATGTAAACAATCGATCTACGTTTTCCCGTTCCACTCCATTAATTTATAAACCCCTATCATATCTCCCCTAAGTCGTCTTTTTTCCAGGTTAAAGAATCCTAACCTTTTTAGCCTCTCTTCATAAGGGTATCCTTCCATCCTCTTTACCATTTTGGTGGCTCTTCTCTGTACCTTTTCTAATAACACTATATCCTTTTTAAGATAACTGCGACCAAAATTGCACACAAGATTCAAGGTGCAGTCACACCATGGAACGATACAGAAGCATTATAATATCCTTTGTTTTATTTTCCATTCCTTTCCTTATGATACCTAGCATTCTATTTGCTCTCTTGGCCGCCGCTGCACAATGGGCCGAGGGTTTTAACATGTTATCCACAATGACGCCTAAATCTTTTTCCTGGGTGGTGGTTCCTAATGTGGAACCTTGCATAGTGTAACCATAGTGTGGGTTGATCTCCAGGAACAAGCAGGAATGAGTCTTCACATATGGGTACGTCGGTACCGACGGAGCCTGCGCGGGAACGCTCCCCAGCGTCCAATCAGAAAGCTTTTGGGAGCATCCCTTAGCGCCTGCGTGCTGCCTTCCCGCCTTTCCAACTGTCTCTCTTCAGTTTTCGTTTTTTCGCGGAGTCGGCAGGACGTCTTCCTGTCACCGCAGAAAAGTTTTTCTTTAAATCTTTTACTTTTTGTTTTCTTGTGGTCGCGGCTGTTTCCCCGACTCCACCGGTACCGCCGGTGGTTTTTTCTTTCTTTTTCCTAAAACTCAGGGAGTTTTTTTTTTTCCCCTCTGTTTCTGTCTTGAATTTTTGGGCCTGTAAGGCCTCTCCATTATGGAGCCTTCTTCTCCTAAGAAGTGCCTTAACTGTGGAAATACAGTTTTCTTTTTAGACTCCAATAACTGGTGTCTAGCCTGTTTGGGTCCTGACCCCTTTCCTCCAGAGCCATCAGGCTTCAATTTTATGAGAAGAAATTCTCCATTTCGAGTTTCCCTCGATGCAGTTTTCCCTTCCAGTGTAAGGGCATTGACCTTTTCTTCTCTACAGGATCAGGTAACCCACAAACAGTCTGTTAAGACTAGCCAATTCTTGGGTGGTAGGTCTCATGCCAAGCATGATGACGGCTCCGGCCTCCTTAAGACCTCATTGGCTTCAAAACCCCGGCGGGAGTCTTCGGTCTCCAAAGCCTTTCAGGGGTTTCAGGTTGTTCCTGGGGCTCACCCCTCACAGAACATACCTGAGCCATGCTCGGGGGTGGCATCCGCTTCGAGCGGTACCGATAACCCGGCATCGGCACTGGTGTTGAGCGATTCACTCCTCACCAGGGATCGTCATCTGGTGTACTCGGTGCCTTTGGGACCGATTGATACCCAGATTGACTTTCCAGTATCGGCAGCTCCGTCGATACGACCCCTGACGTCGGTACCATCTAGACATGCATCGATAGATTAGCTTCCTTCGATGCCGAGTCTAGAATCGATATCTAGTCTGGAAGACTGGGTACCGACGCGTCTCGGAACCGACATGCACCGATTCCGGATGCGCGGTACCGAGGATATTCACCGAGACTTTCGAGTTTCCTCGGTACCGTTTGAGCAGCCTCCGATGCCTGTTTCGATGTCGGTACCGCCTTCGATTCCGCCTCAGCTACCGGTATCGGTGTCGATGCTGGTACCTGCAGGAACATCGGAACCAGCTCCATCCATGCTGTTTTCACCAGGATCGCTCCTTTCTATACCTAGTTTGGAGTCGATACCTAGCATGGACGATACAGTACTGACGGTTTCAGGTCATACCCGCCAGTCCCAGTATCCATTCATTAGAGATCCTGCTTTGCACCGGACAAGTACTGGTGCCCAGCCTAGTTCTTCGAGTTTAGCCTGTCCAGGGATTGTTCCCATTGGAGATCCTTCTTTTCAGAAATTTCTCCTTGACATGGCAACATTCCTGGCTATTCCTATCCCTGGCTATGATCCTACACAAGGCTTTTCTGGAGAAAAGGAACATATAATGCTTCCTTTACATCATTCTTTGCAGGATCTTCTTCTGAAAATATGGGAAACACCTTTAAGGGCTTCCTCACCTTCTACAGCAACTGCTCTTCTGTATCAGGTGCCCCCCTCTCCAGGGTTTCAAAAGACTCAACTTCCCCATCATTCCATTGTAGTGGAATCAGCAATGAGGAAGGTAAAAAGCAAGAAGAAGCATTCTTCTTTCCCGCCAGGTTGTGCATCTAGAACACTAGATGCCTTTGGACGTCAAACCTTCCAAACATCTATGCTGGCAACAAGGATTCTCTCATATATTTTTTATATGAGTTTATCCCTTCAGGAGGTCACAGAGAAATTATCTCTTTTGACTCCTTTTCTTTCAGAGCCCAAGGCTGCAGACTATTCCTTGCTTCTTAGTCATAGCCAGAATATCTCTAGGTTTCTTTCTCGTGCTTCCCTAGACTCCTTTGAGTCTGTTAGCAGAACCTCTGCTATAGCCATAGGAGCACGAAGTAGAGCCTGGCTCCAAGCTTCAGACTTGAGCAGATGGGCACAACAAAGACTGGGTAACACGCCTTGTACTGGAGAAAATCTCTTCAACAAGGAGTCTTTGCGTCAGGTTGCTCATTGCTCCACTGACTTCCCTGCTTCTGAGGGCCATCCTAAACCTTCTCCTTCCCCAGCAGGTAAGAAATGCCCTACCAAACCTCCTTTTCCTGAAAGAAGAAGGTTTCATTCTTCTCCTGCCCATCATGCCGATGTTCCCAAACAGGGGAAACCTCTCCCTGGTCTGAAGAATCCAAACTCAAGCCAGGAAAATTAGCCCTCAATAGGGTTCCAATTAATCTGTTATAACATACAGTCCACTTCTCTCATTAGAAGTTTTTTCACTGTTTTTTCATTTAAACCTCTACACTTGGATTCCTGTTTCCAGGACATCCACTTGTTTTTAGGTATGCTGAGCTGTCAGGATATTCATGTCTATGGGTTACAGGATTTTCCTCCTCTTCTTACACTGAAGAGAGGTTTGCCAACTATCTCATGATAGTTTTCCTGTACCACCATGAATTTTTCCTTCTACAGACTTACCATATGGCAAGTCTCCCCTCTGCTCCTATTTTTTCTTTACCTTCTTTTCCAGGGTTCCCCTTTAAGAGTGGTACCATACCAATGGAAGTCTTTCTCAGCCTTTCCAGTCTTCCTTTCCATTCCAGTGTAGAGTTTTTTCTCTTGAGTAAAACCCCTTTTTCCTCATCTGGGCAGCTCGTCAGACAGGGACAGGATATTCTCCTCTTGTTCTGTCCTCTCTGTTAAAAACAGAAAGATCTCTCTGCTGTGCCATTCAGCAGCTGCCCATGCAGGAGCTTCAGTGATTGGACTACTGGTACTTTTCTATAAGTTCCAGTATTGTCTTCCACTACTTTTTGTCTAACCTTAGTAGTGCTTCCAAGATAGTGCTCATCTATCTTGGATAATCCTTATAACTTCTTTTCTGCCATCTCCAAATCTTGGAGTTGGCAGCATAGTTGAACTGGCAACTGGTTGTCTCCAACAGCCAGTTTTATTTCCCAACTCTCCGGCATAATGCTCTCTGCAATCCTACAGAGCAGCTTTCCACTATGGGCCTTTGCTAGAGAGCATGAGGGTTTTTTCTCTAATGACTATCCTATATGGTTGAAAAAGGCTTCCTCAGTCACCTCCCATGACTGTGAGGGTTCTTACACCCTTCTATTTCCTTTTAATAAAGGACATAAGCCTTTCCCACGTGACAGTCTAAAGAGTTACCAAATTCCTACAGGAAATATGCTCTTTTTCCTTGCAGCTTGTCCTCATGGTATCCTAATCCTTCATGGACAGCACATATTTAACAAAATAACGCATAATACCCCACCCCTTGTCCCTCAAGTGGGTCTACCTGGTGTCTCTTCCTATGCGTATTCTGTCCCTTCACCATGTTAGAGTTCTACTGGACTCAGGACTTGCTGTTTACAGACTAATATTATCCTCTGTTTTCTCGCAACCATCCTGGTTATTTTACTGGGTAGCATTCTACTCCATCTTAACCAGAGGGAATAGATTCTCTATATCTTCTCAAGTAGGTTCCACCTTCTTGTTATGAGATGAATCATTCCTCTTCACATCTTCCATGTGAAGATTCCTGTAGACATATCTCTTTCTGCTTACTTGCAGACATTTCTCTTTAGACCTATATATGTACATATGTCTATATGCTTTCTTTAGATGCATATGTCTGTCAGCCATGTGTGCATATGCTATACCCCCTGGATCTCGCCATAAACATATCTATATATATGCCCCTATGTATATATCTATATATGTCTACACATATACATATATATATCTGTGTGTATCTGTTGAGACACTTCTTTTAGGTAAGATATGTATTCACATACTTATCTTTCTAACTGTCTGTGCCCATACAGGTATTTTTTCCTTCCTATCTGTTCCAGACAGTGGGGTTTTCACATGTTCATACTATTTCACAGTATGTTTCGGTTTTATGCACACAACCACTGCTGTGGTACTGACAGCTTTTACTATAACCTTAGGTTCAGGTATCCCTGAAGCTCCCTATTCCTTATCTTCCTACCTCTCGTCAGTTAGGACAGACATGGGGGATCTTCAGTAGCTCTGAGGTCTCCAACTCCTCAGACATCTGTCCTTTCTTGGGATTATGGAGTTTTTCCCCATACCCCTTCTTCCCTCAAGGACTAAGCCAATTTTGTCCAACTCGGTCAGTCTTCCTCTTTTGCTCCTAACTATAATTAACTCTGTAGCCAAAAGAGTTTTCAGCTTTTTTCATAAAGCTTTCTACTAAAGACCTACCGTTTTTGTTCTTCCCCAGTTGAATCCTGGGGTCACCTGTCAGTTTCAGATTTTGACCTTCAACTCACTCCTGTGAGGTCATCTTGAAGATTCCTCTACTGGATCCCCAGTAGATTCCATCAACCTCTCTACTTCCTGCAATCCAGTAGGTGAGGTCCATATGGTGATTGTTCATTTCAATACATTTCATGCTACTTATCATATATACAGGGACTCCTTGTTTGTAGTCCTATTTTAGGTCAGCTGTCTCCTACAGCTTCTCTCTTCTTCAACTCCTACCCTCCATCCTCAGGATGCCTGGGCATATGAGGTGGAGCATGTTTCAATCACCAACATGCTAGGGCTCCAGGCATCTTAGCTTGGGAGTCCCCATATGTGAAGACTCATTCCTGCTTGTTCCTGGAGATAGCACAGTTACTTACCTGTAACAGGTGATCTCTGGGAACAGCAGGAATAAGTCTTCACAACCCACCCACCTCCCCTAGGAGTTGTTTCTCTCTATCTCTCTTCCTTTCCTCTTTCTCTCTTTTGTCTCAGCTATAAAACTCAACTGAAGAGAGACAGTTGGAAAGGCGGGAAGGCAGCACGCAGGCGCTGAGGGATGCTCCCAAAAGCTTTCTGATTGGACGCTGGGGAGCGTTCCCGCGCAGGCTCCGTCAGTACCGACGTACCCATATGTGAAGACTTATTCCTGCTGTTCCCAGAGATCACCTGTTACAGGTAAGTAACTGTGCTTTCTTTCCTAGGTGCATAACTTTGCACTTGTCCACATTAAATTTAATCTGCCATTTGGATGCCCAGTCTTCCAATTTATCAAGATCCTCCTGCAGTTTTCCACAGTCCTCTTGGGTTTTAACAACTTTAAATAGTTTTGTGTCGTCTGCAAATTTGATAACCTCGCTCGTTATTCCCATTTCCAGGTCATTTATGAATATGTTAAAAAGCAGAGGATGCAGAACAGATCTACTTCCACTATCTGTTATTTGAGGAATACTTCCATACTAAGCAGCTCACCAATACATAACCACCCCATCTCAGCCTTACGATATTGACACAAGATGTCCACCTACTGAGAACTATAAAAAGAGGAACCCCTTGCATCTGACCATGTAGTTTGTTGTCCTCAAAGGTTCTTGTCTCATTAAGTTATTTAGTCTGTAAAGAGCCACCAACATTTGGTCATTTTTTCTACAGTATTTAAGTTTATTGTAATTAAACGTAGCCATCAATGTCATGTGTGTGAGGCTAGGAATCTTATAGTCTCCGTGACGCCCAACGTTCTATTTACTTCAGAGGTCCTCAGAAATATAATTGGTGCTCAGTATAGTGCTTTCAAAATCAGTTGAAACTGAAAAAGTTCTTTTTAAGCCTGAGTGTTTAATTGGAAAAGTGAAAATGGGACAGTTAATAGTGTCCTGCAAAGTTTATCATTTTTTTTGTTAATTCTCTGATGGTATAAGATCCCTTTGCATTGCTCTAGGGCCCTCATCTTCTCATTCCAGTGTATTTGCTGCTTATAAATGCTCCTCAGTTATGATTGCTATGGTTACTTTCACAGCTACAGGAAATAAGCTATGTAAACATAATAATTAACAGTGTTTTTCAAGTCATAACTATGAAACCATGGACTTGATTTATAAATGAATTTTTCTCATATGCCTATAGGGAAAACATTTTATAAATTTGGCCACATGACTGTCTCCGATTTTTACCTCAAACTGTTTGTCTCCGATAACATTATAGCCAATGCTAGATCTGTTAGCAAAATAAATTCCTTTTTCCATGTAGCTTTCTCTTGCTTTCCATTGGAAACGTGACCAGTTGTCAAGAAAGGTGATCAGAATGAAAGCTTTTGTCCTCCTGCCTTTTAGCATTGTCTGCAGAGGCCTTCACAGATGTGTGTGCTTTATCACCACGCCCAGTAAGAGCGCCCCAGTGACATACAATCTTTCTGTGTCATCCTGTCTGAAATCATTTTTAACCTGATGAAATGTACAATGCAGCCAACCAGCACAGTGGCAGAATATATTTGGACTGACTTTGATATGAACATTACTTACTGGCAAATATTATCTCTGTAAGCAGACAAAAAGCAGTGCACAAATGTAAATTGTTGAAGGGACAATCATCTGTCACTAAAGGTGTGCACGTCAATAGCTGCACAAGCCAAAGGTTCATAATCATGTGACCATGTTGATTTTTCATATCTTCAAAGTCTCAAATGTGTATGGTATAAATTTCAAAGTGTTAAAACAAATAAAGTTCCCCTTGTGAAGCCAGTGTCAAATATAGTTCAGCTATTAAATGTTCCACCTAAATAAAAAGAGCAGTGGAGGAGTAGCCTAGTGGTTAGAGCTCTGGCTTGGGAACCCAGAGACCAGGGTTCAATTCCCACTAGCAGTCCTTGTGGCCTTGGGCAAGTCACTTAACTCTCCATTGCTCAGAACAATCCAAGTTATCAATGTCCCTGTTCAATGTACATTTACCAAGTTTAAGTTACAATGTAAACTGCTTTGATTGAAATGATAAAGCAGTATAAAAAAAACTGTTAAATAAACTCTTATGAAGTAATAAAATGCACTCGAAGCACACATATACTTCTGCTTACATTAAACCACACGCACTGGGTATCCAGACTCTCAGCGTCACTTGTATAGAGAGCAGCAGCAGCAGCAGCAGCAGCATCCTAAAGATCAGGAAAGCAACCTCCGTCCCATATTCCTCCGGAAAACACTGGCATGGGACTGCATTTCAAGAAACCTGCCTCCATCAGACTTTTGTAAATCAAAAGGTTGGTCAAGTTCCTGGGTTTAATCTGCTCATCATCTAATTCCACAGCATACAGTAATTTGGATTGGTATACCACAGTTCATCTAAACAGAAGCCCGGCATGCTTCATACTATAGAACTTCAGAAATTTCTATGCAGCCTTAATTAGCCAGGCGGCACGTGTCTGGCATCTGGTTGACAGTATCGTCCAACAAAATAGGAGAATATGAGCAGCGTTGGAGGATTAGCCTAGAGGTTAGAGCAGTAGGTTGTGAAATGGGCAATCCAAGGTTCAAATTCTGCTGACTATGCTTGTGATCTTGCCAAGTCACTCCATGCTTGATTGCCTCGGGTACAGACTTAGATTGTAAGCCCTTCAGAGACAAGGAAATACCAGCTATACCGGAAAGCAACTTGCCTTGAACTTAATAATGGTATGTTTAAGCGGAAGCATAGGAAGATAAAGGGACTTTCTGAAGGTCATAAAGTCATGGGCATTAGGTAAGCAAGTAGTCACTGGTAGACAGGACCCCCTCCCCCCAACTCACATCAGAGAATAACTTATTTTCCTTATTGCTAGACTCATTACTTCCCTAAAACACTGCCAATGGCAAATTCAGATGTTAAAATATGGCTTGTGAAAACTTAGAAACAGAGAAATATGACGACAGAAAAAGACCACATGGCCTATCTAGTCTGTCCTTCCATAACAACTACAACTGTCCCCTTTATACCTTTAGAGATCCTCTGTGTTTGTCCCATGCTTTTTTTGAATTCAGTTACTGTCCTCATCTCTACCACCTTCACTGGGAGACTATTCCACGGATCCACTACTCTTTCCTAAACTTGTCATTAGATTCCCTTTTATATATGTTGTTGTTAAGTGCCGTCGAGTCGGAGTCGACTCATGGCGACCCTCCCCAAGTCAGATTTTTATATTCATACCTAAGCTCCAGTTTCACACTGAAGCCACCAGCGCCACTTAGTAAACAGACCACTTAGTTTTTTAAATCCTGCTTTGTATTTTTAAAAGAGCCATCTTGAATTTCAATGTAAGTTGACACCGATTTTATTGCAGGACAGCTGAAAAAGCGTAGTTACTCACCTGTAACAGGTATTCTCTGGGGACAGGAGGAATCAGTCCTCATATATGGTTGATGTTGGCACCGACAGAGCCTTCGCGGAAGCATCCCCCCTGCTTTCAAAGAAAGCCTTTGGGAGATGCCACCATGCATGCATGGTCCCCTTCCCGCACAAGGGTGCCAACTTGCTCAGTCAGATGACATAGCTAAAAGACAGCAAAAATAAAAGATGGTAAACGAGCAACTCCAAGGGGAGGGAGGGATGGTTGTGAGGACTGATTCCTTCTGTCCCCAGAGAACATCTGTTACAGGTGAGTAACTGTGTTTGCTCTGGGAACAAGCAGGAAGTCAGTCCTCACATATGTGACTCCCCAGTTACAGGTTACCAAAAGCTCATAGCAAAATAGGAGCTCCCTCACAGGGAGACTGAAGCAGCAACAATTTAGCCTGTGTATACAGATGACAGTAGGACCTCTGTGTCTGATAAACCAGCACTCTGGTAGCCTGAACACAGAAGGGTCAAAGAATAGGAGTTGCCTAAACCCCAAAAAGATTACGGAGCACAGCCTGGCCGAAGGCACTGTCCTGTCAGGACTCTCTTTCCAGGCACTAATGGGCTGTGAAGGTATGGCCTGAAGATTAGGTGGCATCCCGGCAGATGTCTGCCATAAAGGATGGAGCGCATGTTTGCCACCAAAGCCGCCATGGCCCTGACACGGTGCGCCATGATGCGGCCTTCCAGCAGGAGCCTCACCTGCTCATAAATGAGGGCTATGCAGTCTGCCACCCATGTGGACAGCATATGCTTGGTCACCGCTTCCCCCAGCCTACTGTGGTTGTAGGAGCTGAAAAGCTTTGCGGTGGCCCTGAGTGTGTTGGATATCAGGGGCAGCCAAGGGGGGTGTGGGGCCTCATTTGCATAAATATTTACATAATGTTACCATACACTAACTTTTAGTAAACATGCCTCTTAATGAGCGTATGGATAAAGAAAGACTAAAAGATTTCTACATTACTATAATCCAGTGCCAACCGCCAGGCACATTAGGAACTACTACAAACACTGCCCATTTAGAACCCATAGCAAACCCACCGTATCATAACAGCACTACCAGGACTCACAAAACAAAAATCCCTACCTATCAAAAGGCAACACTGTAAATATTAAACCAATACATTTCAGAGAATAACAATACATGACCTACTGGGGAAAGAGAACAAGTGGCAATGTCAAATAGGAATTACATAAACAGAATACCTCAGCTCAGTTACACATGCAGAACATAGACCATCACCAAACAAGGAATCACAATTTAGAAACAGGAAGACAATAATTAAACTGGGAACCCCAAAAGCCAAACTTGGAATGTACAACAACACTGTAGAAATAAAACTATAAATTAATTTCCTCTTGTACTAAATAAAGCGCAGATGTTAATGATTCACATTTCCCAGAGCTGAGATATTCCAGTTAATAAATTCAAAATAAAGAGAGATTTTTCTACCTTTTGTGCATTTTTTTCAGTTGCAATTGCTCCAGTCACTTTCTTCTGGTTTCTTCGTGTCTTCTGCTAACTCTCCATCATCTGCCGACCATTTGTCCTTTCTTCTCTCTTCTAGTTTTTTTTCCATTCTCTCTCTTCATCTGCTTTAACATACTAATCTTTCTCCTTTTGCTCTTTCCTCATTCCTATTTCATCCACTCAAATTTTACCCCTCTATCCTCAATCCCCACTTACTCTCCCAGTACCCGGCCAATTAAAGATTTTTCTTCCCTCCCACACAAAATATTTTTCCCCTCTCCATTTCACTCTCCCAGACCCACCCCATTCTAATCCTCCCCCAAAATCAGTTCCCTTCTAGTTCCAGCCCCACCCAGCATCCGCTCCCTTCTAGTCCCCCGCATCAGCCCATTTCCAGTCCTATCCTAGCCCCACCATCAGCCCATTTCCAGTCCTAGTTCCCCATCTATTTCCAGTCCTATTCGAGTCCCTCCATCAGTTCATTTCCAATCCCAGCCCCCATCAGCCGATTTCTAGTCCTTTCCTAGCCCCACCATCAGCCCATGTCAAATCCTAGCTCCCCTCCACTCAGCCCATTTCCAATCCAAGCCCCCAATGAACCTACTTCTAGTTCTAGCCCCTCCATGAGTCCATTTCATTCCAAGACTTCCCTGATTATCGGACAGTTTTTCAAGCCCTAGTTATCCCACACCTGGACTTTGCCAATATCATTCTCCATGGGCTCCCACAGGCAACGCTAAACCCGCTTCGGCTTGCCATGAACTCGGCCGCTAGAGTACTCGCAGGTGTACCAAGATCCGAACACATAACGTCAGTGTTGAAGGAACTCCACTGGCTGTGTCCCTTGGGGAAACTGCTAGGTACATATGACCTAGATTGGCCACTGTTGGAAACAGAATACTGGGCTTGATGGACCTTGGTCTGACCCAGTATGGCATATCTTATGTTCTTATGGCTACCTCTACAGGCCCATATTCATTACAAGACACTCGTCCTGACTTTCAAGGCACTGAAGAACCAGCCTCCCACACCCATCGCCAAGCTGATAAATAACATGCCTCTCAACAGAAATAGAAGATTTGCAATGCTGAACGCTTTAGAAGTCCCTAAGATAAAAGCAAAATGCACGAAGGCAACTGCCAGCAGGGCCTTTACGATTTATGCACCCATAGCCTGGAATGCCCTTCCCACTCGAATCCGAGCCATCACGAGTCTTACCTTATTCAGAAAAGCGCTAAAACACCATCTGTTCCAACTACACTATCCAGAAACCAACCCCGGAAAACATAGGAAGTGTCCTCTTACCCCCCTTCCTAGCTGTTCCAAAACTCTGACCCAACGTGAGAATGGTTAAATCAGCTCACCTCCTGGTACAGATATCCCGATGCCGTCAAACCTGTTTCAACCATGAATACTCTGTAGCATTGTAAAAATGATCTGTAAATAGTTTACCCAGGTTCTCCCTTTAGCTGTTACCCTGTTCTTTGTAAGCGCATTGTGTCGTTGATACATTGTAGCATTGTTCTGTTCATTGTGAACCGCACTGATTTTTAATAGCGCGGTATAAGACAGGGATGTCCTCTTTCCCCCTTACTTTTTGTTCTATCCTTAGACCCTTTTATACGTCGGGGGATAAAGGGGGTGCAGATTGGTTCAGCTGCGTTTAAGTTATCGGCTTTTGCTCATGACCTCCTTGTGCATCTGCTTCGGCCCCAAGACTCGCTACCTGAGTTGCTGCGGGAATTTGCGACTTTTGGTCGCTTTGCAGGTCTTTGTATTAATCGGGATAAATCCGAGGCTTTAGATGTCTTGGGCTGCATGTGGGGTAGCTGGCGGGGAGCCTTCCCTCTTAAGTGGGTGGCGAATCATTTTAAGTACTTTGGTATTCTACTGACTGGTCAGCCCTCCCAGCTTTATGAGTGTAATCTGAGCTGAATCATTGCTGGGATGCGAGCTCAGTTGCAGGCGTGACAGCCCCTTCCGTTGTCCCTGTCAGGGAGAATTGCAGCGATTAAGATGGTCATCCTGCCACGGATACGTTACTGGCTACAGACACTGCCGGTCTGGTTGCTGAGGAAAGACCTGAGGCGGATGGAGGGTGTCATTCAAGGATTTTTGTGGAGGGAGGCACGAGCGTGTATCCCATATAGCCGTCTGATGGGGAGTTGGAGGCAGGGGGGATTGGGGCTCCCTGATTTAGGTGCCTATGCTTTGGCCTGCCAGGCCTGGCATTTGGGGGATTGGTTGGGCAGAACCGAGGTGTATACTCCGTTGGCCTTGGAGGAGGCTTTTGCAGCTCCGACTTCTTTACTCGCTTTATTACATCTGGATAACCACATGCTTCCTGATATTCTAGCTGAGAGTGTGTTACTTAGTTCGGTGCATCGAACTTGGAGGCAATTAAACGTTTATTGGAATAAGAGCTGGAGGGTCTCGAGCTGGCTGCCACTCCAGGGTAATGTTCTTTTTACCCCTGGGACAGACACTGCGATCTTTCGATAATGGGTGAGGAAAGGTCTCCATAGTTTAGATCATTTGGTGGAACTGTCGGGGAAATGTAAGAAGTTCTTGCCGCTATGCGCCAAATATGGTTTGGGGCCTGGTAACCTTTTTGCGTATATGCAGGTTTCGCACTATGTAGCATACCTGCCGGCAGCGGAGTTACAGGCGGACCGCTCAGCTCAGATTTTGGACTTTTTTGACTTGGGTGAGGGATCCCCGCCGTCAATTCGGGTACTGAAGTCTCGTTTGGTTCAGTATAGACCTTCTCCAGAATACCGTACAGTGGAATTGGCGTGGGCTGGGGAGTTGGGGAGGGAGCTTCCCCCGGGTACACTTCTTAAAGCTTTACGACACATTGTGGATTTGGCAGTGGGAGCTCGCTGGAGGGAAATGTAATTTAAATGTCTCACTAGAGTACACTTCTACCCCCGACGGGCCTTTCGTTCCCATCTCACCTTGGATGGACGGTGCCCGGAGCCCCTAGTGACCTTATTGCATATGTGGTGGGGGTGTCGGGTCATTCGTCCCTGTTGGGTTAAAATTAGTTCCTTCATGGGAAGGTTATTGGGGCAGCGGGTGTGCTGGGATGCCTCATTAGTTATATGAGATCAATTGCGCCTTACACAGCCAAAAGGTAAATGGGAGCGCTTGTTAGTGCGCAAGGCGTGTCTGGTGGGTAAAGGGCCCCTACTGCGTCGGTGGCGGGAGCGGAGTCCGCCCTCATTTTGGGAGTGGCGTAATGCCTTTCACCAGCTGATGCTCATGGAGGCCAGGTGCGCCCGGGGTAGTGTTCGGCGCTGGCCACTCTTCCAGCTGCTCTGGGACCCCTATATTCAGATTCTGAGCCCTCGTAGCCGGAATGAAGTGTTGCAACTGGGCTCCTAGGCCGAAACGTGCGATCGGCAACTGCATAAGTGTCTCGGAGAGTGATGTTTCTGGGATGTCTCGTCTCAGAGTGGATGTGACTATGGGGAGGGGGGGAGGGGGAGGGGGAGGGGGGGGGCCCTAACAAAAAGTGTTAAAAGCACCTGTATTTGTGATTGGTCTCCCGGCTGGGGATAAGAGTCAACCCCACTTGGAGTCAGTTTGCTGTTTTTGATTGTTATTGTTGATTGGTGTTTATAAATAAAGTTTATAAAAAAAAATAGCGTGGTATATAAGAAATGTAAATAAATAAAATAAATAAACCCCCCACCACAGCCCATTTCCAATCTTAGCACCCCCCCCCCCAACAGCCCATTTCCAGTCCTATCCTAGCACCTCTATCAGCCCTTTTCCTGTACTAGCTCCCCCCATTCAGCCCATTTCCAGTCCTAGCTTCCCCCTCACAGCCCATTTCCATTCCAAGCCCCCCTCCCCATCAGCTATTTGCAGTTCAAGCCCCCCTTCCACTCAGCCCATTTCCATTCCAAGCCCCCGTCCCCATCCCCATCAGCTATTTGCAGTTCAAGTTCCCCCTTCCACTCAGCCCATTACCAGTCCTAGCCCCCCCATAGCCCATTACCAGTCCTAAGCCCACATCACCCCATTTTCAGTCTTAGCCCCCCCATCAGCCCATTTCCAGTCCTAGCTCCCTCCCCTCACAGCCCATTTCCAATCTCAGCACCCCCCCCCAACAGCCCATTTCCAGTCCTATCCTAGCACCTCCATCAGCCCATTTCCAGTCTTAGCCCCACCCATAGCCCATTACCAGTCCTCACCCCCATCAGCCCATTTCCAGTCCTAGCCCCCCCCCCCATAGCCCATTACTAGTACTAACCCCCCTCAGCCCATTTCCAGTCCTAGCCCCCCCCCATAGCCCATTGCCAGTCCTAACCCCCCATCAGCTCATTTCCAGTCCTAGCCCCCCATCAGCCCACCTCCAGTCCTAGCCCCCCATAGCCCATTATTAGTCCTAACCCAACCCCCCCCCCCCCATATTTCATTTCCCATCAGCCCCGGCTGGCTTAACAGCCGCGAGAGGGAAACCCTCTCTTCGTGGCTCTGAAAGCCGCGCCGAGGAGAGTGATCGAGGTAGGGCTCTGTTGGGCGGGCGGGGGGCCCCGCGGGAGACACTTGATTCTGCCGCTGCCAGGGCGGCAGCAACAAGTTAGTTTTTTCTTTTAAAGTTTCCCTGGGTTGATGGGCAGAATGTTGTTTGCGCGGGGCCCCCTGAAATGCAGGGCCCTGTGCAAACATTCTTGCTCAATGGACAGGCTGGTCCTGTTGGATATAAAAGGACAAACAGTCCAAGATGTAAAGGATTGTCTCCGCTGACTGGAGGGAGGTCTTGGAAAGAATGTACAGAGCATCACTACCTGGTTGAGATGGAAGGGTGACACTACCTTCGGCAGGAATTTGGGGTGTGTGCGAAGCACCACTCTGTTCTTGTAGAACCTGGTATAGGGTGCCTCTGCCATGACGGCCTGAAGCTCACTGACTCTGCAAGCGGAGGTAAGCGTGACCAGGAAAACCACCACCTAAGAGAGGTAGCAGAGGTGGCAGGTTGCCAGAGGTTCGAAGGGTGGGCGAGTGAGCTGCCCCAACACCATGTTGAAGTCCCATTCAGTTGCCGGAGGGTGAACCGGGGGCTTCAATAAGAACATAAGATATGCCATACTGTGTCAGACCAAGGTCCATCACGCCCAGTATCCTGTTTCCAACAGTGGCCAATCTAGGTCATACGTACCTAGCAGTTTCCCCAAAAGACACAGGTTCCCCAATGCTTGTACTGTGTCATGCATTGATATCCTGGGTCCTTTCTTAGAATGGTTTATGGACCTTTCTTCCAGGAACTTGTCCAAACCTTTTTTAAATCCAGCTACACTAACAGCCTTTACTATATCCTCCGGTAACAAATTCCAGAGTTTGATTACACGTTGAGTGAAAAAATATTTTCTTTTATTAGTCTTCAATAGTTTACCCTGTAGCTTCATTGCATGTCCCCTAGACTTTCTATATTCTGATAACGTAAACAATCGATCTACGTTTACCCGTTCCACTCCGTTCATTAATTTATAGACTTCTATCATATCTCCCCTCAGCCGTCTCTTTTCCAGGTTAAAGAGCCCTAACCTTTTTAGTCTTTCTTCATAGGAGTATCCTTCCATCCCCTTTACCATTTTGGTGGCTCTTCTCTGAACCTTTTCTAATAACGCTATATACTTTTTAAGATACGGCAACCAGAATTGCACACAATATTCAAGGTGCGGTCTCAGCATGGAACGATATAGAGGCATTATAATATCTTTTGTTTTATTTTCCATTCCTTTTCTTATGATACCTAGCATTCTATTTGCTCTCTTGGCCACCGCTGCACACTGGGCCGATGGTTTTAACATGTTATCCACAATGACGCCTAAATCTTTTTCCTGGGTGGAGGTTCCTAATGTGGAACCTTGCATCGTGCAACCATAGTTTGGGTTGTTCTTCCCTAGGTGCATAACTTTGAACTTGTCCACATTAAATTTCATCTGCCATTTTGATGCCCAGTCTTCCAATTTATCAAGATCCTCTTGCAATTTTCCACAATCCTCTTGGGTTTTAACAATTTTAAATAGTTTTGTGTCATCTGCAAATTTGATAACTTCACTCATTATTCCCCTTTCCAGGTCATTTATGAATATGTCAAAAAGCAGCGGACCCAGCACAGATCCCTGGGGTACACCACTATTCACCTTTCTCCATTGGGAAAATTGGCCATTTAGCCCTACCCTCTGCTTTCTATCTTTTAACCAGTTCCTGATCCACAATAGTACACTGCCTCCTATCCCATGACTAGTTTTGGCAAAAGTCTCTGATGAGGAACCTTGTCAAAGGCTTTCTGAAATTCCAGATACACTATATCAACCAACTCACCTTTGTCCACCTGTTTATTCACACCTTCAAAAAAACACAACAGATTAGTAAGACAAGAACTTCCTTGTCTAAAGCCATGTTGGCTGTCTCCCATTAGGCCATGACTATCTACATGCTGAGTAATTTTGTTCCTTATGATGTTTTCTACCATTTTTCCGGGTACTGACGTCAGGCTCATCGGTCTATAGTTTCCTGGATCACCCCTGGAACCCTTTTTAAAAATTGGTGTTACATTGGCGATCCTCCAATCTTCAGGTATTAGAGATGATTTTAATGATAGTTCATAGATTACTAATAGCAGGTCTGCAATCTCATATTTCAGTTCTTTCAACACCCTTGGATGTATACTATCCGGCCCAGGTGATTTGCTACTCTTCAGTTTATCTAATAGTTGTAATACATCTTCCCGATGTAACGATATTTCCATCAATTCTTATGCACCTTTAAATACCACTTCAGTTATGGGTAACATCCCTACATCTTCCTCAGTAAAGACCAAAGCAAAGAATTCATTCAGTCTCTCCGCTATCGCCTTGTCGCCTCTTAGTGCCCCTTTAACTCCTCTATCATCTAATGGACCAACTGACTCTCTCACAGGTTTTTTTGCTACGAATGTACTTGAAAAAAATCTTTATTTTGCATTTTTGCTTCCGCAGCAAGCTTCTTCTCAAATTCTCCCTTTGCCTGCTTTATCAGTGCCTTGCATTTTACTTGAGAAGTTCCAAGGGAGAAGTTCAAGATGTTCTCCCTTGGAACACTGCTGCCATATCTCCAGCAGCGAGACTGGTTATGCTCCTTAGACCTCAAGGACGCTTATACCCACATTCACATACACCCCAACCACAGGCAGTACCTGCAGTTCATGGGGGGGGGGGCCCTTTCAATACAGGGTGCTCCCCTTTGACCTAGCCTCCACCCCAAGAATTTTCACAAAATGCCTGGCAGTTGTGGCCGCCTTCCTCTGGCTCCAGGGGGTCTTTGTCTTTCCCTACCTGGGTGTCTGGCTCATAAAGGGAGGAATGGCCTCAGAGGTGCAGCATGTCAACGCACACACCATCCAGGTTCTGCAACACTTGGGTTTTGTCATAAATTACCACAAGTCTCACTTCCTCCCGATGCAGTGTTTGGAGTTCATCGGGGCAAGGATTGACACTCTCCAGTCGAAGACTTTCTTGTCTAGGGACTGAGCCGATCATCTTAGGATTCTGGCTCGGAACATACCATACCATACCTCAGTGTCTGCTCAGCTTCTCTTGTGCCTCCTCAGGCATATGGCCTCTACAGTCCATGTCACTCCAGATGCTCGCCCCCACATGAGGGCGGTGCAGTGGTGTCTCCAGGACCAGTGGTCTCAGGCCATGGGCCATATCCAAGACAGAGTTTCTGTGACCCACCAATTGACGGAATCCCTGGTCTGGTGGCAGTTGCCCCAGCATTTTGAGGCGGGCATGCCTTTTCAGGCCCCAACCCCCTCAAGAGTCCTCACCACGGATGCTTCCCTGCTCAGCTGGGGAGCCCACTGCGGAGATCTTTGAACCCAGGGTCACCAGACGAGAGCATTCAGCAGATCAACCTCCTGCAGCTCCGAGCCATACACCTAGCCCTGAGGTTTTTCTGCCACCACCTGCATCACCAGCCAGTGCTAGTCCAGACAGACAACCAGGTGGCGGTGTTCTACATGAACAAACAGGGGGGCATGGGGTCTCGTACCCTTTGTCGAGGCGCACTGGGCCTCTGCTCGTATGCAGTCCAGCAGGGTATCTTCCTGCGGGCAGTGTACCTGACAGGCCAGGACAACCTGCTGGCCGACAGGTTCAGAAGAGTTCTCAAGCCGCACAAGTGGCAGCTGGACCCCAGGGTAGCCAGTCGGCTTTTCCGTCTCTGGGGGAAACCCATGATAGACCTGTTCGCCAGCCCGGACAACTTTCCATTGCCCCACTTCTGCTCCCAACAGGCCCACCACTCTAGGGTGGCAGCGGATGTGTTCCTGGTCTCATGGTCGGAAGGCCTCATGTACGCCTTCCCTCCTACATTGCTGATCGCCAAGACCTTGTTCAGGACCCTCCGCAACAAGGCCTCCCTCATTTCGACAGCTCCTCGGTGGCCCAAGCAACTGTGGTTCCCGCTGCTTCTACAGTTGACAGTGGAGACCTTCAGCCCCTTGAGGACCTCCCCGGGACTCCTATCTCAGGAGGTGGGCTCTCTCCTGCACCCCAACCTGGGGTCACTGTCGCTGACAGCCTGGCTGCTGAGAGGGTGAACGTGGCCCCTTTCAACCTCCCGGTTGAGATGGAAGACATTCTACTGGCCTCTTGTAAGGCCTCTACTAGGAAGGCTTACGCCATCAAATGGCACAGGTTTTCCGTTTGGTGTGCCGAACATGGGGCTGACCCTTTCTAATGCCCGGTGACTTTGGTGTTGCAGTACCTGTTCCACCTCTCCCAGTCTGGGCTCGTCTAATTCTGTCTAAGTGTACCTTAGTGCTCTGGCAGCGCACCACCATCCAGTGGATGGTAAGCCCCTCTCGGCCCAACCACTGGTGACCCATTTCCTTTGGGGCCTGCTCTTGAAGGACTAGAGAAAGGGACTGCTACTTCTGGAAAGAGATTTGCAATTGTGAGTATATACTTCTGGGAATTTTCTGAAAGGACTTCTTTGTATTAAAGCTAATTAATCTGTGAACCCAGTGTTTTTTGTTAAATCAGTCAGGCCCTAGTAGCAGCAGTTTAAGCTTAAATTTAAAACACAGAAGAGAGCTTTCTGGTTAAATTTGGAACCCAGCAGAAAGCTTCTAGTTTAAATTTAATAGTCACTGGGGGCCTAGTATCAGCAAAGTACTTTTAGTTTAAATTTAAAACACAGAAGAGAGCTTTTTGGTTAAATTTAGAACCCAGCAGAGAGCTTGTAGTTTAAATTTCACAATAAGTCAGAGTCTAGCAGCAGCAAAGAGATGTAATTTAAATCAAATCAGAGTATAACTTAGCATAAAAGGCAAAACAGGGTCAGTACTCTGTGAGCAACAAATAAAGTCTTCTAGAGACCTTTAGAAAGAGGCCTACCTAGGGGGCAAGAGACCCGTGAAACCTTTTCAATAGGTGTTAACACCAGGTGTCAGATCAAAAGGCCATTTTGAAAGACTCCTATCCAAGGAAGGATTGTTAATCACCCAGGAAGCTGGTCACAGCTTACCTCAGAAGCACAGGAAAGGGTACTGTGTAACCACCCTCTTTTAATAAGTGTTATCTCCCTCCCTCCCTCCCTCCCTCCCACCCACCCACCCCTGCGATAATCTTAGCTTTATAGGTACTTACACATCTTAAAGGAAAGGAGGTGCTCTCAGGTGAAGCTTGTTATCCAAATCAGCCATACACTAAGGACCTGAGATTATTTATTTATATTCTCTTATATACCGTGCTATTCTGCATCAGTGCGGTTTATATTGAACAAACTGAAATTACATTGAACAGGGTATTGTGACTTGGAGATAACTAATTTACAGGGAACATGGGCGATGGAGGGTTAAGTGGCTTGCCCAAGACCACAAGGAGCACCTGTGGGACTAGAAACCCCAGTCCTTCCGGCCCAAGGTTGCTGTCCTCTAGTGGGATTTGAACCCCTGACCTTCTGGCCTGAAGTACCTTGCCCCAACCACTAGGCTACTCCTCCACTCCTTAATTAAGATTAAGGTGAACAAGGTATATTAAACGTATTAGGTACAGTTTTATTAATATAAATATCCATAGCAACCCTTAGTAAATAAAGAACTTAAAGATCTAAACACAAGCTTAAAACTAAGATGCAGACAGTAGTCCAGCAGCGAGATAGGGAATTTCAAAGTCTTTTGCATTGAGTGTCAGATGTATGATTTTCTCCCAGTTGGTGAGAGGTCTTACGTGTGCACTAGGTGCAAGGAGCTCTTTGCTCTCAGGGAACGAGTCTGTTCTCTAGAGGATAGAGTAGCAGATTTGGAAAACATAAGACAGACAGAGAGGTATATTGATGAAACCTACAGAGATATAGTCCTGAAGTCCCACCTCCAGTCTGGCAGCATCCCTGTTGCCATGGAGGAGATAGGTCACGTGACAGGAGAGCATCACCCTGGTGTGGCAGGAAGTGATCCTGTAACTAGGACCTGTCCTCCAGGTGATGTAAAACCCTCTCGCTCTGAGGAAGTTTTTCCAGGGCCATGTGCCCATGAGGGAAGGGTTATAGTTGGTGATTCGATCATTAGGCATGTAGCTGGGTGGCTGGTGGATGTGAGGATCGCCTGGTAACATGCTTGCCTGGTGCAAAGGTAGCAGACCTCATGTGCCACCTAGATAAGGTCTAAGATAGTGCTGGGGAGGAGTCTGCTGTCTTGGTATATGTCGGTACCAATGACATAGGAAAATGTGGTAGGGAGGTTCTGGAGGCTAAATTTAGGCTTTTAAGTAGGAAGTTGAAATCCAGAACTTCCAGGGTAGCGTTCTCTGAAATGCTTCCTGTCCAACGTGCAAGACCGAAAAGGTAGGCAGAGCTCCGGAGTCTCAATGCATGGATGAGACAATGGTGCAGAGATGAGGATTGTGGATTTGTTAGGAACTGGGGAACATTCTGGGGAAAGGAGGGGCTCTTCCGAAGGGATGGGCTTCACCTTAACCGAGATGGAACCAGGCTGCTGGCATTAACCATTAAAAAGGAGATAGAGCAGCTTTTAAACTAGATAACAGGGGAAAGCTGACAGTCGCCCAAGAGTGCATGGTTTGGAAGAATGTATCCTTGAAGGATACTACCAAAAGCAGAGAGATTCCAAAAAAAGAGTAAAGTAGCCTAAATGCCCTGGAGTATGGAGCAGACAGAGCTTAAAGATCCCAAATTACCCATGTCTAACAATAGCCAGATTAATATGAATAAAATACAGTCTCTAAAATGTTTGTATGCAAATGCTAGAAGTCTAAAAAATAAGATGGGAGAGTTAGAATATATAGCAGTAAATGAGAGGTTAGATATGATTGGAATATCAGAGACATGGTGGAAGGAGGACAACCAGTGGGACACTGTGATACCTGGGTACAAACGATATCGTAATGATAGAGCTGATCAAATTGGTGGAGGGGTTGTACTCTATATTAGAGAGGGCATTGAGTCAGAAAGGATTAAAGTTTTGCAGGAAACAAAATTTGCTGTAGAATCTCTATGGATTGAAATTCCATGTAAAAAGGGGAAGGCGATGGCAGTGGGGGTGTACTATCGACCACCTGGCCAGAATGAACAAATGGATGATGAAATGCTCAAAGAAATCAAGGAAGCTAACAAACGTTACAGTGCAGTAATAATAATGGGTAATTTCAATTACCCCGGTATCGACTGGGTCAGTGTCACGGCAGGACATGCTAGGAAGATAAAATTCCTAGATGAAATAAATGACTGCTTCTTGGAGCAGCTGGTTCATGAACCGACCAGAGGGGAAGCTATATTAGACCTAGTCCTTAGTGGAACACCAGATCTAGTGCAAGAGATAAGGGTGTTGGGGGCCACTTGGCAATAGTGATCATAGCATGATTGTGTTTGATTTAATTAGTGGAGGAGGGATAGTAAGGAAATCCACAGTACTACCTTTTAACTTTCAAAAGGGAGACTATGATAAAATGAGGAAAAAAGTTAAGAAAAAACTAAGAGGAGCAGTTGCAAAGGTTAAAGACCTACATCAAGCTTGGGTGTTGTTGAAAAATACTATCTTGGAAGCCCAGACCAGCTGTATTCCACGCTTTAAGAAAGTGGAACGAAGTCCAAAAAACTGCCAGCATGATTTAAAGGTGAGGTCAGAGAGGCTGTTGTTGCCAAAAAAAGCATCTTCCAGGAAATGGAAAAAAGAGCGAAACGACGCAACCTGGAAACAGCACAAGCACTGATAAGTTAAATGCAAGGCATTGATAAAGCAGGCAAAGGGAGAATTTGAGAAGATGCTTGCTGCGGAAGCAAAAACACGAAATAAAGACTTTTTCAAGTACATTCTTAGCAAAATTCCTGTGAGAGAGTCAGTTGGTTCATTAGATGATAGAGGGGTTAAAGGGGGCACTAAGAGGCAACAAGGCGATAGCGGAGAGACCGAATGAATTCTTTGCTTCGGTCTTTACTGAGGAAGATGTAAGGATCTTACCCATGACTGAAATGGTATTTAAAGGTGCAGAAGAATTGAAGGAAATATCGATACATCGGGAAGATGTTATTACAACTATTAGATAAACTGAAGAGCAGCAAATCACCTGGGCTGGATGGTATACATCCAAGTGTGTTGAAAGAACTGAAATATGAGATTGAAGACCTGCTATTAGTAATCTGTGAATTTTCATTAAAATCATCTGTAATACCTGAAGATTGGAGGATCACCAATGTAACGCCAATTTATCGTGCTGCTGCTGGGGCCTCTTGAGGGCCTTAGTGGATATCCTGTTGCAGAGAGTGCAGGCTGCCTGGATGTGGTCCTGGCCCAAGGCAGCGGAGACAGCAGTCATCTGTGTTTGTCAAAGACATAATTTTGGAGTACTGATCACGCTTCTTAAAGCCACTGGTAGCCATAGGGGGGGGGGGGGGAAAGAACCCCTGCGAGGTTGAAGACTCTCTGGGATGCCATTTGGGGGAAAAAAGGCACAACAAAGCTGGAAAAGAAAAAAATGAAAAACTACAAAAATAGACTGAACTCAACACCGAGGTAACAAGATCAGTAGGTGGAAAGAGTACCAGCGCATTACTGGAAGTGAGTATGAAACTCAGAGAGAAAAATCAACTTTATGTGGGGGATAAGCCAGGAGACTGAGCAAGATAGCACCCTTGGGTGGGAAGGGGATCATGCATGCGTGGTGGTATCTCCCAAAGGCTTTCTTTGAAAGCTAGGGGGATGCTTCCGCGAGGGCTCTGTTGATGCCGATGTCACCCATATGTGAGGACTGACTTCAAGCTTGTTTCTGGAGAATTTACGTTTAAACTAACTCTGCTTTACCCAGCTTGCTAATTAGGGGTATGCAAAAATATTTCCTACAATCTAAGCACTCTCCTATTTAACAGTTTTCCCTATTACTGTATTAAACACTTAGGGTCTCATGTCCTAAAGTAATATACATTGCTATGTGTTTGTGTTACAGTTGCTTTCCTTCAAATACCCCCACACGTTACCACAGGTTTTCCATTTAATGTGTACCAAAATTGAAATTAATACACTTTAAATGCAAAATCTTAATGCAGTTTATTAAATAGGCCTCAAAATGCTTTATGGTCACTAAAAGAACTACAATAAATATGCTACACTGCCTGTCAGCCCAGGAATTGGTGAACATGTCAACCAAAGGCTGCACTGAGGGCTGGTTCAGTTTGGGCCTCAGTGAGGGACCAGGTTGAAGCTCCCTCAAAACTCTGAGATGTATCTGGGAATATAAGAGTTGTGCAGATGGTGGCCTACTACTGTTGATCAAGTCTATAGCACTGCAAGGTGTATGCAGCACTGTACAAACACATGTAAAAGACAGTCCCTGCTCATCAGAACTTAGTCTAGTCCAGACAGACAACACAACAGCTGGAGACAAGGATATGCCTAGGGAATGGTAAGGAAACACATAGTTGGAGAACAGGAGACTAAGTGGATCAGGATCCAAAAGTGGATTTGAAGAGGTGAGTTTTCAGCCTGGATTTGAAAAGGATGAACGATGAAGCTTGACATTCAGATTCAGGTAGTTTGTTCCAGACATAAGGAGCAGCACAAGGTGGAAGGATCAAAGTCTGGATTTGACAGTAGAAGGGAAGGGCATGGAGAAATGATCTGCCAGAAGAGCGGAGTTCCCGAGGAGGGGTGTAGGGAGGCATCAGGGAGGTGCAGCAGAGGTTTGAACAGGATATGGAGCCACATAGGCTATGTGAACTTTTTCTGCTGTCATGTTTCTATCTAGTCTGCTCTTCCCTATCAACTACTACAATAGTCCTCTTTTTTTTTCCTTTAAAGATCCTCTGTTTGTCCCATGCTTTTTTGAATTCAGATATTGTCCTCATCTCAGCACCTCCACTGTGAGACTATTCCATGCATCTACCACCCTTTCCATAAAGAAATATTTCTGCATATTACTCCTCAGTCTATCCCCTTTCATTCTCATCCTATGTCCCCTTGTAGCAGAGCTTGCTTTCGCTCAAAAAAAGGCTCTCCTGTGTTTTTATGCCACAGAGAGGTATTTAAATGTCTCTATCATACTCCTCTGTCCTGCCTTTCCTTTAAAGTATATACATATTAAGATCCTTAAATCTTTCCTCATATGCTTTATAATGAAGACCACTAACCATTTTGGTAGCCACTCTCTGCACTGACTCTCTAAAGAAATAGTGGTGCTGAATATACATAAAAAGCTATAAGTGCTACCATTATATGAATAGCCAGTGATATTCAGCTGCTATCTATATTGCTATCTGAATAAATTTAGAACAACCTTTTTGCTGGAATAAATTTATTTGCATATCTATATGGATAACAAACTGAATATTGTTATCTGAGTATTGCTAGGCAGAATGTCCTTGCTCTACCTGGATAATATTGGGGTGGTCTATAATAATTTTCAGCTGCATTATGTGGATACTACTGCTATAAATTGATGGATAGGAGACTTCTCCATATAGAAGCTGCTGCTCTATGGATACGTGCTTTTTATAGACCTGTTTAAGTACATTTCCCATTATACAATAACTAAACTTATTTTAAGAGCTTTCCCCGCTGACATTTACACCTGTTTTGAGGCACGTGTCTCCTATGCTTGTTTGGACCTAGGATCTCCATCAATGATTGAAGGGGCAATTGTGTTTATTTCAGTGGTGTCTAACACTACCAAAACAATTAAAAAATATATGGCATGAAAAGCTCTTTGGATGTGTTTTTTGGTGAAATCTGTACTCCCATGGGACAGGCTGGCCACATACATGTGTATTTTCCAGCACTGTCCTATGTGTTTTATAAAAGGCTGTGCATTCAGCAGAGTGTTTTGTAAAATACTCAGGGAATTGTGAACATCTCAATCTGGGTGACCCAATTCCTTCCTAGGCATCCTATACAAAACAGAATTTCACATAGCTACAATAACTAGAGGCTGAAAAGAGTTTGGGGGGAATGTTCAGACATTTATCAGGATAACGACAGCAGTTCTCTGGATAAATGGCTTAGACAGTATTATTCATGGATATTTGGCCATGCTATCGGGATAGTGCCTGAGCAGAGCAGCAAGTTACCTGGCTAGCTGTTCTAACTTTATCCAGGTAGCTGTCTGGATGGTGGGCTCTGGATACATTGGCATGGGCCACAGGACGTGAATATTCTGTGCCGGTTGCAATGTGCATACGGGCAGTGAATATTATATTTAGACACTAGGGCCGGTGTTTCAAAAAAAATAAAATAAATAAGACTGACCATGTTGGCTGAATATTGACCCATTTGTTTTTCATTTTCATTTCTGTTTGCCTCTCTCTGCTCTGGGAAGAGCAGTGCCCTCACAGTGCTCTGCTAGAGAGGTGGATATTTAACTCCTGTGACGATTTTGCTGTGAGTTCTAGCTCTATATTTATTTATTTATTATTGTCTTTATTGGTGTGCTACTTCACCTCCCTCTTCCCTTTAGTTTTGCACTTCAACTTTCTCAGCTGTATAACTTACCTTGCCTCTCTCAACTAACTGGCCTTTGTGTGGTAGCCAGGTTAACTGTTACTTTAAATTAAATATCTCTCCCTGCTCTGTCCCCAGAATGTGCTGCGTTTTAAACTTTTTATCCTGCTCTAGCCTACCTGAGGGACTAACCCCCTCCCCCCTGCTGAGGGTACAGGACAGGGTACCTTGTAACAGCACTCTTTTAATAGGTCTTATTTCCCTCACCGCCCCTGGGGTAATTGTAGCTTTATAGGTACTTACATGTCTTAGAGGAAAGGGGCTGCTCTCAGCTGCAGCTCTTTATCCAAATCAGTCATACATTGAGGACCTGAGATTAATTAAGCTTCAGGTGAACAAGGTATATTAGAGGTATTAGATACACTTTTATTAGTATAAGCATCTACACCAACCCTTAGTAAGTACAGAATTTAAAGACCTAAACACAAGCTTTAAACTAAGATGCAGACAACAGTCCAGCAGCGAGATGGGGGCTTTCCAGTCTTTTGCATTGAGTGTCAGATGTATGATTTTCACCCAGTTGGTGAGAGGTCTTACGTATGCACTAAGTGCAAGGAGCTCTTTGCTCTCAGGGAACAAGTCCATTCTCTAGAGGCTAGAGTAGCAGACCTGGAAGACATAATAAGAAAGAGAGAGAAGTACATGGACGAGACCTACAGGGATATAGTCCAGGTAACATGCCTGTCTGGTGCGAAGGTAGCGGACCTCACGCACCGCCTACATAAGATCTTAGATAGTGCTGGGGAGGAGTCTGCTTGGTACATGTCGGTACCAATGACATAGGAAAATGTGGTAGGGAGGTTCTGGAGGCTAAATTTAAGCTTTTAGGTAGGAAGATAAAATCCAGAACTTCCAGGATAGCATTCTCCGAAATGCTTCCCATTCCACGTGCAGGACCCAAAAGGCAGGCAGAGCTCCAGAGTCTCAAGGTGTGGATGAGACGACGGTGCAAGGATGAGGGTTTTGGATTTGTTAGGAGCAGGCGAACATTCTGGGGAAAGGAGGGGCTCTTCCGAAGGGATGGGCATCACCTTAACCAGGATGGGGCCAGACTGCTGGCATTAACCTTTAAAAAGGAGATAGAGAAGCTTTTAAACTAGAAAACAGGGGAAGCCAACAGTCGCCCAAGAGCGCATGGTTCAGAAGAAGGTATCCTTGAAGGATACTACCAAAAGCAGTGAGGTTCCAAAAAAGAGTAAAGTAGCCCAAATGCCCTTGAGTATGGTGCAGACAGAGCATAAAGATTCCAAATTACCCATGCCTACCAATAGCCAAATTCATATTAATAAAATACAGTCTCTAAAATGCTTGTATGCAAATGCTAGAAGTCTAAACAATAAGATGGGAGAGTTAGAATATATAGCACTAAATGAGAGGTTAGATATGATTGCAATCTCAGAGACATGGTGGAAGGAGGATAACCAGTGGGATACTGTGATACCTGGATACAAACTATATCGTAATGATAGAACTGATCAAATTGGTGGAGGGGTTGCGCTCTATGTTAGAGAGGGCATTGAGTCAGAAAGGATTAAAGTTTTGCAGGAAACAAAATTTGCTGTAGAATCTCTATGGATTGAAATTCCATGTATGAAGGGGAAGGTGATAGCAGTGGGGGTGTACTATCGACCGCCTGGCCAGTATGAACAACTGGATGATGAAATGCTCAAAGAAATCAAGGAAGCTAACAAAAGTCACAGCAGAGTAATAATAATGGGTGATTTCAATTACCCTGGTATCGACTGGGTCAGTGTCATGGCAGGACATGCTAGGGAGATAAAGTTTCTAGATGAAATAAATGACTGCTTCTTGGAGCAGCTGGTTCATGAACCGACCAGAGGGGAAACCATACTGGACCTACTCCTTAGTGGAACACCAGATCTGGTGCAAGAAATAAGGGTGTTGGGACCACTTGGCAATAGTGATCATAGCATGATCGTGTTTCATTTAATTAGTGGAGAAGGAATAGTAAAGAAATCCAAAGTACTACCTTTTAACTTTTGAAAGGGAGACTATGATGAAATGAGGAATATATTTCAGAAAAAACTAAAAGGAGCGGTTGCAAAGGTTAAAGACCAGCTGTATTCCACGCATTAAGAAAGTGGAAGAAAGTCCAAAAAACTGCCAATATGGTTTAAAGGTGAGGTCAGAGAGGCTGTTGCTGCCAAAAAAGCATCTTTCAGGAAGAGGAAAAAAGAGCCAAATGATGAAAACTGGAAACAGCACAAGCACTGGCAAGTTAAATGCAAAGCATTGATAAGGCAGGCAAAGCGAGAATTTGAGAAGGAACTTGCTACGGAAGCAAAAACATGAAATAAAGACTTTTTCAAGTACATTCATAGCAAAAGGTCTGTGAGAGAGTCAATTGGACCATTAGATGATAGAAAAGTTAAAGGGGCAGTAAGAGGAGACAAGTCTATAGCGGAGAGACTGAATGAATTCTTTGCTTCGGTCTTTACTGAGGAAGATGTAGGGATATTACCCAAGACTGAAGTGGTATTTAAAGGTGATACTGCAGAGGAATTGAGAGAAATATTGCTACACTGGGAAAATGTATTACAACCATTTGATAAACTGAATAGTAGCAAATCATCTGGACCAGATGGTATACATCCAAGAGTGTTGAAAGAACTGAAATATGAGATTGCAGACCTGCTATTAGTAATCTGTGAACTTTCATTAAAATCATCTGTAATACCTGAAAATTGGAGGATCGCCAATGTAATGCCAATTTTTAAAAAGGGTTCCAGGGGTGATCTGGGAAATTACAGACCGGTGAGCCTGACGTCAGTACCAGGGAAAATGGTAGAAATCATCATAAAGAACAAAATTACTCAGCATGTAGATCGTCATGGCCTAATGGGAGACAGCCAACATGGCTTTAGATAAGGAAGATCTTGTCTTACTAATCTGTTATGATTTTTGAAGGTGTGAATAAACAGGTAGACAAAGGTGAGTCGGTTGATATAGTGTATCTGGACTTTCAGAAAGCCTTTGACAAGGTCCCTCATCAGAGACTTTTGGCAAAACTAAAAAGTCATGGGATAGGAGGCAGTGTACTATTGTGGATCGGGAACTGGTTAAAAGATAGAAAGCAGAGGGTAGGGCTAAATGGCCAATTTTCCCAATGGAAAAAAGTGAATAGTGGAGTACCCCAGGGATGTGTACTGGGTCTGCTATTTTTTTACATATTCATAAATGACCTGGAAAAGGGAATAACTAGTGAGGTTATCAAATTTGCAGATGACACAAAACTGTTTAAAGTTGTTAAAATCCAAGAGGACTATTTAAAATTGCAGGAGGATCTGGATAAATTGGAAGACTGGGCATCCAAATGGCAGATGAAATTTAATGTGGACAAGTGCAAAGTTATGCACCTAGGAAAGAATAACCCACACTATGGTTACACATTGGGAACCACCACCCAGGAAAAAGATTTAGGAGTCATCGTGGATAACATGTTAAAACCCTCCGCCCAGTGTGCAGCGGCGGCCAAGAAAGGAAATAGAATGCTAGGTATCATAAGGAAAGGAATGGAAAATAAAACAAAGGATATTATAATGCCTCTGTATTGTTCCATGGTATGACCGCACCTTGAATATTGTGTGAAATTCTGGTCACCGTATCTTAAAAAGGATATAGCGTTATTAGAAAAGGTACAGAGAAGAGCCACCAAAATGGTAAAGGGGATGGAAGGCTACTCCTATGAAGAGAGGCTACAAAGGTTAGGGCTCTTCAACCTGGAAAAGAAATGGCTGAGGGGAGATATGATAGAGGTCTATAAATTAATGGAGTGGAACGGGTAAACGTAGATCGATTGTTTACGCTATCAGAATATAGAAAGACTAGGGGACATGTAATTAAGCTACAGGTTAAACTATTTAAGACAAATAAGAGAAAATATTTTTCACTCAACGTGTAATCAAACTCTGGAATTTGTTACCGGAGGATGTAGTAAGAGCTCTTAGTGTAGCTGGGTTTAAAAAAAGGTTTGGACAAGTTCCTGGAGGAAAGGTCCATAAACCATTATTAAAAAGGGACCCAGGATATCAATGCTTGACCCAATACAAGCATTGTGGAACCTGTGTCTTTTGGGGAAACTGCTAGGTACGTATGACCTAGATTGGCCACTGTTGGAAACAGGATACTGGGCTTGATGGACATTGGTCTGACCCAGTATGGCATATCTTATGTTCTTATTTCTATAAAGGCTTATGTTATCCCATTTGAAAATATTTAAGATAAAAATCAGTAAACAGGTTTCAGGTGATTGTCATTAGATTAGCTATTGCTTTTCCAGCAGTGAGATCCTGAGGTTCATTCCCATTTCTGAATGCTAAAAATATATCTCCTATAAATACTGCATAAAACGTCTGAGGCTGGAAGGAAGGATAGGGATGTGGATAATTAAGTTGGCAAGAGACCAAAGAGCCTATCATGTATGCACCGAAGCAATAAATCAGTGTTTTTTCTTGCCCAGCTCTCATTAAACCAACTTTAATTATTATCTGTAAGCATCCATTCAAAATCAGTCATCAGCAAAAATTATTTTCAAAGCAAAAATTAGAATAGTAACATGATTATGACTTCTAATCATGTGACCTAAACAATCAAGACTATTATCCAAAGAAACCTCAATGGTTTGTCACTAAAAGACTATTAGACTAGATTAGGAGACATATATTAACATAGAGGCTAAACTGTGGTAGCTGCAAAGCCTGTGTGTTAAATGCAGGGGGTGTGCCCTGTAAATGCTCTATATTTAGCACCCAGGCCCATGTGCCCTGCCTTGGCAGGGAATGCAGATCTAGGGCTGAGCAGGCAGTCCCCCTAGCAAGCGAGCTGGCCCCTCCCCCTCCATTCGGTACTCCTCGTGATAGTGCAATGAGACTAGCAGAGGGTGATCCTGGCACCATTTTGAAAACTGAGGCAGGAGCGGTCCATCATCCCTAGACCATCAGGGATGACCCAGTTAGACTGTGGGAAGGATCTGGGGAGGTTTGTTGGCATTGGCATTGGAGGGCCTCTTTGCTGGACCACCATGGCTGGCTTTCTTGCTATGGTGATCCTGAAAAAGGAGTACTGATGGGGGGGGGGGGCGGGGAGTGGCTCACCAGCAGGGCATTGGCTGCAGCTACGCTATAGGGCTGCTGGTGGTATGGCTGCCCTTACTGCCATGTCTTTGGGTGGCAGTGATTGTAGTTGTGATAGCACGCAGCATTGCCGTGCATGCTAGCTGTCACTGTAATGTGTGCTACACCCATGGTAGCTGCTTACCTCAGTAAAAGACCCCTATAGCGTTATAGGTACTCCACAGCTCTATTTAATGGGATAGATTCACTGGAACAAAGCCTATTTGCAGGATGATCTTGCATGCTATAGAGGTTGAGCTATCTTGCATGCTATAGAGCTATAGAGGTTGAAGAAAGATAAACCTAAAATCCAATCGGTGCACTGTCTGCTTTTATGAATAGAGGTCTTCAGTCTAAAATTGAAAAAAATATCAATAAATAAATTGCAATAAAAAATTATGCTGCAAGAGGGTTGCCATGAGTCAACTTGATGGCACTTAACAGATGACTTGCATTATCGTTGTTATTATTTTATACAACAACGGCAATAACGACAACAACAACCTCGCAAAGAAAAAGACCCCACCACTCCAAGAACCCAAGTACTCCCACACACCATGCCACCATTCCTAACCCCTATCTATCTCCTAACCCCCCTCCTGACCCTCTACCCCTACTCAGCCAAACCCTACAACCCCCCCTGCCCAGACACAACAGCTCAACCCACAAACATCCACAACCATACACACACATACTCACTCACACATCGCACACCAACCCGCACCACCAACCCCACAAACCACCACCACCTCTCCATCTCACTCATAAATGCTCGCTCAGTTAGGAACAAATACCACATGCTCCAGGACCTGATCACAACTGAGAAGATTGACATCCTCTGTGTAACAGAAACCTGGCTAACAGACCATGACACAGTAGTAATGAACCAGCTAACACCAAAGGGATACAGCCTTCAACACTGCTCCCGGACACATGCCAAGGGCGGAGGCGAAGCCATCATTGCCAAAGACCACCTCCACCTGCAGCTCCACGCCTCAGAAACCTCCAATGAAGCAGACATCCTCACCCTCACCAACAAACACCTCTCGATATGCCTGATCTACCGTGCACCCACCACAACCATCGACCTACCACAGATACTACACCTCATCTCCGAAAGCACCAGCCCTTCGAAGGAACAAATTATCCTAGGTGACATCAACCTCCCATCACTCCAGGAAAAACAAGCAGAAACCTTCCTCAATGCTATAACAGCTATGGACCTGACACAGATCATACAAGAACCAACACATGAAAAAGGAAACACACGACCTCATATTTCTAAACTCTCAAACCGCCTCCTCATACAGAAGACCGACAATCTCACCAGTACCATGGTCAGACTGCTACATCATCAACATATCCCACACCTACCAACTCAAAAATAACAGAGAAAACGAACACCACCCAAGGAGATTCAAAGCATTTAGCAAGGAAGACTTCCTAACGCAAACCCTGCCTAACCTACACACAAACTCCAACAATCTTGACGACCTGATCCACAACTGGAATACCACAATCTCTTCAGCAGCCAGCACAACTAGAAACAACACCAATACCAGACCCATCTCCTCAAAAGCCCGATGGTTCACCCCCAGCCTCCTAAAACTGAAAACCAGACTTAGAAGAACCGAAAGGAAATGGAGAAAAACCAAAAGCGACAGAGACAAAGCAAAATACCTCTACGAACTCAATGCGTACCATTCAGAAACTGACAACGCCAAAAAAACCTACCACACCAAAATCATCACAACAGCCATAAACAAACCTTGAGAGCTCTTCCAAATTGTCAAAAAACTAACAAGGGCACCCAGCAACTCCGACCAGCTGCCAGATAACCCCCCTGACCTTCTAGCACGACAATACAAACAGCTTTAGCAACCACAAAGCTCACATCACTATGCTGAAACAACCAAGACAAATTCATACCCCATCCTGAACAGAGACTGGAATACATTCGACACAATCTCAAAAGAAGAAATATCCTCCACCATCTCCTGCTTGAACACCACCACCTCCCCACTGGATCCCTGTCCCACCGACTGGATAAAGAAAACCAAAGAAGACCTCAGTGCACCACTAACCCACATCGTAAACGAATCCTTTACCCAAGGACACATGCCAGACGCCCTCAAGACCACAATCATTCGACCAACCCTAAAAAAGCACAACCTAGATCCCCTAGACCCCACCTCCTACAGACCAGTAGCGAGCCTCCCACTCACAGCAAAAATAATCGAGAAGATAGTCCAACGCCAGCTTCAAGAACACCTAGACGTCAACAACATACTGGACCCACAGCAACACGGATTCCGACCATTACATGGGGTTGAGACCCTCATGACCACGCTGATGAACACCCTCATCATAGGAACCCAAGAGAAACACTCAGGATACATCCTAATTTTCCTGGATATATCAGAGGCCTTCGACACCATCTCCCATAACACCCTTATCCACAGACTCCAAACAATTGGGATCAAAGATACTGTACTCCAATGGTTCAGGTCCTATCTAACCAACCGACAGCAACTGATTCGCACCAAAACCTCAACCTCAACCTCAACCTCCTTCCAGCAACATCAAGGAGTACCTCAAGGATCCACATTATCAGCCATGCTTTTCAACATCTACCTCCGTCCACTCTGTTCAGTCATACGCACTCACAATGTCAACTTCCACATATACGCCGACGACATAATGCTCTACGCCCCAATTACAACCACAGACCCAACAAACGACCAGCTATCAACCTGCTTCACCGACGTATCCAACTGGCTACAAGAGAACAACTTATCCATTAACATAAAGAAGACCGAGGCTCTTATAGTGACAAAAGACCCAGACTTCAAACCACCCACTCACCTCACCATGGGAACCACCCAAATTCAAATACAACCACACATAAGATATCTCGGCATCATCATTGACCAAGCCCTAACCCTTAAGCAGCAAATCAACAAGACTACTGGAACTGTATTCCACAAAGCGAAAACGGTACAACGTCTCTGACCTCTCCTCGAACCACAGGACTTCAGGACAGTAATGCAAGCTCTGACACTCCCTCATCTGGACTACTGCAACATAATCTACCATGGCCTACCTGCCGCACAAACCAATCCCCTCCGAACTGCCCTAAACACCACGGCGAGAATACACAATGCAAAGAAACGGGACCACATCACCCCAATTCTGAGAGACCTTCATATTCTCCCCATCGAAGCAAGAATCAAGTACAAAGCTCTTCTACTCACCCACAAAACCATCCACCAAACACAAGGCACCCCACTCCGCACCCTACTGCCTCGCCCAACCCACAGCAGAACAACCAGACAATCCTCCAACAGCTCCATTGCCGTCCCCCACAAAAGAACCAAAGCAACACAACGGACCTGCAACAGAGCCTTTGAACTCTATGCCCCATCCCTCTGGAACTCTTTACCAAGCCACATCAGGAACAACGGTGATCTCCCATCATTCAAAAAGCAGCTAAAAACCGTCCTATTCCAAGAACATCTCTGAATAGGAACCCCCCCCCCCCTATTCCTCTTCAAGAACTCCAGACCAGTAACTCTACTATCCTGTCAGTCTCTATGTTCGCCCCAAAATCATCAATGTTGAACCCCCGGTGATGGCCCCCCCCCCACTATTGATTCCCCCCCCCCTCCCTGTTATACGTCCCACCGCTTTGACCCGGTGAAAAGCGGGATATAAATACAGTTAAATAAATAAATTAATTAAAATAAATGTATCCCAAAGTACCTTACAATCACATAGAGGGAATCATTTTAGAAGCTCTGTTCATGAGCTGGATATTTGAAAACAGGCATTCAACTGTGCAAATGACAGTGACATCCACAGACCCATTTTAGAAAATCAGGTATCTAGAAGTCCCTGGCACAAGAATGTCCATGTAGGCTGGGCAGAGCAATGGAGATGCCTGATGTGTGATTTCAGAACAGCACAAGCACATCTGGCCCTGTCTACTTTTTTTATTTTTGTTAGTATTTAGCTCACACCTTTCCAGCATTAATTCAAGGTGAGTTACACTAATTCAAGGAGAGGGCATTTCCCTGTCCCCAGAAGGCTTCCAGTCTAAGTCTGTACCTGAGGCAATGGAGGGTTAAGTGACTTACTCAAGACCACAGAGAGTATCTGTGGGATTTGAACACTGGTCTTGCTAGTCCCAGGCTGCTGCCCTAATTACTAGGCTACTCCTCCTCCATGATGGCAGGAAGAGAGAAATTGGTGGTTATGCTGTCCACCATGATCAGTTTGCCATCTAGTTTGCCAAGTAGATGGGCTGGCTCTGAGATCAGGATGCCCCCCCCCCCCTTTGCACATATTGAGTGGATATGTGCATATGGAAGGAAAAATATGCCATTGAGGAAGGAAGACTATACAATATGATAACAGCCCATATCAGAGGAAAAATGACCACTCTGCCCCCTTACCTGCCAAATGATGACCATAATCTGTGTGTGACTCCTCCATAAGTAAGTACTCAGTCAGTTACACCCATCTGAACCTAGCTATGGTGGTCTGCAAAATGAAATTGTTCCATTACTGCCCCACAAGCACACACCAGAACATGGATATGTTGGTCATTCTGCTAGAACACCCATGGAATGGAATGTGTGTGTTCATGTATCATGGCATGGTCCTTTGACTGGACAGATCCCATATGTAAGACATGAATGTCAGTTGAACCAGCAGCAAAGCAAGGCAGTGCAACATACAGACCTAACAAGATGTCTCTCTCCCATACCTGCCAAACATACCCTGTCAGACAAGTATGGCACAGAGCCTGCAGAGACCTAAGCCGATATAGGCATACCCCAACTCATGCCCTCATGCAGCCTGACAATGACCACATATACACCCATGGATCCATGAGCCCACATGGCTACTCTATGGCTCCAAACACATGGCCAGTGTGTGTATGAGAGAAGGGTCTCAGGTTCAAGATCAGCCTGTGAATCAGGAATGGTATGTCAGTGTACATTAACTTTATCCTATGTTTCCAGAACTGTATCAGCATGTGCAGCCTTCAACATTTCATCCAGCATGAGTCCACTCACTCAGCTGCCACACTGAGAAGCTGCACCACCCACAGCTGAGTACCCTAAAAGCATCAGCACACTGAGTGGATGACAGCACCTGAGCACTGCAGAGCAAGCTAATAGCACCTTCACAGTGGGTGGGCGTTGACAGCACCTGGGCATTGCAAAGCACGCTAAGAGTGCCTGCACACTAAGCATGTGTTGACAATGGTGGAGCATCAAAGGAGGCCTAAGGGGCAGATAAGAATGCCAACCTGCACCACTTTTGGACAGCGAGGTTGTGTGTGTGTGTGTCTGTCTCCAGAGGAGTGTGAGCTGCAGTAATATGCTGTGCATGTATGTGGTGCCCATGTTTTACGGCAATGCATACATGCTGCAAATCAACTATACAGCAACCCCACAGACTGTGTCAGACACCATTTATAAGAAAAAGGTTAGTTTTCAGTAAGTATTACAACCTGTGGCTGTAATGCCTTCCCAGTTACACCATCATCAAGGCCCATCCCCACAGCATTCCCCTACACTTATCTCCCAACATAACACTTTTGTGCAGCTCCCAAATCACCTGCTGGTTTGACTAGAGTGAGCAAGGGGGACATGTGTAGGTGTTACAACCCTCACCTCTGACTGAGCCTCCAGGCCTTAGGACATACCCATTTGCACAGGTGAGAAACCTGATTAAAGCCAGTTGTCATAAGAGCCGTATCTGTGGCAACACTGCCAGCCCACTTGGCACAGCTGCAGCCTATAAGGAACTAGGCTGAAGTGAAGGGCTTGCATCTGTGAATATCCAATTCATTCATGTAGTTGGTGACAGTGGGAGGATTCTGCAATTTACCTGCATGCATGTTCTTCTTGTCCCATGCTGCAGTCGCAGAGTGCAATCCGGGGGACTCTTTGCTCCATGCAGTGTATGCACATACAAGCAGGTACTTATCAGGCAAATTTGCACACAATAAACACCATCTCAACACCGTCTACTGATTATTGGCCAAAACATTCAGCAATACATTACCTATTACCCCAAATGATAGTCCAAATGCATTTGTGACAGTAGGACACTGACCTCTAAATGGTACGAGCACAATTCCATCTCCCGAAATGTGGCCCAGGATATCATGTTAGTCTCTGCATCGCCTGCCACCATCTGGGAAGGCAGTGCCTGGAGGTGAATGTTGGAGAGGAGGGGAACAGTGCCATATATGTATAGAATGTGCCCTTTGTAGGTGGCATTGCTGGCCAAAGCCTATGTTTACATGGCCAGAAGCTATGCAAGCCTACTCAGTGTCTGCATGTGTTACATCAGAGGGGCTGCATGACAGCCTCAATGGCTTCCCATGGGCACTGAGTGTGACGGTCACAAGGATGTTGTTAGAGTATAAAGGGACAAAGAATGGTGGCATATCAATCACCAGCAAGTGTTCCAATATCCAACCCCATGTCCAACCTGCCATTATTTCATGTGTCTTGGGGGGGGGGGGGGGTAATGTTTCTGCAGCATGAGAAAGTGCATGTGCTGCACTGGCCAGTTTTGCACTGTTCATGTCTAGGGGCATGACAATATATGGAAGTACAAGCATGGCACTATGTTCAATGCTCACTGCCAAGAGCTGTGTAGGGGGGCACCATATTTGGGTATGTGACAGACGTAGGCTACTGTGGGCCAGCATGCACTTGCAGCTTGTCTCTGGCTACTTTCCACTGTGCCTCTCATTACATAAGCTGTCCCCAAGTCCAAAATAAAAGGGTATATAATGAGGAGCAGAGGATTCTGGCAAGGTCTACCACAAGCATGTCCTGAGTGCACACATCTGTTCATGCTGAGAGGCCACTCTCACTCTGACCAAGCTGTGACTATGTCCACATGGTGCTATATAGGATCAAGTTGCAGTGATATGGTTGTTTCTTTTATGGTAGTCCATGCTGATTGTACAAAGCCAATGTGTTCATTGTGGATATATGCACGTGCAGTGTGTGATGATTAGCAGACTGGGCATAGATAGTACATGAGTGGTTGATACAGGCCAGTATTGCCCAACATATGCAGGCTGATTGTGATTGATCTAGTTGATTAGAATTCCCAGATAGTGAGGCTAGCAGCTGCACTTGGGCTGTTAATAACCTGATGATAACTATGGTCTTGGCAGGCCATTCTGCTTGGTGGCGGCACCCCCCCCCCTCCCCCCCTACCTACCTGGACAACACTCACTGCATTTGGTTGAAATTAGAATCAGCTGCCACAACCTTTGGGCCTGGCATGAGATGTTACAGGAGAGTCTCTGGTCAACGGGATCAGGACACAAGGCCCAGATAAGACTCCAAAATGTTGCATTTGCACAGAATACCAATTGACTAGCATCAAAGGGAGGAGTGGTCTAGTGGTTAGGACAAGGTACTTAGGGCCGGGGGTTCAAGTCCCACCTGGGGACAGCAATCTCAGGCCGGAGGGACTGGGATTTCCAGTCCTATAGGCACTCCTTGTGGTCTTGGGCAAGCCACTTAACCCTCCATTGCCCATGTTCCCTGTAAGTATTAGTGTATGTGTCTCATATCCCCTCGTGTTAAATGTATCCCCCAATTGACCGCTTTGACCCAGTGAAAAGCGGGATATAAATACAGCTAAAATAAATAAAATAAAATCACACACTGTAAATGCCTGTAGCACACTGGCAGGGATATAGATTTGATCCAGAACTGGAGATTCTATCTATTGCAGGGCTTGCTCTGAGGACCAGGTGATGTGTGCCCTTCCTTACATTCAGGGTGACTGCTGAAACAGGCCATTTGCACATATGGCAGCTGTTATGTGCAGGAAGCCCCTGCATATTACAGAGCTGATGTGATGGATCGTTGCATTCTCCATATGGGCATTGGTTGCATATATCTGCTAAGATTATGCGGTGTGTCATGGGTAATGGAGGGAGCTAATCGATACCGGCATCCAGAGCCCCAATTGCAGCCATAGTGGTGACAGTGATCACTGGAGCATTGCCCTGTACCAGCTTGTCTTCCATGATGGTGGGAGACGTGTGCATGGCCCCCCAAGGAGAGCAGAATAGTCTGCTATGGACCACAGGGGTCATGAATGTGGTCTGAGTTAGGTGTATGTGCAGGTGTACCTATCTTGCAGTGTACACAAGGGACTGCATGCCCTGCACATGTGCTGTGTTAGGAGTTAATGCCACACTGCAGCACAACAGACCTCTGCAGGTGATTGTTTGCCGTTGGAGGTACAGTGGATGGACAGGTGGCTTGACCTTTGGAGAAGACATGTATTCTGTAGCTGCGTGTCTGTTATGCAGCTACAGTACTGAGTGTCTAGTGCAGTACATACTGCATGTGTGCCGCTGTAGGCAGGCCTAGATGTGGTGTACCACTATCTCAGAATGTGTCAGGCACGTTGTTTCATGTCCTGGGTTTCAGCCATTGCAGGCAGGGACCTGCAGTCTCTTTGATTCTATACATTGCTGTGCAGAAAGGCTTGGAGGTATAGCCTAATGGTTAGAGCACTGGCTCAGTATGCAACAGACCAGTGTTTGCATCCCACTTGGTCTCTCTGTAACTGTGGGAAACTCACCGCCAGAAACAGTCCAGGGTCTGCATTGACTGGAGGACACACATTCTTATACTTTTTTTAAAGTTTATTCAGACTTAATATACCGCCCTTTGTGGGTCATACAGAGCGGTTTACAAAAAATAAAATAAGGTATCATACCATACAGGAAAGGAACTACAATATATGATAAAGAAGAACATGAAAAGACAACAAACAGCAGAAGTCATGCAGTCCAAAACATAGACAAACAAACTAAATAAATTGTACCAGTCTGTGCCACTGCTTAGAAACATAGAAACATGATGACAGAAAAAGACCACAAGGCCCATCTAGTCTGTCCTTCCATAACAACTACAACAGTCCACTTTTTACCTTTAGAGATCCTCTGTGTTGGTCCCATGCTTTTTTGAATTCAGTTACTGTCCTCATCTCTACCACCTCCACTGGGAGACTATTCCACGGATCCACTACTCTTTCCGTAAAGAAATATTTCCGCATATCACTCCTGAATCTATCTCCCTTCACCCTCATCCCATGTCCCCTCGTAGCAGAACTTGCTTTCAATTGAAAGAGGCTCTCTCCCTGAACATTTATGCCACGGAGGTATTTAAACATCTCAATCATATCACCTCTATCCCGCCTTTCCTCTAAGGTGTACATATTAAGATCCTTAAGTCTGTCCTCATATGCTTTATAATGAAGCCCATTAATCATTTTAGTAGCAACCCTCTGCACCGACTCCATCCTGTTCACATCCTTTTGAAGGTGCGGTCTCCAGAATTGCACACCATACTCCAAATGAGGTCGCACCAAAGACTTATACAGAGGCATTATCACCTCCTTTTTTCTGCTAGCCATTCCTCTCCGTATGCACCCAAGCATCCTTCTAGCTTTTACCGTCGCCTTTTCTACCTGTTTAGCTACTTTAAGATCATCAGACACAACCACGCCTAGGTCCCGCTCTTCTTTAGTGGACAAAAGTACTTCACCTCCTATACTGTATTGCTCCCTTGGATTGCTGCAGCCCAAATGCATGACCTTACATTTTTTAACATTAAATCCCAGCTGCCAAATTCTAGACCATTCTTCAAGCTTAGCTAGATCCCTCCTCATGTTATCTACACTTTCCTGGGTGTCTACTCTATTGCAGATTTTGGTATCATCCGCAAAGAGGCAAACCTTACCCGACAGCCCTTCCGCTATATCACTAACAAAGATGTTAAAAAGAATCGGACCAAGGACAGATCCCTGGGGCACACCACTGGTAACATCCTTCTCCTCAGAGTGAGCTCCATTTACTTGTACTCTTTGTCGCCTCCCACCAACCAATTTCTAACCCAAGCAGTAACTTTAGGGTCCATCCCTAGGGTGCTCAGTTTGTTTATAAGTCGCCTGTGAGGAACAGTGTCGAAGGCTTTACTGAAATCTAAATACACCACATCTAGAGCTCTCCCTCGGTCCAACTCCCTGGTCACCCAGTCAAAGAAATCAATCAGATTTGTCTGACAAGACCTGCCTCTGGTGAATCCATGCTGCCTCGGATCCTGTAATCCGCCGGACTCCAGAAACCTCACTATTTTCTCTTTCAGCAGCGTTTCCAATAATTTACTCACCACCGAAGTTAAACTAACCGGCCTGTAGTTTTCAACCACATCCTTACTTCCGCTTTTGTGTAAAGGCACCACATGAGCCTCTCTCCAGTCCTTTGGCACCACTCCCGACTCCAACGAGGCATTGAAAAGGTCAGTCAGTGGAGTTGCTAGAACGTCCCCAAGTTTCCTCAGTATTCTAGGGTGTATCCCATCCGGTCCCATCGCTTTGTCTACTTTAAGTTGAGCTAGTTTCTCACGAACACAGTCTTCTGAAAATTGTTCAAGATGTCCCTCGCTTCTGTTCTTATTTGTGGGTGTTTTCTGAGGTCCTGCTCCTGGTTCTTCATCTGTGAACACAGAACAAAAGCACTTGTAGACTAAGAGGCAAAGGGGCCGAATGCCTGTTCGAAGAAATAGGTTTTCAACAAAGACTTAAATTTCGGTAGAGAAAGTTCTAGCCGGATATAAGAAGGCAAACAATTCCACAGAGCGAGAAGAAGGTGGCACATCTGGTTGAATCATAATTAATGAGAGCTGGAGAAGGTATTACAAGCCCGCAATCCTGAAGGGAACACAGACAGCGAGAAGGAACATAGAGAGAGATAAGAGAAGAAAGATACTGCGGGGCTTTACTGGAAAGAACTTTATGAACAAGGGTCAGAATTTTGAATAAAACTCATTGGGGCTTGTTTACAAAGCTGCGGTAGCGGTTTCCAATCGTTATCGGAAATAAATGGGGCCGCGGCTCCGATAATGATCGGAAACCGCTACCACGGTTTTGTAAACAAGCCCCATTGAGGGAAAGGGAGCCAGTGGTGACTGATGAGGATAGGAGTTGTATGATCATATTTGCGAGCATACAAAAGCAGACGGCAGCAGTGTTTTGTATTTTATTTATTTACATTCTCTTATATACTGCACTATTCTGCATCAGTGCAGTTTACATTGAACAAACTGAAATTACATTGAACAGGGCATTATAACTTGGAGATAACTATTTTACAGGGAACATGGGCTATGGAGGGTTAAGTGGCTTGCCCAAGAACACAAGGAGCATCTGTGGGACTAGAAATCCCAGTCCTTCTGGCCCAAGGTTGCTGTCCTCTAGTGGGATTTGAACCCCTGACCTTCTGGCCTGAAGTACCTTGCCCCAACCACTAGGCCACTCCTCCACTCCTTTGTATTGATTGAACTTTCCTCACTGAATGCTGGGGAAGGCCAGAAGGAACAACATTACAATAGTCCAAGCACCAGACTACTGTAGCCAGAAGGGCAGTGGTAAATGCTGATTGATCAAGCAATGGATGTAGTGCCCTACAGCGGCAAATGGCAACAAATGAGGATTTAACAGTGGCACTGATGTGGGCTGAGAAAGAAAGTGCAGTGTCAACATGGACTCCTAGGTATTTGAATGTGGAGCAAAGAAAAATGGGAGAAGTATCTAGGACAGGTGCTACAAATGATGAGAAGTCAGCATCAGTAATCCACATAGCTGTGATTTTAGAAGGATTTAATTTTAAGAAATTGTCTGACAGCCAGGTGGAGATAGCAGCAAGAGAATTATTAGCAAATGAAAGATCAGGACTGCACCTATCCACTGAAAAAATGAGAAGAATGTCATCCACATAAATGGAGAACAGGATCCCAAGAGATTGCATTAAAGTGGCTAGAGGACTGAGAAAAACATTAAAAAGAAGTGGAGAGAGGGCGAACAATAACCTAGAGTAAATTACATATCAAGCTCTGAATTCCCAGATCCCAATAATGAACAATATCAAATATAATCAACATAAACAAGCTACCCTTTAAGTGCACTACGTATCCCACGCTCCCTTCTCTTCAAGAAACCCTCTAACTGCTGAGGGTCCATATAAACATAACGGACACCCAGCAGAGATATGACACATTTGCAAGGAAACCTCAAATAAAAAGTAGCTCCCAATGCTATCACACGGGGTTCTAACTGAAGAAAACTCTTACGTCAAATTTGAGTGTCCCTAGCCACATCTGGATAAATCTGAACCAACTGACCACAAAATAAATTAGAATTATATTTAAAATATAACTTCATAACCTGTGATTTCTCAATATCAACAGCAAAAGAAACCACCAAAGTGGCCCTTTCAGGAATATCATCCACTGACTGCTCCAAAAATTGGGACAAGTCAATGGAAGCCGGAGGGGACCGAAGAGGTACCCCAAACGGCTTATCTGGCAAGTAATATAGCTTAATAACTTGTATCTTATCTGCATCTTCCATTTTCAAACATTCCTTAAAGTATTTCCACAATAAAATTAATGGTGAATAATGAGTTCTAGGAAAATTAAGAAATCTTAAGTTTTTACTACACATCAGATTCTCCAACCGTTCAAGCCGCCCATGTAAAAGTAGGGCATCTCTCATCCCTGCCAAATTGGCCGCCTGAACATTGGAGAACTGACGATCTATCCTAGATAATCCCTACTTAATTGAGCAAAAAACACATCCTGTTGCTCAAACCTAGCGACAACCTCCTTAGAAAAGGAGGCCATCTGATCAAAAACAGTTTTGAGAAACTGATTTGTCTGTGCAACCATTGTCCAAATGTCCATTAAAGTAACAGAAGCAGGAACAGACACTAGTGAGGGTTGAAGAGCAAATAAAGAAACATCAAAATGCAAACGTGATGGCATAGGGACCGAAGAGACACCAGAAGGGGGGGGGGGGGGGGTCACTGAGAGGTTAAACTCAGAAGCACCCAGGCCCAAAGACTGTTCCCTCTCACCCAATGGCTCCAGGGCAGCTAAAGGTGGTGGGGGTGGGGTTCGAGCATTGGGGCTTAAAGTAGCCCCCAAGAGAGGCTGAAGATAGTTGTGTGGGAGAACTTGCCTGGATAGTTACAACAGAAGAAGAAACATGTCTATCCATCTGGCTAGGGCCACTCAAATTTGACGTTAAGAGTTTTTTCCAGTTAAAACCCTGTGTGATAGCATTGGGAGCTACTTTTTATTTGAGGTTTCCTTGCAAATGTGTCATATCTCTGCTGGGTGTCCGTTATGTTTATACGGACCCTCAGCAGTTGGAGGGTATCCTGAAGAGCAGGGAGAGTGGGATACATAGTGCACTTAAAGGGTAGCTTGTTTATGTTGATTATATTTGATATTGTTCATTACTGGGATCTGGGAATTCAGAGCTTGATATGTAATTTACTCCAGGTTATTGTTGCCTTCTACTCTCCTTAGATGTGGTCTAATTGCATTATTATTTGGGTAATCCTACAGGATATGTTTTTTCCTTGCTGTTTTCTGCATGTTTCTTTATATACAGGGTGGCCCAAAAAAGTGAGAACATCTCGTAAATTAAAAGCTTAAATAGTTTACTTATTTACCTTTTTTAGCTATTTAATGTCTTTATTTCGACAATTTCCAGTCGCCATCTTTTTTTTTTTAATTTGTCAATCGTTTTACATCTGTCTTTTTGAACTTTTAAATAACTTATATGCTACGAGATGTTCTCACTTTTTTTGGGCCACCCTGTACATTCCTGTTGTATCAAATGGAAATTCCCAAATTTAAAAAGAAAAACCACTGCCATCCATATCCTTGCACATGCCTCATGTTATGACCATGTTTCTCTGCTTCTAATTCAATACCACTGGCTCCCCATAGAATATCATCTACAATTCAAACTACTAGCACTGACTCATCATGCACTTTATACTGGTTCATCCCGCTACCTCTCTGACCTTATTCTTCTCCATTATTCACAACACTCTCTCCGTAGTATCCATGCCAACCGCCTTCACCTCCCTGCAGTAATGCAGGCTCACCTTGAAACTACTCACTCTACTGCCTTCTACTTTCTTGCACTCACCTCCTGGAATGCACTTCCCCCTACCCTCTGCCTGGAACAATCATACCCCAAACTTAAATCTCTATTAAAAACCTACGTCTTCAATATAGCTCACAACCTCCCATCTACTTAGTCTACTCCATTTCTCTCCCTACTGTCCTCTTCACCCCCTCCCTTCTATGTTCTTCCTCTCCCTTAAGTATGAATGACTCCACCAGTGCAGCTCCCCCGATCGGGGTTGAGCACCTGAGCGGAAAACCAACTTCCTCCCGCTCAGAAGCTCCAGCCCAATCGGGGCAGAGAGGACCCAGCTTAAATTGAAGGTGCTGTCAGAAACAAGCTTCAACACCGCACGACTACACCAGTGCAGCTCCCCCAATCAGGGTTGAGCACCTGAGCGGGAAACCAAATTCTTCCCGCTCAGAAGCTCTAGCTCCAGTTGAGGTGGTGAGGCAGGCACCCCCCAACGAGATCAGCAAAGCTAACGAACGCAAGAATAGAACAAAGAAACCTCCCGTGCACAGCAGGTCCCAAAACCACTAAAACACCCTACCCAAGGTCTCTAACTAACAAGGGCACAGCTCTCCGGACTTTGAACAACAGAAGCCAGTCAACAAACAGGACCGAAAGATTGAAATCTTCATGCCTAACACAAGGTAATCACCTTGATCGCTAACGATCCAATACCAGCTCCTCCAGGCAAAGTGGCTCTCACTCCCATGCTCTTCCTCAACACACTATTCCAAATCAACATACCCCCACAATGCCAGCAACACATTACCTCCCCATAGCTCTCCTCACACAACTGCTTCCCCACCACATACAAACCTCCCCTATCTCCACAAACACCATGCAGCTACCACTCCTTTTCCACACTATCCCACCGCTTTACTATGCAGCCCTGCAACCTACACACAAAAGACCCTGCCAAAGAAAACTCACCAAAAAAAGCACATGTTCCCTCCCATCCCCACATTTGTCACAAATAACCCCCAAAAAGCTGCCGCTTATCAGCATAGAGCTTATTAACACCATACAAAATCAATACCCTAGCAGACCACATAGAGGCACAACAAACAGACATACTCTGCATCACAGAAACGTGGCTCACCCCCACTGGCAATGTTCTCCTCAACCAGTTAGCACCCCCCACCCACACAGCTTTCAACTGCCCACGCACACACAAGAAAGGAGGAGGCGTCATGATCATTGCAAGAAGCTACCTAAAATTCAAGTCCCGAGCCACTACAAATACAACTCACTGCAATACAATTTTCATTGAGAACAGGCACCTAGCCCTGTGCCTCACTTATAGGGCTCCGTATGCCTCCCCGGACGAGCAATCCTCAATTCTGGAGTCGGTCTGTGCAGTCAGTACTCTCCACAAGCCTCTGCTTGTTATTGGGGACTTCAACCTCAAATCAGCCACCAACAAAGATGCATAATCCTTCCTGACAGCAATGGGCTCACTACAATACACCCAGCTCATCAATGCCCCCCCACACAGACACGGATCGTCACCAGATCTCATCTTTGCACCCAACCATCTAATAGAAAATGACATCATTACAACACCCTCGATAACACCAGTGCCCTGGTTGGACCACCACATAATAAAAATTGAGCTACAGTTGACAAGCCTAAACGATTGTCAGGACAAGTTCCACACAGGAAGGAGATTCAAAAGCGTTGACAAGGACCAATTCCTCATGAAATTCTCCCCAATCTGATCACAAACTCAAATGATATAAATGACCTAATTGATAACTGGAACAAGATCATCTCTTCTGCTGCCAAAGCACCAGAGGCCAAGAACTCTAAACCTCAACACTCTAAAACCAAATTTGCCCCCTGGTACTCAAAGGAGATTTGGAATGCAAAGAAAACACTACGAAGATGAGAACAATGCTGGAGACGCACTAAATCTAACACCACCCAGGAGCTCTATCGGACAAAGCAAAAGGAATATAACAACCTCATCAATCACCAGAAAAGAGAATACTACACAAACCTTATTCTCAAATCCTCCAATAGACCCAGAGAACTATTTGAAATAGTGAGAACCCTCACCAATGAACCTAACCCTGAGAAAGCTGACCTGATACATCCGCAGACCTTTGCTGACTTCCTTCAAGCCAAATTCACAGCCTCCCCTCAACTGACCATGAGCACCCCTTCCAAGCCCTCAGTACCTAATCCGTGTCGGCATTCAGGTCCTGCGTTGCCCTCCTGTCCATCAACTGCTTAGTTTGTGCTTGCCCCACCTCCCGGAAGTGACGCAGACACGTGAAACTCGCCCGCGTCGGCATCCAGGTCCTGCGTTGCCCTCCTGTCCATCAGTTGCCTAGTTTGTGCTTGCTCCGACTCCCAGAAGTGACGTCGGCATCCAGGTACCTGACTGTATATAAGAAGCCAAGCAGCGGCGTTCCGCGCTGCTGCTGTGTCCTGCTGTCTGAATTTGCTACTGCTTGTGCCTATATGTTCTTTGCTGATTGTATGCCCTCTTCCCAGGTCCTGTGTTGCCCTCCTGCCCATCAACTGCCTAGTTTGTGCTTTTTCCGCCTCCTGGAAGTGACGTCGACATCCAGGTACCCGACTGTATTTAAGAAGCCAAGCAGCGGCGTTCCGCACTGCAGCATCATGCACCCAAGGAGCAGGACGTGCTCCTTGGGCAAGCTCCTTGGGGTGATGACTGGGGCATCTCCTACCTACAGCCAATCCCTCCCCTTATCATGCTTTGATCTCTCTGTTTTCATTGTGCTTCTGTCAGCACTGCTTACCTCACCGGCCCTCTCAGTTTATTTGCTCTGGCCTCACTCCACGCTCTTAGTTCCTGGTCTTTATCCTTTGCAGATCACCAATAGAGTAGTTACTCACCTGTAACATGTGTTCTCCAGGAGCAGCAGGAATCAGTCCTCACATATGGGTGATGTCAGCGTCGACAGAGCCCCCATGTGGAGCATTTCCCCAGCTTTCAAAGAAAGCCTTTGGGAATGCAGGCACGCATGCGCGGTCCCCTTCCCGCCCAAAGGTGCCATCTTGCTCAGTCTAATGACATAGCTAAAAGACAGCACAAAAAGAAAATGAACTATATACAACTGCAACTCCAAGGGGAGGAGGGAGGGTTGTGAGGACTGATTCCTGCTGCTCCTGGAGAACACCTGTTACAGGTGAGTAACTACTCTTTCTCCAGGACCAAGCAAGAAGTCAGTCCTCACATATGGGTGACTCCCTAGCTCTGCGCTACCAGGAACCCAGGCTGGAAAATAGAGCTCCCTCTAGAGCCTCAGAAACAGTGAGAGAATCTTCTCAGAGACCACACCTGAATGGTAGCCCAACACCAGGGCCGGAGGGTAGGAGTTGCCTAAACCTCAAAGAGATTACGGAGTACCGCTTGCCCGAAAGCACTGTCCCTACGGGACTCCCTCTCAAGGCAGTAGTGGTCCGCAAAAGTCTGGCTTGAAGACCAAGTAGCGGCCCGGCAGATGTCTGCCAATGGAACAGAACGGAAGTGAGCTACCGATGCGGCCTTTGCCCTGACCCGGTGGGCCGTGACTCGACCCTCCAGGGAGAGGCCGGCTGCCCTGTACGCCCAGGCGATACAGTCTGCTACCCAGATGGACAACGTACGCTTAGTGATAGGCAACCCCAATTTATTAGGGTCAAAGGAAATGAAGAGCTGAGAAGCCCTTCTATGCCCCTGCGTATGTTCTAGATAAAAAGACGGCGCCCTTCTACAATCCAGGGTATACAAGACAGTTTCTGCCCTACTGGCGTGCGGCCTGGGAAAGAATGTCGGAAGTACCACCTCCTGGTTGAGGTGGAAGGAGGACACTACCTTGGGAAGGAACTTAGGGTGAGTCCTCAAGACTACCCTGTTCTTATAGAACCTGGTATATGTCCTATCCGAAACTAGGGCCTGAAGTTCACTCACACGCCTGGCCGAGGTGAGTGCCACAAGGAACAACACCTTTCAGGAGAGGAAACGTAAATGGCAGGTTGCCATCGGCTCAAAAGGTGGGCGAGTCAGTTGCTGCAAGACCACATTGAGATCCCACTCAGTGGCCGGTGGACGAATAGGAGGCTTAAGCAGAAGCAGGCCTCTGAGAAAACGAGACACCAGAGGGTGGCCCGAGAGGGATTGTCCATCCACCGGCGAGTGGTGAGCTGAGAGGGCACTGAGGTGAACCCGGACAGAGTTGGACTGAAGTCCCAGGTTGGAAAGTAGAGCAGGCATTGCAACACCACCTGGACCGAGCAGGAGAAGGGGTCCTCTTGCTGTTGAGAACACCAAATAGAGAACCTACGCCACTTCAGAGCATAGGCCTTCCTAGTGGAATGCTTCCTGGAGGCCAACACCACCTCTTCAACCTCTCTTGATAAGAGCAAGGGAGCAAGGACTAGCCTTTCAGCAGCCAGGCCATCAAATTGAGGGATTTGAGGTTGGGATGCAAGAGGGACCCCTGATCCTGAGTCAGAAGGTCGGGTTGCAACCCCAGAGGAAGTGGAGTATCCACTGCCAACTGCAGAAGAAGAGGGAACCACAGCTGCCTGGGCCACCTGGGGGCTATCAGGATCACCGTGGCTCGGTCCTGCTGGATTTTGAATAGGGTCCGGGCCTACCAGAGGTGTGGGAGGAAAAGCATACAGCAGGCTCTCTGACCAGGGGATCAGGAATGCATCTGGCGCTGTTCTCGAGGGATGCGGTTGCCTGGAACAGAACCTGGGTAGTTGCCTGTTCAGCGGACTGGCAAAAAGATCCATGGTCGGAAGTCCCCACTTCAGAAAGATCTGTTGAACCACCAGAGGATCCAACTGCCACTCGTGAGGCTGCAGGAGTCTGCTTAGCCTGTCCGCCAGGTAGTTTTCCTGGCCTGGGAGGTAGACCGCCCTGAGGGTCATGCCCTGATTGACAGCCCAGGAGCAGAGAGCTTGTGGTTCCAGGCACAGAAGTCTGGATCCTGTGCCTCCCTGCTTGTTGACGTAGAACATAGCCACCTGGTTGTCCGTCTGAACCAGGACAGACTGGTGAGACAGGATCTGAGAGAAAGTCCATAAGGCTAGTCGAATGGCCCGCAATTCCAACAGGTTGATTTGCTGAGCAGCCTCCCACGGAGACCACAGGCCCTGTGTGCAGGCCCCTTGGCAGTGTGCCCCCCAGCCCTGCAGGGAAACATCGGTTGTCAGTACCTGAGTGTGTGGGGAGGCCTGGAAAGGAAGACCCCCTGACCAGATTTGGGAGATGCCTCCACCAGCTTAAGAAGTCCACCAAGAGTTTGGACACCCTTATTCTGACTGACAATTTCCCTGTGGCCTGCAGCCACTGTGCCTTGAGGTGCCACTGAGCCGGCCTCTTGTGCAGCCGGGCATGTGGTGTGACATGCACTGTGGAAGCCATGTGACCTAAGAGCTGGAGGAAGTGTCTGGCCGAGACCAGAGAATTCGCCTGAAACTGGCCGGCCAACTTTATCAGCCTATGAGCTCGGTCCACAGGCAAATAGGCCTTTGCATGGATGGTATCCAATCTTGCCCCTATGAACTCCACGTCCTGTGAGGGGACTAAAGTGGACTTGGGGAAGTTTATGACGAACCCCAGGTGCTGAAGCAGGGATATGGTTCTGAAGGTAGTCTGCCTGGCCTCTTGTGGAGACTGGCCCCTGATAAGCCAGTCGTCCAGGTAACAGAACACAAAGATCCCCTGGTTCCTGAGGTAGGCTGCAACCACCACCAGGCATTTTGTAAAAACCCTGGGGGCGGACGTGAGGCCGAAAGGAAGCACTCTGTACTGGAAGTGCTTTCCTCCCACCACAAATCTGAGGAATTGTCTGTGACTTAGATGGATGAGGATGTGAGTATAAGCATCCTTCAGGTCTAAGGAGCATAGCCAATCTCCCTGCTGGAGGTAGGGCAGTAAGATTCCAAGGGTAAGCATCTTGAACTTTTCCCTCTCCAGAAACTTGTTCAGATTTCTCAGGTCGAGGATGGGTCTGAGGCCTCCTGTTCTTTTTGGTACCAGGAAGTACCTTGAGTAGAAGCCTTGCCCTTCCAGGTGGTGAGGCACCGGTTCCACCGCCTGGTCCCTTAGTAGACCTTCCAACTCCTGAAGGAGTAAGTTTCTGTGCAGAGGGGGTCTTGGAGGCTCCCCTGGAAAGTAGGAGGGGGTATCTGGGTGAGGTGGAGCAGATAGCCCCTTTCGATGATGCTTAGCACCCAAGTATCCCCTGTGATGGCTGGCCACCTGTCTGCGTACAGGGTCAGCTGACCTCCTGTGCCCTGGAGAGGAGGAGAGGCTATGCTGGCATAGTCAAAAAAACCCTCCCTGCTGAGCAGGAGCCAGAGTAGGAGGCTTGGGGGCCTTCTGCCTACGGGGCCCATGACCCTGCCCCTTGGCCTGCTGGCCCTGTTGGGGAGCTGCAGAGGCCTGGTAGTGAGGGTAGGTTTTGTAGGCAGCGGTCTTCCTCGGGTAAAAGGTCTTTTTCCCCGAGCCCTTCTTCTTCTGAGAAAGGGCAGAGGTTTTCCTGTACAGCCTCGTCCGGGTAAGAGTCTCGGTCTCGAGTTCTGCAGCCTTTTCTGCCATGGGCTTGCCAAAGAGGTTTTCACCTCAGCAAGGGACATCGACCAACTTATCCTGTACCCATGGCTCGAGGTCCGAGGATTGTAGCCAGGCCTGGCGGCGTGCACCGATGCCGGCCCCAGCTACCCGGGCCGAAGCCTCAAATCCATCGTAAGCTGCTCGAGATATAAACTTCGAGCACTCCCGAATACCAGAAGACAAGGCCTTGAACCTCTGCAAAGGTTCCTCGGACAGACCAGCAGAGAACCCGGCAATTTCCTTTGCCAGGTCTCGAAGGTACATGCCCATATACAGCTGGTAGGTCTGGACACGGCAAGCAAGCATAGAGCCCTGGAAGCACTTTCAACCGAGGGCATCCAGGTTCCGGGCCTCCCTGCCGGGGGGGGGGGCACCAAGGAGTGCATCTTCTGACTCTTCAGGTGATGCATGGCCGATTCCACAACCATGGAGTGGTGCGGAAGCTGTGCCTTTTGAAACCCGGGACTCTTGCGGACTCGATAGATGGAATCGACCCGCTTGCTTAGAACCGGCATCGAGGCCGGCGCCTACCACATGCGGAAGAGCAACCGCTCCAGCATCGAAGGAATCTGGACAGTAAAGGCCTCCTTGGGGGGAGAGTCATACTGCAGAGCCTCGAGCTCCTCGGCTCGAGGCTCCTCCTCGGGGTCTGCAGGGAATGCCAATGCTTTGGCCATGTACCTTACAAAATCCGAGAACCTGGTATCCTCCGGGGGGGTATCTTGTCCGAGGCTCAGAGCCCGGTGAGTCCAAAGGGACGCACCGAGTCCAGAAGGTGTCAGGGGACTCCTCCTCCTCCACTCCGATTCCTCCGAGGAGGAATCGAGCAGCTCCGAGTAGGCAGGCACCGACGCCATCTGCCCCGACGCCGAGGGAACCGGTGTCAATGACCTCGGTCCCGAACGGGAGGCCGAGGGTGACCTCAGCTGAGGATCGACTCGAGATCGCATGGTCTCAAGGATCGGCTCGGCCTCCGGGGTCGACTTGGACGTCGATGTCCCGGTGGTCGGGGCAGATGCGCCAGTGAGACCGGCGATCATCACCCGCTGCTGCTCCATGAAGGCAGACAGTCTGCTCTCCAAGGCCGTCAACCTGAGTCCGAGCTCAGGAGACCGAGCAACCTCCAACTCGGGTCCTGACGGTGTCGGGCCCGACGTCGGCTCCCCCGGAGGAGAGTCCACGAGGACTACAGTACTCACGTGACTCGGGGCCTCCGACTCTACACGAGGATGCTTTGCAGGCCTCTCCGACTCCGAAGACCCGGGACGGCGATCGGGGCTATGCGACCTGGCCCTCGAAGAGCCAAGAGTGTCCACCGATGCCGCCCTCGTGGGTTTCTTCTTCCTTCGGTTCTCCCTCGAGGGGGACTCCCTTTCAGAGGAGCCCTGACGATGCTCGGGGTCAGACTCCCGAGACGTCGAGGCCTCTGACGAAGTCCGGACCCGTCTAGAGGCAGATTCGGAGAAGATCCTCTCACGCTGGTGCTGACGGCTCCATAATGCCTTGGAAGACATTTTGCCACAGGGGCTACAGACCGTAGAGTCATGGTCTGACCCCAGGCACCGGAGGCAACAGTCGTGTGTGTTGGTGAGAGACATCAGTTTCTTGCACCGATCACACTTTTTAAAGCCACTGGCAGCCATCGGGGGAAAAAGGGCCCCTGCAAGATCAAAAAATTGGGCTGCCAGGGAAAAGAAAAAAGGCGCGAACGCAGTCTCTAAGGACAAAAACTGAAAAAGGAGATCCGGGCTCGGCACCGGTGTACCGAGTCCAGGCGGGAAAGGAACCGACGTCGAACCGAACAAAAAACTCGACCAAACGCAGAAAAATCAACTTTTTTCACGGGTGACAAGGAGAGGCGCCCGTAGGGCTCCGCGGAAAAAAGAAGACTGAGCAAGATGGCACCTTTGGGCGGGAAGGGGACCGCGCATGCGTGCCTGCATTCCCAAAGGCTTTCTTTGAAAGGTGGGGAAATGCTCCACATGGGGGCTCTGTCGATGCCGACGTCACCCATATGTGAGGACTGACTTCCTGCTTGGTCCTGGAGAAATGGCTGCTATCCCAGTCTTCTGGGGTCACCGTCCATCCCCGGCCTTTCATCCCCCATCTGGGGTCACTGCTCGCAACGTAAGTAACCTTCTCCTGTGTCAACCCCATCAACCACTTTCGTTATCTTACCTTCCACCTTCGTCAGCTACTTCACTATTTACTCTTTCATTTGCACTCTTGAACTGCCGATCTCTCCGTCCAAAGACACATCTGGTGCATGACTTGTTGACCTAACACTTGCTTGACGCACTTTTCATCATGGAATCCTGGCTAAGCGAAAGGGAGGACGGCCTCTTTCACCGCTGTCTTCCCCCTGGTTATTCTGCCTTCCACACCCCCCGCCTCCATCGGACAGGCGGGGGCATGGCAGTTATTCATCGGACATCCCTCTCCTTTACACTTGTTTCGCCTTCCCCCCGATATCCTGAATCTCTTCTGCTGTGTTTTGAGTCCTCAACCCCTTTGTACTTTCTCCTCCTTTATGTTCCTCCTTCGCTATGCTCTGATCTCTGGGATTCCCTCCTCCTCTCACTTTCTGAAACAGCTCTCTTGTCCCCCCACCTTGTTGTCTTGGGAGATTTCAAAGTCCACCTTGACTCTCAGACCAGGTCGCGTGATAGAGTCCTCCTATCCCTCCTTAAAGATCTATGCCTCACCCAGCACGTCACCTGCCCAACCTATGCCTCGGGGTGTACCCTTGACCTCATCTTCTCCCCTGCTCACTCTCCTTATTTGCCATCCAGTGTCCTGCCACTCTTCCTCCCCTGGTCTGATCACCACTGCCTATTATTCTCCTTCTCTCTTCTTTCACCATGGGTCCCCAAGTTACTCACCACTGGTCCTCCTTCCCAGGTACTCATACATCACCTCACCCCACTCACCCTCCAGTGATTCTCTCCAGCTGATTCCCTTTTTCCTCCAGAGTTTTCCACTCTTTTCATGGATGAGCAGATTGACACCTGGACCTCCACCCTTTCCTCCACTCTTACCCTAGCTCCGCTCCGTCCTATTCCCTCACGTCCTCCCTCCCATCATTCTTGGTATCACCCAGACTTGTATCTACAACGCACCCATCTTCGTCGCGCCGAGCACACCTGGCGCAAACACCCCTCTGCTGATTCCCTCACTGCTTTTCGCCACGCTCACCGTCTCTACCGCTCAATGATAACCGCTGCCAAGCAGGCTTACTATTCAATCCTCATTGCTTCTTCCTCCAACTCGTCTAGACGCCTCTATCAAGTCCTCCATTTCCTTTCATCACCTTCTACTTCCCCTTCCTCATCGCTCCCCCCCTCTCGACGCCCCCAGCCCAGCCAGCCTTGCTTCCTTCTTCTCCAATAAGATCCAGTCCCTCCGCTCTTCCTTTAGTCCCTACCCCCCTCTCTCTCCTCCTCCTCCTCTCTGCCTACCCCCGCCCCCCCCGCCCTCCCCCCCCCCCACCCCCCCCCCCCCCCCCCCCACATCTTCCCTCATATATGGCACACCTTCCGGCCTGTTACCTCTACTAAACTTATCAAGGCAATCACTACCTCTCACAAAACCATGCCCACTTGATCCCCTCCCCTCCTCCTGGTTCCTTGATCCTTCGCTCACACTCCTCCCTTACATCCTTGTCATAATCAATTCTAGTCTTACCTCTTGCTGTTTCTCTTCTAGCTGGAATCATGCCCTGGTCTGCCCTCTCCTAAAAAAACCTGCTCTCGATCCTGCTGTCACTGCGAGCTGGCGCCCAGTGTCAAATCTCCCGTTCCTTTTGAAAATCCTTGAGAAGCTTGTCTTCGCACAACTTGCTGCACATCTCAACTCTACCCTCTCACTCCACTCCTGATACTCCAGCTTTAGAGCCAGCCATAGCACTGAAACCATCCTTCTGGGACTCCTCAGCGAGATCCACCACTCCCACGATCGTGGTGATCTATCTATCGCTGTCTCTCTTGATCTCTCTGCCGCCTTTGATGTTGTCGGCCACCGCACCCTCCTTACTTGTCTATCAGACCTTGGCATTCACGGCACTGTCCTTCAGTGGTTCCGGTCCTTTCTTTCATTCCGCACCTTCGCCGTCCAACCAGGTTCCACCATTTTCCCCTCACTCCCCCTGCACTGTGGTGTCCCTCTGGGCTCTGTCCTCGCCCCTCTTCTCTTCAATATTTTCCTTGCTCCCCTTGCCCTGCTCATCCAACAGGGCGGAATCTCCTCCTACTACTACGTGGATGACATTCTCCTTCTTCACCATACTAGCCCTTTGGCCCCTGACCTCACTACTCTTGATGCCTGCCTTGCTGTCATCTCTAGCTGGCTTACCAGTAACTTTCTTCACGTTAACCCTTCTAAGTCCTCTGCCATCTGGTTCTCCTTTGGTGCTCCCTCCCCCTGCCTGTCACCCACCATGTCCACCCTCCCCATCCCTCTTGTTTCCACTCTCCGCTACCTTGGTATTACTCTGGATCCCTCACTCTCCTTCCACCAACACATTTTTACACTTGTACATAGTCCCTTTTTTCATTTTCGCAGGATCCGGGCTATTCGGTCACTTCTCCCCCCTCCTCCCTCACTACACTGGTCCTCTCACTTGTGATTACCCGCCTTGATTACTGTAATTCAGTTCTTGCAGGTCTCCTGCATTATCAGCTTTGGCGTCTCCAGCTTGTCCAAAATACTGCTGCCCGTCTTATCACCCACTCCTCTCCTTTCGATCATGTCACTTATTGTCTTCTTACCCTCCATTGGCTTCCCATCAAAGTTAGATTTATTTATAAGTTACTTACTATCACCCACAAGGCTCTCCACACCGGCACACCTCAGTATCTGGCTGACCTTATCCGCCTCCAGCCCACTCCCCGCCTCCTCCACTCTGCACATGGCAACTGCCTCTTCCTTCCCTCCCCTTCCCAGGCCCATCTCGAACTAACCCGCCATTCTGCATTTTTCTTCTTAAGCCCCGCCCTATGGAACTCACTCCCACATTCCCTCCACACCAAATCATCTTTCCCCTGGTTCAAGGTATTACTCAAGACCCACCTTTTTTATCAGGCCTACGATCTCCCCGCCCCATCAGACCGTTCCGTTCTCCCCGGCTGGAGCCCTCCCACGCAGCCCCCCCATGAAGCAATAGCCTATATAGTCCCACACCCCCCACCCCTCCCTCTGCCTTTCCCATCCTACCCATCGTTAGTTGTGTTTCATGCAATCTCTGTCCCTTTTCTATACTTTCTTTCTGCCTTTTACTATTACTTTCCTATAAGTTAATGGCGTTCTTTTCCTCCCCTGTTTTTCTGGTAGCCAACACTTTTATTGTACACTGCCCTGACGCTCCGGCAAGGGCGGTATATCAAGCTGTGCAAATAAAGATAAAGATAATCAAATTTGGGGCAAATTCAGTATCCCATCTGTGGAACAGATCTCCCATATCATCGCAATGCTCAACACCAGCACTGCTCTTACAGATTCATGCCCAGTGGCTTGGATTAGATCAGTGAAAGAGGATCTCATTCACATCATCCACAACACTGTGCACAAATCCCTTACCCACGGTAGCATGCCAAATGCCCTAAAGCTCAGAACCATCTGCCCCATTCCGAAGAACTCTCCACTAAGCAAAACTGACTTAGCTGCCTTCAGGCCTATCTCTGGCCTCCTGTTCCTGGCTAAGATCATTGAAAAAATTGTACAACATCAACTCAAGGACCACATTGACATCCATGCCTCATTAGACTCACATCAACATGGTTTCCGCCCAAGCCATAGCGTCGAAACCCTCCTAATATTCCTTTTTAATAACTTGATCAGAGTTATTGACAATATCAAGATGGGTATCATTATGTTTTTCATTGACATTACATCAACTTTCGACACAGTCGCCCACAGCACATTTCAATCAAGACTACAAGAGATTGGTCTATATGGCACCACCTTGAAATGGTTTAACTCTTACCTCACAGACAGACAGCTCCAGGTCAAATGTGGCCCTGTCATCTCCCTACCATTCATAGCTAAACAGGGTGTACCGCAAGGTTCTTCCCTCTCTGCACTGTTATTTAATCTTTACATACAACCTATCTGCTCCATCATCAATAACTACAAGATTCAATACACTATCTATGCAGATGACATTATGATCTATACACCAATCAACCTTGACAACCCAGTCTACACGAAAATAGCAGACTGCCTTCAACAAATGATGAGCTGGCTTCTTCAAAACAACCTGATGATAAACTAGAACAAGACGGAAGCTCTATTTATCACCCAAAATTCTGGATTCACACCCCCCCCCCCCCACCTACTATCAATCTGAACAACATCACAATACCCATAAAGCCTGAAGTGAAATACCTCGGAGTCACACTCGACAAAAATCTGAACCTCCAGTCTCACATCAGCAAAACCAACAGGAACGCCTATCTCAAGATGAGAGTCATCAGACACCTTGAGCCAATACTCTCCCAAGATCACTTCCATACTGTTTGCCAAGCTCTAATCACACCTATTCTAGACTACTGCAACCCCCTATACCTTGGACTCCCAAAACACTCAATACGGCCCTTACAGATGGCACAAAACACTGCTGCACGCATTATAATTGGTTCCTCAAGGCACGAACACATCACCCCCATTTTGAACCACCTCCATGGGCTCCCAATTAATTCTCGCATCAGATATAAAACCCTACTAAACATCTTTAAAATCAAACAGAATCTCTCGGCGAAGTCTGCAAACCCTCATTAGCTCTGACTCAAGCACCAGACCTAGGAGGAGAGGCACCATGGACATCATCACAACCCCCAGAGCCTTCACCAAAGCAAGGCAATCTACTTTGGGGAGAGCAATATCTCTGGCTGCTCCCACCCTATGGAACTCCCTCCCGGACTGCCTAAGATCTACCGTGGACATTAAGGACTTTAGGAAGTTGCTCAAAACCATGCTCTATATAGAATACTTTGGTGACATCACATGACCTGACCAAAGGCCTCAACTTTCTGCATCTTAATTGTTCCTGCCATCGCCCACCCCCTGCCCCTTCCCGTTCCCTCACCCCACTTACCCCAGTTAAACCGACTCCTCCTCCTTGTATATAGTTCATTGTATATAGCTCATTTTGTACATAGCACATCTTGTACATAGTTATATTACAATTACACCTACTTAAATGTATTGTAACATCCTCTGCATGCCTACACTCTTGCACCATGTAACATGTTTGGGTTGAATTGTAAACCACTTTGATTTAAGGATAAAGTGGTATAAAAATCCTTTTAAATAAATTAATTGCTTCCCCCTTTCCTGTTTTATTGGAGTTCCTTTCATTACTTTTTATTTTGTTTTTAGCTTTTGTACACCACTCTGTTGCTCCCCCGAAGAGCAGTTAATCAAAAACCAATAAACATAAACATCCTTTTGATGCCCACATTATGGATATGCTGGGTCCCAATCCTATTCCACACACTGACATTACGGCAGATTACATGGGCACCTCTCAGTGAAACAGTACAGATGCCTCCCAAATGCTCGTCCCATTTACTAACAAGGGCTCCCTTTTCCCGAATTAAGGTGACTTACATATTTGGGCATTAAGGTGGGCACCTTAACACCCGGTGTCCTGTTAGCACTCGATAAGTGAAGCCAAGTGCCCTTACCACCGGAATGCCTACTCCCCACCTCGGCATTTAGCACACAATAACACCCTTACTCCTGCCGTTGAAGCTTGCTAACCGGTGCGCCCTTAACGCTCTTTAGTAAACATACCCCTAAGTACCATTATATAGAAGATTTTTAGAAAAGGACATTTCCAGATATTCAACAATTTTTAACCAGTCAACTGGACTTTCCAAAAGGCAATGTTTAAGTTGAGGCAACTGAAAGCTTCATGCCATGTCTCCTAGTTTTACAGTGCCATTTCCTTTGGAAAGGGTTTGTTTATGGACTGATAGCTTGTAAGTATTTAAACATCTGTATCATATCTCCCCTGCCCATCCTCCTTTCTTTGTTTAACAAATGCAGTATTCCTTACATAATTCTCTCTCAGATAACATTATAAAGCCCAAACATAAACTGCTATACTTTTATGGGGCCACAATTACAGTATATTCCTTTAAGGACGTGTTCCAATTATATTCCTACAGCAGTTAGAAAACGTGCCATGTCCTGTCCTATTTCTAATGCCCTTCAGAATACCAGCATTGAAAAATGAGCCTTCAGTCAGGGCTATAATAACACACTGAAACTCCTCTAGATTTGTTGAAATATTATAAATCTGAAACTATTGCCTGCCTGTGCTTAGAAGTATACACTGCATATCTATTCTTAGCTATGGCACCGGAGCGTCATTAACCTACTATGAGCATACTCAATAAGTTAATAATTTATATTTACTTTCATTCAAACTGATGTGATATTTTTTAGACTTTCCGTGTGAGTACTTATAGGAAGAATGAACATTATAACACATCTGGAATTGAATGGAATATGTTTATGGTATGAAATCAGTGTGATCTAAGGGCAGGAAATTCAAAACACTACAATCATCTCACTTCCTTCTTCAAATGTTTTATCAAATAATTACGCAACTCGGCTCCATAGGAAATAAAAGGGAAACACCAACAGAAAGACATATATAGAAAGCCACTTATTAAACTAGAAAATAATAATTTAGACAAGCAAGAGCAAGGGCGGCTCTATAATGAGGCAGAGTGAGGCAGCTGCCTCAGGCAGCAAAGTTTTGGGAGCAGCAAAAAATGCTCCCAAAACAGCCAAGTGGCTGTCACCTCAGTCTGCCTTCTATCATAAAAAAAAAAAAATATTTGAGTGGACCAGCTGCTGCTGCTGTCGCCTCTGCTTCTTCCAGGTCAGAAGCGGAAGAATCAAACCCCCCTCCTCCCACCACTGCCCCAGTTCCAAAAATACTCGGGCAGCGATGGCAAGCTATCAACTTTGAAAAATAAACGCACAGCAAAAGCGCGGGCTTTTGCGACTCTGGCAGGCTTGTAAGGCCCTGATGGGTCCCATCCCTCTGATGATGCTTTTTGCATCAGAGGGGGGCGGAACCAGCAGGGACTTACAAGCATGCCAGAGTCTTGAAAACTCCGCACTTTTGCTTTCCTGCCACCGATATTGATAGAGGTATCAGCAGTGGTGGCAGGAAGAGAGGTGGAGGTGGACGGTAGATGCTGGACAACTGGGGAGGGGACAGGAAGACAAATGCTGAACAATGAGGGGGAAGCAGGAAGACAAGTACTGGACAACGGAGGAGGAAGCAAGAAGACAAATGCTGGACCAGGGCTGGTGCTACCTGATAAGCTGGGTAAGCGCAGCAGAGGAGTGCCAACATCAGGAGAGTGCCATCGCTAGCCGCAAGCCCCCCACTCCTCATTCAGGATGGCCTGAGGAGTGCTGGCGCTCTAGTGGAGAACCTCCCGCAGGTAGAAGGCTGAGAAGCTGCAATCACTACTCACAGCCTTCTGCTCATGGAAGCGGCATGTCCAGTGGGGAGGCTGTCCACTCGGCCGCCGGCACTCCACAGGTCATCCTGAATGGGGAGTGGGGGCAGGCGGCCAGCGACAGTGCCCTTCTGACATCTGTTCCTGCAGGTAGGCTCTATTTCTCTGGGCTGCAGTCATGGCTTGCATAGCCCCTGCCCACAGGACATGCTGCTCCCACAGGCAAAAGGGTATGAGAGGCAGTGATCATGGCCCAGAGAAGCACAGCCTGCCTGTGGGCAGGGATTGTGCAAGGCCAATTATGCCCTGCCGCTCTGGGCTGGGATCATGGCTTGCACAGTCCCTGCCTGTGGGACATGCTGCTTTGCAGGTAGGCTCTGCCCCTTGTACATACAAGAAGTGGACATGAGAGGGCCTTGGGAAGGGGGGAGTGGAAATGATACGGCATTGGGAGGTGGATGTGGATGGGCACAGGGAATCAGAAGGGAAATGCTGGGTGCAGGGGGGGGGAATAGGGAGGCAGCGGACATAAGATTGAGGGGGGGGGGCTAGGGAGATACTGGAAATAGAAAGGAGCATAGGGAGAAGCAAGGAGAGGAGATGGAGTGGTGATGTTGGCCAGGGGTTTATAGGGAGACTATGAGGAAAATGCTGAACTTGGGGGGGGGGGGGGCAGAGGGGAGATGCTGGACAAAGAATAATAAGGGGAGAAGGAAATGCAGGACATGGGGGTAGTAGAGAGAGAGATGGGAGAAGATGGACATGGGGTAAATAGGATGAGAAAGAGACGGAGAGATGCTGGACATCGGAGTAATATGGAGGGGATGGTATGGTATGGAGATGGGGTAGATGCTGTTTGCAGGAGGACAGGAAGGGAGAGGGCAGAGGTATTGGACAGAGGGAAAGAGAGAGCCAGAGAGAGACTGGATGAGGGGTGAGAGATGTTAGGCATGGAGATGGAGAGAGAGAGAGAGAGCAAAAGATGGGACTAATGGACCAGGGAAGAAGAGCTGGGGAATGGAACGATTAGAATCTTTTATTTCCCTGGTGATGCTCCGCATGTGGAGTCCAGCTTCTTGGGGGTTTAATTTAATTTTTGTCTACATATTTTTATTTTTACTTTAGGTTGTGGTCACTTATTCTGTACTTGGTGAGAGTCTGTGTTCTGAGTGTGTGACTGAGGCCAGGTGTTAACATGGCGTTTGTAGGTAGGGATCTGTACTGTAGTAATTTGACTTGTTCAGCTTTTCAAATAAGTGTATGGATGTTCTAGGGCCCGCTGCAGTATTTATAGTGCTGTTTTTTCTGGGTAGGCCCCTTGTTGTATGAGTTTTGGAAGTTTATGCTGGTATGATATGGTAGATTTGGCCTTGTAGATCTTTGGTGACTTTTGTAGGGTTTTATATTAGTTCACAATATGCCTGGTACTGAAGAATGTTTATATTGTTGTTAGTGAGATGACCACAATCAGATTATTTTTAATATATTGAGTTCTGTGAGTGAATGTCCTACTTCTGCTCTGGACCCATTGTCGAGGGAGAGGTTTCTGTGGATGCAGAATATATATTCAAAATGAAAAAGCGAGAACCATAACGCAGTTTATAACAAAATAAAATGAGTTATAATCTTATAATTTGGTATTATAAACTGTGCTGTGGTTCTCACTTTTTCTTTTAGTTCCTTGGTGTGTGCGCATCTTGCATCTCCTTTGTTTCTGGTAGAATATATATTTACATTAACACCATGCTGGTCTGGTGTGCAGTTTCAGGAGTTATGCTGGGGTTGCCAAGCCCTTCTTGGTGTTTATATTGGAGAGGGAGGTGTTGTGTTCGGGTCACAAAGTCCCTCTTGTTTTTCAGAGGGTGTGAAGTGCTGTGTAGGGGCCACTGAGCCTCTCTTGTTTATCAGAGAGTGTGAAGTGCTGTGTTGGGGCACCAAGCCACCACTTTTGGAAATACTGCTGCTGCCTGCCTCGCCCCTCCCTAGATGGAATCAGTGGCAGCTGGGGGGATGGCAATGGCAGCAGCTAGAGGGGGGCAGCAGCAGCTGAAGGGGACGGTGTCAGCAGTGGGGGAGGGCGGCAAGGCCAGCCCTGTCCGGCAGTTTCTTCAGGTGGAAGCTGACAGATTTCACTAACCTCGTTTTACTCTCCCTTTACTATAAAGCAGGGGTCTCAAACTCAAATTGCTTTGAGGGCCAAATGAGGACTTGTAGAGTAACCCGGGGGCCGCACAAGACGCAGGCCTCATTTGCATAAGGGCATCATTTGCATAAGGGCATCATTTGCATAAATATTTGCATAATGTTACCATACACTAACTTTTAGTAAACATGCCTCTTAATGAGTGTATGCATAAAGAAAGACTAAAAGATTTCTACATTACTATAAACCAGTGCCAACCGCCAGGCACATTAGGAACTACTAGAAACACTGCTCATTTAGAACCCATAGCAAACCTGCCATGTCCTAACAGCACTACCAGGACTCACAAAGCACCATACCCTAACTATCAAAAGGCAACACTGCAAATATTAAATCAACACATTTCAGAGAATAACAATACATAACCTACTCGGGAAAGAGAACAAGTGGCAATGTCAAATAGGAATTACATAAACAGAATACCTCAGCTCAGTTACACATGCAGAACATACACCATCACCAAACAAGGAATCACAATTTAGAAACAGGAAGACAATTAAACTGGGAACCCCAAAAGCCAAACTTAGAATGTACAACACTGTAGAAATAAAACTATAAATTGATTTCCTCTTGTATTAAATAAAGTGCAGACGTTAAAGATGCACATTTCCAAGAGCTGACATATTTCAGTTAATAAATTCAAAATAAAGAGATATTTTTCTACCTTTTGTGCATTTTTTTTCAGTTGCAATTGTTCCAGCCACTTTCTTCTGGTTTCTTCGTGTCTTCTGCTAACGCTCCATTGTCTGCTGTCCATTTGTCCTTTCTTCTTTCCTAGTTTTTTTCCATTCTCTCTACATCTGCTTTAACATACTAATCATTCTCCTTTTGCTCTTTCCTCATTCCTATTTCATCCACTCAAATTTTACCCCTCCATCCTCAATCCCCACTTACTCTCCCAATACCTGGCCAATTGTAGATTTTTCTTCCCTCCCACACAAAATATAGTTCCCTTCTCCATTTCACTCTCCCAGCCCCATCCCATTCTAATCGTCCCCCAACATCAACTCCCTTCTAGCTCCTGCCCCACCCAGCATCCGCTCCCTTCTAGTCCCCGCATCATCAGCCCATTTCCAGTCCTAGCTCCCTCCCCTCACAGCCCATTTCCTTTCCAAGCCCCCCTCCCCATCAGCCCATTTCCATTCCAAGCCCCCTTCCACTCAGCCCATTTCCATTCCAAGACCCTGTCCCCATCAGCTATTTGCAGTTCAAGCTCCCCCTTCTACTCGGCCCATTTCCAGTCGTAGCCCCCCCCCTCATCAGCCCATTTCCTTTCCAAGCCCCCTCCCCATCAGCCCATTTCCATTCCAAGCCCCCTTCCACTCAGCCCATTTCCATTCCAAGACCCGGTCCCCATCAGCTATTTGCAGTTCAAGCTCCCCCTTCTACTCGGCCCATGTCCAGTCACAGCACCCCCCCCCAGTCCATTACCAGTTCTAGCCCCCCCCCCATAGTCCATTATCAGTCCTAAGCCCCCCAACAGCCACTTCCAGTCCTAACCCTTCCATCGCCCCATCTTCATTCTTAGCCCCCCCATAACCCCATTTTCAGTCTTAGCCCCCCAATCAGACCACCTCCAGTCCTAACCCCCATCTGTACATTACCAGTCCTAACCCCCATCACCCCATTTTCAGTAATATCCCATAACCCCATTTTCAGTCCTAACCCCCCCCCCCCCATTACTAGTCCTAACCCCCTAACCCCCATCAGCCCAAGTAAATTAAAAATGAAAAAACAAAAAAAACCCCGGGTTCTGCTGCTGCTGCCGCTGCAGTTGCAGCGGCAGAATCAACTGTCCCGCGGCCCCTTCCCATCTGCCCGGCAAAGCATCTTAGCTCCATCAGCGGCAGCTTTCAGGGCCACGAAGAGAGTATTATTTCCCTCTCGCGGCTCTGTTAGCCTGCCGATTCAGCCCCGGCAGGCTAACAGAGCCGCGAGAGGGAAATACTACTCTCTTCGCGGCCCTGAAAGCTGCCGCTGATGGAGCTAAGATGCTTTGCCGGGCAGATGGGAAGGGGCCGCGGGACAGTTGATTCTGCCGCTGCCACGGCAACGGCAGCAGCAGCAGAAGCCGGGGGGGTTTTTTGTTTTTCTGCATATTGAGACTTCGAGTTCCCTTCTCTTGCCATCCTTGAACTGACAGGCAGGTGGCAGTCTAACTCCTTTCCTTACATAGGCCTGTGCCATGCTGACCTTGCACCACTGTAACTCAGAGAGAGCTTCCAGCCACGGCAGCAGCAGCAGAAACCGGGGGGTTTTTTGTTTCCTGTGCATCGCGGGCCGCACAAAGGTCTCTTGCGGGCCGCATGCGGCCCGCGGGCCGCGTGTTTGAGACCCCTGCTATAAAGCAAGTAGAGAGCAAGAGGAAAAGAAACTAAAGAGGATAAGCCACTATCAAGGTGATGTTACAGGTATTAATTGTATCCAGGCAGTGGTTTGCAATAATGGTCTACATAGATGACATTTACTTTCAGGAATAGGATTTTGTAGTGCAATTGATTAAATATTACAATAGTGCAACCATCCAAAATATTCTTCTTAACTCACAGTAACATTTTGCTCACATCAACATAACAATAGCTCAGGTAGGTGTATTCAGTCACATCACGTAACAGGCTAGTCAAGTTATTCTTTAGATCTGCTGGTGAAACATTTACACAAAAAATTCCAGACCAATTCCTACTAAGGAATTGTTATTTTCTTTTTCAAAACCTTCAAACATTTCCCCCTCTAACAGGTAAGTTTCCCTTTTGGAATTTTATTTTTATTTATTTTATTTATTGGTTTCTTTTCCCAGTGCCTGTTTATTTGAGCTCAAATATATTTTCCCTGCTTGACTCTGTATAGGTTGCACCAGTACCTCTTCCAGTTCTATTTCTTGTGAAGGGATCCAGGACTCCAGATCCTTCTGCTACTGGATTGAAGATCTCCCCAGGTTCTTCAGATGTCCTCTTCTGTGCTTGATCCTACTCCTTACCTTTAACAAATCAACAAGGGAAAACCCTGTCTATCCTATAAGTTGGGGCACAATGTCTTTCTCTTTAAGAAAGAATATTGTGGGGGTTTTTCAGCAACTATAAAACTTTTCCTATCTAATTAAATAAAAAAATAATTGATACACTCTGTCTTCCTTTGTTTCCTTGCAAACATCCACTCCACGCCTCCACACTCTGGAATGCAAACCAACCACACCCACATGCAGCAATCTCCCAAGCACACTTGCCTTAGCTGAGCCAGCTAGGGACTGCTTTATTCTTTCAATCCAAGAATGAGACTATCTTCTCAGGCCCATTAAGGGTCAGTCTCAATTAACTAAGCACAGAGCCCAGCAGAATGCTTAAACTCTGTGTTCTGCCTCAGTTGCACACAAACACTTGCATTCCCATGATTGCCACTGGTGTCCATTCCCTTCCAGTCCCCCTCCTTCCCCACTGACCAGTCCCTTCTAGTACAAATACCATGGCAGCCCCTCTCAGATACACTCCCTTCCAGTTCCATTCTCCCATCCCCTCGCATCAGCCCATTTGTAGCCTTAGCCCCCAGTTTTCTTCCAGGGCCAGCAGCTCTATCCTCCCCTCCCCACAATCAGCCCATTCTCAGTCAAAGCCCCCCAATCAGCTCACTTCCAGTGCTAATCCCCCCTCAACCCCATTACCAGTGCTAGCCTCCCCTAATCCGCCCACTACCACCAGTCCTACCCCCCCCATCACCAGTCCTATCCCCCATCAGCCCATTTCCAGTCCTAACCTCACCGATCAGCTCATTTCCAATGCTAGCCCCCCATCAGTCCATTATCAGTCATACCCCCCTATCAGCCCATTACCAGTCCCAACCCCCCCTTGATCAGTCCATTCCCAGTCCTAGCCTTCAACCCATTACCAGTCCTAGTCCCCTCCCATCTGCCCATTACCAGTGCTAGCTCCCCCATCAGCCCATTATAATCCTAAGCCGCAATGTCTCTCGCCTCTCTCCAGCATTTATCCCGTCTGTCCAGTATGTCCCTGTCTCTCCCCTTTGTGCATGCCAGCCGCCGCCGTCCATGTCAGCCCCGTCCTTCCATCTGTCCATGTCAGCTACCTCCCTCCCTCCCTGTCAGCCCACTGTCCATGTCAGCCTCCCTCCAAGTCAGTCCCCCCTCACTCCATGTAAGCCCCCCTACTTCCATGCTTCCATATCTGCTCCCTCCCTCCATTTAAGCCCCCCTCCTTCCATCCATCCATTTGAGCTCCCTCCCTCCTTGTTTGCGCCCCTCCCCCCCATGTCGATTGTAGCCCCGCCTCGCCCCATGTCGATGGTAGCCCCCCCCTCTCCCCATGTCGACCCCCCCCTCCCCATGTCGATGGTAGCCCCCCCCTCCCCCTCCCCCTCCCCCCTCCCCCTCCCCCCCCCCTCCCCCCCCCCTCTCCCCATGTCGATGGTATCCCCCCCCCTCTCCCCATGTCTTCCTCCCGTACTCTGCAGCCGCGGCTCCCTGCCAGGTAGGGTACCGCGGCAGTGCTTGTAAAATAGATGCGGAGCCCTTCCTGTCTTGACGGGCTCCGTGCAGCATTGTCCCGCCTCTAAAGGAAGTTGTAAGTACAACTTCCTTTAGAGGCGGGACAATGCTGCACGGAGCCCGTCAAGACAGGAAGGGCTCCGCAACGATTTTACAAGCACAGCCGCGGTTCCCTAACAGGCAGGGAGCTGCGGCTGCAGACGAAAGGAGGCAGACACCTGTCCTAGCGGACCTTCCCGCGTGCCAGCTGCAAGGCCTTCGCGTGCCACAGCTGGCACGCGTGCCATAGGTTCGCCATCGCTGCTCTACACTAACTAATCGAGGTGAGATCCTACTTAACTGGAACTCCACTATTTCGAAGGCAGCTCAAGCTCCAACCACACATTACAGAACAAGACACAAAGAATCTAAAAACTGGTATAAATCGGATTTGAGGAAACCGAAACAAACATTGCGAAAATTAGAACACAGATGGAGGTGCAGAAGATCTGAAAGGGATAATAGACTATACATGGACATACTTACAATTTACAAGGAAGCCATCAACAATAGAAAAAAAGAATATCACTCGACCCTCCTCACCAAATCCCTCAATAGTCCAAGGGAGCTTTTCTCTATCATCAAATCCCTAATAAAAACACCTAATCAAGTTGAAGATCAAATTTCTATCAAGCTCCAGACACTAGCCAACCACTATATGGAAAAACGTAAACCGCTATATAGTGATGATATTATCTCTAAGGCAATCATCCCTCTACCAGATGACGCCAACCTGCGTACTCATAACAAATGGAATTCATTCCACTTTATAGACCAAAAACACCTCAAGAACATAATTACTAATCAATACTACTATTTCTCCAACCGACCCCTGCTCGGTCAGCTGGTTAAAAGCAACGAAAGATGAGTTCACTCCAGTAATCTTAGCAATAGTAAACCAGTCCTTAAGACAAGGACACATGCCTACTGCCCTGAAACAATCAATCATCTGCCCAATCTTAAAATCAAATGCATCTGACAAAGATCACCCTAACCCTTACAGTCCCATTCCCAGTCTACCGTTTATAGTGAAGGTTATTGAAAAGTAGTACAGCTCCAACTTCAAGACTTCATTGAATTAAATGCACCATTAGATGAGCAACAACATAGATTCAGACCCTTTCATAGTGTTGAGACACTTATGCCTATTTTTATTGACAAACTCATCCGTGGATTGAACAACAGCAAGAAAGCATTTATCTTGATATTTCTTGACATTGCCTCAGCCTTTGACAGTATCAGTCATAAAATACTCTTTTCAAGACTACAGCAGATTGGATTACACGGCACTGTAATCCACTGGTTTAAATCCTACTTAACCAATCACACTCAACAGGTTCAGATCAGTCAAACCCCCACAAGGTTCTTCCCTCTCTGCCCTACTTTTTATCTTTATGTACAACCCATCTGCAATATCTTTAAAAAACACAAAGTAAATTACCACATCTATGCGGATGATATAATGATGTATCTTCCCATAGAAATTTCCAACCCTACATACACTCAGATAACCTCCTGTCTAGATGATGTAATAGAATGGCTAAAAATATATAACCTAAACATAAATATTAAAAAAATAGAAGTACTCTGTGTATCCTGAAATCAAAATTGTAATCCACCATCAAAATTCCACATACAAGGGTCTGAGCTGGATGTAAAAAAAGAAGTGAAATACGTTGGAATCACTCTAGATAAGTCTCTAAACTTGGAAGCCCACATAAAATTAATTACTAAAGCCTTATACTTCAAACTACATATGATACAACACCTCAAACCCCTTCTAGTAAGCTATGACTTTAGATCAGTCTTACAAGCTCTAATCATACCACATTTTGACTATTGTAATAGTATTCTGCAAAGACTTCCTAAGAAAACTATCCAACAACTCCAGATGGCACAAAATCTTGTCGCACGCATAATTCATAAGGCCCACTGCTCTATCATATTACCCCACTTCTTCATAACCTCCACTGGCTACCCATTGTATCAAGAATAAAATACAAATACATGATGATAGTTGTTAAGCACCACAATAACATAGCCCCATCATACCTAACCTCCCTCCTCATCTCACCCTCAAACACAAGAAACAGAAGGAGCTGCCCCAAAAAATAAATAAATAAATAAAACACTCTTGATATACCTTAACATATCCGCAACCCAAATCACTTTAGAAGTTCTAGAACATTCACATACATTGCCCCAACACTCTGGAATGCTCTCCCGGATAATTTGAGAGCAATAAAGGATCTCCAACTGTTCCGCAAGGAACTCAAGACATACCTGTTCCTTGATTACTAAGGTTACCCATCTGATAACCCACCAACTCAACCAACCTAGTCACATCTAACATATATAGGTCACTACCAATGGTTAACCATTCAATAATGAGTACCTAAATTCTCCTAAAAGCTTTATTGCATATAAGTTGTTGTAATATAGTTGGCATTAATTAAAATGTTACCCAGTGAATTCTATATTATAATGTAAAGTTCCATGTTATGTTCGATGTAAACCGCTCTTGATCTCTGGAAGGAGCGGTATAGAAAAACTACTAAATAAATAAATAAATGAACCGCTACTTCCACCCCCCCCCCCCCCCACGCAGATTTCCAGTTTATGCAAAGTGGAAGTCTACATCAGAAAGGGAGGTGGGGCAGAAGCCGCTGCTCATGCTAACCAGGAAATGTGATGCAGCACTTGTGAGATTAGGTACAGTAAGTGCCGTGGCACAGTTTTTAACCCATTGCTGCCACTGCAGGCCCCAGAGAGGAGCGGCAGTGGCGGCAATGCAATGCCCCTGGATGCCGGCGGTCTAGGTGGCTACCTAGTTCACCTACTGGTAGCACCGGCTCTGTGTAAGTGTGTGCATATAGTTTTACTGGAATCATTTTTCACTAGTGTGGACAGTTCTAAAATTACCCCAAGAATGTTTAAAATAAATAATAAATGCAAACGAAAATTTCATCCCATTTGCTGAACTACAGCAACAAAAGGCCATACAAATGGCCAATTTTGGAATGCCACAAAATAAATCTACCCTTCATAAGAGTTTAAAATTGGGTCACCTACTTTTTGAGACTTCAATTGCCATTAGCCAATGCGCTAATTTATATCAGATAATGCAATTCACAGCACTAGACATTGTGGGGATAATTTTAGCAAAAGCTGCCTTGATTTATGTGAGAACAATGCACAACATCTAATTTTAGTTGCATATGAGTGTAAGTGGACACCTACGCAGTGAGTGACGCAGTTATTATTTGGTAAATACACGCACTCATCTGATCGCACATATTTTCACGGTGGGCATGCACAGGGACGGAGTTTGGGCGGTGCATACTGGGCATTAATTATAGAATCCTACACTTTATATGCATTCCTTGCAAATTTAGGCCCAGGCATTTATACCAACTCTAGGGCTAGGGTAAGTAATCATGCCTTAAACCAACATGCATTTTCTGCCATTTATGCTAATACTGTAGTTTTAGGCTTGAAATGCACACACGTGTACATTAACTAAGCACGAACTACAGAAATCGTGTCAAGTTTGAAGGCACGGACTTTATGCTTGCTCAAGAGTGGCTGTAAATATTAGCGTGCACTTTATGTGCATAAATTGCATCTGCACCCATCAGGGCCGGTGCTAGGATTTCTGGCGCCCCCTGCAACCTATAGATCAGCACCCACTCCCTCATTACTATTAATTGTGGCTACCCTCCAACCCTCTTTTTTTTCAAAAATGTCTTTGTGAACTCTTTTCAAAATGAATGTAAAAAATTTCAGTACTGAGCAGGATGTGATAGTCTAAGTTTTAATGTGATCAGCAAACAAAATCTATAATCAAAATTGATATAATGTTGAAGCAAAGGATAGTTGCAACATAGGGGCGTATTTATGAAAGGTTTTAACACACAGTAATGAAATTAATATGCGTTAAGTGCCCACAGTCCTTTTATTTCCTCGCTCTCCTCCACACATATCCAACAGATAGCGAACACATTAACAAAATTCACCCCTTCCTTTCTGAACACACTACTTAAATACTTATCCACTCTTTAATCACCTCCTGCCTCGACTACTGTAACCTCCTCCTTGCTGGTCTCCCTCTGGGTCATCTTTTTCCTCTTCAGTCTGTTCAAAACTCTGCTGTGCGGTTAATCTTCCGCCAGTCCCAGTATACTCATATAACCCCTCTTCTTAAATCACTTCATTGGCTTCACTTCCGTTTCCATATCCAATGCAAACTTCTCCTTCTGACCTATAAATGCATTCATTCTGCTGCTCCTCACCACCTTTCCTCTCTCCTCTCTCCCTACACCCCTCTTCGTGAACTCTGTTCTTCCTCTGGCTTGCTTCGACAGAGCCCACATGGTAACCTCTCCCCAGCTTTCAAAGAAAGCCTTTGGGAGATATATCATGCATGCATGGTACGCTTCCTGCCTAACGGTGCCATCTTGCCTCAGTATGATAACATAGCACAAGATGGCAAAAAGAAAAAACAACTCCATAGGGAGGAGGGAGGGTTGTGAGGACTGATTCCTGCTATCCATGTAGAACACCTGTTACAGATGAGTAACTACACTTTCTCCGGGAACAAGCAGGAAGTCAGTTCTCATATATGGGATTCCCTAGCTACAGGTTACCAAAAAAAAAAACTGTAAAAAGCTACCCGAGAACAGAAAAGGTGAACTTTGAGAAGCTGCAACTGAGTCAAGGACACCAGCCCCACGAGTGGCCCCAAGTGTCAAGTGAGGAATCCATTCTCCGGTAGCCTGAACACACCAAAGGACCGGAGAGGTGGAGTTGCCTTACACTCTGAACAAATGACAGAGTACTAGGACATGTCAATTTTAGGGGTAGATTTTTATTTTTCCAAACTTTACAAACTACTAGTGACCAAATTATGCAGTTTAGCATGCTGAATCTAAAGCTATCTTCAGAAACTGCTTAAAGCGAGTCTTACCTACATCAAAACACAGTTGAAATATGTGGAAATTAAGTAAATAATATTTATTTGAATGTACAAATCTGAACAACAGTAGCCACATAATAATCTTTAAAATGTCATTTATGCAGTTAATTGAATGTTATTTAACAAAATCCAGCAAAGAAGCCATATCTTAACCCTAACTTCTGTCCACCAGCCTACCTAAAAGTCGGAGATGTAGAACTGCAAACCAAGTCCACAATCCGTTACCTGGGCGTAACACTGGACCAAAAACTGGACATGAAGACACACATTGGCAACATGGTGAAATCAACATATCATAAAATCAGGACACTCAGACATCTACGCCCCCTGCTACAACCTGATGATTTCAGAACGATCTTTCAGGCGCTAACTATTCCACATCTCGACTACGTCAACGCGATACTGCAAGGGTTACCACAATCAACCCTAAGTCCACTCCAACTTGCCATGAACTCTGCAGCCAGAGTTCTAAATGGGGCCTCAAGGCGAGAACATATAACACCTATCCTCAAAAGTCTCCACTGGCTCCCAGTCCACTGTTGGATCGTCTTCAAGATCTTGCTACTAATATTCAAGGTCATCAATGGGCTCTCCCCCTCATCACTTGCGAGCCTCACCTTCATGACTCCCCCCACCAGGACCAGACGACTTACAGCAATAAACACTATGGTAATCCCCAAAACAATAACCCAGTGTACACAGTCAACCGCAAACAGGGCTTTCAGTCTTTGTGCACCTAGATGCTGGAATGCCCTGCCACCCAACATACGAGCAATCACAGAGATAACGAAATTCAGGAAGGCACTGAAGCACCACCTCTTCATCAAGTGCTACCCGGAAGTAGGTACGCCAAAGTGCCCCGCACACAATCACAGATCCATGACTACCCAGTAACCATACCGCAATGTGATGTATATATGTATATATATATTCTGGTATTTTTGTGTAAAATAGTTAACAAGTTATCCAAGTTGAGTTCCCTGTTATCTGTGATTACGGTGTAACCCCCACCGTAAAATCTCATTGATGTTCCATGTAAACCGCACTGATTTCGAATAGCGCGGTATATAAGAGTATTAAATAAATAAATAAAAATATCTTATTTGCTTCTGTTTCGGATCATGAGCTCCCTGCTGACCATCTGACCCCTAATAAGTTACCCCCCTTCTTAAAGCAATTACATTTGCTCCCAATAGCAAGCTGTCTGAGTTACAAAGCCCTATTGATGACATTTAAAATTCTACATGACATGTCAGCAATCTCCCTTGCTGGAATCATTCAACGTACCCCGAACAATACGAGACCAAGCGTGGCGAACAAACTAATCACCCCTTCAGCAATAAGGACGAGCACCCAATCCGCCAAGAACCAAGCCTTCTCATTATATGCACCAACCCTGTGGAACACTCTCCCTGCGCCGATCTGAGCCATCTCCGACCTTTCAACCTTTAGGAAAACCATAAAGACTCATTTGTTCCAACTATTCTATGACCACATAACACAGATATGCTAGAGGCAATGCTTGTCAACCCCACAGATACAACTTCCCCTATGCTAACCTCTTAGGAACCACTCACCTACTTGTAATTTAGTTCCCCCTGTTACTACCCAAGTTGACCTCTGTGTTCAATGTTAATTATCTAATATTCCTGTTTTATGCCTGTTCAATATAAAATGTTTTTATTGTTCATGTTCCATGTAAACCGCACTGATTTTGAAATAGTGCGGAATACAAAAGTAAATAAATACATAAAAAATATAATGTTCCCTCCTCTCTTGATTGTACACATGACTAGCAGCCTCAGTTGTCATTTTTACACACCTTTCTATGGACTGGGAGTGTGATAGCCAGTCTGGAACCACCATAGGCGTGCTCAGAAATGCCTTGATCTCTGCTGTTGTCATAGTGCAGGTAAGAGGAGGCTCAGAGACTACCGAACTCCAGTAAAGTAAATGAGCGCAGTTGCCTCAGTGTTGATGGATGGTGTTTTCCTGGGTCTCACACTGCTGTCTCCAAGCTGAGTCTTCTCATCTCTTTCACCTCTGATCTTCGATATCTTCTCCACTGCATCTCCTCTCTCCTGTTCCTCTTCAATGCACAACATAGCTTGCAGAACAGACTCGCTGTAACCATATCAAGCTGACCTTCTCACTGTAGGCATGGCTATCTTCCATACCTCTTCGCACTGTTCTTTCAACATTTGCAGCTGGAAAAGGAGATACTTGGGACCTTATGTAACATAGTAAATGATGGCAGATAAAGACCAGCATGGTCCATCTAGTCTGCCCAGCAAGATGGCAAGAGTAGGTGCACTTGTCGCTCTGTGCAGGCCACCCCTCCCCAAGTCTTTGTTTAGGGGTGAACCCACCATTCCATGTAGGACACCCCTATTTGTTGAGACGTTAGATGGTTCAGAAGTTAGATGGTACCATTTATTTTGTTTTTATCCTGTTGCTGTAAAGGGATCCACTGTGTTTGTCCCATGCCATTTTGAATACCATCACCGTGTTTGCCCCCACCACTTCCATCGGGAGGGCATGTCAAGCGTCCACCACCCTTTCAGTGAAGAAATATTTCCTGACATTGCCTTTCAATTTACCACCTTGCAGCTTCATGTTATGCCCTCTAGTTTTACAGCTTCCCCGTCTTTGGAAGAGGTTTGTTTGTTCATCATTTCTCCTTAAGTATTTAAAGGTCTGAATCATATCTCCCCTGTCCCTCCTCTCCTCCAAAGTGTACATATTTAGGTCTTCAAGTCTCTTCTCATAAGGCTTCTGACGCAGGCTCCAAATCATTTTGGTCGCCTTCCTCTGAACAGTTTCCAGTCTTTTTACATCTTTTGCAAGATATGGTCTCCAAAACTGAACACAGTATTCCAAGTGAGGCCTCACCAGTGACTTGTACAGTGGCATAAGTACCCCTCCTTTCTGCTGTTAATCCCTCTTTGTATGCAGCCCAACATCCTCCTGGCTTTTGCCACTGCCTTGTCACACTGTTTTGCCACCTTGAGATCATCAGAGATAATCACACCAAGGTCTTTCTCCTGAACCGTGTATACCAACCTCTCGTGTACATTTCCCTTGGATTTCTGCTACCCAAGTGCATGACACTGCACTTTTTCGCATTAAATTGTAGTTGCCAAGAGTTAGACCAGTCTTCCAGCTTTTGTAGATCTTTCCTCATGTTAACCACTCCCTCGGGGGAGTCCACTCTGTTGCAAATTTTTGTGTCATCTGCACAAAGACAGACTTTTCCATCCAGTCCTTCAGCAATATCACTCACAAATACATTGAACAGTGCCAGGCCCAGGACCGAACCCAAGGGCACCCCGCTAATCACCTTCCTCTCATCCGAGTGAGCTCCATGTACCATCACCTTCTGTCGTCTGTCAGTCAACCAATTTCTAATCCAGTTTACCATCTTGGGACCCATCCCCAAGCTACTTGTTCTCCAAATCCCACTCCCTGTTCAATGTAATGACCAGACATATGCATTTTGTCGGATGTTTTTTGTTACATGTAAACCGCGCTGATTGCAAATAGTGCGGTATATAAGAATTGTAAAATAAATAAATAAATACTGAGTTTATTGACAAGCCTCCTATGAGGAACAGTATCAAAGGCTTTGCTGAAATCCAGGTAGATGACATCCACTGCATGCCCCTGATCTAGTTCCTTGGTCCAGTCAAAGAACTCAGTCAGATTTGTTTGGCAAGACCATCCTTCGGTAAAACCATGTTGCCTCGGATCTTGCAACCTGTTGGTTTTGAGAAAGTTCACTATTCGCTCTTTCAGGAGTGCTTCCATTACTTTTCCCGCCACCGAGGTAAGGCTCACGGGCCTGTAGTTTGACACTTCTTCCCTGTTAACACTTTTGTGTTGAGGTACAACATCAGCCATTCTCCAGTCCTGAGGAACCTCTCCTGTTTCCAAGGATCTGTTGAAGACATCCTTTAACGGTCCTGCAAGAACCTCTCTGAGCTCTTTCAGTATCCTGGGATGTATCCCATCCGGTCCCATGACTTTGTCCACTTTCAGTTTAGCAAGTTGTTCTAACACCTCATCTTCTGTGAATGGTGTGGTATCTACTTCATTCCCATTTTTATATTTGGGAATCACAGCTGGTCCATCTCCAGGATCTTCTTTAGTAAAAATCTTGCTATTTATTTTTATATTGAACCAGTTCACCATGTAAATCCCAACATAGAAATAAGTAAGATAAATTGACTACTGAGGCACAAAAGGCATTAATAGGCAATGCAAACACATAAAAACTATTATCAGAGCACTTAACCTTATTTCAGTAATTTTTGCATTTTTGTGTAGTTTCCTAGAACTTACAGGTAGGTAAATAACATATTACACAAAATTTAAAGCTAGTTGTTTATTTGCCACATGAAATTGTATCATTATTTCACTAGTACTTTTAAAATTATGACATCTCCAAAACTGATACACCCTGCCTGGCTGAAGATGCTGTCCTGTTGGGACTCCCTCTCCAGGCAGTAATGATCTGCAAAGGTTTGGACAGAGGACCAGGTGGCAGCCCAACAGATTTCCACCAAGGGTCAGAGTGTAGGTTTGCCACCAAGGCCGCCATGGCCCGGAAGCTGTGCACTGTAACCGGGCACTCCAGCAAGAGACCGGCCTGCTCGTAAACAAAGGCAATGAGGTCTGCCACCCAAGAGGGAGGAATGGCCTAGTGGTTGGGGAAAGTTACCTCAGGCTGGAAGGTCAGGGGTTCAAATCCCACTAGAAGACAGCAACCTTGGGCCGGAAGGACTGGGGTTTCTAGTCCCACAAGTGCTCCTTGTGGTCTTGGGCAAGCCACTTAACCCTCCATTGCCCATGTTCCCTGTAAATAGTTATTTCCGAGTTATAATGCCCTGTTCAATGTAAACTGCCTTGATATCATGAAAGGTGGTATATAAGAAATGTTAAATAAATAAAGTGGACAGAGTACTTTTAGAGGCAGCTGTCCCCAGCCAATTTGGGTCATAGAAGACAAAGAGCTGAGAGGAGCAATGATGGGCCTGAATACACTTCAGGTAGAAGAATAGGGACAGCTTAAAGTCCAGCATATGGAGAGCTGCCTCTGCCCTGCTGGCATGGGGCCATGGAAAGAATGTAGGAAGCACCACCTCTTGGTTGAGGTGGAATGGGGACACCACCTTTGGGAGAAACTTGAGGTGCATAAGGAGTATGACCCTGTTATTGTAGAACCTCGCATAAGGTTGGTGAGCCTCTAGGGCCAGGTGTTTGCTGACCCTGTGAGCTGAGGTGAGCACCACAAGGAAGACCACCTTCTAGGATAGATACTTAAGGTGACATAAGTTGAGAGCCTCAAACGGTGGCACATTGAGTTTTGAGAGAACTACGTTGAGGTGCCACTCTGCTGCCAGGGGGCAAATGGGTGACTTAGAGAGTAGTAGACCCCTCAAGAATCAAATCACAAGTAGCTGAGCAGAGAGTGGCTTGCCCTCTATGAGATGATGGTGCACCAAAAGCACGCAGAGGTGTACTCTGACAGAGTTGGATTTCAGCCCTGCCTAGGACAGGTGAAGCAAGTAATTGAGGACCAGCTGGACCGAACAGGAGAAGGGGTTAATTCACCTCTTCGCACACAAAACTGAGAAACTTCACTACCTGAAGGCATAGGCCCTGTGGGTGGAAGGCTTGTGAGAAGCCAAAAGAACTGCTTCCACCTAGTAGTTGGAGAGACTGAGATGGGCCAAAGCTACCCTTTCAGCAGCCAAGTTGGGTGCAGGAGGGATCCGTCCTCCTGTGAGAGCAGGCCCAAGTCACTCTCCAGAGGGACCAAGGTCACCTGAGACAGGCAGGATTTTTCTGAGGCAATGGAGGGTTAAGTGACTTGCCCAAGGCCACAAGGAGTGCTATTGGGAATCAAACCCTGGTCTCTGGGTTCCAAGCCAGTGTTCTTAACCATTAGGCTTCCTCTCCTCTCATGCCCTCCTGGATCCTTTACAATCTGGCTTTCGTCCTTTACACTATACTGAAACGGCTCTTACCAAAATCTCCAGTGACTTGTTCCTGGCAAAATCCAAGGGCCTTTATTCTGTCCTTATCCTTCTTGACCTCTCTGCTGCTTTTGACACCGTTGACCACAACCTTCTCCTCGATACCCTGTCCTCACTTGGTTTTAAGGGCTCTGTGCTATCCTCGTTCTCCTCCTACATAAGAACATAAGATATGTCATACTGGGTCAGACCAAGGTCCATCAAGCCCAGTATCCTGTTTCCAACAATGGCCAATCTAGGTCATAAGTACCTAGCAGTTTCCCAAAAAGACACGGGTTCCTCAATGCTTCTATTGGGTCAAGCAGTGATATCACGGGTCCCTTTTAATAATGGTTTATGGACCTTTCTTCCAGGAACTTGTCCAAACCTTTTTTAAACCCAGCTACACTAACAGCTTTTACTACATCCTCTGGTAACAAATTCCAGAGTTTGATTACACGTCGAGTGAAAAAATATTTTCTCTTATTAGTCCTAAATAGCTTACCCTGTAGCTTCATTGCACGTTACCTGGTCTTTCTATATTCTGATGACATAAACAATCAATCTGCATTTACCCATTTATCCACTCCATTCGTTAATTTATAGACCTCTATCATATCTCCCCTCAGCCGTTTCTTTTCCAGGTTGAAGAGCCCTAACCTTTGTAGCCTCTCTTCATAGGAGTAGCCTTCCATCCCCTTTACCATTTTGGTGGCTCTTCTCTGTACCTTTTCTAATAACGCTATGTCCTTTTTAAGATACGTAGACCAGAACTGCACACAATATTCAAGGTGCGGTCGTACCATGGAACGATACAGAGGCATTATAATATCCTTTGTTTTATTTTCCATTCTTTTCCTTATGATACCTAGCATTCTATTTGCTCTCTTGGCCGCCGCTGCACACTGGGCCGAGGGTTTTAACATGGTATCCACAATGACGCCTAAATCTTTTTCCTGGGTGGTGGTTCCTAATGTGGAACCTTGCATCGTGTGACCATAGTGTGGGTTGTTCTTCCCTAGGTGCATAAGTTTGCATTTGTCACATTAAATTTCATCTGCCATTTTGATGCCCAGTCTTCCAATTTATCAAGATCCTCTTGCAATTTTCCACAATCCTCTTGGGTTTTCACAACTTTAAATAGTTTTGTGTCATCTGCAAATCTGATAACCTCACTCATTATTCCCTTTTCCACATCATTTATGAATATGTTAAAAAGCAGCAGACCCAGCACAGATCCCTGGGGTACTCCATTAGTCACCTTTCTCCATTGGGAAAATTGGCCATTTAGCCCTACCCTCTGCTTTCTATCTTTTAACCAGTTCCTGATCCACAATAGTACACTGCCTCCTATCCCATGACTTTTTACTTTTGCCAAAGATCTCTGATGAGGGACCTTGTCAAAGGCTTTCTGAAAGTCCAGATGCACTATATCAACCAACTCACCTTTGTCTACCTGTTTATTCACACCTTCAAAAAAACATAACAGATTAGTAAGACAAGATCTTCCTTGTCTAAAGCCATGTTGACTGTCTCCCATTAAGCCATGACCATCAGTAATTTTGTTCTTTATGATGGTTTCTACCATTTTTCCCCGGTACTGAAGTCAGGCTCACCGGTCTGTAGCTTCCCGGATCACCCCTGGAACCCTTGTTAAAAATTGTCTGCAATCTCATATTTCAATTCTTTCAGCACCCATGGATGTATAACATCCGGTCCAGGTGATTTGCTAGTCTTCAGTTTATCAAGTAGTTGTAATACATCTTCCCGGTATATCGATATTTCTTTCAGTTCTTCCGCATTATCACCTTTAAATACCACTTCAGTCATGGGTAACATCCCTACATCTTCCTCAGTAAAGACCGAAGCAAAGAATTCATTTAGTCTCTCCGCTATGGCCTTGTCCCCTCTTAATGCCCCTTTTACCCCTCTATCATCTAATGGTCCAACTGACTCTATCACAGGTTTTTGGCTACAAATGTACTTGAAAAAGTCTTTATTATGCTTTTTTGCTTCCACAGCAAGCTTCTTCTCAAATTCTCTCTTTGCCTGCATTATCAATGTCTTGCATTTAACTTGCCTATGCTTGTGCTGTTTCCAGTTTTCGTCATTTGGCTCTTTTTTCCATTTCTTGAAAGATGCTTTTTTTGGCAACAACAGCCTCTCTGACCTCACCTTTAAACCCTACTGGCAGTTTTTTGGACTTCCTTCCAGTTTTCTTACAGTGTGGAATACAACTGGTCTGGGCTTCCAAAATATTATTATTATTATTTTTTTATATATTTTATTTAAACATCACCACACAACAGTAACAAGGCCAATACAGGCAAACTTCAGAGGGGTGGACTCTCATCCCCACCGAAGACCAGTGACAGAGGGTGAAGACAGTTTGCACGTTATATCCCCACCTCCCCCCCCTCCCCCCCCATCCACTACCCCCCCTCCACTACCCCCCTCCCAGTCGCATATCATTCCAGATCTTTCCCTACAGTACACCCCAGCCGCACTCCCAATTCCCTTCGCCCAGTTATCTCCCCCTCTTCGCCGCCCTCCGTTATCGACCTAGTTGCAGGATCTCGTTCCGACAACGGGCCCCCAACCGGCCAATATAGGGGTCCCACACCAAAAGGAAGGAGGCCCAGCGCTTGACACTGCCCCGTGCCCGCCACCGCTCTGCCAGCATTAGCTGGTGAAGGCTATTGCGCCACTCCCCAAATGTCGGGGGTTGCGGGTCTCGCCACAGTCGTAAAATAGGACCTTTGCCCACCAGACAAGCCTTTCGCAGGAACAATCGGTCCATTCGCCGGGGCGGGCAAGGGAGATCCAGTTTATCCAGTACCACAAAGGTCCCGGTCCATCGCACCCTGTGTTGTAGTAACCCCGAGACATACCGTGCAATTCCAACCCAGTAGGATTGGATGCATGGGCAAGCCCACCACATATGCCATAAATTAGCTAAGGGAGCCTGGCATCGCGGACATCGGCCATCACTCGTCAAATGGCTACGGAAGGCCCGCCTGGGCAAGAAATAGGCTCGAGTAAGACATTTAAATTGTATCTCTCGCCATCAGGCCCCCTCCACCAAGGCCGCAATTCGCCGGAGAGCCACCAAAATGGTGCGTGGGGGAATCGTCTTCCCCATCTCCGCGCCCCATGCCGCCTCCACTCCACGATAGTCGACAGGCACTTGGAGAGCCATCAACCAAGCTCGATAGCCCGCAATAGATTGAGGTGCATCATCCTCCAAGGCAAAAAAACCCAGCAGTTGTACCGAGCGCTCCGAACCTAGAGCCTCCCTAGGCAGGGTGGAAATGTAATGGGAAATCTGAAGGTATGCAAAAACAGAAGTCTGGGTTAAATCATATTCCCGGCAAAGGGATTGAAAGGACTTGCACTTCCCCGCCTCATCTACCAAATGCCCGATATTTCGAATCCCCCTTTGCCACCAATCACGAAAGCCCGGCGAATTCGATCCCGGGGAGAAGTGGACATTTCCTTGCAGAGGCACCCAACTGGACGCCGTCCAGACCGTCCCCCAGCGACCATTAAGATAGCGCCACGCTCGCTGGGCTGACTCAAGCAGGACGCTCGATGCAAGGCGTGCGGGAAGGAGGCGCCTCTCCGTATGCAAGACCCCCATCAGTGAATACGGCGCCACATAGGCCTCCTCAAAACTCGTGGGGGTGTAAACCGCTGTCCCGCCCAACCAGTCCCCCAAATGACGAGCCTGACAGGCCAAGGCATACACCCCCAGGTCGGGAAGTCCCATTCCCCCATCCCGCCACCTCCCCATAAGCCGTGACAAGGGTATACGGGCACGAGCTCCGCGCCACAAAAAGGTCCGGAAGGCTTCTTCCAGTCTATGCAAGTCGCCCCGCAGCAACCACACCGGCAACGTCTGCAGCCAATACAGCAGCCGGGGCAATATTACCATCTTGATAGCTGCCACTCTCCCCGATAACGAGAGCGGCAGCGGTTGCCAAGCCTGCAGCTGGGATCGCGTACGGGCCAACATCTCCTCAAAATTGCAGCGGTACAGCTCATGCGGATGGCCGGTCATTCTAATGCCCAGGTATGCAAAATGTGAGTGCGCCCACTTAAGGGGGAACCCGCCGACCCACTCTCGCTGCAACGTCCCCAACACATCGAGGGCCTCTGACTTATCACTATTAATCCGCAGCCCCGAAAACGCGCCAAATGCACGCATTTCATGCAATAAACCAGGCAGGGAGTCCGCAGGAGCTGAAATATGTACCAGTATATCATCAGCAAAAGCCGACACTTTAAAAGTCTGGGAACCCATACGTATTCCCTGTATCGCCGGCGACTGCTCAATTGCCCGAATCAAAGGATCCATTGATAACACAAATAATAGGGGGGATAGGGGGCATCCCTGCCGCGTCCCCCTTTCCAGGGGGAAGGCCTCCGATAACTGCCCATTGCAAAGTATCCCTGCCGTCGGAGAATCATGCAGGCAGTCGAGCATGGCACAAAAGGAGGGGCCCAGCCCATACCATGGGAGCAGTGCCTTGAGGTAAGTCCAGTCAACTCTATCAAAAGCCTTTTCGGCGTCAAAACTTACCAATAAAGATGGCAGTAGTCGATCGTGTACCCACTCCAGAGATGCAATTATTTTGCGCATATTCCGAACTATATACCGGCCTTTCACAAACCCCACCTGGGAGTCATGGATCAAGTAAGGAAGATACTCTGCTAACCTATCAGCCATAATCTTAGCAAAAATTTTTACGTCGAAATTCAACAGAGAGATAGGGCGGTAAGACGCAGGCTGCGCGGGGTCCTTGCCCGGCTTTTGCAGCAGGGTAATATGCGCATGGTTCCCGCCCCACTTAAAGCCCCCCTGGGCGACCCTCCACGTGAATACCGCCACCAATGTCGGGCCTATATAATCTTTAAGCAGTTTGTAAAATTCGGCACCCATGCCATCCGGACCCGGTGACTTAAAACAGCTAGCCTGGTCAATAACGGCACGCACCTCTTCCGGGGTAATAGGGCTCCCCAACTGGCTGCTCTGCGCCGCGTTGAGCGAGGGCAGGTTCAACTGCCGCAAATAAGCTGGGATTACCGAGGGAGACCCCCCCTCCGCCGCATACAGCGTTTGGAAAAACTTCCGAAAGATCTGAACGATATTTTTAGTATTTCTCTGCAACGTCCCATGTTCGTCCCTCAAAGCCGCCACCGTTCGCACGCCCCGCGCTCCCTTCAGACACCGAGCTAATAGGCGCCCGGGCTTATCCCCATGGCTGTACAGCTGATAACGATAATAGAGCAGAGACTTCTTAGCCCGCTGGTGAAGTAATTCGTTAAGGTCCACCCTGGCCTCCCAGAGCTCCCTCCGGAGTTCCGCCGACGGACCCCCCGCCAGGCGTCGCCGCAGCCTAGATACCCGTTTCTCCAAACGGAGAATCCGTTCCATATGCAGCCGACGTTTGCGAGCCGCAAAGCCAATAATATCGCCTCTGAGCACAACCTTGGCCGTCTCCCAGATCAATTCAGGATCATCCCGGTGGCAGTGGTGGTCCTCCTCAAACTCCCTCCAGCGCTGCTCTAGAAATTTATGAAAGTGGGCATCACCATAGAGCTCCGGCGGAAAACGCCAGATCCGAGTCTTGTCCATGTCCTCTCCCCAGTGAAGGTCCAACCACACCGGGGCATGATCGGAGATTGCGAACGGTCCAATCTGCACTTCAACAACGTTCGCAAGACTCCCTGTAGACAGAAATAAGTAATCTATCCGAGAGCTTGTGCCATGGGCTCGAGATTGGTGGGTAAAATCCCTCTCCTGTGGGTGTAACACCCTCCAGACGTCAGCTAACCCCAATCTCCTCACGAAATTATTTAACACTCGCACGACTGTCTCCCGCGCTCGTGCATCTCCCCCTCCGCAGGTATCCAAAGTAAAATCAAGGACTCCGTTAACGTCACCTCCCAGAAGAAGCGGAAGGTCAGGCATCTGCTCCACCTTGGAAGCCAGTCGGGCAAAAAAACCGGGGTCTGGGTTATTAGGGCCATACACCGTCCCCAGAATGACCGGTCGCCCCTCCAACCTACTCTGCAACAACAAATAGCGCCCTGCCGTATCACAAGTCTCCGACTCCACCGTGCAACGTATCTTTTTATTAATTAGGATCGCCACTCCACCCTTCTTGCCAAGGGCTGGAGCCCCCCAAACCTGTCCCACCCAGCCCCGGCATAACTTCCTATGTTCTTCAGCCGTCTGGTGGGTCTCTTGGAGGAAGGCAATGTCACATTTCTGCCTTGCCAGGGCCTGTAAAATTTTATATCTCTTTATGGGATTACCTAAACCGCACACATTCCACGTGATAACTTTCAGAGCAACGGGGCAGTGTCAAGACACAAATGACCGTCCCCCCCATTTTGCAGGAAAGGAGTCCTCCCAACCTGGAACCCCCAACCCTCTCTCAAGTGTCCCCTTTGGGGCTCTGTGAAACGTTCTTGGAAGATGCGACTGGCCTCCCTCCCCCCCCCTACCTTCCCCTCCCCCCCTTCCCCCCCTCTCTCCTCCCCCATCCCCCCTCCCTCCCCCCCTCCTTCTTCCCTCCATAACTCACGCTTTCTCCCATCATCTACCTCCCCTCCCCGCTGCAATTAACCTCCAGAGATACGCCCCACCACCCCCCCCAACTGCGATACAACACCCACGAAGCCTACCCGCCGAAGCACCCGGTCCCTCTCACGTAAGCCCCAATCGCTAGGGCAAACCCCATACTAGCCCAAGCCCCCTGCCCACCCTTCCCGCTGCCCTGGGAACCCCGACCACCCGCCCACTACCCCATCCAAGTCACCACTCCCCCTCATCCCTCCCCCTCCAGCCTCAGTCATACATAGCCAGCTACACAATAATATGAAACAATCACTCAATGCACATCTGAAGGGGCGCATGCATATCCCCTAAAGCTGTCACAGCAAACTTTAAGTCGGGAAAGAACAAAACAAAACAGTAATAAATACAAGCATTTCCCAGCTGGGATCATCAGTTAAATTTCACACGGCCATAAGTTGGCTACATTCGGAGAAGGCCCTGATCCCCGGACCCCCACCCCACGATGGCACGAGGGGGGGGGGGCGCCCCATCCGTCACTCTGTTCGGACCAACAGAAAATTTTTAAACCCAGGGAGGGATCACCCCCCGTACCCCGGAGGCGCTCCAAGTCAGAGGGAGCTCAGGGCATAGCGCCCATCCGCACCACCCACCTGCAACCTCTCCGGGCCGGCCGACCCACCACCAATATCTCACGAGCCCCGTCAGCCCATCCGTGGGGAGGGGCTCCCAGGGGCCCCAGGATGACCCCGGCACTCCAAACCACCTACTTACCAGCCGGTAGCTACCAACTGCTGGTCTCCCGGGTCTCCCCCCGAGCAGCCAAGGCAAGCCCACCCCCCGATACCCGACCCGGTACGGGGTCCTGAGGTAATAGGCCCCAGTCTCATCCAAGGTGACCCCCCTCCCCCAGTGGGCCAAGCAGGGCTAACTTTATTAGGCCACCTAAGTGCCCCAGAGCACTATAATTGAACAAACAGGCCGTCCAAACTGTGGACGTAGAAATAACCCCGCTCTAAAACACTGGCAGTCACTTGAGGGCACTCAGCGTGATGCACCGCCCGGGAGCTTAGCGTCCACATATCGGGCCGCCTCTTCAGCAGTCTCGAAGGTCTTGCGCTGTCCCTCAAAGAATACGTGGAGACGCGCCGGGTACTGGACGGTGAATTTGATCTGGGCATCAATCAGTTTCTGGCATACAGGTGCGTAGGCACGCCGGCGCTGGCTCAATGCAACTGAATAATCCTGGGATATCCGGAGCCGCACATTCTCCAACTGTATGGAACCCTGCGTTTTAGCGGCTCGCAGAATAGCTTCTTTTTGTGGATAGCGGAGCAGTTTAAGCAGAACCAGGCGAGGGCGAGAGTCCTGGGCCTTTTTGCTCCCCACGCGATGCACCCTCTCGATCTCGATGTTCCCGCCGGCACCAGACTCTCCTAGCAGTGCGTCAAAAAGCCTTTCCAGGTACTTTCTCAAGTCTTTATCCAGCACCGCTTCAGGGACTCCCATTACTCTCAAATTATTTCTTCGAGAGCGATTCTCGAGGTCATCGAGCTTGGCCTCATGGGAGATCAGTCGGGTCTCAAGGCCTGCCACCGTCTGGTTCAGCTCGAGCAAGGTGTCCTCAGCCCGGCCCACACGCTCTTCTGCTTCTTGCAGCCGTTTCCCAAAGGCATCCACCGAGCTCTGCACAGCGTCAAGTTTGTCGCGGAGGGTGGAAAACTGTGCCGCTAGAGCCTCTGCTACGGCCGCCGAGATTTCCTCTACCTTCGCCGGGGAGGCCGGCGAGGTAGGCACCCCTCCTCCGTCCGCCATCTTACTCTGAGCAGGGCCCCGATCTCGCTCCTTCTTCCCGGTTCGGAGTGCCGCGGCCATCCCCGCCGAGCCCTCTCTGCGCGATCAGCAGGTAATAAGTATGCGGCACCGGGGTTGATATTTGCCAGGTTCTCTGGGCTAAAATACGGCGCTATTATGCCAGTTTAGGCTTGGGGTAGTGGGAGCGCGATCAGCACGCATCCGCTCGCGCTCACCGCATCACCGGAAGTCCCCAAAATATTATTTTTAAACAGCACCCAAGCTTGATGTAAGTCGTTAACCTTTGCAACTGCTCCTTTTAGTTTTTCCTTAACTATTTTCCTCATTTTATCAGTCTCCCTTTCGAAAGTTAAAAGTAGTACTGTGGATTGCCTTACCATCCCTCCTCCATTAATTAAATCAAACGCGATCATGCTATGATCACTATTGCCAAGTGGCCCCAACATCCTTATCTCTCCCATCGCTCTTTCAGTGTTAGTTCTGGTGGCTCCTCCTCTTCTGCTATCCCGCTGTCAATTGGTGTACCTCAAGGATCTGTCTTGGGTCCGCTCCTTTTCCCTCTCTATACCCAGTCACTTGGTGTGCTCATCTCTTCCCATGGTTTTCAGTACTATCTTTATGCCGATGATTCCCAGATTTACCTCTCTACGTCTGAAATCTCTCTTGCAATCCAGACCCGGATCTCTGCCTGCCTCTCTGACATTGCTGCTTGGATGTCTCTCTGCCGCTTGAAATTGAACATGGCCAAGACTAAGCTTCTTATCTTTCCCCCTAAAAACACCTCTCTTCTTCCTCCTTTCTCAATCTCTGTGGATAACCCTCTACTCCTTTCTGTTTCCTCAGCTCGCAACCTTGGGGTTGTCGTTGACTCCTCTCTCTCCTTCTCCACACACATCCATCTGATAGCTGTAAGCACAAATCATGAAATTGAGATGTGCAACTCTTATGTTCATTGTAAACCGCACTGATATCGAATAGCGCGGTATAAAAGAGACTGCAAATAAATAAATAGCTAAGACCTGCCGTTTCTTTCTCTATAACATCAACAAAATCTGCCCATTCTTTTCTAAACACACTGCTGAGACACTTATCCACTCCTTATTCACCTCCCATCTTGACTACTGTAACCTACTCTTTGCTGGTCTCCCTTTGAATCATCTCTCTGCCCTTCAATCTGTTCAATACTCTACTGCGCAGCTAATCTTCCGCCAGCCTCGTCATGCTCATATTACCCCTTTTCTCAAGTCACTTCATTGGTTCCCTATCCGTTTCCGCATCCAGTTCAAACTTCTCATGCTGACCTATAAATGCATTCACTCTGCGGCGCCTCACTACCTTTCTTCTCTTACCTCTCCTTACAACCCCCCTCGGGAACTCCGCTCTTCTGGCAAACTGCTTCTAACTATGCCCTTCTCTTCTATTGCTAACTCCAGACTTTTCTTCTTTCATCTTGCTGCACCTTATGCCTGGAACAAACTACCTGAGTCTGTACGCCAGACACCTTCTCTGACCCTTTTCAAATCCAGGATGAAAACTCACCTCTTTGCTGCTGCTTTTGGATCTTGACTCACCTGATCTCCGTGTTTCTTTACCTTCCCTCTTTGTTTTATTCCTGTCTACACCTTCTGTGTTGTCTGTCTTGACTAGATTGTAAGCTCTGATGAGCAGGGACTGTCTCTTACATGTCTGTACAGCGCTGTGTAAGACTTGTAGCGCTATACAAATGCTCAGTAGTAGTAGTAGTAATGTCTCTGTTTTTAAACTGATTTTATTGTAAACCACTCTACTATTCATTGAAGAGCGGTATATCAAATTTTAATAAACATATCTTTACTTCCACATAGCTAAAGATGGTCTTCTCTTATTCCAGGCTTTCCTAAATTCTGGTATTGTTTTTGGCTTCACCGTCTCTGCTGTGAAGGCATTTTATGCATTCCTTCTGTGAAGAAAGGCCTCATGCCGTTCCTAAGTTTACTTCCCTCTATGACTCCTTGTTCTAGAATGCATTCTTTGCTGGAAAAGGCTTAACCTGGCTGTATTTATACTTTTCGTGTGTTTGACTTCTTCACTACAGCCTCCTTTTTCTCCAGAGAATATATATTAAAGGTCCTTAAGACTTACCTCATAGAGTTTGTGGTACAGACTCTACACATTTCCTCTGGATGGCCTCTATTCTCTGTCAGTATCAAATCATTCACAGCAGGTTTTTTCATTTCAATCCTCAGAGCTCTCAGTAAGGTCTGCTTTCTAGAGTATCCACAGTCATAAGTCATACAGGATCTACAGGATAAGGTCTATTTTCAATAAGCCAGGTAACTGACAATACCAGCGTTCTTTCTAGCCCACATAAATAAACCTGAGCTTTGAATATAACTCACAAGAGGGTACTCGTGCCCTACAAGCAGTGTACCTGGAGAGGCTAGGTCCAGGGAGGAAGAGAGCAGAGCAGTGTAAGATGTCTCTAGACAATACCAAGACTAGAACAAAAAACAAAACATCACAGGATGATATTATTATTATTTATTTTTATATACCACATATCATAAGACAGGAATCAGGAACAGAAACCACAGAATAAATCAGGGGCAGAAGAGGGATCAGAAGAGATATCAAGACAAGAACAAGAAAATAAGAGGGAATCTCTGAGGCAGTCTACACACAAAATGTTAGACCAGCAAGTATATGACCTGCTGGTTTTCCTTAGATTCAGACCTAAACCATAATGCACGCATTGCCGGTCCAATGGCAACTTCTGAAGGCTTGTTTGCTTTTCTGTCGCCCAGAGGCTTCTCCCTTGATTGTGCAGCTCCTACAGGGGTATAGTGGGTCTCTAGTCTCAGCTGCCAAGGGTAGGGCCAGCCCATCCTCTAGGCGACTGCCTAGGGTGGTAGATCTCTGTGGGGAGCAGGCCATGTGCTTCTGCACACATGGTCTGCCACCCCCCCCCCCCCGCACCAAGCCACACTGCCCTTCCCTCCCATGCTGAGCCATGCCGCGTCGCACTGCTACCTCCTGCTGCTACTGATTCCAGCGAAGTTATGTTGGAGGGGGGGTCAGAAGCAGCAGGCCATGTGTGCCAAAGCACATGGCCTGCCACTGAGCTGAGCCACACCCCCCAACCTCACTGCCAGAATTGATGATAGCACGGCTCTGCACAGGGGGATGTGGCTAGCATATGTGGGGGGTGGCACGGCTCGGAGGGGGTGGCAAGGCTTGGGGGGACAGCACAGCTGGGGCTTCTGCCTAGAGCAGCAGAAACCCTTGGGCCAGCCCTGTCCAAGGGTAACAAAGTTGATTCCTGTTGGCCTTAACAACAATTTGTCTTTGAAAATCAGGTGACTGCGTAGATAATAAGTATTGACTCAGAGCTTTACGTTGCTTTCAGTAGAAACAAAAAAAACATGTATTGACTATGGGCCAGATTCAGCAAGGCGACTTGCAGGACTGTACATCCCACTGGGATGTACAACCCCACAATCCATCCTGCCCGTATTCCCCCACAGACTTTCCCTGCACGACCAGAGCAGCAGTATGGGGAGAGCTGGTGGAGGCGGAGTGAAGGCAGAGCAGACCGTGCCGAGGTGGCAGGATGTACAGGGCCGATTCAGGTCACGGCCCTTTATATCCTGTGGATCAGGGGCAGACATGCTGCTTATTCCACCTCAGAGATGAAATAAGCAGCTGGGACTGCAGTGATTGGGGCCAGAATCCCCCCAAGGCTGGAACAGATGGCAGGTAGGTCCCTGCCACCTGATCCAGGTCTGGCTGCCTAGTTTAGAGTTGGGCGGTTTGGTAAGAGGAGTCGGAAGGGCATGTAAGGAGGACATCTTCACGTGTATGCAGGGGCACAGCAGGCCGTTTCAGGGCCCAATCCTGCACCCGCGGGAATGTCTGGCTCCTGCAGTGCAGAATCGGGTCCTAATGGGCCCATCCTGCTGGGGGGCGTCCAGACGGCCCGGACGTGCCCCTAATGGAATCGGGCTCTATGCACATATTGGGCCCGATATTGAGCCTTGCCCTGCTACGGTGCATAGCCATGTGCGCCAACCCTTAACCCCGGATATTCAATGCTGGGTAATATGCAGCCCCAGCATTAAATATTTGGGTTTGCCACACAGCTTCCCAGACACTGTAGATAACCAGGCAGCGTGATATTACATGCTGACTGGTTAACTGCTGTGGCTAAAAGATAGGCAAGCTTTTGCCTTGCCTATCTTTTAGCCACAGGTCACTAACCAGGTAGCAAGCAATATCACTGTTGCCTTAGTTATCAACTGTCGCCGCCTCTGCTCCTTCCCATTACTCCCATGACACTCCCCGATGCTAAGCATGTAAGGGAGAAGATTGGGGTTAGAGGCATTTACATGATTTACAGGTCTGTAAAACGTGTAATTGCCTTTCAAATATCAGGCCCATTGTTAGGGCATCCAGGTTAAGGTGAAATTAGATAAGTTGTAAAGATCTAAATTGACAACTCCAATCTTGGTCCTTCTTGTAACAGAGATAACGTGACTAATATGATGTAGTACTCTGTAATAAATCTCGAAGTCCAATGTATCTTCTTACTGACTAAGATTCAATTAACAACTCTATATTAAATTCTAAAAAGCCATAGGCCTCAGAATCCCGGGCTGCCGCCGACTTAATGAATAACGTCAAGCGGACTAATGCCACTGCTACATCAACGGCCTTCACTTAGGCTTTTGAATTGTTAATAGAATTGTTGTTATTCATTATTATTTTTAACTTATGCTTAGACTGATTCTCAAAAATAACGCTGATAAAAGATTAAAGAGAATATGGTGCTTAACTTCAAACAATAGGCTTCTCAGCTTCTTTTCAACTTCTTTCAATCCACTTCTCCAAAATAACTCATATGTAAGAGTCAGTAAATGCAATAAATGTAATGCTTAGCTTAAAATGATGAACTTGCAGCTTCTGATTCGTTCCCGTGCAATGCTTTAGATGACGAGCTTACAACTTCTAATTCATTCCCGCTTTAAATGGCGAGCTTACAACTTCTAATTCATTCCTGCTTTAAATGGCGAGCTTACAGCTTCTAATTCATTCATTCCCGCTTTAAATGGCGAGCTTACAGCTTCTAATTCATTCATTCCCGCTTTAAATGGCGAGCTTACAGCTTCTAATTCATTCCCGCTTTAAATGGTGAGCTTACAGCTTCTAGTTCATTCCCGCTTTAAATGGCGAGCTTACAGCTTCTAATTCATTCATTCCCGCTTTAAATGACGAGCTTACAGCTTCTAATTCATTCATTCCCGCTTTAGATGACGAGCTTACAACTTCTAATTCATTCCCGCTTTAAATGGTGAGCTTACAGCTTCTAGTTCATTCATTCCCGCTTTAAATGGCGAGCTTACAGCTTCTAATTCATTCCCATGAATGAATGAATTAGAAGCTGTAAGCTCGCCATTTAAAGCGGGAATGAATGAACTAGAAGCTGTAAGCTTGCCATTTAAAGCGGGAATGAATGAACTAGAAGCTGTAAGCTCGCCATTTAAAGCGGGAATGAATGAATTAGAAGCTGTAAGCTCGCCATTTAAAGCGGGAATGAATGAATTAGAAGCTGTAAGCTCGCCATTTAAAGCGGGAATGAATTAGAAGCTGTAAGCTCGCCATTTAAAGCGGGAATGAATGAATTAGAAGCTGTAAGCTCACCATTTAAAGCGGGAATGAATGAATTAGAAGCTGTAAGCTCGCCATTTAAAGCGGGAATGAATGAATTAGAAGCTGTAAGCTCGCCATTTAAAGCGGGAATGAATTAGAAGTTGTAAGCTCGCCATTTAAAGCGGGAATGAATTAGAAGTTGTAAGCTCGCCATTTAAAGCGGGAATGAATTAGAAGTTGTAAGCTCGTCATCTAAAGCATTGCACGGGAACGAATCAGAAGCTGCAAGTTCATCATTTTAAGCTAAGCATTACATTTATTGCATTTACTGACTCTTACATATGAGTTATTTTGGAGAAGTGGATTGAAAGAAGTTGAAAAGAAGCTGACAAGCCTATTGTTTGAAGTTAAGCACCATATTCTCTTTAATCTTATATCAGCGTTATTTTTGAGAATCAGTCTAAGCATAAGTTAAAAATAATAATGAATAGCAACAATTCTATTAACAATTCAAAAGCCTGAGTGAAGGCCGTTGATGTAGCAGTGGCATTAGTCCGCTTGACGTTATTCATTAAGTCGGCGGCAGCCCGGGATTCTGAGGCCTATGGCTTTTTAGAATTTAATATAGAGTTGTTAATTGAATCTTAGTCAGTAAGAAGATACATTGGACTTTCGAGATTTATTACAAGATCTAAATTGAGACATCGAGATCAAGATGAACTGAATTCTGATGGTTATTTTAGGAAGAGTCCTGCTAAACGTGGAGCTCTTTCTAAATACACATCCACATGCAGCAGGAAGAGTCATTTTGGAAATATACACGTGGGAAAAATCAGTGGGGGAAACCATGGCACTCACATGTGTAAGTGTCAGCATTTCAGAGCAAAGACGTGTAAATGTTGGCACTCGCATGTTAATCTCGGTCATTTTGCAAACCTAGACATATAGATGCTCTTAATTACAAGGACTCTATCTTGACCACCATTTCAGTTCCAAGGGGGAAATAAATATTGGGGGATATCTCCCTTAATCCATCCTGTGAAGGGCTGGCCAAAATGGCACTTTTGAAATGCCTATTTGTAGGAGCAGGTGTAAATCCCGACATGTCCGATTTCGGGCTTTGACATGCATTCCCTATATGAAATCTGTAATACACATATAGACTTTGGTTACGCCCAGGTCATGCCCCATTTTGGACGTGGTATAGTCATGCACATGTAAACTGAACCCTTTCTAAAATTATGTGGCTGTGATTTGCATGTGCGCAGGTCGATTATGTGGATAACCCCCTAAATGTATAAATTCCCTATCTGTGAATTTTCAGCAGCACTGTACAGTTCGTGCCACTGAAAATTCCCTCTAAGTGATCTGGTAATATGCAGATATATGTATGCAGACCGCTGATTGCTAGTAGCGATTTGTATAGTGGCAATATTCAGCCGCTATCTGTAAACCTGTAGCTAAGCTGTTCTAATTTAGGACAGAATAAAAGCTGCTCCAAATGAATCTGCTTAGCTATACATATCGCTGATGATGGCAGTCAGCAGTCTGCACATATCGTCAGTACCGCTGACTGTCCAGGTAGCAGTGCCAAATATGTGTTTTATAAATGCCAGGACCAATGTTTACCTAATAAATAGAATGGCGCTCAATGTAACAAAGTATGATAATATCTTCAATCCTTCAACATCCGTGCTGATAATTTCCCTCTTAATATTTATATTTCTTCTCCCCCTGGGAGGTCTCAGACTTATGACAGCAACTGTCCTTACGGCTATGCCGATTTAAAGGAACAGTATGCTAGATAGCATCAACGACCTCCTCCAGGGTATGCGGGGATGATAATGATAAAGAAGGCTGCTGATTGTTTTCAGTTTAACGTCCTCAGTACTATAATCACATAAAGCACAAATACTTCCTTTCAGTTGCCTTCATTACAATGATCTTTGCCGCTAGAGAATTCAAATAATCATGTTGCCCCGTTCCCGACGCCTCCCCTCAGCGCTTCAGAGCGTTTCTCCTGCTGCGGTTCTTCAGGGGGTGGGGTGTATAGCCTGGAAAATATAAAGCACCATATCTTAACCTAAACCTATTATCCTACTATTAAAATTCTTTTCTAAAATCTAAATCTAATCTTACTCAGGGCCCTAACATCAAGTACTCACAAACTGCTGCCCGCGTTGTATTCCAAAGTTATCTTATATCGCTCTTCCATGTGTGGTTCCTCATAAATTAGAGAGAAAAAAAAAACGCCGCGCATGCGGACTAGTTTCCCAGCTGGAAATTTAAAGAGAACCTCGTTGACGTCATATGTAAATGTTCTTCAAAGCCTTATAAAGCGTAAATCCTCCGCTGTTAGCTTAGATTAAACGTCACCAATGAATTTGTATGGTTGTGGTCAAGTTCCAATTTATCAAGAGATACTATTCTATATAGTTCTATGTAATCATTAATCATGCTAAGTCGTAAGTGAAATCTCGATTAGAGGCATGCTGCCCATTCTATCATCGCATTCAGACCATGCGGTGTCACTGTGTCCAACTCAAAAATCCAGCGTTGTTCACGTTGGATGAGGGTTTGATCGATTGTCCGATCTGTAGTGCTTCTAAGTATCTGTTCAATACAGAAACACTCTAGCTGTTCAAAACTGTGACCTTGATCTAGGCAGTGCTGGACGATAGGGGCTGCCACTGTTTTACAATGTATTTTACTGCGGTGTTCCCTCATGCGAGTCCGAAATGTTCTTAAGGTTTTCCCTATATATAGAAGGTCGCAGGGGCATCGAATGACATAAACCACCCTTGTGGAATCGCATGTAGTAGCGGAAACGATATTATAGTTTATATGACGATAATGAAATGTGGTCTTCTCAACTGTAATCGCGCAAATGTCACACGTTCCACAGGGTTTGTGCCCTTTCTGCCTGCTGTCTTCATCCTGAGATGGTAAACAGGCTGGGCTCACATACTCTTTCAAATTGCGGTGGCGCTGCCAGACACACCTGTACCGCATCTCCTCTAGGCCTGCAAGGGTGGACAAAACGTTTTTATGTCTTTTTACAAAACGTTCTATATCGCGGCTCAAAGGTGAAAATTTTGTTATTAAATTGATAGTATCCTGTCTCCCCTCTGATCTCTGTGGACGGGGTGTAAGTAATAATGTCCTGTTATTATACAGCGCTCGGTGATATGCTCGTGTGACTGTTCGATGGGGGTAACCTCTCTGTAAGAAGTTAGACTTCAGCTGCTGTGCTTGTTTCTTATAATCTTGGAATAACAACATACATTGAGCGCATGGGCAGCATGCCTCTAATCGAGATTTCACTTACGATTTAGCATGATTAAAAATATTCAATATTGGAAGCTCAGCGTCAACTAAGTGATGAACAAACATATGAACCTTTAATACATGATCCAGTATTACACTTACGGGAACAAATAAAAGAAATAACAACAGCAGCACTAGCAGACAAGTTGATTTCCAAAAAGGAATATACATACCTTAATGTTACGTCTCCAGTGGTGGCCAAATTCTATTTAGTGCCCAAGATACACAAGGATTTGATACGACCCCCGGGGAGACCTATAGTCTCCACTAAAGGGAGTATCCTTGAACCCCTCTCTACTTTTCTGGATTCGTTTTTAAGACCTCTGCTGCCACGAATACCGGCTTATTTAAGAGACACCACCAGTTTTTTGTGCCTCCTACATGATCTAGACGATTGGGCAACGAAGCCTGACATTCTTTTGGTAACTCTGGACATAGTTTCTTTGTACACCAACATCCCTCAAAAGATGGCTTTGGAGGTCGTGAAGACAACTTTATTGATGAGAGGTGACCTTTCCAACGCATTGATAGAATTTCTAGTCAGAATAGCTACTTTGGCCATAACTGAAAATTATTTCTCCTTCGAGGGACACCTATTTAAACAAAAAACGGGAGTGGCCATGGGAGCCACATGTGCTCCATCGGTGGCAAATTTTTTTATGGCAGGCTTTGAAGACCGCTGGTTGAAAGATTCCCCATATCTTTCTAACATAAAGAGCTGGAAAAGATACATCGATGATATATTTTTGCTTTGGCAGGGGACAGATATTGAGCTATGTTCTTTTTTCCACTGGGTTAACAACTTAGATGACAATATAAAATTTACCTACAGTTACCATAAAACCACCATAACTTATCTGGACGTACAGGTCACGAGGGGTGTAGACTGTTGGTATACATCGATATATCGAAAACCCTCTGATAAAAACACACTGTTACATTATAAGAGTGCACATCCAATTGCATTAAAAGAGGGACTTCCTTTTTCACAGTTCCTACGTATATGTAGAAACTGTTCCAGTGATCAAGATTATAAGAAACAAGCACAGCAGCTGAAGTCTAACTTCTTACAGAGAGGTTACCCCCATCGAACAGTCACACGAGCATATCACCGAGCGCTGTATAATAACAGGACATTATTACTTACACCCCGTCCACAGAGATCAGAGGGGAGACAGGATACTATCAATTTAATAACAAAATTTTCACCTTTGAGCCGCGATATAGAACGTATTGTAAAAAGACATAAAAACGTTTTGTCCACCCTTGCAGGCCTAGAGGAGATGCGGTACAGGTGTGTCTGGCAGCGCCACCGCAATTTGAAAGAGTATGTGAGCCCAGCCTGTTTACCAACTCAGGATGAAGACAGCAGGCAGAAAGGGCACAAACCCTGTGGAACGTGTGACATTTGCGCGATTACAGTTGAGAAGACCACATTTCATTATCGTCATATAAACTATAATATCGTTTCCGCTACTACATGCGATTCCACAAGGGTGGTTTATGTCATTCGATGCCCCTGCGACCTTCTATATAGGGTAAACCTTAAGAACATTTCGGACTCGCATGAGGGAACACCGCAGTAAAATACATTGTAAAACAGTGGCAGCCCCTATCGTCCAGCACTGCCTAGATCAAGGTCACAGTTTTGAACAGCTAGAGTGTTTCTGTATTGAACAGATACTTAGAAGCACTACAGATCGGACAATCGATCAAACCCTCATCCAACGTGAACAACGCTGGATTTTTGAGTTGGACACAGTGACACCGCATGGTCTGAATGCGATGATAGAATGGGCAGCATGCCTCTAATCGAGATTTCACTTACGACTTAGCATGATTAATGATTACATAGAACTATATAGAATAGTATCTCTTGATAAATTGGAACTTGACCACAACCATACAAATTCATTGGTGACGTTTAATCTAAGCTAACAGCGGAGGATTTACGCTTTATAAGGCTTTGAAGAACATTTACATATGACGTCAACGAGGTTCTCTTTAAATTTCCAGCTGGGAAACTAGTCCGCATGCGCGGCGTTTTTTTTGCCCTCTACTTGATGAGGAACCACACATGGAAGAGCGATATAAGATAACTTTGGAATACAACGCGGGCAGCAGTTTGTGAGTACTTGATGTTAGGGCCCTGAGTAAGATTAGATTTAGATTTTAGAAAAGAATTTTAATAGTAGGATAATAGGTTTAGGTTAAGATATGGTGCTTTATATATTTTCCAGGCTATACACCCCACCCCCTGAAGAACCGCAGCAGGAGAAACGCTCTGAAGCGCTGAGGGGAGGCGTCGGGAACGGGGCAACATGATTATTTGAATTCTCTAGCGGCAAAGATCATTGTAATGAAGGCAACTGAAAGGAAGTATTTGTGCTTTATGTGATTATAGTACTGAGGACGTTAAACTGAAAACAATCAGCAGCCTTCTTTATCATTATCATCCCCGCATACCCTGGAGGAGGTCGTTGATGCTATCTAGCATACTGTTCCTTTAAATCGGCATAGCCGTAAGGACAGTTGCTGTCATAAGTCTGAGACCTCCCAGGGGGAGAAGAAATATAAATATTAAGAGGGAAATTATCAGCACGGATGTTGAAGGATTGAAGATATTATCATACTTTGTTACATTGAGCGCCATTCTATTTATTAGGTGATTATTAGCGTTCTTAAAAAGACCATTTGATACGTCAATACACGAGGACCAATGTTTAACAAAACCCACTAACTGCCACAGCTGAATTGACCCACAGATGTACTCGTGTATTTTGTCCCCAAAAATGCAGATAAAAGCACACATGTTCTGAAAGTGCATTGCTCCTTTTGCCAGCTGAAAATCCACTTCAGTGAATTCAGTCATTCTGTCTAAGCCGATTTTACTCATGCCGTTCCCAATTTAGGGGCATGTTTATGAAGCTGGGCTATCGGTCAGCACATGCTATCTGTAACTAGGCCCTATTGAATAACACGGGATCTATTACAAATAGTGTGTGCAAAGCGTTAGCCAAGCTTAGTAACCACGCCCCTAAGCCTCTAAGAACCAGGTTAATTAACATATTTAGTTCATCCTGCAAATTAAACTAGTGTTTCTTTCTTCATTTCTTTCACTCTCACATTGCATGTTTTTATTATTTAGCTCACGACTTTCCAGTAGTAATTCAAGATGAAGAAAAATCCTGGTTTACATAATTCTTGTTAAGATTTTTTGCTCGTTGTAAGAGGAAAGTTACCTTGTATTTCACCTCCAAAAAAAAATGATGTCCCAACAGATTAACTCAGTAACATGAGTGAATTTTCCTTCTGAATTCCATTCAAGGAACATGAATTCTTTCTATTCCCAAGACATCCGTTCCATTTGTGTCAAGTCAAAAAGAAGGCAACTTGCTAAGAGCTTAATGAGATGAAATGTTAAGGCCCAACATTCAGCAGCGGCGGCTAGCCGTTCTAAAGAGGCTAGCTGCTGTCTCTGAACTAGAGACCCAGATATTCAATAGCGGGAACATATCTGGCTGCCGGCATTAAATATTCGGGTCGGCCAGAGAGCAGTAAAGATAACCGAGCAGCGGCGATATTCAGCTGCTGCCCAGTTAGCTCTGGTGGCAGAAGTTAGGCCGCCCTTTAAAGTGCCTGACTTTTGCCGCTTAGTAATAACTAGGCAGTGAGTGAATATTGTTGTTGCCTGGTTATTGCTGGGAGTCATCCCCAGAAAGCCCCGATGCTAATCAGTTAGCATCGGGGCCCCCAGGAAAATTCAACTGTACTAATGGCATTAGTGCTGCTGAATATCCCAGCTAAGATGAAAAATGTGGTTAGCAGGTCTGCTAACCGCGTTCATCGCTCTAAGTATCATGCGCTTAGTTTACGAAAATAAATCTATCGACTTCAAAATTAAAAAGATAAGTAAATAGGCTTTGTTTTGAAAATTGCACCATGTAGTCACAGGGGATTCTTGGGCAACTATGGCTTACAATATAGGATAATGTAGCCCATGGCTTTACATATATACAAATATATTAAATGTTTTCTCCTCCCCCCCCCCCCCATCTCCACAGGCTTAGAGGAGACTGAGGGGGGGGGGAGGAGCACAGATAGCAACAGAAGAGGAGAGCTGTAACAAATGGTGATAATTGGCTGCAGAATAGCTGCAAGCAACTGAAGAGGAGCCACTCCAGAGTCACAGAGATGATAACGAACTGTAAAGAGGCCTATTGCACAGGGGCAGGGAAGACCGGTTTTCAGCCAGCCTGGCCAGTTTTTCCGTGGGAATCATTGGTGACTGGGTAATGGGGAGGAGGCTGGAAGGGAGGGGAGTGGACTGGAAGGCAGCAGACACATGGGAATGGCACTGGAAGAGGGATGGACAGGGTGAAGGAGGTAGCTGGAAGAGAGCTGAAAGAGGGAGGGAAGGGGGTGGCTGGAAGGGAGCTGAAAGAGGAGGGAAGGTGAGGGCTAGAAGGCAGCTGAAAGAGGGGGGAAAGAGGTGGCTGGAAGGGACCTGAAAGGGGGGGGGGGGGAAGGAGGTAGCTGGAAAGGAGCTGAAAGAGGGGGGAAAGAAGGTGGCAGGAAGGGACTGACGGGGAAGATGGAGGCAGGAAGGGAGCTGAAATAGAGGGGAAGGAGGTGGCTGAAAGGCAGCTGACATGGGGGAAGGTGGGGGCTGGAAGGGAGCTGACGCAGGGGGGAGGAAGAAGGTGGCAGGAAGGGAGATGATGCTGGGGGGGGGGAAGGAGGTGGCAGGAAGGGAGCTGACAGAGGGGGTAAGGAGGGGGCTTGAAAGGAGCTGACACCTGGGGATGGTACTGGAGGGGGACTGGAAGGGAGCTGACACCTGGGGGTGGGAATCGTAGGTGGCTGGGTAATGGGGAGGAGGCTGGAAGGGAGGGGGCACTGGGACTGGAAGGCAACAGACATGTGGGAATGGCACTGGAAGGGAGCTGACACGGTGATGGAACTGGGAGTGGAAGTGAGCTGATGCCTGGGATGGTATTTGGATTAGAAGGGGCTGCACAGTGAGGAAAAAGGGGGACTAGAAGGGAATGGACACCATTGGCAGTCCTGGGAATGCAAGAGGGTTGACACTGGAATGTAATGGGAGGGAAGGACTGGAAAGGGGGTTGATACTGGGAAGGGTTACTGGGACTAGAAATAGGCTGATGGAAGGAAGTGAAGAAAACAAAAGAAGAGACAAGAAATGGCAGATGGACTATAGACCATAGAAAGAGAACTAAGAGAAGACAAAAAAACAGAAGCCTGAAATCGGGACCAGCATGATCAGAGAATAAAATGCTCAGACAACAAAGGTAGAATAAATAATTTTATTTTCAATTTAATGATTGGACTTTGTGCTACCTTTATATTTTACACAGTATGGGGAACTGCACCTTTTATTTATCTGATGTTGCACTGCATGCGGAGTCTGGCTTCTTGGGGTTTCGTTTTAATTTTTGTCTATATATTTCTCTTTTCATTTTGTGCTCATTTATTGATGAAGGCCTGTCTGTATTGTAAGGCCTGTGTGTACAACCAATACTGCACATTCTGTCAGTATAGAATTTCTGTTTAGGAATGTGTAGCAATCTTGCTTGTTCAGTTTGCACATTGCCCTCTCTGCAATTTTTTTGGGACAGGGAGTGGGGCAAGGATAGGGTGGGAGTGGGACAGGGGGCGGGGAAAGGGCGGGATGGGTGGGCATGGGCGGAGCATGACTAGCCACAGGTGGCAGGTTTTTCTCTTTCAAAAAGTGGGCAACCCGTCTTGGCAGCAGTAGGAACTGACCACTGAAGTGGGGTCCCTCAGAGAGCTGCAGCCACAACAGGAAAAATCAGGTGTCCAAAGGGCAGCAGTAGTAGGAACCACAATGAGAAGCCATGCAGTACATACAGATCAGGCTGCTGCAATCACAGGAGTGCTGGTGAAGAGGGTCCAAATCAGAGTAGGCCTGAAGCAAGAGGAAGTCCAGCAGCAATATGGATACATGCTGAGAACAAAGGAAAAAGAAGAAAAGTTCCTCCTATGCCCTCTATAGCCTGCAGAAAGGAAGGTTCCCCAAGATGTCCAAGGAGGGACCAACAGGAATCACACCAAAAATATAGAAGACAAAAAAGGAAGAAGAAAATAACCAAAGCCCATGGAGCCCTCAAGGAATCCACGTGCTGAAGACAAGAAGCTTGTGGAGAAGGAGGAGTTGAACCATAGGGCATAAGAATTGGCTCCTTAAACTGAGAGAGTCAGTCACCCAGGAGCTGCAGAGGTGAGAGGCAGGGTGTAAATAAGCTGAGCCAGAGAGGTTTGCGAGAGACAGTAGCTAACCAGAGATAAGCTATGGTAGATGTGTCCAGCTAGGGAAGAGCCTTGCTTCAGACATGACTACTACTACCGCTACTACTTCTCATTTATATAGCACTACAAGGCAAACGCAGTGCTGTGACCAGAACCCAGCCAAAAGGAGATGCTGCTGGAAGAAAGAGTCCCAAGAGAGAGAGGCTGCAGAAAGTGACCAGAACCCTGCTGCAAGGATGAATAAAGCCTGGTAAATGGAAGTCCCTAGAGTGAGACATAGCCTAGCAGAGGTGAGAGAGACTGCCTACACAGCGACAGGGGACATGAGAGACAGCAACACCACTGAGAGTGAATGCCAAGTTGAGAGAAGTGATTAGAGTAAGCTTGACCTGAGAGAGGCTGTAGAAAGTGTGAATAAACAGGTAGATAAAGGTGAGCCGGATCATATAGTGTATCCGGATTTTCAGAAAGCCTTTATTTATTTATTTAACAAGTTTTATACAGCTTCTCTAGAATCAAAGTGCTTTTACAGAGAACAATAACAAACAAACTCGTGAGTTTTCATAGAACTTAGGGGGGGATCATGTAAACTGGGAATAAACAATGGGGGGGAGAACTTGTTTTGAGAATGTTTAGTTGGTGGCATTCTTAGAGGTTAGGTGTTATGTGATCAAATCAGTCCCATAGTATTCAATGAATAGGTGAGTCTTTAGCTTCTTTCTTAGATAATTTATGATCTGGACTGATCTAAGTGGTTCCATAGGGTGTTCCACATTGTAGGCATAAAGAGGGTAAAGGCTCTGTTGCTGGTAAACTGCGTATATTTTGTCTTTAGTGATGGGAACAATAGCACATTCTGATTTATACATCTTCGTGATCTAATTTCAGATGCTCTGTAGATAAGGAAGTCAAGGCAGGGGTTATGGAGTATATTGTATATTGTGATGATAACTTTATGTTTTATTCTCAGTGCTATCGGTAGCCAGTGGAGGTTCTTAAGGGTAGGTGTAATGTGTTGGAATCGAAAGTAACACCAATTTTTAAAAAGAGTTCCAGGGGTGATCTGGGAAACTACAGACCGATGAGCCTGACGTCAGTACCGGGAAAAATGGTAGGAACCATTATAAAGAACAAAATTGCTGAACATGTCATGGCTTAATGGGAGACAGCCAACATGGCTTTAGACAAGGAAGATCTTGTCTTACTAATCTGTTATGTTTTTTTGAAGGTGTGAATAAATAGGTAGACAAAGGTGAGTCAGTTGATATAGTATATTTGGACTTTCAGAAAGCCTTTGACAAGGTCCCTCATCAGAGACTTTTGTCAAAACTAGAGTAATGGAATAGGAGGCAGTATACTGTTGTGGATCAGGAACTGGTTAAAAGATAGAAAGCAGAGGGTAGGGCTAAATGGCCAATTTTCCCAATGGAGAAAGGTGAATAGTGGTGTACCCCAGGGATCTGTGCTGGGTCCGCTGCTTTATGACATATTCATAAATGACCTGGAAAAGGGAATAACGAGTGAGGTTATCAAATTTGCAGGTAGAAACATAGAAACATAGAAACATGATGACAGAAAAAGACCACATGGCCTATCTAGTCTGTCCTTCCATATCAACAACTACAACAGTCCACTTTTTACCTTTAGAGATCCTCTGTGTTGGTCCCATGCTTTTTTGAATTCAGTTACTGTCCTCATCTCTACCACCTCCACTGGGAGACTATTCCATGGATCCACTACTCTTTCCATAAAGAAATATTTCCGCATATCACTCCTGAATCTATCTCCCTTCACCCTCATCCCATGTCCCCTCGTAGCAGAACTTGCTTTCAATTGAAAGAGGCTCTCTCCCTGAACATTTATGCCATGTAGGTATTTAAACATCTCAATCATATCACCTCTATCCCGCCTTTCCTCTAAGGTGTACATATTAAGATCCTTAAGTCTGTCCTCATATGCTTTATAATGAAGCCCACTAATCATTTTAGTAGCCACCCTCTGCACCGACTCTATCCTGTTCACATCCTTTTGAAGGTGCGGTCTCCAGAATTGCACACTATACTCCAAATGAGGTCGCACCAAAGACTTATACAGAGGCATTATCACCTCCTTTTTTCTGCTAGCCATTCCTCTCCGTATGCACCCAAGCATCCTTCTAGCTTTTGCCGTCGCTTTTTCTACCTGTTTAGCTACTTTAAGATCATCAGACACAACCACGCCTAGGTCCCGCTCTTCTTTAGTGGACAAAAGTACTTCACCTCCTATACTGTATTGCTCCCTTGGATTGCTGCAGCCCAAATGCCCAGATGACACAAAACTATTTAAATTTGTTAAAACCCAAGAGGATTGTGATAAATTGGAAGACTGGGCATCAAAATGGCAGATGAAATTTAATGTGGACAAGTGCAAAGGTATGCACCTAGGGAAGAACAACCCAAACTATGGTTACACGATGCAAGGCTCCACATTAGGAACCACCACCCAGGAAAAAGATTTAGGCATCATTGTGGATAACATGTTAAAACCCTCCGCCCAGTGTGCAGCGGCGGCCAAGAGAGCAAATAGAATGCTAGGTATGATAAGGAAAGGAATGGAAAATAAAACAAATGATATTATAATGCCTCTATATCGTTCCATGGTGAGACCGCACCTTGAATATTGTGTGCAATTCTGGTGACCGTATCTTAAAAAGGATATAGCGATTTTAGAAAAGGTACAGAGAAGAGCCACCAAAATGGTAAAGGGGATGGAAGGATACTCCTATGAAGAAAGGCTAAAAAGGTTAGGGCTCTTTAACCTGGAAAAGAGACGGCTGAGGGGAGATATGATAGAAGTCTATAAATTAATGAACGGGTAAACGTAGATCGATTGTTTACCTTATCAGAATATAGAAAGACTAGGGGACATGCAATGAAGCTACAAGGTAAACTATTTAAGACTAATAAAAGAAAATATTTTTTCACTCAACGTGTAATCAAACTCTGGAATTTGTTACCGGAGGATGTAGTAAAGGCTGTTAGTGTAGCTGGGTTTAAAAAAGGTTTGGACAAGTTCCTGGAGGAAAGGTCCATAAACCATTATTAAGAAGGGACTCAGGATATCAATGCTTGACCCAGTACAAGCATTGTGGAACTTGTGTCTCTTGGGGAAACTGCTAGGTACATATGACCTAGATTGGCCACTGTTGGAAACAGGATACTGGTCTTGATGGACCTTGGTCTGACCCAATATGGCATTTCTTATGTTCTTAAGAGAGGTCCCGGTGATTATTCTGTCAATGGTATTTTGCACCTTGTGCAGTGAGTACAATGCATGCTTTGGTAGGTCCTGATAAAGAATTATGCCGTAATCTAGGTAGGGTGTGATGACAGACTGAAAAACCTTTGAAATCATTGCTTTCAAGTAGCAGACATAGGTGTTGAGGTGATCTCATTTTGAAGTATGCTATGTTTGCTGTGTTCCTTATGTGTGATATCATATTGAGGTTTTGGTTATACTCAAGTATTTGATTTCATTTTTTACTGAGATTTCAGTGTGGTGCAATCTTATCTTAGGTGGGGGGACAAAGGAGGGGTTCTTTGTTGCCAGAAGGACTTTGGATTTGTTATTATTTACTACCAAGTTTAGATTTGCAAGGCATTTAGAGAAGGCTGAGAAACAGTCTGAGATGGTTGAATAGTTGGCAGCTTGTGTGTTGAAGTGTAAGTAGAACATAATGTCATCGGCATATACATGGAAATGGACTTTTCTAAGAATATCACATATAGGTTGCATATATATGTTAAAGAGTAGGGCAGATAGTGCAGAGCTCTCTGGGATGCCTTGTCATAGGTTGAACGGTTTGATAGGTGTTTTCCAATTTTAACTTGTAGTTGTCAGTCAGATAGATAGGATGTGAACCAATTCAGCATGGTATTGTAGAGACCCATTTCCTAGAGCCTCATTAGGAGCATCTGGTGGTATATAGAGTCAAAGGCAGAAGTTATATCAAGGAAGACCATTACGAAACCCTGCTGTGATTTTTCATTTTCCTTGATTAGAGTGTCAAAGAGAGATGTGAGGAGCATGTCAACACTATGATGGGTTGGAAGATGTGCTGTTGGGGATCGAGTGATGAATGAGTGTCTATGTAATCCTGGAGCTGATGTAACACAACCTTTTCTGTTATCTTTGCTATGAAGGAGATGCTTGCTATGGGTCTATTGGAGCTTGGGGAGAATTGGTCAAGAGATGGCTTCTTTAGTATGGGCCTTATAGGTGCCTGTTTTAAGGCGGATGGTAAGTATCCTTGTAAGAGAGAGGTGTGGATGATCCTCTGAAATGATATGACAAAGTCAGCTCTGAGAATCTTAATCCATGATACATGGTATGGGTCCAGAGGTAAGGTTATGGTGTTAATGTTTTGTATGATGTCAGTGAGCTCTTGTGCTGACACCAAGTTAAAGGTCCTTTATAACAGACTCTTGTGGAAATTAAACATTCATGGTTTAGGAGCAGAGATGTCTCTCTCCATACAAAGATTCGACTTGTTCAAGCCATGGTATTTTCAATAATGTCATATGGATGCAAAAGTTGGACAGTGAAAAAGATAGGAAGAAAATTGTTGCCTTTGAATTATGGTGCTGGCGACGAATACTGTGTATAGAATGGACTGCCCGAAGAACCTAAGCTTTCTTTAGAAGCTCAGATGACAAGACTTCAACTTTCATACTTTGGACACATCATGTGAAGAGAGAGATCATTAGAGAAAGACATCATGCCTGGCGAGGTAGAAGGTCAACGCAAAAGAGGAAGGCCAGCAATGAGATGGATCGATCCAATAACAGCAGCTATGGATGCCAGTCTGTCAACAATGAGCCACCTGACTGAAAACCAAACACAGTTTAGGACAACTATCAGAGGGTCACCATGAGCAGACACCAACTCAATGGCACTTAACATTAACAACAACAGGAGGCAGTGTACTATTGTGGATTAGGAACTGGTTAAAAGATAGAAAACAAAGAATAGGACAATTTTCTCAATGGAGAAAAGTGAATAGCGAAGTACCTCAGGGTTCTGTGCTGGGCCCGCTGCTTTTTAACATATTTATAAATAACCTAGAAATGGGATCAACAAGTGATCAAATTTGTAGATGACAAAAAATTATTCAAAGTTTTATAACACAAGAAAATTATGAAAAATTGCAAGAGGACCTTAAAAGATTGGGAGACTAGGCATCCAAATGGCAGATGAAATTTAATGTGGGCAAGTGCAAAGTTATGCACCTAGGAAAGAACAATCCAAACTACAGTTACATGATGCAAGGATCCACATTAGCAAGTACCACCTAAGAAAAGGATTTAGGCTTCATCATGAATTATACATTGGAACCCGCTGTCCAGAGTACAGCAATGGCCAAGAAGGCAAATAGAATGCTAGGAATCATAAGGAAAGGAACAGAAAATAAAACCAAGGATATTATAATGCCTCTGTATTGCTACATGATGCGACCACACCTTGAATATTGTGTTCAATTATGGTCGTCATATCTTAAAAAGGATATAGCAGAATTGGAAAGGGTACAGAGAAGATCAACCAAAATGGTAAAGGGGATGGAAGGATATCACTATGAGGAAAGGTTTAAAAGGTTAGGGCTCTTCAACTTGGAAAAGAGATGGCTGAGGGGAGATATGATAGAGGTCTATAAAATAATGAATGGAGTGGAACTGGTAAACGTAGATTGGTTGTTTACTCCTTCAAAAAGTAGAAAGACTAGGGAACACACAATGAAGCTACAATGTGGCACATTTAAGACTAATCAGAGAAAATACTTTTCACTCAGCACGTAATCAAATTCTGGAATTTCTTACTGAATGATGTAATAAAGGTTGTTAGTATAGCTGGACGAGTTCCTGGAATCCATAAACCATTATTAAAGAGGACTGGGGAAATCTATAACTTACCCCTGGGGCAAGCAGCATGGAATGTGCATAATACCTTTGAGAACCTGACAGGTACTCGAGTCCTGGAATGGCCACTGATGGAAACAGGATACAGGGATTGAATGACCCTTGGTCTGATCCAGTATGGCATATATTATGATCTTATGTTCTTTTATTCTTATCCTGAAGGGTCTAGTAAGTCCGAGTGAGACATCTGAGAAACTAAAAGGGCACCACTCATGTCTGTTGGTGTAGGTAGAGGACTGGCATAAGGTGTTCAAGAGAGAGAGAAACACTGCAAGAACAGAGTCCGGTGGAGAGCACAGCCTGAAAATCAGAGCTGGTGATAGACCAGCCAAGCAAATCTTAGTAACTTGAACCATACTTGCTCCAAGATAGTGTGAGCTTGCCAGTCAGAAGCAGTTGCCATGAAAAGAAAGACCTATGTATATGCTGACAATTTGTATGTTACCCGTTTCCTTTTGTCTAGATAGAGGTCCTAAGTTATTTTTGCCTTATTTATTTATTTAACTGTATTTATATCCCGCTTTTCACCGGGTCAAAGCGGTGTAACATTAAAGGGGGGGGGGGGGTAGGGTGGACAATAATCAAATTCTGGGGTTGGGGCCATCACCAGGTGGCCAACATTAATGATTTCAACAAATAATTGGGACATTGACATAGACATTGTATTACAGTCTCCTAGAACATATGTTTAGGGGGATGAATTAGGGGGGGTTTGGAGGTAGTCAGTGGCGGGTCTTGTTTCTGGTCCGAGGTATTCCTGGAATAGGACGGTTTTTAGTTGTTTCCTGAATGTCACGGGATCTCCATTGCTTCTGATATGACTTGGTAGAGAGTTCCAGAGGGATAGTACATACAGTTCAAAGGCTCTGTTGCAGGTCCGTTGATTGTATTTGGTTCGTTTATGGGGGATGGTGAGGGAGTTGTTGGTGGTTTGTCTGGTTGTTCTGTTGTGGGCTGGTCGGGGCAGTAGTGTGCGGAGCTGGGAAGTCTGAGTTTGGTAGAGAGCTTTGTGAGTAAGTAGGGCGGATTTGTACTTGATTTTTGCTTCGAGGGGGAGTATGTGTAGCTCCCTCAGGATTGGGGTGATGCGGTCTTGTTTTTTTGCTTTCTGGATAATCCTTGCTGTGGTATTTAAGGCAGTTTGAAGGTGGTTGGTATGAGTGGCTGGTAGTCCGTGGTAGATTATATTGCAGTAGTCCATGTGGGGGAGCGTCATGGCTTGCATCACTGTTCTGAAGTCCTGTGGTTCAAGGAGAGGTCTGAGGCGCTGTACTGTTTTAGCTTTGTGGAATATTGTTCCGGTGTTTTTTTTGATTTGTTGTTTGAGTGTGAGTGCTTGGTCTATGATGATTCCCAGATACTTTATGTGCGGTTGTATTTGTATTTGTGTGGTTCCAATGTTGAGGTGTGTAGGTGGTGTGAAGTCTGGGTCCTTTGTTACTATGAGGGCTTCTGTTTTTTTATGTTGATGGACAGGTTGTTCTTCTGTAGCCAGCTGGATACTTTTGTGAAGCATTCTGATAAGTGTTTATGTGTTGGGTTAGAGGTTGTGATTGGGGCATAGAGCATTATGTCATCTGCATAGATGTGATAGTTGATGTTGTGGGCACGTATGATTGAGCAGAGTGGTTGCAGGTAGATGTTGAAGAGCATGGCAGATAGTATGGATCCTTGGGGTACTCCTTGGTGCTGCTGGAAGGGGGGTGAGGTTGATATGTTTGTGCGGATCAGTGGTTGTCTATTGGTTAGGTAGGAGTGGAACCATTGAAGTACGGTATCTTTGATGCCAATTGCTTGTAGTCTGTGTAGGAGGATGTTATGGGAGATGGTGTCAAAGGCTGCTGATACGTCTAGGAAGATCAAGGCATATCCAGAGTGTTTGGCTTGAGTTCCTATGATGAGGGTGTTCATTAGTGATGTCATGAGGGTCTCGACTCCGTGGAGTGGACGGAAGCCATGTTGTTGCGGGTCCAGTATGTTGTTGGTATCTAAATGTTCTTGGAGCTGTTGCTGAACTACCTTCTCAATGATTTTGGCGGTGAACGGGAGGCTTGCTATAGGTCTGTAGGAGGCGGTTTCCAGGGGATCCAGGTTGTGTTTTTTTAGGGTTGGTCGGATGATTGAAGTTTTAAGGAGGTCTGGCATGCGTCCTTGGCTGAGGGATTCATTAACAATGCAGGTTAATGGTGTGCTCAGGTTTTCTTTGGTTTTCTTTATCCATTCTGTAGGGCAGGGGTCTAGCGGAGAGCTGGTGGTATTCAGGCGGGAGATGGTGGATGATATTTCTTCTTTCATGATTGCTTCGAATGTGCTCCATTCTCTGTCTATGGTGGTGGGGTGGTTTGTTGTTGTTGTCTCTGTGTTCAATTGTGGATTTTGTGGTTGTTGAAACTGCTTGTATTGTCGTGCAAGTAATTCTGGTGGGATGGTAGTCATGCAAGTAATTCTGGTGGGATGGTAGCCTTTGGTAGCTAGACTCCCACAGTGTCACTAATGCTCTCCCTAGAGTCAGAAAGAACAAAGTAACATCCCACTGGAACTGAAAAACAGCTATGATAGCATATTACCAGAAGTAGAGGGAAATGTTTAACATTTTCCAGAACAAGGGAGGTTCTTTCTGCCACTCATTTTCGAGTGGGAGGAGATTACTCTAAGAAAACCCCTCGGTATAAAAACCACTCCCAAAGGCAAAATCTTGTCTTTGGCTCCTAGCCAAAGGTGCCATGAGGTTCTAAGGAGAGTCTTCCCTTAATCAGGGGCGGCCCAAGGGGGGTGCGGGGCCATGTGCGAAGATTCATTGTGGGGCCTCATTTGCATAAGGAGTTCATTTGCATAAATATTTGCATAACATTAACATGCACTTTTAGTAAACATGCCTCTTAATAAGTGTCTGGAAAAAGAAAGACTAACAGATTTCTACATTACTATATTGCAGTGAGAACTGCCAGGCCCATTAGGAAGTACTATAAACACTGACTATTTAGAACCCATAGCAAACCCTCCGTATCATAACAGCACTGCCAGGACTCACAAAGCACCAAACCCTACCTATCAAAAGGACAACACGGCAAATATTAAACCAATACATCTCAGAGAATACCAAAACATCTCCTACTGGGGAAAGAGAACAAGTGGGACTGTCAAATAGAAACTACATGAACAGAATACCTCAGCTTGGTTGCACATGCAGAACATAGATCGTCACCACACAAAGAACAAGGGATTATAATTTAGAAATAGGAAGATAATAATTAAATTGGGAACCCCAAAAGCCAAACATGAAATGTACAACACCACTGGAGAAATAAAACTATAAATTAATTTACTCTTGCACTAAAAAAAAATGCAAAGATGTTAGCGATACACATTTCCCAGACCTGACATATTCCAGTTAATAAATTCAAAATAAAAAGTATTTTTCTACCTTTTATTGGCCATTGATCAAGAAGCAACCGTTCGAACGGAACAAGGAGAAACAGAATGGTTTAAAATAAGCAAACGTGTAAGACAAGGCTGCATACTTTCCCCCTACCTGTTTAATTTATATGCAGAACAAATCATCAGAGAAGCAGGATTGTATGAAGACAACAGAGGTGTGAAGATTGGTGGAAGACTCATCAACAACCTTTGCTATGCTGATGATACTACATTACTGGCTGAAAGTGACGATGATCTGAAACATTTGCTTCTCACAATCAAAAAGCATAGTCTCAAAATGGGCTTGCACCTTAATGTAAAGAAGACAAAGATCATGATAACTGGCATAATCAACAGGTTCATCGTTGAAGGAGAAGAAATTGAAATTGTGAACAACTTTAACCTACTTGGATCAACTATCAATAAAGAAGCAACAAGCAGTCAAGAAATCAAACAACGCATTGCTCTTGGCAGAATGGCTATGAAAGACCTAGATAAGATTCTCAAGAGCAGAGATGTCTCTCTTCATACAAAGATTTGACTTGTTCAAGCCATGGTATTTTCAATAACATCATATGGATGTGAAAGCTGGACAGTGAAAATGACAGACAGGAAGAAAATTGATGCCTTTGAATTATGATGCTTGCGGCGAATACTGTGTATACCATGGACTGTCCAAAGAACAAACCAGTCGGTACTAGAGATCAAACCTAAGCTTTCTTTAGAAGCTCAGATGACAAGACTTCGACTTTCATACTTTGGACACATCATGCGAAGAGAGAGATCATAAGAGAAAGACATCATGCTTGGCAAGATAGAAGGTCAATGCAAAAGAGTGGAGGAGTGGAGGAGTGGCCTAGTGGTTGGGGCAAGGTACTTCAGGCCAGAGGGTCGGGAGTTCAAATCCCACTAGAGGACAGCAACCTTGGGCCGGAAGGACTGGGGTTTCTAGTCCCACAGGTGCTCCTTGTGGTCTTGGGCAAGCCACTTAACCCTCCATAGCCCATGTTCCCTGTAAAATAGTTATCTCCAAGTTATAATGCCCTGTTCAATGTAATTTCAGTTTGTTCAATGTAAACCGCCTTGATATCATGAAAGGCGGTATATAAGAAATGTTAAATAAAATAAAATAAAAAAAAGAGGAAGGCCAGCAATGAGATGGATCAATACAATAACAGCAGCTACGGGTACCAGTCTGTCAACATTGAGCTGCCTGACTGAAGACCGAACACAATTTAGGATAGCTATCCAGAGGGTCGCCATGAGTCGACTCCGACTCGACGGCACTTAACAACAACATTGGCCATTTTATTTTTCAGTTGCAATTGCTCCAGTCACTTTCTTCTGGTTTCTTCATGTCTTCTGCGAGCTGTCCATTTGTCCATTCTTCTCTCTTCTAGATTTTTTCCATTCTCTCTCTATATCTGCTTTAATATACTGATCTTTCCCCTTTTGCTCTTTCCCCCATTTCTTTCCTTATTCCTTTATCATCCACTCAAATTTCACCCTTCCATTCTCAAGCCCCACTTACTCTCCCAATACCCGGCCCATCGTAGATTTTTCTTCCCTCCCACACAAAATATCTTTTTCCCTCTCCATTCTCATTCCCCATCCCCATCTAGTCCTCTCCCCAAATCATCTCCTGTCTAGTTCTAGATCCACCCAGCATTCGCTCCTTTCTAGCCCCATTCTCCCATGTCCCCACATCAGCCCATTTCCAGTCCTAGCCCCCCATATCCAGTCCCATTCCAGCCCCCCATCAGCCCATTAACATTCCAAGCTCCCCCATCAGCCAATTTCCAATCCTAGCCCCCCATTAGCCCATTTCCAGTCCTAATCCAGCCCATCACCCATTTGCAGTCCAAGTTCACCCCATCACCCATTAACAGTCCTATTCCAGCTCCTCATCAGCCCGTTTCCAATCCTAGCCCTCCCATCACAGCCCATTTCCAGTCCTAGCCCCCCTCCCCACCATCACAGCTCATTTCCAGTCCTAGCAACCCCCCATCACAGCCCATTTCCAGTCCTAGCCCCCCTCCCCACCATCACAGCTCATTTCCAGTCCTAGCAACCCCCCATCACAGCCCATTTCCAGTCCAAGTCCCCCCCCCCCCATCACAGCCCATTTCCAGTCCAGGTTTCCCCCAATCACAGCCTGATTCCAGTCCAAGCCCCTCCATAAAAAGCCCATTTCCAGTCCAATTCCCCCTCATCACAGCCCATTTCCAGTCCTAGCCCCACCCTTCCGAAGAGCCCTGCGGCCATCTAAGGGGCTGCAGAGGGAACTGGGGAAGCCCGCATGAGTCCCCGGCTCCCTCTGCACAGCCGCCAGCATGAAGAGTCTTTTCCCTCACGCTGGCGGCTGTTACTGTGAAGCCGCGAATGCCGGGAAAGGTTAAAGGTCATTTCCCGGCATTCGCATCTTCACAGAAACAGCCACCAGCATGAGGGAAAACACTTCACACTGGCGGCTGTGCAGAGAGAGCCAGTGGGCCTCGCGCAGGCTTCCCCAACTCCCTCTGCAGCAGTCCATCGTGCAAAAATGAAGTTCACGCAGGGCCCTGTGCGAACAACATTATCGCACAAAGAGTAGTTACTCACCTGTAACAGGTGTTCTCCAGGAGCAGCAGGAATCAGTCCTCACATATGGGTGTCATCGGCGCCGATGAAGCCCCAGCGGAGCATTTCCCCAGCTTTCTATGAAAGCCTTTGGGAATGCAGGCATGCATGCGCGGTTCCCTTCCCGCCTAAAGGTGCCATCTTACCTCAGTCAAATGACATAGCTAAGAACAGCACACAAAAATGAAAAATAAACTATGTACAACTGCAACTCCAAGGGGAGGAGGGAGGGTTGTGAGGACTGATTCCTGCTGCTCCTGGAGAACACCTGTTACAGGTGAGTAACTACTCTTTCTCCAGGACCAAGCAGGAAGTCAGTCCTCACATATGGGTGACTCCCTAGCTCTGGGCTACCGAGGAACCCAGGCTGAACAAGAGTACTCCCTCTAGTCTTGGTAGCAAAGAAAGGCTTTTCAAGGACACAACCTCCACCGGTAGCCCAACAGAGGGCAGGAGGGCAGGATTTGCCTAAACCTCAAAGAGATTCCGGAGTACTGCTTGGCCAAAAGCACTGTCCCTACGGGACTCCCTTTCCAGACAGTAATGGGCTGCAAACGTCTGGCTTGAAGACCAAGTTGCAGCCCTGCAGATGTCTACCAAGGGCAGAGAGCGGAGATGAGCCACTGAGGCAGCCATTGCCCTAACACGGTGGGCCGTAACCCTACCCTGTAAGGGAAGGTCAGCCGCCTTGTAAGCCCAGGTGATACAGTCAGCCACCCAGATGGACAAGGTACGCTTGGATACAGCCAACCCCAACTTATTGGGGTCAAAAGAAACGAAGAGCTGAGTAGCCCTTATATGCCCCTGCGTACGGTCAAGGTAGAAGGATAAGGCCCTCCTACAGTCCAGGGTATGCAGAACTGCTTCAGCCTGGCTTGCATAAGGCCTAGGGAAGAATGTTGGAAGAACCACCTCCTGATTGAGGTTGAAAGAGGAGACAACCTTAGGGAGGAACTTTGGATGAGTCCTAAGGACTACCCTGTTCCTATAAATCCTGGTGTAAGGCCTATCACAGACTAGGGCCTGAAGCTCACTCACTCGCCTAGCCGAGGTAAGGGCTATCAGGAAGAGTGTCTTCGAAGAGAGGAAGCGTAGTGGACAAGTAGCCATCGGCTCAAAAGGTGGGCGAGTCAGTTGCTGCAAGACCACATTCAGCTCCCACTCAGGGGCAGGAGGACGGATTGGAGGCTTGAGTAAAAGCAAGCCTCGGAGAAAACGGGACACCAAGGGGTGACCTGACAGAGAATGTCCCTCCACCAGTGAGTGGTGAGCTGCTAGAGCTGAGAGGTGGACCCGAACAGAATTGGACTTAAGACTCTGATTTGATAAGTGCAGTAAGTACTGAAGCACTACTGGCACCGTACAGGAGAAAGGATCCTCTGTACGTAGCTGACACCACACAGAAAACCTTTTCCATTTGAGAGCATAGGTTTTCCTAGTGGACTGTTTCCTAGAGGCTAGGACAACCTCCTCAACTTCCTGAGGTAGGCCCCAGGGAGCCAAGACTACCCTTGCAGCCTCCAGGCCATCAAGTTGAGAGCTTTGAGATTGGGGTGCAGAAGGGAACCCTGCTCCTGTGAGAGAAGGTCGGGTTGCAACCCCAGAGGCAGTGGGGGATCCACCGCCAGTTGAAGCAGAAGAGGAAACCAAGGCTGTCTCGGCCACCTGGGAGCCACCAGCAGGACCAAGGCCTTGTCCTGAAGAATTTTGAAGAGAGTTCGGGCCACCAAGGGCGTGGGAGGAAACGCATACAGGAGGCCCTGAGACCATGGAATCAGAAAAGCATCTGCTGCTATTCTCAGAGGATGCGGTTGCCTGGAGCAGAACTTTGGCAGTTGCTTGTTCATTGGGCTGGCAAAGAGATCTACCAAAGGGAGACCCCATTTTAGGAAGATCCTCCGAACTACTGAAGGATGCAGCTGTCACTTGTGGGGCTGCAGAATCCTGCTTAATCTGTCGGCCAGGTAGTTGTCCTGGCCTGGAAGGTACACAGCCTTGAGGAGCATGTAGTGCGTGAGGGCAAATGAACAAAGGTCCTGAGCCTCCCGACAAAGGATTCTGGACCCAGTCCCGCCCTGTTTGTTCACATAAAACATGGCTACCTGGTTGTCCGTCTGAACCAGGACAGATTGATGAGCCAGGGTAGGAGAGAAAGATTTGAGTGCTAATCGAATAGCTCTGAGCTCTAGGAGATTGATCTGCTGTGCAGCTTCCCAAGGAGACCACAGGCCCTGGGTGCACTTGCCTAGACAATGAGCTCCCCAGCCCTGCAGGGAGGCGTCTGTGGTCAGTACCACCGTGTACTCTGGAATCTGAAAAGGCACCCCCTCTAGTAGATTGGGTCGGTGCAGCCACCAGTTGAGGGATGTCAGAAATTGTCTGGACACCCTTATCCTGTCTCTGAGGCTGCCTGTGGCCTGTGATCACTGAGTCTGAAGGCACCACTGTGCAGGCCTCATATGGAGCCTGGCATTGGGGGTCACATGTACTGTCAAAGCCATGTGGCCCAGAAGCCTCAAGCAGAGTCTGGCGGAGACTAGAGACCTGCTGAGAAACTGGTTTGCCAAGGCTATCAATCTTTGTGCTCTGTCTTCTGGTAAGAACGCCTGTGCCAGCAGAGAGTCTAGCCTTGCTCCTATGAACTTCAAGTTCTGGGATGGGAGCAAAGTGGACTTTGCGAAGTTTATTACAAACCCCAGGCTTTGAAGAAGAGCAATAGTTCTGAGGGTGGCTTGTCTGGCCTCCTGGCACGTCTGACCCCTGATGAGCCAGTCATCCAGATAGGGGAAGACAAAGATTCCCTGATTTCTCAGGTAGGCCACTACCACTGCCAGGCATTTGGTAAAGACTCTGGGAGAGGAGGTGAGGCCAAAAGGCAGTACTCTGTCCTGATAATGGTTTCCTCCCACAAGGAACCTGAGGTACTTTCTGTGGTCTGGATGAATGAGGATGTGGGTATACGCATCCTTTAGATCTAAGGAGCATAGCCAATCTCCCTGCTGGAGGTAGGGCAGAAGTGTTCCAAGAGTAAGCATCTTGAACTTTTCTTTCTCTAGGAACTTGTTGAGGTTCCGGAGGTCCAGAATGGGTCGAAGGCCACCGGTTCTTTTGGGGACCAGGAAATACCTGGAGTAGAATCCGTGACCTTGCAAGTGGGGAGGCACAGGCTCCACCGCCCTGTCCACCAACAGACCTTGAAGCTCTTGAAGGAGAAGGTCTGTGTGCAGGGGAGGCCTTGGGGCTCCCCTGGAAAGTAAGGAGGAGGCAGTTGGTGAAAATGCAGTGCATAGCCCCTGTGGACTATGTCCAACACCCAACTGTCCCCGGTGATGAGGGGCCACTGGTGGGCAAAGAAGGCGAGGCGACCTCCTGTGCAGGGTTGGGAGAGCAGGGATGGAGAGGCTACGCTCAAGGAGTCAAAAACCCCCACCCTGCTGAGTGGGAGCAGGGGCCGGAGGCTTGGGGGTCCTCTGCCTATGGGGCCCATTACCCTGCCCCTTGGCTTGCTGACCCTGGGGTGCAGCTTGGGCAGCCTGATATTGAGGTACTGTTTGTAGGCAGTGCCCTTCCTCGGGTAAAAGGGCTTTTTACCCGAGCCCTTCTTTTTATGAGAAGGGGCAGAGGTCTTCCTAGACAGCCTTGTCCGTGTAAGGTGCTCTGTTTTGAGCTGAGCGGCCTTCTCGGTCATGGGCTTGCCAAAAAGGTTCTCACCTCGGCAAGGGACATCGACCAACTTGTCCTGAACCCATGGCTTGAGGTCCGATGACTGCAGCCATGCCTGGCGTCGAGCCGCGATGCCGGCTGCCGCAACTTGGGCCGAAGCCTCAAAGCCATCGTAGGCGGCGCGGGACATGAATTCGAGCAGTCCCGAATCACCGAGGACAAGGACTTAAATCTCTGCAAGGGTTCCCCGGAGAGTCCAGCAGAGAACCCGGCCAACTCCTTGGCCAGGTCCCACAAGTACATGCCCATGTACAGCTGGTAAGACTGGACACGGCAAGCAAGCATCGAGCCCTGGAAGCACTTTCTACCGACGCCATCGAGGTTTCGGGCCTCCCTGCCGGGGGGGGCACCGCGGAGTGCATCTTCTGGCTCTTCAGATGATGCATGGCCGATTCCACAACCATGGAATGGTGTGGTAGCTGTGCCTTTTGAAAGCCAGGGCTCTTTCTGAGTCGATAGATCAAGTCGACTCGCTTGCTTAAAACTGGCACCGAGGTCGGTGCCTCCCACATACGGAAGAGGAGCCGTTCCAACATCGGAGGAACCGGGACAGTAAAGGCCTCCTTCGGAGGAGGTCATACTGCAGCGCCTCAAGCTCTTCAGCTCGAGGCTCTTCCTTGGGGTCCACTGGAATAGCCAAGGCAGTGGCCATATCCCGGACGAACTCCGAGAACCGAGTATCCTCCGGAGGGGATCTACTCCGGGGCTCAGACTGTGATGAGTCCGTCGGGACACACCGAGTCTTGAAGGTATCGGGAGACTCCTCATCCTCCGTCTCCCAGGCGGACTCGTCCGAAGAGGAGTCAGGGTCCGACCCCGCGGGGCCCTGGAGCACCCGCCCTGGGCGTCGACGCCCTCGGTCCCTAACGGGAGGTTGAGGGAGACCGCGACCGAGGTCGACTTCGAGCCATGATGGACTCAAGTATCGGCTCGGTCTCCGGGGTCGACTTCGAAGTCGATGTCCCGGTGGTCAGGGCAGATGCGCCAGACAGGCTGGCCATCAGTGCCCGCTGATGCTCCATGAAGGCAGACAGTCTGCTCTCCAAGGCTGTCATCCTGAGACTCAGCTCGGGAGACGCAGCAGCCACGGACTCGGGCCCCGGCGGTGCTGGGCCTGACGTCGGCTCTCTGGGAGGAGAGTTCTCGAGGACTACGGGGCTTACGGGTCCAGCAGACTCCAGCTCCACGCGAGGAACTTTGGCAGGCTTCTCCTGTTCCACGGGCCCGGGGCGACGGTCGGGGGTCTTAGACCTGGCCCTCGAGGAGCCAGGGACCTCCGACGACACCCTTGTGAGCTGCTTCTTCCTCTTGCATTCCCGGTCGGGGGACCCCCTGTCCGAGGAGCTTCGACGGCGCTCGGGATCAGAATCCCGAGATGTCGAGGCCTCAGATGAGGTCCGGGCCCGGCCGGAGGCTGAGTCCGAGAAAAGCCTTTCTTTCTGCTGCTGACGACTTCGGAGTGCCTTGGAAGACATATTCCCACATGGTCCACACGACTTAGGGTCGTCATCAGGACCGAGGCACCGAAGGCAGCAGTCGTGTGTGTCGGTGAGAGACATTAACTTCTTACACCGATCACACCTTTTGAAACCGCTGGAAGCCATTGGGGATAAAAGAGTCCCCGCGAGGTCAAAGGACCGGCCTTCCAGGGAAAAAGGAAAAAAGGGCGCGAACGCCAGCCACAAAGGGCAAAAACCAAAAAAGAAGAATCGGGCTCGATACTGGCGTACCGAACCCGGTGGGAGGGGAACCGGCGTCGAACCGGGAGAAAAAACAGCGAGAATCACCGAAAAAAATCAACTTTTATCCGGGATGACAGGACACACGTCCGGTGGGCTTCTCGGAAAAAAAGAGACTGAGGTAAGATGGCACCTTTAGGCGGGAAGGGAACCACGCATGCGTGCCTGCATTCCCAAAGGCTTTCATAGAAAGCTGGGGAAATGCTCCGCTGGGGCTTCATCAGCGCCGATGACACCCATATGTGAGGACTGACTTCCTGCTTGGTCCTGGAGAATGAACGGTCCGGCCCTGCCCTTAATGGGAAGGTGCCTTTGGCACTCAGCCAGAGCAATCATCTTGCAAGGAGGAGTATCTGCACCCAGACACATGGCCAGAGGAGACATTTGCCAGGCTTGGAGCTGCTGCCCTTGTGGAAGATGAGAGCTCAGACTAAAGAGAGATTCCAAATGTGTGCCTGCACCAACCCCTCCAAACCACAGGAGCAGGGGCCAATTAGAGCAGGACTGGGAAGAGTCTAGGATGAGAAGGAACTGACAGAAGCTGTAGACCAAGAGTACACATGCAAAGGGCTGTGGTCCAACGCTGGACTGGGGAACTGTGAGTGCAGCACCTTGAGATCCACATACTCTAGAGAGAACATTGAGAGAGAAGAAAGAGAATTCAATCCTTTATTTTTATAGTATATTGTGAGATTATTGTATGTTTCTTTTTCCTGAATACAAATAAACTAGAAACCTGAAAAAGGGAATTCAAGTAGAGAAATAATTGGACTGGTCAAAGTACTTAAGTGGAGAACAGGTATCAAGGGATGGTCCACAAAAGGGAGGAGTGGTGTATAAGAAACCAAGTGGTAAGTTTTAAGATGCAGAGATTTGGGAAGGAATGAGGTACACAAATATATTTATTAAAAGGAGAAGAAAATAACATGCTTTTGTAACATAGTTTTGGTTTTTTGTTTCTGCCAATTGTTATTTTTCTCGGTGACCCTACAATTTAAGTAAACCTTTCATTCAGAGTATAGTTTCTGGGCTGGACTCCTCTATTTGAGAAAGGAGTGAGTGAGTGAGTGGGTCAACTGTCAAGGGCCTCGTGGCTTTTGTCAGCCCCTGGCAAGAGAGTCCTAAAACTTTTAAATCCATGAGATGCAGATAAAGGCTGGGTAAAAAGCACATAGGAATGGTGTGCTCTCTTGTCTGCCAAGCAGTTGGTGAAAAAACTGTGAAGACCACACAGAAAGGGGATTACACATACAATGTATTTTCCCTTTTTATTTCACTAAGATAGAAGGGAAGGTACAGGGCTGGTCCAACCACTAGGCAAACTAGGCGGTCATCTAGAGCAGCAGCTTTTGGGAGCCAGTAATTTACAAATATTGGTTTGGGGAATTTCCCTCCTAGAGCTCTGAGGTATGATCTCGGTAATTTAATTTACAAATGTAATGCATACCTTCCTTGGTAAACACATAGTGTGCCTTTTACTAAAGTGCACTAAGCAGTTATTGTGCATTACTTGGGCCCATAGTAATGTTACCATGGGGGCATGACAGTTACGGCATGCTGATGTACGAGCTGCCATTCGTGCACTGAGGTGGTGAATGGGTGGGTAAGAGGTGAAGAGTAGAACTGAAGAGCACAATGTAGTTAGCGCGGAGGAACATATCGTATGCTGTCAATATTGCAGTTCCTGATCGTCCCTCCAGTCTAGTCCCGGAATCTCTGGGTTGTGAACCTCCTCCAGCAGCTTTGGAGACTGAGAAACGTCACTCTTTTGATGTCACTGGTAGATAAGCACCGGAACCGCCTCCTCACACCAGTTATCTCAGTCTCCAAGCAGCTGGAGGATTGGTGAGCCCAGGAGTTCGGGGCTCACTAGAGGAACAATTAAGGAGAGTTTAGGATAGTAGGCTGAGAGATGGAGTTAGGAGGGATTTATTCCTATTGAAAAAAAAGATTAAGCCAAAGGGGTTTCCCTTGATTAGGTGTCTGATTGCTCAGGTGCTCTTTCTCTCCCGTTGGCCTGGGGTCCTTGTTTTCCCTACCCCCTTCCCTCCCCTTCCCTCCCTGAGGGGCAGCCTGGTGCCTTCTGTGTAGCTGAGACAGGCTGGAGAGAGGACCGCAGCTGGTTACCGATCCCACCAAGTTGGGGGAGGAACCGGCGGAGTGCAGAGCTCAGCGCATGCAGAGGTATTTGCCTGCCAGTACGTTTGAGCCGTCGGATGCAACTTCAGCTGCTTGCTGCAGTATTTGGCACTGGCTTTCTGAGACGATGATGGCAGCTCCCGCTAAGCGGTAGAACACGGGGGAGGACGCACCAGACCCAGCGCCTGTGGCAGACAAGGTAAGGAGGCTGTTTTTGGTGGGAACGGCAGTAGGAAACGCCGGAGCAGCGTAGCTTTTGGCGGTGCAGGCCAGACCACGTGTTGAACGCGCGGGAATCACCGTTTGCATTTGGCGGGCGAGAAAGCCTTCTAATTCAGCCGGGGAGCCTAATTTTTGACAGCTTTCCTCAGATTTTGTAAAAAAAAAAAGGCAATCCATGGGGGTGTACTTGGCTCAGTTTAGGCTTACAAGTAAACACACTGCGGGGCTCCAGGAAGACAGGATGCCTTCTAGACTGCACTGTTTGCTGTGCGGTGCTACAAGGGGCTCCATGTCACAGGACGGTGTGTGCAGGGGCTGCAGTCAGGAATCTGTGGCTATGGAACAGGACTCAGAAGCAGGAGCAGGGGCTCAGGAGGGGACATCTGGGGCACTTCTGGAGCCACTATTATTCTCATTGCCTGCTCCAGAGCCAGTACCCAGTACATCGTCGGCTCCGGACCCCCCGCTTCACAGTCACCTTTACCTGGAGGTTTGGCGGTGATCTTTTCACCAGATTTCGTGGCTCTGCTCCAGCAGACCTTGAGCAGCTCTCAGAGTAGGCCGATGGCCAGTTCCTCAGAGGCGGAGCTGGGAGAGAAGAAGCCGAGGACGCCTTTGACGGCGGGAGTGACCAGCATCGGTGTGAAAAGGCCCAGGGGAGATAGGGATCGGTTGGAGCAGTCGGTCATAATGGAGGACCTACGCTCTGAGGAGCCGGATCCAGAGATGGGCTTGGATGAAGATCTGGAGGAAGGCGAGATTACGGAACAGAAGGATCAAGCGAGGGTGGTGCGTGTGTTTCGTAGAGAAGAACTACCGGCACTCATTGCTGAGTCTCTCAAGAAGCTTAATATGCCGTCCAGAGGACCTGCAGAGGATTCTACTCTGGAAGACCCTTTACTGAAGGCCTCTCGAAAGACTCAGAGGGCTTTCCCAGTACACAGAATGTTTAAGGAGATGATTCAGGAAGAATGGGACATTCCCGAGGCCACGCTTAAGGTGTCTAGAGTTATGGCACGTCTTTACCCTCTGATAGACCAAGATCGGGAGTTGTTTAAGTCTCCGAGGGTAGATGCAGCCGTATCGGCGGTTACCAAGAAGATTACCATTCCAGTAGAGGGATCTGCGGCGCTCAAGGATGCTCAAGACCATAAGTTAGAGACCTTGTTGAAGCAGGACTTTGAAGCGAATGCGCTCTCTTTACAGGCTTCTATTTGTGGAGCCTGGGTGGCGAAGGCCTGCTTACGCTGGGCGCAACGGATTCAAGGGGAGCACTCAGTGGAGGCAACCGAGGAGGCATCCAGGCTGGAATCCAGAGCAGCCTATCTGGCTGATATTCATTATGACCTTATCCGGGGGTTATCAAAGAGTATGACTTCGGTTATTGCGGGGAGGCGATGTCTTTGGCTGTGCAATTGGGCAGCAGATGGCTCGTCCAAGGCGAGATTAAGTAAGCTTCCCTTCCGGGGTAAGCTACTGTTTGGAGAAGAGTTAGATAAACTGGTAAAGGATTTAGGAGAGTCCAAGGTTGCCAGAGGACAAGCAAAAGCAAGGATGCTCCATCCCTATGCCTCGGGGACAGCAAAGGGACTTTCGGCGTTTCCGTTCCCCGAGGTTTGGGCAAAGTCAGCGGGGGCGTTTTCCAGGTAGAACCCAAGGGTTTTGTGGATTTTGAGGGGCGGGCAGGGGCTTTGTGGATTCCACTGCTTCCTCAAATTTCAGAAAACCACAATGAAGTCAGGAGGGCCCAGATGGGGCTAGTTCCCGTAGGGCTGGGGTCACCAACCTCCAGAGGGCCGCGGGCCGCACAGCCGACTACCGGGAGCCTCGCGGGCCGCACCCCCCTTCTCCCCGCCCCCGCGAAAAAAAACAACAAACGCAAAATTATGAAAACAATGGCTGATCACCTTTATTGAATTTAATGAGATGGCTGATGATTCATGCTAGCAGACAAACGCTTAAAGTCCGGCTTCACAGATGACACTGACAGGAGAAGGGACGCTTGCAGGTGGTCGTCGGTGAGCTGCGAGCGCGTGGATACAATGGCAGGAATCCTTGGTGGGCCGCACATAATGTTAACCGGGGTAGAGCCTTGCGGGCCGCACGAAGGGACCTCGTGGGCCGCATGCGGCCCGCGGGCCGCAGGTTGGTAACCCCTGCCGTAGGGGGTCGGTTGCGGGAGTTTTACACTGCCTAGGTCCAAATCACTTCAGATCAGTGGGTCTTAGAGGTTATTCGGGAAGGTTATGCATTGGAGTTTCAGCAGCCAGTGACCGATTCTTTCATTCAGTCTCCGTGCAAAGCAAGCGCAAAGCGCAAGATGGTGCGTGAGATGGTGCAAAGATTGCTCTTCCTCAAAGCAATAGTACCGGTTCCTTCCGACCAGTTAGGGTGCGGTCGATACTCCATTTACTTTGTTGTTCCAAAGAAGGAAGGAACTTGTCGACCCATTTTAGATCTCAAAAGAGTAAATCGCTGTCTCCGAGTATCTCATTTTCGGATGGAGACTCTCAGGTCGGTTATCGTGGCGGTAAGAAAGGGGGAGT